>JAXDDX010000202.1:0-683918 GCA_034670405.1 Hoplostethus atlanticus
GAAGCCCAGGGGGCCAGAAGACGTGACGGAGTTGTTTTGGCACAAACTGGACAGGCGGTGATGAACTCCCCAGTGTCCCCTTCCAGAAAGGGCCACCAGAAATGTTGTCTGAGGAGGCTGATGGTCCGAAGCACCCCCGGGTGATTGGTGGAGTGCCCCCACTGCAGGACCCGCGAGTGAAGGCTGGGCGGAACAAAAAGGCCCCAGGTAACAGCTCCAATAACACAGGTCGGAGGCAGGATGGTGGTGGGGGCCGTGGGGGTGTCATCCGGCTCAAACTGGTGAGAGAGGGCATCCGGCTTGATGTTCCTAGAGCCAGGGCGATACGACAAGGTGAAGTTAAAATGGTTAAAAAACAACGCCCATCTGGCTTGTCGAGGGTTTAACCTCTTGGCAGTTCTGATGTACTCAAGGTTCTTGTGGCCAGCTTGATGGCCAGCAGCTCCCAGTTGCCCACATCATAGTTCCTCTCTGCTGGAGACAACTTCCTGGAAACGTAAGCACACGGGTGAACTTTGTTGTCTTTAGGGGAGTGCTGAGAGAGGACCCCCCCTACCCCCACACCCAAAGCATCTACCTCGACGCGGAACTGGAGCTTGGGGTCCAGCAGGGTGAGGATGGATGTTTGAGGGCATGGAAAGCCACAGGAACCTGGTGCCTGGGGAATTAAGGGTGTGTAGAGGAGCAGCCACCAAACTGTAGTTTCTGATTAAACGCCTGTAAAAGTTAGCAAAACCCAAAAATCTCTGCAAGACATTGAACTGATCAGAGGGAACAGGCCAGTCCGTGACTGTACTAACCTTGGCGGGGTCCATCTGGATGTTCCCTGGTGACACGATGAACCCCAAAAAAGAGACGGTTTACTGGTGGAAGTCACACTTCTCAGCCTTGACATAAAGCTGATTCTCCAACAGCCGCTGGAGAACCTGCCGGACATGCTGCACATGCTCCTTCTCGTTCTTGGAAAAAATGAGAATATCATCAATATCATCAGTATAGAAACACAAAACGATCAAGCATGTCCCGCAGAACGTCATTAACAAGGCCTAAAACACAGCAGGAGCGTTTGTGAGACCAAAAGGCATGACCCAATACTCATAGTGACTATTGAAGGCCGTTTTCCATTCATCCCCCTCCCTGATGCAGACCAGGTGGTAGACGCTCCTGAGATCTAGTTTGGAAAAGATGGTGGTGATGGTGGCCCCCTGCAAGATGATGGCCCCCTGCATCTCCACCGCAAAAGCGGTGGAGATGAGTGGGAGAGGGTATCTGTTCTTAACAGTGATATCAGTGGCGTTGGCCACCAGGGGGCACGGGAGGGGCTCCAACCTCAGCTGGAGTTGCTTGGCCAGGCCCCGATTGATGAAGCTTTCATCCGCTCCAGAGTCCACAAAGACGGTCAATTCCAGGGACCTGCTCCGGAGCAGGTTATGTTCAGGATATCGCATCGAAGTGGATAAATAGCCCGATTCCTCACCAATCAGCTCACTGGAAAAAATGGCGTCATCACTCCTAGAGAATACAATGGACTTTTTAAACAAATTTGTTGAGAAAAGTCCATTAACAAAACCAGATATGAACAAAAACCTTGCATTCAAATGAAAAAATAAGTGTACAGAGTAAAACTATTGAATTAACAGATAGTAAGAAGGGCTCTTTGCAGGGCAATGATGTTAAACTGACAGAACGCCTTTGCATAAGGATTTATGATATTAGAGATATGTTTGTAATGTTTCCAGGCGATTTGCCCGCTCTGGCTATAAAAGAAGGCTTGTATAAAATAGCAGGTAGCTTACATTAATTACATTATAGAAATTTACTATTGCATATAAGTGCACTGAAATTTATTATGATTCCGGAGAGTGATCAGTGCAATAAATTGTACTGGATCAATGAGATATATCCCCACTGTGCCTTAGTGATGGGCAATGATAAGCCTATGTACTTCACACCATCATTGACACTATCTGCTGGTTTTCCTCCAGCAATCCTCTCTAGCAGCAGCCGTTATATGTTTTGTATTGCTCATTTTTATTCATTATGATAGTTTGTTCTTGAGAGAAAAAAACATTTCTTTCCCATACTTCCCACTTCTACAGTCTACTCAACATGTTGTCAGCAGAATGTTTCCATAACCCCATGATTGTTAATAGTCTAATTTATTAGACTATTAGACTATTTATTTTGTCTACTATTTTTAGTTCTTTTTTATGTTCTATAGGTGTGCTTATACTCTATTTCATTTTCCCTCCTGAATCGTTGCTGCTAATGATCTAATTTCATCATCAATAGTTCAATATGATCAATAGTTAATTTTATTTTATATTAAATCTGCTGCTCTGGATCTGTCCATGTTGCATGTAATTGGCCATTTGTTACAAACCCTGCCCCTTTTATGTGAACGCACACATAGCTCAAGTCAGAAAGGTGGTTGAGTTACCACCTTTGTGATATCGGTTGGAAGTGATTGCGGATTAAGCCAGCTACCGCACAGGTATCCTGGATATGTTGAACTTGCTTCGTAGTACAGGCCCCAGGTCACATGACCCAAAGACACGAAACTACCTTGGTCATGTTTACAAGCAATGGTCACATCATGCACATCCTTTGATTTTGTCAAACAATGTTGAAAACATTTCATCTCAATATTTAATGGAAAATAATGGCTTTTCTTTTAATAGCTTCCAAGTCACATGACCCAAATACACCAAACTACCTTATTTATGTTTACTGTTATGTTACTTTTGTGACAGGAGTGCTAACAAAATATAGTAACTCACAATGGTGACTCCTTACCTTTTGTTTATTCTAGAAGTCTGAATTCAAAACGAATTATGTCGGTCTGAAAATCACAGCAAGGGTCCATTGACCAGTAACCAGTATTAGTTTATAGCCCCACAAACGTTCCAACATTGGAAAAAACGTGGCTAAATGTCCATGTCCAAGAACCTTTCCAGAACTCCGGGGTTTCTGATTTGCATGTGGCTTGTGAGTAGTGTTTACCTATGGAATATTATTATCCTTGTCTAGTATTTACTTTTTAAGTTATACGCTTCCTCATACATATTCGACATATTTGCCGTAGCTCATACAGAGGACCGGAAGCGATGCGACCTGTTTTACAGAATACGGAAGTTTGTTGCACTTAAATTCAAGCTCTGTCAACTTAAAATTATATAGAAAATTTAGGCAGCACATTTGTTCTTAGCCTTTTAATAGATATGTTTGAAAATCCCTGAAGTGGTCCATTAATAAAGGAAACATTTCTACTTGTGCTGACTAGGTTCTTCTACCACTGAATGGGAATAGAACCTGTGCATCTCAATAGACCTCCATTTTTTTCAAGGTGTAACCTATCACTTAAGAATAGGGTCTGTTACTGGCAGTAGTTGTGGACAACCTGGTCAACTAGCTACTGGAAAGCTACATGCAGCAAAAATTGCAAATCACTGCCACGGTTTCCGTGCCACCCTTTAATTGAAGGTATTCTGTGTTGTAGGTCAAACCAAACTGATTTAAACTTATCTGGGAGTTGAAATGTTAAGCTGTTACTGCCAAATTAATACCCTGCTATTATTTGTGCAAATCAATGTCTCTGTTTTTATGAAAAATATCCTATTTTGATAATGAAAGAAACAAAATTCCTGGCAGCAAAACATTTATTTCACTTTAATACTCTCTTCTTGGTTATTACCTACAGATTGACATTGCCCATCAGCAGATATGACACAGAATTAACAGAAGTTGAACACAAAATAATCCTCCACTTGGCCAGAACTAGAAAACGGGATTGCCATTTTAAACACGTAACCTACACTGAATATAAATGTCCAATGTTACAACAAATTTTGGTATCCATGGTAGTGTCATAGCAGCTATTTTGAGTAAGTTTTTGCTTTCTAGTAATTTTCTGAGTCACTGCTGCTGTCACTGCTCTCAATTGTTGCAATGTGTATCCTGCTGCATTTGGTTGCCAGTCCCTGGCAACGGCACCCTATGTAGCATGGAACTGCCTTCTTTGCACAGGAACAGTTCTTCTGGCAGCCTTTGACACATCCACATGAGATTGTCTTGTTCATCGACACAGGCCAGGCTGGCTGTGTAGATGGAACCGGAACTGCATTTCCATTATCCAGAGACCATCCAAATTCTGTGCATGAGGGAATTTCTGGCTTGGCGATGTGTGCATTCTTGTCAATGATGGTTGCCAGAGCAGCCCTTTTCAGGTGCAGGAGAAATGCATTCTCTGTTGGGGGTAGTAGCTTTAAGATCGTCCTGTTGTTCAGGAACTTGTATGCTCTCAGTTTGCCCAGATCAGAATCCTCAAAGTGATCAGCTGTGGTTGTGTACACAGCTATGGTGAGGTCTCGTGCCTGGTTGAGAAGATCATCTGTTATGGCATCGGCGGGGTTCTCACCAAACTCTTCAAGTGCAGGTGTGTCCAGACTCATGCTGCTCTTGAACCATGCCTTCTTTCCAGTGAAATATGGATAACTAGTGGTATCTCTACCACTCAGACTGTGGACGAAGGGCATGGCACAACACTGTGAAGGTCCCAGTGCCACAACCATTTCATGTATAGGCAGGTATGCACTCTGGGCTGTTCTCACCCACAATGATGTCGGTGTCATTGGCATGGATGATAACTCTGTCAACTCCTTCATTCTGGACACTGTAGAGGGTGTGGAGTATTATCCTAGTATCAGCCTCCTGCTGTGTGGATTCCAGAGCAGAAACATCCATAACAGACCCTTCTGTGAGCACCACGCTCTTCGTCTCTTCTTTGACTCCACCACCCAGGTAGAGATGAGTTGGGCCAAGAGCAGGCTCCAGTTGTTCATTCTCACACCATTTCTCACAGAGGAAGCTCAGAAGGTTTGCTTTGTTAGCTGACACTGCAAAAAACTCCTTTGGATCAGGAGCCTGTGTACTGCTCACTGACTTCATATACTTTGGCTGGTTTTGATCGGGCGTATCTCTGTTCCTGCTCAGCTGACTTAAGGCTGGGTCCACTATACCTGTCACAACAGAAGTGTATGATCTCAGTGCCGGCAGGCACATCATTCAGAAGCAGGTTTTTGTATCGCTCAGCGATGGTTCCAAATCTTTCACCTTTGTGAAAAGACCAGTGTCGTATGGCACACATAGCATCAATGACTACTGCTGTCTTTTTGTCATCTTGAGGCAGATCAGGGATGCTGGTGACTTTGGTCTCCTCTTTCAGGATCTTCACTAGGCTTGCCTTGGTACCAGTTCTCATACTGCCATCTTCCTGGAAGAGGGATGGGGGAAAGTCACTGCACTCGTGGTTGCCTATGAAGTCAACAATGCTGAGTTCTCCACCACTGGCAATGATCTGTGTCATGCGCAGAAGGGCAGTAACTTCATTGCTCTTGCCAGGTGCAGAAGTTTTCCCCCCGGACTTCTTTGGTTTCATGTTTTGTGTGTGGAAGGTGTTAAGCTTCACAATATTTGTCTTCTTCTGATCACTGGACAGTGACTCAGACAGTGCCTTCAGACCCAGTACTTTCACGCTCGTCAGGTTGTCCTTGACTGTGGAATCTGCACACTGTCCAGTTGATATGTTGATCAGGGATGGTGTGGCTGCTGTGAACGGGTTGGTCTCTACTGCTGCCATGACCTTGACTACCATCTCTGCATCCCTGATGACACGACTCCAACCAGATTCATGGTGTGGGTTGGAGGAATGGAGGTGCAGCTTAGACTTGAGCTCTGCAGAGATAGCTGCAGTGAGTGGTTTTGTGTAGACCCACTTCATCCGGGCAGCAGGGTTGAGTGTAATGCCATCCAGACCACTTGCCTTGGCATCTGCATTATAAGTCTGCTCCAGAAGCATGTCAGGAGAGACACCATCTGCTCTCCTCCCAACTTCATGTACCTCTGGGTCTGTTTCTGGCAGTTTCTTCATCTCAGCCGAATACAGAGGCAAAGACTGCTGACCATATTTGTAGTGGCCTGCTGCAGTGAGGTAGGGTAGCTTTCGTGCTGATTCACAGAGATGTCCTACCCAGTCACCTTCCCGCTGGTAGTAGATAAACCTGTGGAGAATGTCTGACATCTCCAGGAAGATTGACCAGAAAACTGCTGTTAGTTGCTCATTCAGTGATTCCTGGAAAAGCAACATCTGCTCTCGTAGGACTGATAACTGTGGACGTGACATCTGGATGATCTCTAACTTCTGAGTGGCAGTGGTGTCTTTCTCAAACAACATCTTCAAGACATTTTCTACCTGTGACTGCCAGTGTTCTGTTTCTCTGTCTGCTGCCCATGCCTCAAATGCTTCCCAGTACAGGCGCCACATGGCCTCACTGAGGATCCTGAGTCAGCCTTCTCACCAAACATCTTCTTGGCGGTCCCTTCCTGACACAGACCAGGTGCGACAAGAAGATCCTCTGCACCTGCATCCCTGATGATCTTGCAAACAGCCTTCATGTAGTTGTGGGCTTGGTGAAAGCCCCCCAGCAGCACGACTACACTGCAGAACTTTGTTTGCTTTGTTTGTTTGTTTTCTTGTTTGTTTCTAGTATGAACTATCGCAGAGATATTCAATCAGAAAGAGAACGATGGAATCTGATCACGCCAGCGTAATTGGCGCTATTTCGCAATAGGGGTTACATTGTTTGGACCCACCCTATAGCTTTCCAGTAGCTAGTTGACCAGGTTGTCCACCCAGGTTGTGATCCTTGAAGGTCCTAGATATCATTTCTGGGTACCAACCTTTTACAACATTCCATGTCTGATTTCCAAAAAAGGGGGGGTTTACTCCCTGGGTAACTTGTAGTTTTGTGTTTTGTTACATAAGAATAGACCATATTTATTACGTGTTATTAAGGGAGAATGACTAGTCTTGTGGTACTACCACCTTATAAGGCCCATACTGAGCAAAGCATATTAAGATCTTAATTCATGTACAACAACTTCCTTACTTACATAAGCAGTAATTAGGAGGTTATTGAGGGAAAACTCTTAGTTAATGGCCTAGTAGTTGTAGAATATGGTCATGCAGAATAAGGCATTAATAAGTGCTTTATAATGACTAATAATGAGCCAATATGCTACTAATATGCATGCTAATAAGCAACTAGTTAATGATGAATATGTGTACCTTAATATAAAGTGTTACCGAATGTTAGAATACATTAGAATGCATTTTAGAATGATCACACCAGGATGACTGTACTAATGCCACATATAGAAAACAGCACACACCATAGTAAAGCTCTCGCAGTCCTACAGATTGTGTGCATTGCCTCCGTTTTTTGCAAGTGGTACATTTTAGTCTTGAGGTTTCATATATGACATGGTTTCATGTATAATATTTTTAGTACAGATTTTCAGTTCATTGATATTGTTGGAATACCTGATATTTAATTAGGTAATTTTTTAATACAATACAATTCCCTCCCTTTGTTTATGGCAGTCATATTTCCCTTTTTTGTAAATTCATACAATTCCACAAAAGGTTGCTGCTCAGTAGCCGTGAACATTGCAACTCAATCTTTGACGTCTTTTTGGTACTTGATGATCGATCGGATCCATGATCGACCTCTTGGGCTGCTTAAGAAAGCAGTGCACGCGCAATTATCTGGATTGCTTGAACCTGGCTTGGATTAGCCAGATCACGGTAGCTTGAATTTGACTTTGTGGAACCGCTTTATCCCCGATTGACTTGTTAGGTTAACTCAAACCAGGCTTTCGCAATTACAGTTTTTTTCGATTGCTTTGACTCAATTTGCACAACAGAATGCAAAACTCTTAACACAGAATGCTATACTGCTCATTTTGGGTTCAAAATCTAATATAGTATGCAAAATAAAAATACCGGTGTCAAATGAGAGAATATTATATGCAATATTATATGCATTTTCAAATACAACGGCCATTATCAAATAATGCGGTCAAACACTAAATAATTGTCATCAAAAAAGACTATGCAAGGGTCATTTCCTCATAAGTAATTCAATGAAGTACAGCAAGCATCCCCTGTGATCCCCTGTGATAGACTGAGGTATATATATATATATAGCTTGTGTTTTTATGGAAGACAAACAAAATATTAGATTACAGTAGATTACTGTATATGAAAGAAATCATACAGTAATGCAGTAAACTCAACTGAATTTTACAGTAAAAGCAAAAACAACCGTAAAAGCAAAAATTACAGTAACAAAAAACAAAACAAATGCATTTCAGTGCTTAAGCAGCATTTTG
Organism: Hoplostethus atlanticus; assembly: GCA_034670405.1. Lineage (NCBI taxonomy): Eukaryota > Metazoa > Chordata > Actinopteri > Trachichthyiformes > Trachichthyidae > Hoplostethus > Hoplostethus atlanticus. The sequence continues at coordinate 8,233 of JAXDDX010000202.1, forward strand.
CCTCTCTGCTGCATTTGGCCACAGAATTGGCCTCATCGGCCTGCTCCATGTTGTCAGAAACTGCCATTCAGGTTTCTAAGCAGCCTTTTATGTAGTGGTGATGAGATTATCAATTGTGTTGCAATGCTACTAACCTGGGCAAGGTTGCTGGAAGTAATGAGACATGGCTACAAACACCTGATGAACTGATTTAGTGACCTGCATTTGTAATAATAAGCATTTGAACATTGTTGTAATGTTAGGTGGCTACTCCTCCCAGTGTCGTCCCACAATCATCCATAAATGGTAAATTCTTATAGTGCTCTTACTGTAAATATTGTGTTGTTTTTTATATATAGAGCTCTTACAGTAATACTGTAAATATTGTGTTGGTTTTTTATTGTAAATAGTGTGAACTTGTTGCCCTTTGCACATTCCTGTTGAGCATTGCCACTTTTTCATTTTACTGCACACCCCGTGTGTGTATGTGACAAATAAACTTCTTGAATCTTGAATCTTGAATCTTGCTAAATAGGTCATGAATATGCCGACGTTGTTAAGGAGGCTTTGTTGGACTATCAATGAGGGAAAGATGGAGAGACGACAACTGCAAGAAAGGCGAAATTTGCGGAGTGCGAGATCGAGGTGTTCATCACTGAGGTTGAGCGCCGTAAATGTGTACTGTTTGGGGGTCAGTAGAGGCATCTGGGCCATATTGTGGAGAACCGCACAAGCCCTAATAATCCGGCACACCTTAATAATAATAAAAATAAACTTTAGTTATATAGCACTTTTCAAAACAAAGTTACAAAGTGCTTTAGAAGACAAAATAAAAATGGTAGACAAACTGATGATGAACAAAATGATAAAAACAATTTGAAAACAGTTTAAAAGTTATACAACATTGAGCATAAGGAGCTACATATGAGAGTAAAATATGCTCAGCCCCTCAGTTGTATTTTTGCCCCCTCTGTTTAAGCTTTATGTATCTATAGAAAAATATTTCCATAGGTGTATGCTAGGGCGTCCATAGTAGCCTACTGAAACGGAGCGGAGGAGATCGATAGACAGACACGTCACTTAGTTCGGTTTCTCAGCCTGCTTGCTTTTCGTGGTGGTAAATACAACTTTCGGCCCTAATTCCATTTCCCCCGTTGTAGAGGGAGAGGGAGAGAGAGAGAGATGCAAGCCGCAAACTGCTGTTTCTACGCACCTCCCCCTGCTTATTTTGACAATCGTTATCGTTCATAAATTCTCTGCAGTGCTCCGTTCTTATGTGAGTCTCTGATTAATAAATGTATTCTTTGATTTTGAACAGTAGCCTTATGTTGTTGTTCTTTAGCCTTTCTGAGGCTATTGCATGGTTAAATCAATGAGTTTTATTTCATGAAAAATTGGCCCCTCAGTCACTTCATCCTGGCGCCGGCCTGGTAAAATAATCAATAAAATTTAAAGTTAAAAAGTTACGAGAATGCCTTTGTATAAAAATAGGTTTTAAGTAGTAACTTAACAGATACAACAGACCACAAACCCTGTGAAAGCACACTTATAAAACCATGTTTTTAAGAGGACTGAGCTTTATTTTGTGATCTCCCCATCGGGCGTCGCTGATTCCCGTGTATGAAAAACTTTGCGGTGAGCACTACGCATGGGTGAAAGGATGCGTAGCACCTTTTACCGCATAGAATTCTTCTATAAATCCCGACGTTTGCGGTAAAATATGCATACGCACATTTCACATTAATGTTGAATTTTGTGTTTTGTTGTTTTCGTACAGTAACAAATAAAGATGTTACATTTTTGTATTGTGCATTGATTTCAGGTTCCAAGTGTTTTTCATCAGTGCCATTACTGTATGAATTGCCAAAATGGGTAACATTTTTGTGTCTTGTCAAAACTTTGGCAGTTACAGGTTTAGGTTTGAGGGAAACTGATGTGTGTGTGTGTGTGTGTGTGTGTGTGTGTGTTTGTTTGTGTGTGTGGTCCAATTGGGGCTCATTCAAAGGACGATACTGCATTGTATCATACACAATACAAACAAACTCAAAGTGCCATAGTGCCATATTTCATCAGGACGCCAATAATTTCTTCAATTTTATACATTTGAATATGTAATTGCATCATGATGCTAAAACCTATCTGAACAGTATTTTGATGGAAGTGTTTTAAATTGATCACACCAGTGTGAAACTGATGCTCAGTAAGAGCTATTCGTATGATGGCCTATGTTCAGTGTTTTGATGCAAAAATACAGTTTTGATAAGAGAGAACATGATTTTGAATGCAGTGTTTGATTTTGCAAGAGATTTGTGGAATTTTGCCAGAAGAGTTAACTCTTACTCGGTTTGTGTGTAGAGTTTTGAGAAATTGAGCTATATTTTCAGGAAATGAGTTTAAACAATTGAGAAAAACCGTAATTGCAGTAGTTGTGTGCTATAATGGATTTACTAAGTGTAAAGAGGAGGCAACTTTAGAATAGGGAACCTCTGTGGGTTAAGTGTCAAACTGCTAGTGAATTGGTTATGAGCAAGACCTCACTTTAGAATGGGGAACATATTCTGAGTTAGAAAGACTTCATTTAGAGTTATTACTATTACAGTTTTTCTCAGTCGCTTTAGTACATTTCTCAAATCATCCTTAAGATTTGCAAAACAGTAAGCGCATTTCTCAAAACAATTGGTACAAACAGCACCACACAATGGATTACCTGCAAAAGCCAGTAACTTGCTCAAAATCCTTAGTTCATCTCTCAAAAGTAAATCTTTACGTCAACGAACATGTCAGTGCCATCAGAATGACAAGTCCTTGTGTCATTGAGTACAAACAAGATAGTCAGAATGCTTGGCCATGTTGTCAATATAACATTGTACTGATGGAAACTATGGTGAAGGGTTTGATGACAATGATTGAAAATGCACAAGGCTGCACTTTTTCTGTATGGCATATATCAATTTCAAAAGACATATACAACCAATAATTGTTGTCGTAATTGTTAGTCATTTACCTAAATGTGCTAAAACATTTGCAAATGGTAACAAAGATAAATGCTCTTTCTGTTGTGCACATGTAACAAAATGTTGTGAAGAATTTCATATATTGTTTTGATGACTTCAACTGTCATTGGAGAATTGAGCCAAAACAACTGAGAAAAACTGTAGTGAAAGTCAAGATTCATCAATTCAGAACACATTTACAAAATAAGTCTAATGTATAGAAAACATGCTTGACAGATTATGACAACTGGTTCAACCATTTTGCATGGACTTATTCAATGAACTAGTGCCTAGATGTTCTGGGGGGTGAGACTATTCAACAGAGAACCAATATAATACATTTTGATCAACATTACATAAACTATTGATAATGTAGGAAACAGCAGACAGCTGTACATAACCATTTGAATGAATGTCCCAAAGCATTTGCAATTTGTTCAAAAGAATGAGAAGTTGCTTTTATGATGTGCACAAGTGACTAGATGATGTGGAGGTTGAACAAGTAGTTTTGAGATTTTCAATTCTGATCTGAGAAAGCGACCAAAGCGACTGAGAAAAACTGTAACACTTGTAGTTTTGTGTTTTGTTACATAAGAATAGACCATATTTATTAAGTGTTATTAAGGGAGAATGACTATTCATGTGGACCTTTTAAGGCCCATACTGAGCAAAGCATATTAAGATCTTAATTCATGTACAACAACTTCATTACTTACTATCAATAAGCAGTAATTAGGAGGTTATTGAGGGAAAACTCTTAGTTAATAGCCTAGTAGTTGTAGAATATGGTCATGCAGAATAAGGCATTAATAAGTGCTTTATAATGACAATAATGATATAATGATAATAATAAAGAGCCAATATGCTACTAATATGCATGCTAATAAGCAACTAGTTAATGGTGAATATGTATACCTAAATATAAAGTGTTACCGTAGTGGTAGTAGTAGTAGCAGAGGGACAGAGGGAGAGATAGATAGCTGCATGTGTATCTGCCTGGGTCTCTGGTGTGTGAGAAATGGCTGAAGCAAGAACACTAATAATGACATTCCAAAATGTTGGCAAATAGAGGTCCTTGTTTGTAATCCCTAATTCTAAATCTAAACACTTGACGCAGTGAACACATGGAAGAGTGCCACTCAGTTTAAATGAATGACAACCAACTTTCAGGCTTCTGTCAGGAACCTGGTATGGCATTAATTCAGATTTTGTTTCATTGTCATAGATGCTTTTAATTAGGCTAAGTTTCCTGTAGTACTGTAGCTTTTTTGGGTTTCTAATGCCAATGTTATTTTCAATGTTCTTACAGATAACAGTGAATATCTTTCAATAATATAACACTTATTAGCTGCACATCAATGCATTCAATGAGGTGTAAATCCTGTATAATGGGTGTGTTCTATAGTGTGTTTTTTTGTTGTCTATGTTTATGTACTGTAAATCCTAATATAGCTATGTAAGTGTCCTCTAGGCAGAGGTTGGTGGGAGTGTGTATCCAGGAGGAAGACCAGCAGAATCTGGTTAGGAAATCCCAGGATCTTGGCTCCTGGTGTCAATCCCGAGAGTGAATTATATTATTGTGTTTTGGCTGCTGTTGTTTTAAATGACTCCTTATGTGGCAAAGCATTCTTTAAATAAGGTAAAAACACCAGATGCGTAATCAATATCCAGATCCCTAGCTCAGGGGGATGATGACCATCTGACAGGAAGCACTCTCCAATACTATTGGAGAGTACCAGTAATGGTATTAATTCTCTCTGAAGATTGAAAAGGGTCACCCTGGTGTCAGTGGGAAGTGTGGCATTGACCTGACCTTTCTGACTGCGCTCATCCTGTTTAAACCACTGCTCCTCACGCACTTTGGATTGTCCTGCTAGCCTATACACACTGGTGTGTGTGGGCGTGGGGGCTTAACAGCTCACTGGGGGTCACTGTGGGAGTGGGGGGCTATCAGTCACAATGGTAATGTGATTGTACTTAAAGGCAGTCATGCAAAATGTGGATTTTGTCCTCAATAATCCCAGTTCCCCCTGTACATTATGGCTGACAAATTGCAGAGTAAATGCTGGTCATATGACAAACTGGGGGATCTTCTGCAAATTTGAAAATAGAATACCATTTTTGTGGGGACTTTTTCAGATTAGATTTTCAACAGATGGCAGCAGATCTGTTTTACAGTTTTTATGTCCCAGGATTAGGGATGTATTGTATAGGCTAGGTGGACAAAATGGTATGTCTGACTAGCTTGTATGTTGATGTAAGTAGATGGTGATCATCATAGGTAGTGGCATCATGACTCTCCACTGGGTTATCACATTACATTACATTACATTACAGTCATTTAGCAGACGCTTTTATCTAAAGCGACCTACAATAAGTGCATTCAACATAGGTAGGCAAGATAACTACTAGTCACCAGAAATCGTAAGTGCATTTCCTTCCTAAACAAGCATCTAAGAGCCAGTAACCAGTGCTAAGGTAAAAGTGCAATAAGTTAGCTACCTACTTTTTATTTAAACAAATGAGACAAATAAGTGAAGCAAATAAACAAGATCTAAGACAAGTAAGTGAAACAAATAAGCAAGTGCTAAGAGGACATTAGTTCCAGTTCTCCAGTTGTGATTGGCTAACAACTTTCAAAGCCACTGTAAAATACCTGATAACTATTAATGATATAATAGTAGAATAAATAAACACACATCTGTGACCGGAAACCATCCACCCCAGTAGCAATGGCAGTAGCAGTAATAGTAGCAGTAGTAGTAGTATTAATCAATAATCCACTGGAGACAGTTTTTTCTAGTGATTATAGCAAAGAGAACTGCTAAGAGGCTTTACTCCACTTTGTATTAGGCCTGACAACACCTCTTAGCTATTCTAAAAGTGTGGCATTTCATGGCGTATTGCTTAATTCTCAATGTATATACTTACAGAAAGTATATACAGTTCAGACTTTATTAAAGCCCACTGGCATTTCCTCTGTCATTGTCAGTCAGTACTTCATACCATTGTAATGATAAATGTGCTTATTGCAAAGAGAGACTTCACTTGTACTAGGCGTAACTGCTATTGCAAAAAAAAAAAAACATAAAAGAAAAGCAATAAAAATCAGACAAGTGGTATGCACTTTAAGCATAATTGACTTATGCATCATCATCTCTCATATCGCTTCATATTCTTATTATCACCGTGAATGAAGTGAGATACTTGAGAAGAGTATAAAACAAAAGCTGCATCCTCTTGGGATGGATCAGATGTCTGCTTCACTGGCTCCTTCCCCTTGACAAAAAACATACCCTTTAGTGTCAGCATAATCAATGGGGAGAGAGAGGGAGAGAGAGAGAGAGAGAGAGAGAGAGAGAGAGAGAGAGAGAGGGAGGGGAGGCTGGAGCAGTATGCTTGCCTATGATTTGCTGACATTCCCTCTAATTGGATCAAGTAGGAACTTGCTTAGCTGGATGCTTTGTGCTCACATTGGGAGCAGCCTGTGAAGAGAGCGTGAACACACCAGACAGGAAGAGACAGAGTGGGTGACTTTGTGGGTAAAAGAGGGCAGGAAAGATTGAGAAAGGAAGAGAGAGAACCACAAGGGCAGAGGAGGGGGTAAGAGAGGAAAAAGGGGAGTATCCTGTCTTCTCTATCCTTCCGTGTTGGTGCAAGAGTCCCTCCGCCCTCTCTTTCTCTCTCTCTCCCTCTACTCATCTGTTTCTATGGCTGTGCTGAGAGGAAGGGCACCTGCCGCTCCCTGATGATTCAGCCTTTCGGCTGCTTTGGGCTCCACAGACAAGACAGCATGCCGCTTCTACCACTGCAGTGCCTGGCTGGTCTGTCCTCAGCACTACAACTACTGCAGCTGCAACCTAACCAACACATTTATACTCCCTCCACTCTCCAAGTGTTCAGGTGAGTGAGCTGCTACTGTTCTGCAACTGCTTGGTACTGGATCACGCAAGAGATTTAAGTGAAGAAATCTAATTCTCCGGCAACCTTTTTTGTGTTTGTGCTTGCAGCCAATTTGGTGGTTCTGCTCATAGACTTGTGTGTGCATTTTGTGTGAGAAAGCCATGAGAGCAAACCTGAGCGAGGAACTGCTTTCTCTCCTTTACAGAAGGCTGGCTAAATACTTCCCAGACTGTTAACAAGGTTAGCCTCACACTGAAGAGCATTCTAATCTCCCACTGCAATCCCAGCCCCCACACTGTGGCCTGATAATGGAAAACACACTTTACAAGACCTGCGGCAGCCAGCTACTGTGTGATGCTTTGAGTTAATAGTTCAGGTGTCCAGAAATCCTTCATCTGGCAGGAGTCGGGAAGGATGACTGAGGGAATGGAGGACTCCTCTATAGGGCTGGTTGTCCCTCCTGGATCAGCCTCCCCCACCGACTCCACTGCTGATACTGGACAAGCCCCTGAGGAGAAACAGGAGGAGATGGTGGCAGGTGGTGAGGGCGGGGAAGAGGGGGCAGAGGGAGATGCAGAGGGAGATGCAGAGGGAGGTGATGGCGGTGATGGGGAGCAATCAGGAGCTCTGGGAATTCTGGGCTTGGCAAGGACCTGCTGCGTGTGCATAGAGATCGAGCAAATTAACCGTTGCCTGCGCTCTGAGAAAATCTGCATCCTACCGATTCTGGCCTGTCTCCTCAGCCTAGCTCTCTGCACCGCTGGCCTCAAATGGGTCTTTGTGGACAAGATCTTTGAGTATGAACCACCCACACACTTAGATCCTAAACGCATTGGACAAGGCCCTATTATTATATCGGCTGACCCCACACTTGGACTCCCTGTGTCGTTTTCTCCCTCATCCTCATCTGCTGCCTCCTTGACCACCACTATCGCTACTACCACAGCACATCCTGAAGTCTTAGTGAAGGAGAAATCTACGGCAGGACCCTATGTAGCTCAATCTCCTAGAGTGACTCAGTTCACCCCTTCTGTTGCACTGGCATACCATGCTGATCAACCAACACAGTCGGGGATTCCTACCATCCCAAAACAGACCACCAACCCCCAAACTACTGTGGAATTTAATGACATAATCATCCCCACAATCTGTAAGTACACAAAACTTGTTTGTTGAATATGCTGGGATTTTTTTCTCCTGTTTAGTCAGGTTAAATGTACTTTATTTCAAGATTTGCCACTAAAATATGTGAGATGATGACTGGCTTGTGGTGATAAAAGATGATGGAAGTCTTTATAAATAAATGGAAGATTAAATAGAAAATGACAAGGTTACCAGATGGATTTGTGCTAAACCACATGGACTGCGACATGCTTACTTTCATTATTAACAATACAACTCAAATTCCATTTGAAAAGGAATTTAAAAATGCATTTTTCATGCTGTTTCTCAATGATTTAAAAAAAAAAATGTTTTGGTCTATGAACTGAATGCCAAAACAGAGTGTCTGTTGCTGCACTTTGCCTGAAAGCAGACATGTCATGACTTGCAAAGTGTAATGCAAGTGGCCATGACTAAGCCTCCAAAGTATTGCTACCTACATAGGTGTGCAGTAAACAGCAACGGCATTTCAAAACTCTTACTTCCTGAATACCCACAAACAAAATTATATAACTATTCATAAACATTTAAATCAACAATTCAATTTAACAACATATTGTTTCTTATATTGTGCCACCAGTGGTAGGCAACATCCAAAGTATGAAAGATCCCTAAAAAGCCCTGAAGCTAGCTGCACGTCATAGGAAAAAATGAAAATCAATAAATGATGCACGACTTCCTAAAACTAAATGCTGCGGTACCGGGAGACTTCCTCTTCCCAGCCTGATCTCCATTTCAAGGTCAGAGCCTGCTAGAGGCTAATTGATTTTCCCCGCCATCCCCGAGCCACAGCGAAAGACAATCCCAGTAATGCTGTCTGTCTACTAGCAGCTCTCCACCATGACTTTTAGATTGCATTCACACCGAGCATGTTTGGATTTGCGTTTTTTTTTTTATACAAAGCATTTACTCCTTGAGAACAATGCCATTGACTGAGATGTCTGAAAATGCAGGCCTTGGTTCTGTTCCAAAAGAAATGTGGTGCAGTTCATTAGGAGTGAGAATGTAACCGGCTACAGGAGACAACCCCAAAACACAAGATTTTTTATTAACAGAGGCCAAACCGCAGTCTGGACTGATCATATTCAGCTATTTCTTCATGTGTTCTTAATTGGTATGAACACCAGAGAAGATAAATTACAGCAAAGATCATGCTTAGCTAAAGTTACAGGGACTGGAATCAGATTTGTTTTGACCTTGCCCCACCAAAATCTCTAACCTGGCAGGTGACAGGTTACCAAAACTCTGTCCAATAAATGATTTACCTGTGGGTCCATGTTACATTTGTTTACAAGCCCTGGTTCACTCGTAATTGTGTGATCCTAAATTAACCAAATACAAAAATGCCAAAAGTAAACTTGGTTTGGACCAAGGAAAATCAGCTCTAGGTGTTATAGCACCCTTAGTTTTTAGTTGGTTTTTAGTGCCAATGAAATGCTGTTCAGCAGTGTAGCAGTGAGTCAGACAGAATGGAAAATTAAAGATTTTGCTGAAAATGGGACAACTGGTGAAGAGGTTATTATCATTAATATATGACCAACTCCTGACTGTTAAAATATTTTTTGATGTAAGAAGTGTTTTGTTGTTGCTCTTTTGATTTTCTTTTAAGGGGGCCAATTATAGTTAGCAAAGAGACTTTTTATTCATTGTTAAATGTAGGCATTTTTACAATGGGCTTCCTTGTGTCTGGCACAATGCAGATATGACTAAGAATGATAAACATTTTTGTTTTTTTGTGAATGAACAGTATGATATGAGGCTGTTGTGAGGCCAGATGTTGGATTCTTTAGAAATGGAGTATGTGATGAGTTTCTTAGGTAATCTCAGAACCAATTAATGGCAGCTGGTCAGCTGTCTAAGCAATAACCATGATGAATTGAATTATCTGTCTGTCGTGGCCATTTACACATTGAACAAATTAAAACACCAGTTTGAAGCTACTAGTAAATATGCTAACACATTTTTGGGTCAATTTTTAAAAGCTTGTGAATCTACATTTTCTGCTCTAAACTTTGGTGTCCCATGCCTCAGAAATATTATTAAATACACACTTCCTTGGTGTTTGCAATTAGTGATCTAATATAGAATATATTCACTTAAATTACTGTGTAACCCTTCAATTATAGTTAAAATTATTTTTGCACTCAACAATGCCAATTGAGTCTCCAGCCTTGTCCTGATGAAACATGCATACTCTTTCCTTGCTCTTTCCTTGTTGTGTTTAGGTCTTTATATAAATGTTCTCTTTCTCAACATATTGTCTTAATTTACAATACAAAAAAATAGCCTAGACAACACAGCCATATATAAATAGCTTTCTATTAGTTATGAAGAGGAGTCTTGCCAAAATACACACTCCCAAAAAATAAAGGTTTCAAGGAGATTTTCTGTTCAAAACTGGTTCTTTCAGCGTCTTTCTGGTAGGCCCGGATTAAGAGGTTAAACCACAACCAATTGGATTGATTAATTTACCTGATGGTCTGCTTCACAATGAAAGATGGGAAATACTGGCAGCCAACAAATGACCACCATGTTTTCATGTTTCAGATGATTAAGGATGGAGCATTAAATCAATCTTACTTCACTTTACTAACTGACCCCCTCTCTCTACACATATTCACAGCAAGTATTTCTATTTATAGATAAAATAAAAAATAAAAAATTGGTTGAAACTCAGTTATGATTATTACTCGCGATACTAATTATCAATTTAATTTAATGTGATCTCAGCTCTCTGGCTCCATGGTAGATCAGCATTCATCTCTTGGAGAATACAGTAATTTTAGCAAAAATAGCTTACAACACATTACATGCATACGTGCATAGAAGCACTGCTGATATAACAATGTGATTTACCAATAAATTATTGTTTACATGTTGTCTTACAATCATAAGATTTAGCTATATATATATATATATATATATCAACATGCACCCCTGCATTGTATTAGGCCATGCATGTGAATTTCCTCTACACTACTACTTACTATAACTTCTCTTTACTACAATACTATTATTACCAGCATTGGAAACCGAACCAGAAGAATACAGATGTGTAAAAGTGTTTTACTAGTAATTTCTGTTCATAATTCTGTCTCCTCCTTTTTTGACTATCCTTGACAATGCACTTTGGACCATTAGTCAATTTTCACTCTTAAAGTTAATAAGTTAAAAACGATAACTAGAAAAGATTACATTTTCTGAATAAAATGTGTCTGCTTGCTTCAGCTTAAAAATGTTTAAAAAGTTGAATTCATTAGAAAGATAATGTTTTAAAAGTATTTTAAATTGCTTTTCTGTTTGAAGTGAAATCAACATAATGGAAAATGATTTAAAACAATTTTTTAATGTAGTGGATCAACAGTCGAAAGTTGATCCCGAGTAGAATGTTCAGACCTCTGTGTTATCAAAGTGATCTAAATTACAAAATGTGTTACTCTAAATAGGGTTTGTGTGTGTCTGTGTTTGTGAACCAACACTCAAACTTTCAAATGGGCAATTGCAATCTGATTTGGAAGAAATCAGAAGTAAAACGTAAAACAGTTCATGATTGCTTTGGCTTGGCTAAATTTTAAAGAGCAAAACTATTGATACAAAACATTCCATTCCAAATTTGGGGTTCAAAATCCTATGTTGCATGCAAAATAAAAAAAAAAAAAAATAAGTTATTATGCAAGCTTTATAACAGCATCACTATATTGGATACGTTCCTTTTTGTAATTTAGTAATTGCTGCATTTTAAAAAGAAATGATCATTACCAAATCATGCTGTCAAACAAAAGATAATTCACATCAAAACTGAATTTGTCAGATTAATGGAGCTGCTAGGGTGATTTGCTAGGTGATTACTAGTGGTTGCAATTGTTGAAGAAAGTTCAGGAACAGGAGAATGGTAGTTGCACAGTTTATTCAATCTGCAGATCTGCAAAAATTCAAACTCAGAGAGGATTATAGAGAATCTTATAGTAATAATAATAATATTCATGATTACTTTAGTACAAATTACTTCTAATAGTACTATTGGTTATAGGTTACGTGATCTGTACATCCAGGCTCACAGGCTGGAGGAATGTGCACAAAAGGTCACTGGTGCTCATAAATGTATCAAGAATATCTAAAGGAATGTAAGCTACAATTTCTCTAATGATAGAACAAGCACATAATCAGGCCCGGTTCTAGACTGCTTTGATTGGGGGGGGCAATCACAGATTTTGGGTGGGCAAATTTATTGATATCACAGTATGTTGTACTATAGTCTACAGGGTGTTTTCCTTATTTAAATGTTATTACTACAGGCAACATGCATAAACGAATTCTGAACTATTATGAACTATATACATGAACAAATTATAATCAATAGGCTCTACCTGTGTTTGTCCCAATAGACAAGATATGGTCTCACCAGTTTCCACTCTCTGTTTCACTTCTGCCCATTTCTGTGAAGCGTTCAAATGGCAACTGGAAGTCTTGTAGAGTATTCCAGCCATGGTCGTGACCGATACCAGCTTGGATCAAACGAGCGAGCCGTTTGGCTAAACATTCTTTTTTTTTTTAATATGGTTGGGATGGTGCGCTATTATTTAAATCACTAGGGCCAGTAGCAGCACCGCTAACTGCCCAGTGTTGGTGCGAGGTGGGCGGGGAAGTTGAGCTGCTTGAATCGGGGACTTGATGTGAGGGAGCCGGCGGTCCCGGAGCCTCTGAATCCGAGCTAGCAGCAGCTGCAACAGCATTACTGTTTTGGTTTAGGAACCAAAAATCGGTGCATGATATGTATTCCATTTAATAACGCTGTAACGTTACCGAACCTAGTAATGATAGCTACAAGAACAAGGTTGAAATTAACCAACTGGCTGACAAGTTGTGCTTCGGTGTGCTTGGTAGATAACATTCGCCAATGCTCCTACAGCACACAGTTACGGCCAATACACTACAGGGGTGATTTGTTTTGATTTAAAAATGCGCAGAACACAACAAACCATTGGGTGGGCACACCTAAAATTTGGATGGGCAATGCCCACCCCTGCCTACTTCTAGATCCGGGCCCGCACATAATAACGAGTGGCATTCTGAAGTTGGCAGTTATGGTTTCTAATGTATAGGTACAAGGTCAAAGGTTCAGGAAAATATGTGAACATGAAGAAAAGTTATTATATTAACAAGCTATGGGGCCGTGCCTGGTGTGTCTTAGTACTTAGTACTTTTCCATCTTCCCCCAGCACTTCTGCTTCCACACTATGGTTTTACTAGGTGGTTGGTAGGTGATTATTTGTGGTTGCTAGTGTGTTACGAGGTGCTTGTTAGGTGATAGCTAGCAGGGTGTTACAAAGTGGTTGCTAGGTTGGTTGTTCATGAGGCACTAGGTGGTAAAAGGGTGATTAACAGTGGTTGCTAAGGTGGTTGTGAAGGTGTTACTGATTTGTTGATAGGGTATTAAAATGTGGTTGCTAGGCTGTAATAGGTTGTTGCTAGGGTGTTACAATGTGGTTGCTAGGGTGTTACTAGGTGTTTGCAAGGATATACCAGGTGGTTAATATGTGATTACAAGTGGTTGCTAGGTAATTCAAAGTGGTTACTAGGGTATTACTAGGTGGTCGCTAGGTGCTTAGAAGTGGTTGCTAGTGTGTTGGTAGGTGCTTTCTAGGTGAGTAAAAGTGTTTTCTAAGGTGTGAATGGGTGGTTGCAAGGGGTTTACTAGCAGTTGATAGGTGCTTTCTAGTGGTTGTGCAGGTATTACTACATGGTTTCTAGATTAATAACAGTGGTTTCTACCGCACTATGGTTTTACTAGGTGGTTGGTAGCATGTTCCTAGCTGGTTACTGGGGTGAACTAAGTTGTTAGGGTGAACTAAGTTGTTAGGTTGTACTAGATGGTCGCTAGGGTGTACTAGGTGGGTATTAGGGTGTTACAATGTTGTTGCTATTGTATACTACATGGTTGCTTGGGTGTATTAGGTGTTTGCTAGGGTATTTAAATGTGGTTGATAGAGTATACCTGGTGGTTGCTAAGGTGTCACTTGGTGGGTCGTAGTTTGTTACCAAGTGGTTGCTAAGGTGTCACTTGGTGGTTGCTAATGTGTACTAGGTGGTTCGTAGTGTGTTACTAGGTGGTTGCTAGGGTGAAATATGTTGTTTTTAGGGTTTACTAGGCGGCCCAGACAGCTCTGTCGGTAGAACATGAGACGCTCAGTCTCAGGGTCGTGGCTTTGATCCCCACATAGTGTTAACTATCACCGTCACTTTGGATAAAAGCGTCTGCTGTTTTTAAAAACTTAAGTCTCATTAATGTGCTTGCTTCAGAAGGTTTTAATTTAAAACTAAGTTAGAAGTTAATAAGTTGGCCAAGCTTCCAGCTTCTTTGACAGGAACGAAGCTTTGTAACTTTTTCTTCCATGTTGAATCATAAATTATTCTATTCTACTCTTTTCTACATTTCAAAATGTAACATTCTGCTATTGCTTTTTCAAGCATAGCAAGTGAAGTCTGTTTGAACATTATAAATGACTGATACTTATTAGGAACTAACCTGTTGTACAGGGGTTTTACATTCAAGTATCTTAAAGTAACAGTGTAGAGTAAAATTGCCTCGATGCTTTCTTAAGAATACCATTTTACCAAGTTGATGTAATCATGAACTATTGTCCAAATCCTTTTAGAGAAATTGACCTTTTTAAACATGTATTACTGTTTACTAAGTAATATTAATTACATGGTATACATGTGATTGCACGTGGGCATATAGGTTTTGAATATCTGAAAGTTGAATTTTTGGATCTGAATTTGTGAACATTGGAAAGAAAAATGTCAAATTGAGTTTTTGAAATTGCAAAAATGTTGAAGTGAATTCAAAACCAATAAATTCAGGTACATAGTTTTCAAAGTAAAATATTTCAATGTTATGAATTAAGTGTTTTTGTAAAATTCTAATATAAATGTCACTTATTTGCTTTCATACTATGAGGGGTTGATTGTTATAAAGGTGCAAATATCCTCGAACAAGCTCAGCAAATCAAACCTCTAAATGATTCATTTTTAAGAGCTTTTAAGAGGTTTTCAAAGTAGAATATTTCAATGTTATGAATTCAGTGGTGTTTAAAAATTCAAATATAAATTTGCTTATTTGCTTCCATATAATAGTCCCTCAGCCACCTCTGTTGCTCTTTAACTGCAGCCATTGTTGTTACTGTTGTTGTTGTCTGAGCTTTAAGGTGGCATAGTCACAGGATACAGGAGAGAAGAGAGGGAGAGAGAGAAGAGAATAACAAGATAAGATAATATAAGACAATAAATTCTTCCACAGTCATCCACTGCTATTTCAGGTTTCCCAAGGTTATGGTTACCACTTTAATCTTCATGCACATCTGACTCAGACTTTGGTAAAAGCAAGCTTCAACCCAAAGGCCTCCACCCTTTTGCTATGTTGTAAGGCTGCTGAATTATTTGAGGTAACCTAGCTACCTTCCCTACTGGCACAACACAACTTGACACGTAAACACTTGGCCCCCAGTGCCAGTTGACTAGTAGCTGCTGAGAAGGCCTTACCATTTCTCAGCCACCCAGATTTACTTTGCCTAGACACACTCTGCCATGGACACTCTGTTGACTATAGATGAGCAACCTCGAGATGAACTACATATTTATGTCATTATGTCTCTTCAGGCCTGCCATTTCCATGGCTAAAGTTAGAGCAGACAGCATGGCAGCTCACAACCACCTTGGACTGATGCTCATTGATCTGCAAGAACCTGACCACTCAGGACCACTCAAGAAAGGACACAAATATATGCATGGTAGCAATGAACCAGGATCAATTGCATGCCAACAAAGAGTGGGAAAAAAAGTCTTAATAGGAGACTTAGGTTAGCAATATTCTTGACATACCCTTCTAGTTTCCCATTGACATGCAATTAAATCAGTGAATGTGAATTTATACATTTCCCGGTAAATGTACACATTTCCCAGTGGGGCGGTAAATGTATTGGGTACATTTTCCGGTTAATGTAAGTGGAAAACACTAGTCACAGCTGCGCAAGGCTGTCTCAGTCCTGTCCCTACGTTTCGTTGTGGGTACGGCATAGCACATGGCCAAAATACCTCTTCGGACTGGCTTCTTGTAGTAAACTGGGATCTGACAGACTGGGAGATTCATTCATGTAACGCTATGTCATGAGAAACTTGGCAACGCCAGACCAGCATTTGATAGGTTTTCATGCATCTTGTCCCGGTTGACCTGCATCACATTATTTCTCCAAACTGGTGTCATTGGCACGTCTGTCTCTTTACTTTTGGTAGGCAGATAAGATGTTACTGTGTTGATAACCTATGTATTCAACGTAGATGTGGTTTGGCCAATGAATTGATGCCTGATTGATTTTATATTTTAGTCCAATAGTGGATGCAGTAGCCTACACAACTCATTTCCATCCATGTGTAAAAGATGTTGATGTCAAAACACCATGACTTGCATGTCTTTGGACTGTGAGAGGAACCTAGAGCACCCAGAGGAAACTCAAACGCAAACACAGGGAGAACATGCAAAGTCCGCACAGAAAACACCAGGGCTGAGATTCAAACCCAGGGCCTTCTTGCTGTGAGGCGACAGTGCTACCCACTCCTGTGTCCACACAGTTTTGTTTAATTATGGAGTTAAGATAATTCTTCTGATTAATCCATGTGGGTGATGCCAAATTAAAAATGGTGGATGTCTTTTGGGAGAGGATGGAGTGAATTTCAGACAGCAGTGGAGTAGAGCGGAGGAGACTGATTAAATTATAGGCAAATGGCTGATATTTACCAGAGGAAGACCATGGTCTCTAATGGCATGCATGGATGAGGTTTGGGTGTAGATCATCTTTTACGACCCTTTCCACAGGCAGTACAATGGATTACCCCCCCTCCTCATGAGCCACCTATGCTTTCTTGGCCACTTATATGGCCTATAAAGACCCTACTCTGTATGTGTGGTCCCGCAGCAGCCATTCTCAACAGTATTTCAACTCATGCTCCTCCAGCAGCACCGCTGCCACGCCTCCATCTGTAGACTTAATTACATGTCACGACAGGGATGTAAACTGTCTTGGGCAACGCCATGGGAATGCAAGAGATGTGTTCACTGCTGACATAATCCTTTTCTTTTTTTTCCTGCCCAAACCCCTACATGACATCATAAGCCTAAGGTAGATGTATGATTCCATGTCTCAAGTATGAATAAATTCTACTGCCCTGCTAGAGATTTGTGTGACATCAAAACCATTACCATCCTTTGTAACTGTGCAGTTTGTTATAATAGCTGACAAGCATTTACCAATACACAGGACATGATGCAGTTATCCCTTGTGCCATAGACCAGGGTGAGTGCATACATAGAACCCTACGTTCGTTTGACAAGGAATAGAGGGAGGTCAGTACAGAATGTGGGTATGTCATTGGGGTTATCAAGTGGGCACCTCCCATCACAGATGTTTCGGTGAATTAGGCTCATGACACCTCCAAAAAGGTGGCATCCCTGAACCAACCCTCTTTATAACCACACTCAGCACCGTTAAGATCAGCTCTACACTGGACTAGCCTTCTCAACAATTCCCTACCTTAGGAAATAGGAGAGTGAACCACATTGTATCTGCTAGGCTAATGCACAGACTGACCCTGCAGGCTCCGAAATGCCAGTTCTGTAATGGATGCTGTTACAAATGACTGGTCAGCTATGCCCCTCTTCAGCCTGTTTTTTTAATCAGGGAAATAGTGCATTGTAATTGATTAGCTAATACACTGCAGTTTTTATTAGACATTTTCAAGATAACAAGGCAACTTGCATAAGACAATAAAATAATGAATAATATTGTCTTAGATTAGGCAAGTGTGACAATAGAGATGGAAATATTTGAATTGGGGCAAAGGTTAATGAATTCATAATCATTACAGCAAGAGCCCAGCTAAGGAACCAATCCCTAATTTGATTGTCTGAAATGAAGTGACAGCTGGTCATTTTACCATCAAGGTAATAGTGCCATAGTGTTTTTCAAAATGGATTATTTCAAAATGGACTCTCTTAACTGTTTTCTTGGGCCCCAAATAAATGACTCAGAAAATGTGAAATAATCAGCATTCTTTGTCTTCCATTCGCTGAACAATCACAGCAATTATAGCAAGTGCTTACATTGAAAAGGTTTTAAAAAAACATGTAAATGTTTCACCTCTGTAGAATTTTATGGGTGAAATTAGGTGCCACTCTCTGTGTTGTCACATGTCACATGTCACATGTTGTCACTTGAAAGTATGTTTTACTTATTTATTTAACTAGTTGCTGCTGAAACTGCATCCATTCTGCTGTTTATTAAATGCAATCCATTACTTAAGAATAATGCTGGTAAGACTGGTTCCTGAACCTGAGATAGCCCTGTATAGCTTTTCCACTGCGACTCAAGGCCGTATTTACTAATAGGTGCAACAACTGAGTGCCTATGGAGGTCACTCATGTTCAATGTTCAATGTACATTGTCTCAAATCGTTTTCTGAAATATGCAGTGAAATCCCTAACTAAATAATAATGAAAATCTTGAAAAGATGCAGCAGAGTAAGGTATAGATATTGCCTCAGATTATTACAATTATCAGTATGATTGTGATTGGTAGCGCATGCATTTTAACCAACCAGAATCCTAAATTGTATTAACTATACCGTGTCAATAGCACTGCACAAAGAATGGTGTGCAGACAATAAGTAAGTGTTTTGAGCATACTAAAATTAAGGATATCAGTCTATTCTGAAGGACACCAGTTCCCGAGTGACTAATTGTTAACCAAGACAAAAACCTGATGAAACTGATGAAAAGGAGCAAGAATAATGAGGACAAGTAACATATTTAGCCTTTCAGTGTAACCGAGGTATCTACAGACCCAGAACGATGCCAATATAAGGCTGCTGGCAAGTTTATAAAGAGGTAGGTATTACATTACATTACAGTCATTTAGCAGACGCTTTTATCCAAAGCGACTTACAATAAGTGCATTCAACATAGGTAGGCAAGAAAACTACTAGTCACCAGAAATCGTAAGTGCATTTCCTTCCTAAACAAGCAACTAAGAGCATAACTAGTGTTAAGGTAAGAGTGCAATAAGTTAGCAACCTACTATATCTTAAACAAATGAGACAAATAAGAGAATCAAATAAACAAGAGCTAAGACAAATAAGTGAACCAAATAAGCAAGAGCTAAGACAAATAAGTGTATCAAATGAACAAGAGCCAATAAACAAGAGCTCAGACACATAATTGACGACAAATAGGCAAGGCTAAGAGGAAGAGTCAGGGTAGTGTTTCCTGAAGAGGTGGGTTTTCAGCCTGCGGCGAAAGATGGGCAGCGACTCTGCTGTCCTGACATCAGTGGGGAGTTCATTCCACCACTGCGGGGCCAGGACAGAGAAGAGCCGTGACCGTGTAGATCGGCCGCAGGGCCCTCTGAGCGACGGGGCAACCAGTCGCCTCGAGGCAGCAGAGCGAAGTGGTCGGGCGGGGGTGTAAGGCTTGACCATAGCCTGGAGGTAAGAAGGAGCTGTTCCTTTCACTGCCCTATAGGCTAGCACCAGGGTCTTGAACTGGATGCGAGCCGCTACAGGGAGCCAGTGTAGAGAACGGAGAAGGGTAGTTGTATGGGAGAACTTGGGGCGGTTGAACACCAGACGAGCTGCAGCTTTCTGAACAAGCTCCAGAGGTCTGATGGCAAACGCCGGGGCACCAGCAAGGAGGGAGTTGCAGTAGTCCAGGCGGGAGATGACAAGAGCCTGGATGAGCACCTGCGCTGCCTTGTCAGTGAGGAAGGGGCGAATCCTCCTGATGTTGTAGAGGAGGAATCTGCAGGAGCGTGTCACTGATGCGATGTTTGCCGAGAACGACAGTTGGTCGTCCAGGGTCACACCCAGATTCCTCGCAGTCCGAGTTGACGTCACCACAGCATTATATAGGTATGGTAACTGAACTAGAACTAATGACAATATGAATGAGGACAACCACAGCTATCAGGTGTACAATTTGCGTTGTGAGCCTGGATAACAGTGACCAGATTAGAATGAACAGAGGAAGTTAATGGGACAATCAATAAAACTGGAATAGCACGTTTGATCATATAAACAATTGCATGCACCATAAGCTACATTATCACATTTAACGGTAAAACATAACAGAATATGAGGTGGACTGCTACATTACTTGATAGGACCAGGGCTCTTGAAGGTGAGATGCCAGGAGGCAGGTCAGCAGCAGTCAGCAAGGTGAGGCGAGAGAGGCTGGGTTGATGTTTCTTCAGCCGGTGGCTCTGCTTAGCGGGTACACGGCAGCTGGACATCGGTGGAGGACAGAGCAGGGTCTGGTTAGCTTAGTGGGAGCAGTGGCTAACAGTGCAGTTCAGTTTCTTGGTAGTGGAGTGATGAGTCTTTGTCCACGAGACGGTTTAACTCTTGTAGTTTGGCTTGTAGAAAGGTTGTTCATTAGCAGATTATTGGACGGTCCCTTTGTCCTTCTTGAATCTACTTTGAACTCAACTGGAAGGAGTTGAGGGAGAACATTCATTTGCAGTTCCAGACCCCTGGGGCACATATGCCTGTAACTGGACACTGCAGTCGTTAGAGCCTCACATTTCCTTTCATTAGAGCACAGAATGGAGATCCTGTGAAAAGCTGTTTTGCTTTAATTAAAATGCAGATTGGTTTCTTTGCCACCTTTGTTTAGTGAAGCACAAGTTTGCTTTGGGACTGTCGGTGTGTCAGAGGATCACACCCAAGTCAAGCGTGTCTTCACTACAAGGAATAGAAATGGGATTTGTTTTGCGGCATATCCATCAACCAGTCAAGTCTTTCTAGTAAAACAAAACAGTAAGACTATCTTTGTGGTGGCTTCTGTGATTTTCACAAATTGTGATTGATTGATTTGAAATTAATTATTAATAAAATAATTAGTTTAGAAGAAAAAAAGTGAGCACATCAAATTGACTCAAGAAAAGAAAATGCATTTCACAGGAATTTGTAATGTAATGTTCCACAATCTATGTGACTAGCAAAAGACAAATGGTTTAGGTGATGATTGCCAGAGTAAGCAATCTTCTATTGAGCCTCTTGTCAACTTGGCTGTAGTGGCTTTTATGAGTGTGGTGTGGTTGTAAAGAACAATGGCCACGGGAGTTTTTCCCTAATTACTTTTGAAGTCAATTTGATTTGATTTCATGTTGTCTTTCTGTATGTTTTCAGTATTGTCCCCTTGTTTCAGGTCAACATCTGTGTTTTGCACTTAAGTGGCATTGACCTATATATGAGACAATCATAAAACCTCCAGGCAGGGAAAAGACTGTATCAGCCATACTGTGCAGTCTCACCAGGGGCCCATAGACAATACACTACTACTGCTACACTCTTAAAAAGGATGGTAAAACACCAATATGCAATTTAAATTAATGATAAGTTTGCAAACCATGTTGCATTTAGGTATGTGTGGTAGAGCATGTCATGATATTTTCCAATCAAATTCTGGCATTTTAGGGGCCTTTCTCTCACTACAAGTTAAGGTTAATTCTGTAGTTTTTGTGTGAAGTGCAGTCATTGCTACCCCTGCTGTGCTGTGTTTGGCATTTACCCGATGAGCTTCTCGTAACTCTGAACGAGGCAACCATGAACCATTACGGAAAGGATCACTACAGAGATAGACCTTTTTTT
This sequence comes from Hoplostethus atlanticus, assembly GCA_034670405.1. Lineage (NCBI taxonomy): Eukaryota > Metazoa > Chordata > Actinopteri > Trachichthyiformes > Trachichthyidae > Hoplostethus > Hoplostethus atlanticus. The sequence goes on from JAXDDX010000202.1 coordinate 29,967, forward strand.
AACCAGAAACCTTTGTTTATCCTCAACAACTCACCTCATCTTTCAGATTTCAGAGCGAGACTTCTCCTTGAGCAAGACTTCTGTTTCTGGTTAAAAAAAGATCTATCTCTGTAGCTACCCTTTCTGTAATGTTGTCAGACACAGGAATAACAATCTGAACCTGTCAGTGGCAAAAACGAGCACTTTTAGTGGATGTACTTTGATTGGCGCACTTGGCCCTGCAGATTACGTTGCAGCCATAGCAGCCCGTTTTGCGACTGCCGACTGAGGCGATCTACCGGAGCAATTCCAAAACTTTTTGTACCTTTTTTGTGGTATAAATGACGAATTTGTACAAATAGAGCCCAGGTTTAAAAATACCGGAATTCCCCTTTAAGTAAAGTTCTATCTTGTTTTGGTCTGCCTCCCTTCCACAGTAGTCCTCTCCAAAAATAAGTGAAAATCTCTGTGGTGCGTTGAAGCAGGGTGCTCCATCATTCATGCAACCCAGTTTCAGTGGCAGCTGATCCGGTTCAAAGACCTTGTTATATAAATAATTTTCTACCCAACTACCCAGGTGCTTCCATTCAAAGCAGTAACGGTCACAACTATATCTCCCAGTATGTTTGGGAGGAGGAGCTGGAGGACCATATCTCACAGCTGGCCTGGCTGGAGGGACTACATATCCCAGCATGCCTGGGTGTGCTTTGGGATCCCCCAGGAGGAGCTTGAGGAAGTTGTGGGGAAAACAACCCTGACCCAGATAATCATGATAATGGATAGATTAATGGATGTTGTGGGATGTATAAGTCTAGGTGGAGGTGGACAACGGAGTACTGTAGTGTTACCTTGTGTGTAGCTACAATGTTTTGAACAGGCAAATCAGGCAATCTCCCTGCTTTGCTATTACCTTTCATAACATTACATTGTTTTGAAAATATGCTTATTAGGTAGCATTAATTTAAAAAGAAAATACAGGAACAACTCAATAAAATTACTTCAGAGCTGCAACTGTTGTTGATGGGTATTCCTGTAGTCTTTCAAATAAAAGTTGCAAAGAACTGGAAAGCTCTGAATCAACTTTTTGCACTTGCCAGGTGGATGACTTTGGTAGGGAAAAAAGGAAGCGTGGAAATCTGATTGGCTGTTGATGGTGAAAAGTTCAGCCATGGCCAAAATTGAAATCCTTGGTTGGTTATCCTTTAGAACTTTAAAATAAAAGGATGATCGGAAGGAGTATTACACTGGGATAATGAAATGAATAAATAAAGTATAATGTTTCTCTTTTTTTAGTTCTTCTTTTAGTTAGTGAGAAGAGGGATGTTCCGCATCTCTCCTACACCCTCACCTTCAAGGTATTCAAAGTCTTTTTTAAATGTTTGCAATAATTTCAAGATTTGTGAAGACAAATTCTGATTCTGAGCTAATTATTACACATCTATTCACCACATCATATTTTATTTTAACCATTACAAATACAGTCCAGTTACTGTAATTGACTTCAGTTTGTCTGGATGCATTGTCTACCTATTCTTTTTAAAAATTATTTGAAGCTTGCGGTGGTTCCACATAGATTGTTGGCTGAGTTATCCTTCTTAGTTTGTTCGAGTGAGTGAAAACTGGAATACTCTAACATAAAAAGAAAATCTTGAAGAAAACTTTTCACAATTTGCATTTGCACTTGCCATTACCACAAATAGTGAAATTAGCTGTCTTTCATAAATTCTTTGCTTTCTTGCTTATAAATGTTGAAGAATTCATTAAAGTAAATTGGGGAACACATTTTACTTTCCCATCCTTAAAGGAAACATTGAAAGAGATAATGAAAATCAAGCCATTATTGAAAAGCTCCTACAAATGTAAAGTCCATTTAAAAAGGTTCTTTGATCAGGCAGGATTTTGGTGTTATCCAGGGACTGTTAAAGAGTAACGGGGCTACCCAGGTTTCCATAATGACAGCATAAGCTTTCAAATCCCTGTTGTTGGAGATGTGGACGCTTGCCATATCAGTGTAAATCCTAGAGTGGTTGAAAGGGCTGGAACTCAAATTCATCTTCATGTGCGACATGGGTGAACAGACAAGCTCTTAACTCCCCTGTGATTCACAGCACTCAAAGGGAGACACAAACCCAATGCCAAGCTTCCATTTGGATTAATCTAAATGTGCTTACTCTTTCTGAAACAACAGACAGACAGAACAGGGAGACAGAAAAGATTGCCCCAGCAGTATTTGGATTACCATGCAACAGTCATTAAATATCTTCTACAATCCTCTACCTTGTAGAGCAGGTCTTTGATACCTATGTGGGCCAGGTATGCAAACTGGAGGGAGTCCAGGCCATCAGCAGAGCTCTGAGATGCTGCAGGGCCATCCACAAACGTTTTCATTATCTGACATGTCAGTGCCACCAACCTGTAATCATTTAGGGCATTGGCCTTCTTAGGCACGGGGATTAGTGACCAACAGCCTGTTCCACCAGCTAAACATGCATTCAATTGTAAGTTGGGTGTAAAGTCCACACTAAATGTTATGTTGAAACTAGTTAGTTTGACTCTAAAGCTGCATTTTTATTTAGTTGCACCATGGAGACTTAAGTACATAGTACATACTAGTGATTCATTTGAAGTTTGTCTCACATACCCACTACAACCACAGACATAAATCTATGTATACAACTAAATGAAACTGATACAAACAACAAAAGGTAGTGTAACCGTAATTTCAACGGGGTAACAGCTATAGTTAGGCTTATTTCAATTTCCCCTATTACTAAATGGCTGGAAAAACATCTCACTAAACAACTCGCTAAAATTGTAGTCCAGAAGTTCAGTGATTTAACTTTATGTTGTTGATGCAAACTGTCCTGTATTTATTCCTCTGGGTCCACCAGCAAGTTTTCCCATCTATCACCATCGTCAGACCAACAGTTTTAACAGTTTAAATTTTACAAATTTTCATGCAACCTGCAAGACATATCAAGTTGTCTTTGCTCTACAAATCACCAAGGTTCGCCATATTGTTTTTTTGGTAATTTGCATTTTGTACTGTTTTTTCCCTGAGATTTTTTTGACCTATCAACACTAAATTTAGGACACAGCCAAAGGGTACCATACTCCAACACAATGTAACTAAGAACAATCAAGCAAAAAAACCTGGCAGTCATTAGCTAATGAACTTGAAAAGGGACATGGCGTAACTTAAAAATTGGCCATAACTCATCGATCATTTATCCACTCATCCCAAAATTTGGTAGATATTTCAAGTAGAGGCCTCCAAACATCTGTGCGCAAATATTTTAAAATTGACCTTTAGGAGGCACCGCATATTGCAAAAAGAATGTTTCTCATAAATTTGATGTGATATCACAAACGTTGGCGCAAAAGCTTAGGTATTATTGAAGATATGATGTTTTGTTGTGATTGGTGTATGTGGGCATGGCCTAATTACATTTGAGTTTGACCTTTCACATTCTGGATTGTAACTAAAGGAGGTTTGCAAATCGCTACAAAACATGAAGTACATTTCAGCCTTTATTTACAATGATCACACCAAATTCCATGCAAATCAGTCAAAGTAAGGCCAATCAATGGCACTTTTAGTGTTTCACCATTCATAGTAATGTTAATACATGAATGAATTCAAGAGGTACATGTACAGAATACATTTTTGTGAGGAAAGCATAGGTTAGATGTGTCCTGTACTGTTTTACATGTGTAGCTACAATTGACTGATATCAGCTCTTATCACATTTTCATGAGAGACAGATTTTGCCTTAGAATTTGACTGCAAAGGTGATCTTAAAGCCATTTGATGTTGACCACATCCTCTAACATACTCTTACCGACATCCAAATAGCTTATAAAAGTAAATTTGACTTGATCCTACTTGGGACTTGACTTTACTTGCTTTATTGGGATTTGACCCTCTTGACTTGGACCATGTGACTTGAGATTTACTTGTGACTCAAGCAAAGATGACTTCCCACCTCTGTTTATCATACCTATAAACGACAGTTCTTTAGCAAAGGATCTAAAGACATGAGAATATGTTTTACATCATGGGAATGGAGTTTTTACTCTGTGCTGTTCAAGTGTCGTTTTGTAATGGAGTCCAGTGTTGTTTCAGTGACGAAGGTCTAACCTATGGTGCCATTGCTGCAGTGAGTAATGATGAGACAAATGTCTACTGGTGCAGTGCGTTATGGTTTGCCCTTGACTACAGCTAGCGAAAACCGCCCTTCAAACATCATCCACTGCAGTAGACTGCTGGGTCTGCAAATACAATCCCAGCATTGCCCAAAGAGCCTGGTACAGTAGAGGGATGAGGCAGCCTTCTGGCTATCCACCAATACTCAATTTCTCTGCTCGCTGGTTTTGGATTTCTTGTCTACCAGCAAAAAAAAAAAAAAAAAATAGAACTGAATCGATCATCTGCTGCCTTTTCCATCAGGCGCGATTAGGGAGAAATGGGCTGGCCAGCTCTGCAGCATTGTAACTGAAACCCCTTAGCTGTGTTAAGTATAGCACCCCCAACACACCCCACCACAATATTTCAGTGCATGTTATTCCATATTTGAATTCCATTTATTCTAATCCATGAGTGAACCCCAGTCGTGGTAAATGAGCACACAACTGATTTTCATTGGATATTTACCTATTTTTATGGTCATTTCTAATGCATCCAATGATTACTAATGCATTGATTACGCTAGATAACGCTGACTTTTGCCAATTGAATCAGTGGCAGTGATGGGTTTTGTATTGATAGTAGGATGACATTTGAAAGGTCCCAAACAAAATCAGAAAGATCAGTAATGGCAATCTGATTTTCCCCCCTCGCTCACTTAGCAATTACCTTTATCAGAGACAGTAATCTTAGGTAGTGGCTAGTTGTAGTGCTGATGTACAGTGCAATATAGATATAATGCTCCTGATTGTTGGCAGTATTGTAATCCTGTAGACAGACAATGCATAAAAATACAAAAAACACACTTATTTGCTTTTATCATAACTACAACACATCTTGCTTTATTGAGCATTTTATATATTACTTACTATATTACTTCTCAAGGTAAACGCTTCCCTATTTATTTTAAAAAGTGCATGCATTTCAATGAAGAATGAAAAGAGAGGCACATACAGTTGTGAGAAAAGGTTGCAAAAAAGGTCTAAGTCGTAAAAATACATAAACACAATGGGCCTCATTCACAAAACGTGCGTAAGATCAGATATGATCATATAGTGTTCGCTTGAACGTTTCTACAAAGTCCCATTCATCATTTTTGTTTGTATCTGAATTTGTTTGTTGGTACGATCAAAACCTACGAGTGTTGGGAAACATGCATGTGTATTTGGAAACATGTGGGAAGGCACTTAGGATGCTTTATTCTTTATGCAAAAATCAATTACAGTAGTGCCAAACCTCAGTGGTCTACATTTGTAGAAAAAAAACCTAGGCTGCAATGGCGTATTTGCACGATTGTCCTTATTTATAAAAAAATTATATCCATGTCGGATAGCGCCACAGTGCCTGTCCTCCCGTGGCTAATACATTTCTAATACTAATCTTTTTTTGCAATCTAATTTAATGTCAAACCATTTATTTTTTACCTCAGCAACGGTGTGTGTTTCTGCCGAAACAGCATTGACAGCAATAATAATTTCTTGCTGTGCTTTACTTTTATCAGTTCCTGTGACTCCCATTCATCATCTGATACACCCGGAGTACGCACAATTCAAGGTTTTCTGCATGTTTCGTGAATCCCACATTGTTTTGTTCGTACGCACATAAAATACGAAACATTTACGAAGAATTTAAGAAAAGTTTTGTGAATGAGGCTCACTGTGATTTAACAAATAACACAAAAAATGGATGCTTTTACATGTCTTTATTGAACATATTGTTCAAATGCTAGCGGCTTGGGTTGGAAAAAGTAAAAGCAATAACCTCAACCAAAGGTTTCCTGTAGTTGCTGATCAGACCTGCACAACAGTTAGGAAGTATTTTGGACCAGTTTCATTAAGCCATTTTGTTGTAGATTTCCTTTTGTGTTTGGGATCACTGTCATAATGACCTAACCTTGCTGTGATCTTTGCTGGACGCCCACTCCTAGGGAGAGTAACAATGGCACTGAATTTTAGACTGAATTGTAGACTGATGGAGGCCCAAGTCTTGGGAAATGCTTTTGTAGGATTATCTAGCCTTATGAGCCTCAACAACTCTTCCTCTGAAATTTCTTTTGACTGGGGCATAGTCCACTTTTTTGAAGAGCAGACTCTGTTGGTAACCAAACTTTGTGGGGGGTTTATATGACAGGACACCTCTAACCCACACCTGAATCATCTCATTGATTGGATGACCTGACAATTACCCCAGTTCCAGTCATTATCCTAGAAGTTCACATACTTTTTCCAGCATAGGCTGTTCATGTTTGAACAATATGTTCAATAAAAACATGTACAAGTACGTTTTTGTGTGTTATTTGTTAAATCACATTGTGTTATGTAGATAAGACCAATGTTTTAGGATCCATTAATGCATGAATGCAGGTAATTCAAAAGGGTTCACAAACTCTTGCCATAGTAATGATGCCTGCCCTGCTGTAATTGTTCTTTGATATCAATTTAACAGTTGTAAAAGCAATAATTGGATTAGGGGGAAAATAGACAATCTGTTGCATTGTCAATTATCTAAACAGCAGTATGGCCCACAGAGAATGCCATTTGGTTGAAAGGTCATTTCTCTTGGTACAAAAGGTTACCTGATGGGGTCCATGACCTATGAAATCATTATCATTTTAACAATGATCTGTGAGTTAACTCAATTTGCAGATGCAGGGACAACACTAGTAGATTTGAACATATTAGCATCAATATCATGCGCACAATCCTACTTTTGCAAATTGAAAAAAGTGAGGCCAACCAACATCAGGGAATAGAGGGCAGCAGGGCTCATTTTGTCGTGGAGGAATTGACCAGAGCCAAAGAAAACGGCCATTAAGACAACACTTACATGCAGTGCTGTGTGCATGTTAGACTTCAGATTTAGTCCTCACCATACAGCTGTAGTGCATTTATGATGCATAGGACCTCTGTTGCCAAACGTGACGTGCAGATGAGACAGGAGGTTATTTATGCTTATTTAAAATGTTCATGAGCTTTCCCCACACTGCAGATGTAAGGGGGCTAATGGGGCATTAGAGCCACAATGAAAGTGTTTACAGCGTTATCCATAACAAGAGTTATGGATACTAGGCTGAGACACTCAGATGAATCCGACAGGGGAAATGTGCTTCCACATAGTAGTAGTTATAGTTATAGTGTAATAGTTTTCAGAAATCTCACAGGTGAGCTTGGGACATCCACGGCTTGCAGACTCATTATTCTTATTTCACTTGCCTTGGTACATTTTGAAAATGAATTTTTTTTAATTATATAATTTTTTGTATTACATGCACATAAATTTTGATGCATTTCTCAGCTTTGTTGCAAGTTCATACTAGTGGGGTCTAATATCCTTGTATCTCTGCTAGAGCATCATTTGCATTAATGGGCTTGCAAACACCAGCAATATTTACTCATTTTAACTACCAACGTGATGGTTTTGCTAAAGGGACTTTACCCATATCTTTTCAAGATGTGTTCACATGTTGAAAATATAATCTCTGCAAAAGTAGAGATAGTGTGCTTGGCAGATTTATCTCCTCCTGTAAAATTGGAATGAATAAGCAAATACTTTTATTTATTGAATTCTCTTTTTATTCATCAATAGGCCAGAGGGTTGGTAATGAATTATGGTTAGATGTCTCCACACTGAGCAAATATGGGGGGAGGGGCAATAGTTTTGTGCTAAGAGTTTAGGTTCACCTTAACAACCCCAGGGCTAAACTATGTGTCTGTGTCCTTTTCCTGCTGCTCTCTGCCGTCTTCCGCAGCTGCCACCAGCACCACCCCTGCAGCAAAGACCTCCAGTCACGTGACACACTGCAGCAACAGCCAGAAGAACTACTGTGTGAATGGAGGGGAGTGCTTCACCCTGGAAGTCATGCCAGGGAGCACCAAGTTTCTCTGCAGGTAGTACATGGAATGCACCCAAGTTCAACTGAATGGATTTCTGACAATGCAGTTACTGTTTTGATGTTGTACTATATGCTGAGTAGTGATTTTGCTGTAAAATGGTAGATAATATGATGTCACTTGTATTTTCAACCTTTTAGGCAAGCACAGAGGTCTTAACTAGGTAACTGTGATGGAATAAGTTTAGAAAAAGGTCTCTTTTTTTATATCTGGGAAACAGAACCTGGCAACATCAAACACCCTGCATCAAGAAATCAAAGTTATAAATGTATTATGAGATGTGCTTTGCTCTGATCCGAGTGACAGCTGTCTGTGGCTTCAATGCTTGCAACTGTCGGTCTCTGATGAGAAACAAGCTGACTGCTACGCCACTGTACATGCTCCATGTGTCTTTGACATCGGTTTCCAATGGGCTGAGTAATCCACCTGCGATTCTGCCTGTTTTTGTGATGGTTATTCCTTTGGAAGATTCATTTTCATTCCAAAGCAACCTATAATTTACTTGTTAAAATAATTGTCTTCATGGAGGATAGTTCATTTATTTATAATTCATTTATCACCACGTTATCCATATTCTTAGCTATTGTCACTGTGGCTATTATCAAGAAAGTAACCATAGTAATGCTACAGGGACGTAGTTTACATAAGGTATGGACAGAAAAGAAAACAGTTGAGTATGTAACATGAATGCCCTCAGCTCTAACTTACCTCAGTTTGCATTCTGATGTAAGCTATGATTAAGCTCTTTATTTGACATGGGGTCAGAGGCAGTTCTGAAAGAGAGACACTCAAGAATGCCATGTTTTAAGCCACCAGTGAACCAGTGAACTTCCGCTTCAAGCTGGGAGAATGGCTAACATGGCGCCAGCAGTTCCTGTGGTACCACACAGCAATAAAGTTGACTGATGAGGAGGGAGAAGTTCAAGTGACCACCCAGATATATGCTATGGGAAATACTGATAATAATAATAATAATAATAATAATAATAATAATAATGTCTTGAATCTCACAACAAAAACAGGATCACACTCCCACAAAGCGAGGCGAGACTACCGTTTGAATCACATGACGTGAATTTTTGAATTCTCATAATGTAACCTTTCTATTTCTTTTGTTTAGTTTTGTGGTTGTAGACTTCTAAAATCATGGAAAAGCAAGAGAGGGTTATTTGTTTTCAGCTCCACAGAGCAAGAACTCATTGAGGGTCATGAAACACAAATATAAATCTTGAGCGGTGAGATTGAGGGAGGAAGCCTGGCAGAGAATTGCAGATAAATGCAAAAGAAGACTTTCATTCACTAAAGAGTGTGGCTAATTTGGCAGTGGTAACAAAAGGACCTGGCAGCAGGTGAAAATCCAATATAAAAATGCATTGCAAACAGGTCGCCTCTTTATTGCAATTCTACATTATCAACTGGGTAATGTCCAAAGTAAGTGGTTAACCTCTCAAAACTATGTTAATGTAGCCAACAAGAGGAAGACTGGGGGGAGCAGCCTTTTGAATGCAAGGTAGAGTTTTCTGATAGCAGCATGATATTTTCAGCATCGCCAACAAATCTGCCCAATACACGGCATCTGTGTCACTGTCAGGGCTGAGCTTCGCTCCGTCGGGTTTGCAATGTGCCTCCTATTAATTGCTGGAGGTAAATAATTCCCTCATGACTAAAATAGAAAGTAGATGCTAATCCCAGATATTAATCCTGGAGGCTGCCTAAGGTGTATGGGACGGTTGATCACAATGCTGAGCCACAAGGTAGAACACCAGGAAGTCAAGGTGTATGTGGTATGAGTTCCAACAGTGAATCTCCTGTATAGAGAGGCTGCCGTAGTACTGGGCCTGGTAAAGAGAGTGGAGGGAGTCAGTATGACTTTTAGAGCACAAGCCATGTTAAAAACAGAACCAGTCAACATTAAGTAAGGAGCTGAGCCATATGCAGTGTGGATATGAAGAAAGTGAACAACAATGTGAAAAGAGAGACATACATGCTCCCCACCACTGATGAAGTACTAGCCAAGCTGTCAGGTGCCACAGTCTTTATCTCCCTTGATGCATGAGTGAATTTTGTCAGATCCCATTACACAGTGAGAGCAGCCTGTTAACCACATTTATAATGCCATTCAGTAGGTAGTATGGCAATGTTGAAGGCAACCTTTGCTTTAGGATTTTGGACATGCTGTTCAAATAAGAGGCCTCAATTTGCCAGTGACACTTTCAGAACATTCAGGCAGGAGTTTGAGTTTGACCACATTACGTCTGGCCCACACCACCCAATGTGGGAATGGACAAGCGGAGCGAGCCATCCAGACAATCAAAAGTATTCTGGAACAGAAGAATCCACCGCTGGTTCTTTTAAGCTATCGGTCAACCTCGACCACTTTGACAGAAGTGAGCCCAGCCAAGCTTTTGATGGGAAGGAAACTACACACTACATGGGCAATACTGTACAGAAACCTCACATCCAAATGGTCAGACCAGAGGCTCATCCAGCAGCATGATGCAGCAGAGAAAGAGCAACAGGCTGTCCTGGAGCCGAGCAGCAAGGTCTTGATGAACCTTGACCGGGAGAAGCAGTGGAAGTACGTGCCATTTGACAAGAGACCAATGTGACACCAACACAGAACAGTGAGCCCAATCCTGACGTATACTCTGGATGTGGACTTCCCATCACAGACAAACCAGATCTCTGAGGGACTGTCACCAGATCAGGTTTAAGTTAGTTAAACCTGTGAGGGGAATTCCGGTATTTTTAAACCTGGGCTCTATTTGTACAAATTTGTCATTTATACCGCAAAATAGGTACAAAAAGTTTTGGAATTGCTCCGTAGATCGTCTCAGTCTCGAAATGGGCTGCTATGGCTGCAACGTAATCCGCAGGGGCAAGTGCACCGATCAAAGTATGTCCACTAAAAGTGCTTGTTTTTGCCACTGACAGGGATTGTTATTCAATCAGTGTCTGACAAGTGTCTGACAACATTACGGAAAGGATCGCTACAGAGATAGACCTTTTTCTTAACCAGAAACAGAAGTCTCGCTCAAGGAGAAGTCTCGCTCTGAAATCTGAAAGATGAGGTGAGTTGTTGCATGAAGAGGTTAAACAAAGGTTTCTGGTTAAAAAAAGGTCTATCTCTGGGGGCTGGCAGGGATGGCATCACATCTTTAGGTAATGTTACAGAAATTATCTTTGAGGGGGGGAAGTGTCAAAGAAGTTAACTAAAGTATTCCTTGAATTATATTATCTAAGCTAAAACCAGCCGTAACTATAACACTACAGTGTACCATAATATAGGGGAGTGGGAGACATAAATGGACAGAAAAGAGTTAAATATGAAAGACTCATTTCTTTCTGACAAGAACCTGGAAATTGTCATTCATGCTTTTATGCCAGCAAAATCTCTCTAGACTGCAATTAGTCCAGAATGATGCAACCAGACTCCTCACAAGGACGAACAAGAGAGAGTGTATTACTCCTGTTTTAGCTGCCCTTCACCGACTGCCTGTTCATTTTAGGATTGATTTTAAGATTTTTTTAAGGCACTTGCAGGCCTGGAACCCAGCTACATTACTGCACTTTTAACCCCTTACGAGCCTAGTTGCAGCCTAAGATCCGGCAGGGTGTTCCTGGTCACTCCTCAAGCTAAATTAAAGACCAAGGACGATCAAGCTTTTGCCATCAGAGCCCCTAAACTCCCAGCATAAAATCATCTATTTTATGCTATGTCTTTATTCCTGTTTCTATTTCTAGCTATTATTAATTATGTAACATATTTAATGCCCTCAGCTCTTACCTTGGTTTGCATTCTGATAAATAAGTAAATGCAAGCTATGACTATCTTTATTCTGACAGCTGTTAGTGGGCATATTAAGATTAGGCTTGGTGAGCTCTCTATAGTGATTCTGCATTGTCATTCAGCCACAGGTCACTTCATGATTTTATCACTTCCCTTGCAATGTGTTGTAAGGGAAAGACCACTGCAGCTCAACAAAGCTCCTCCCTCTGAGCGCCTGACACAAGGCTTGACATTGCCAAGGACACATTTTGGCTGAGAGCCATTTAATACATAAGCAAGACTCTTATTGCCCCTCTAAAGATTGAGTTTTGCTCTAAATACATCAGTGACTAAGCACAAAAATTCCGCTGTCTCTGAGGCTTTTGTTTTCCTTCAATACGCAATGTAGCGTATGTGTGTCCCTCCACTCATAATGCCCATATATATCTAAAATACGCCAATTCACTGAGGTTTTAATAGTGTTTCTCACCACAGCCACATATGGAATGGTTTTATACGCTTAATACTGATCCCTGCCAGTTTGATTTAAAGCTAGTTATATATCCATTAGGGATGGATCTTTACTCTATGGGCTTACTTAAAAAAAAAGATTAAAAGAATAAAACCTTTTTTGATCTTGATTTTTTAAATAATTGTGCTGTGTAATGTATTAAAGTATCATTGAGCAATAGTTTGCTTCTCAATTTTTCCTATCTTTGTTTTTCTCATCTTTTATTCATTCCTCTCCTGCAAACAAGGGCCTGTCCCACCGGCCTCTAAGACCCTGTGAGCTGCACAGCTGGACTGGGCTTTAGAGTCACTGCATCTCTCACCATTATCTCTACTTAAGCAGGGTTTTACGTGGACTCCTGCTCTCTCTGCAGAAAATTCTCTGGTCACAAAAACTAGGCTACAAATCCTCTTTTTAAAAGCCCTCTACAGTACAAACAACCTCAGCTACCATTAGATGAAGTCATATCTATGGGTAATTTAAGAGTGCAATTCACACACGCGCACAAAGCGAGAACATGCAACTTCACATCACAAGTCCTTTTGGGATTTTATTTGTGACTGTACCTGGTTAGAGAATTACTGGTAATTAACAGCATATATATATATTTTTTTTTTTGTTCATGTGAATTTATGTGTTGTGTGTTACATGTCTCAGTGCTGTGCATCTTACTACCTTTCTACCCCTCCCCCAGGTGCTTGGTGGGATACACTGGGAATCGATGTCAAGAAACTGTGCCTAAGAGAGTCATGAACCCAAAACGTATGTGAACACAACTGAAGCCATTCCCACGTGTCATTGCTGGTGTTTCACCCCTGTCCAAAGTTCCAGTCATGGTTTCTCCCAGAGCTGGCAGACCAATCCATCTGTCCTGACGATTCATTATGGACAGCTGGTTCAGAGAGCAGAGTCACACGTGGGCTTCTCTTCTGGCTGGTTATCTTGCTCTCTTATCAAGCGATAAAATTATATTGATAAGCAGAGAAATTGTTCCTGTCGGTCAAATCTATTTGTTATCCATTTAGTCTCCACTAATTGGCGATCGTAATTCAATGTATTTGTGCGTCAGGATCTGGTGGAATGATGACTGGAACTCGGATTGTGCGTCTTCTCAGAGCTGACAGACTGGCAATGCATACTGGTCTAGCTAGCCCTTCCTGACAACACCAGTGATGGATGTCGTGGGTCTTTGACAACTCTGGTATAAACTCACTGTTCTTCTCTTCTTTTCTCTCTCTCTTGTCCTCTCTCTCTGTGTCCTTTTTTGTGTCCCTCTCAGGTGCCCAAATGAATTTACTGGTGATCGCTGCCAAAACTACGTAATGGCCAGCTTTTACAGTACGTCTATTTCCTCTCCTGTCTGTGCTTGGATCGGAGCATGTTCAAACAGCGCTACTTGCTTAATTTCCTCCCCAGATTCTAGCCAGATGGCATTATAGTATTTAATGTTTTATGTACCCCCATACCTTCTCCTCGCATGTTCCTTTGTTTTATTTACTTGTTTGTTAGTTTGCGGCATTGTAAATACTTGGAAAAGTAGGGTTTACACTGTAATGTGACAAGAAATAAGAAATATGCACGTTTCCATGATTCGACTAGAAAAATGTCCCAATCCTCACCTTATGTAGATAATAAGGAGAACACAAAAGCTATGCATGACCACTCCAGAAGCCCTCCATACTGATACTCCCTTACCTTACTACTGTGTATTTCTCTGCCCTGTAGGTAGAGATCGAAAGAGCGCTGAAATAATTTTAAGTAGAAGTACTGTAGCCTCAGTTAAATTGTAGTAGCTCACCAAAACTACAAAGTTACTTGAAAAACAAGATTTTTGCATGTCTGTCATGAATTCTCATTTGTTTTTAAACAAAAGGTCTGTCACAGACAACCTTATGCCACACCTGAATAATGTATTACATTTTTCACACACAACCAAACCAGATGAATGGTAGGCCAGGTGCTATAATGTGATTAATAGGGAAGCAATGGAACAACTGTAAATTTGTTTTATATTAGTGATCAACTTACTGTTCTGTCTGACAACAATGACTTCTAAAATAGGGGTCTGTTTATTGCGTAGTATATTACTTTGTATGTTACAAATCAAAAGATCAGTATGCGCATGCAATAAATCAGCAATACTAAAACAATATGAGAGGCCACTGGACATAGAAAGCTGCTCTCTCCTGTAGATTGAAGAAATGTTTCTGCACAAACAAGTTCCGTGAATCACCTCATTCTGACAGCGGGGACCAAAATAGATTATTTACCCAAGATGTATCATTTCAACCGGAGATCATTCTAACTACTGAGAGAGACCAGTGGGATAGCAGGTCTGGTTCGAGTCAGCATTTAACTTCGGCACTAATAATAAACCAACTTTATGTAATTATCCTTGTGTGCGACTGGTGCTAGAATTACTATAATTATTATCTTTTCAGAGATAAGTACACGGTCAATGTAAATAAATAGCCTTGTCAGGGACATCGCTGTCATGGTAACTTGGAGCCAGCCAGTCCACTGGTTCATCCACCCGTCAGCTGAGACAAACAAAAACGCATACATATACATAATATATACAGTACTGTGCAAATGCGAAGATGCTTTCAAAAATAATGTATAATTGTATTATAAAGAGCAGTAATGTAAAACACTAATGCAGAAAAAAAAATAGTTTAATTAATAACAGTTTAATTTAATCAGTTTAATTAGTCCAGGTGAACCTTCTTGATCAGCCAAACGCTCCTGGCTCTCTCCACCTCCCCTGATTATTTTTTAGGAGACTTGGGTGGAAAATATTAAATATTAAACTACAGACGTCAAGAATCAGTGTTTCCCTAAAAATATCGACTAAAGTAGTAGTTGTAATGTGTTTACTACTTTTACTTTACTTTACACATCTGCCTGTAAAAAAAACAACTCACCGTAAAACCCAGAACAGACCCTAATTAAGTTGAGCTCTTTCATGTGATGGAAAGACTGAGATGGAGATGAATGTCAGACTCTCAGATCACTATATGGCCGTGACTTACCCCTCACATTCCACTGCAGTTACCTCAACAGCTGTTGACTGTTCGCTGAGGGCAAACAGAAGCAACAGAAATTCATTGAGACATAATTGCAGCACAAAAATCACAAGACAGAAAATAATCTGTTTCCTTAAGATGTCAGAGAATGAGAAACCAATCAAAGAAATGCTGTCACTTTGTGTTGCTCTGATTGCTGTGGTCCATCTCGGTTAAAGAAAAAACACCCTGTATATGACCTACTAGGGTTGCGGGGGTGGCTTGTTGCCAGAAATGCAAGAGGAGACACTGCTGCTGCAGAGGGGGGAAGGAGGAGAGATGCTGTGGATAACTTGATCATCAGGATATGTACAGGATCAGTAATATTAATAGCTAATAGTATTGGTCCCCTATTGCCCATACTCCAGTGCTCTCCCACCCCAACCCAGTGGTGCGATGGGAGCTCAGGTCTTTGAGGGCAAAGATGGCAGCATCAGCAGTCCAGATAAGCTGCCATTTATTATTAGTTCATTGTGGATCATCGATAATAGATAATGATGGAGACACTGAGATAGAGATGATAAAGGAGGTGCCATAAATTATTGACTGAAGGAGTTCACACATTTTTGCACACATAGATAGTAGAGTAGACACATAAAAACAGTTTTGTTAAACAATGAAAGTATATCATATTTATCTGTGTGTGTTCTTTATTTGGGATATCTTCATTACTATTTGAGGTTTAGATGAAATATGTCAGAAAAAGATCTTTCCTCTGCATAGGGTTTGTTGTTTTTTATTGCAAGAGTATCTTGCAATAAAGAGCTTAAAATTCACAAATACATTAAATAATCTTAAAAAACTACAAATGTTAAGTCATAATATATAGCAACTTAGTAAGTGCATCACAGTTGGTATATTACAGCATTTCATTTGAAATCATGTCAAATACATTTTAAAATACTTTAAATAAGACTTCCACTGTAGGGGTGTACCTATGCACATGTATACCAAACTGTTGTGTCACAGTCAGGAACGATATGCAGTATTTATTTTTTTGTTTATTTCTTCTGAACATATTTAACAGGCATGGCTATTGAACCAAGTAATGACAAATGAGAATTTGGTATGACAGAAATATTGACTTTGTAGAGCCGACTAATATGTAGTGTGTTGTTGAGAATGGTGCATGATCCTCACAGCATGCATGCAACCTGAGAGGCCTAGATGTTTTGTAGTGTTGCCCACTGAGTGACTAGTTTGGCATGACAGTCTAGAAATGCAAGCATAGCGATGTTTGCATGCACATGCCACTGCATACAAGCCAGATCACTGCAGTAGTAGTGCTTTACAGATGGATACACTGAAATGCACTTTGTTTCATCATGCATTCAAAGGGTTTTGGGTATTTCAGTAATGGCAGTAATAATAATTCATATATAAGAAATGACACTTGCAGTATTTTAAAGAAAGAATTATTCTATATGTTTATTTTTGTGTATTGTGAGTTTTCGTAGCTTGTTAGCCTTAATCCATCATCACTAGTGACATTTGACCGCTTTCCTTATAAAACACTGACTTAACCTTATGTGAGAAATACTGTAGCTCTGAGTAATACCTCATCTGAAAAAATACTCTTCTTTCTTTTTGTCACCTTTCTGCACTGGCAGAACATCTTGGGATTGAATTTATGGGTATGGATCGTTCCTTCCTCCTAGTTTGCAGATGTAGGAATAGAAGCTTGAGCCTGACCCTCTACTTGAGCCAGTTTCCTTTTGCCAAAATGAAGGGATCATACAGCCTTGACAGACTACATTCAGCACAAATAATATATCACATTTCACTAATATTTTTTGCAATGAAAAATCAACAGCTACAATGCATTTTGGCACTGCATTACGATGCAGTCCGGCACAGTGTATACAGCATCTGCAAGTTGTCCTCTTGACCTAAAAAATGTCACATGCCACATTTTGTTATAATCCTCCAAATTAGCCTTCTCATAAACAGTGCAAATACCGCTGATTGATTTGAGCACACCATTAAAGCCAGAGTGGCTGTGCAGTGGTTACGCTGTATGTTCAGATCCCTTCAGACCCCCCCACCCCACCCCACCCCACCCCACAGCGCATTTTCTGTTTCAACCAGTGTTCAGCATGTACTGATAGACTAGCAACACCGTCATGTCATGCTAACTTCCATTTCCTACTATCTGTCTTCCTGTTTCCACCTCCACCACATGTACGTTTCTGACTTTTCCTTACATCCTCTCTGCCTTGTATCAGCTCCATGGTTTTGTCGCTCTTTTCATTAGAGTGATGGCAGCTGTCTTGTATGTTTTAAATGATGATTGCTAACTGAATCACTGACAAATTATTGTTTTCCTTTTGAAGTAGTTGTTTGTCTTAGTATTAATTGTTCTCTGAATTCCTGGCACTGGATGAACAGTCTCCAATAATCACTTTATTAAAATTCCTTTTTAGAAAATGTCACAGATCTCTTTGCAGTAGATCTCTTTATAATTGACATAAAAAAACAATAAAGTATTCAGTTGTTCCAAGTGTTATTTCCTGTGAACGCGTTCTGCACTGTTTGATTATAAACCATTAATTTTATTTTATTTTCAATTCAGTGGACTGCTTAAAATGTATTGCAGGGGAGTACATTTTCTTTTATCATTTTCTCCATTACGATTGCTAAGGCTAACCTTGAACTAACACATTATGTTTGACTGTGCTCAGCGGAACTATCTCCCAGCTCAGTGGATTCGATTTCTGCCATATCAGTAACAGCCAATGACCACTAATACAATGACCCATTTGGCCTCTTCATTGCTGTGAATGTGAAAACCTTCACCTTAAAGAGCCTGTTCTCTCCATTTGGGTGTATGGCTAGAGTGGTGTGTGTGTGTGTGTGTGTGTGTGTGTGTGTGTGTGTGTGTGTGTCTTGTAGACCTGCATGTTGTGGATTTTTAAGAATGGGCTGTCTTCTTTTCCAGAAGCTGAGGAGCTGTATCAGAAACGTGTATTAACAATAACAGGAATCTGCATTGCACTCCTAGTGGTTGGAATCATGTGTGTGGTTGCCTACTGCAAAACAAAGTAATTCATGTCACATTTCTATGCTAAACTGAAAATTAAACACATATTGTTGCCAATTTTGTACTGTTCTTGATACATGAAAATATGATCATTCATAATTCATTACAGCATTCAATCCATAATAACATTAATAAGATTAAATCAATCTTGCTTAAAATTTTGCCTTTGGAAACATTTGGACCCCTCCCCCCTCAGATATATTGTCCCGTTGCAATCTGGGCAGCCTCACGATACAGTTTATTTCTCCACAAACAGGAAGCAGAGGAAGAAGCTCCATGATCGTCTGAGGCAGAGCCTGAGAAATGAGAGGAACAACATGGCCAGCTTGGTCAACAGACCTCAGACTTTGAACTGCCCCCGCGAAAATGTTCAGCTTGTCAATGTGAGTTTATTGCTAATTTGTTAAATTGCAAGCGTTATAACCTCCAACATCTGCACGGTGAAGTACATTATTGCTCACAGTTTCCTGTTCCTCTTTCTATAGCAATTTGTGTCTAAAAATGCAATGCCTATGCAGCATGTAACTGAGAAGGAGGCTGAAACATCCTTCTCCACAAGCCAATATGCTTCATCAGCACATCAATCCACAACAGTCACCCACATCTCTAGCCAAAGGTAAGGAATGCACTATATGCACTATATGCTGCACAGTTCAGCTATGTATTAAACATAGCTAAATTTCCCAGCAGCCATGGCTTCAGTTATTACTTTCAATGATCCAGTGTATTTTCTTAAGGATGGGATGGGTAGTATTCAGAGCACTGAACCTATTTGATGCAACTTTTTTGCAAAGTTATTTGATTGGTCTGCACATCGTCGCATTGTAGTTTTCTGGCTGGTGACGCCAAATAGGTACATACACTTGTGCCCTTCATTTTTTTGGAATAAACCAGAAAAAATTTGCACCGGTACACTGACCAAAACTAGAGTAGCCATGGACAACGTGAATGCTTATGAGGAGTTTCCATTGGGGTTTTACCAGCACCGAGGGGTGGCACGATTGCCTAGGCTCTCCTCCCTATAGGAAGCTCCTGCATTGTTATAAGGACATTTAGAGACCGCTTGCTAGCTAAGCTTGCGATGTGGCCATTTGACATCTCACGATCCTTGACAGCCTCCACTTTTAAATTGGATGTGCCAATGGCAAATGGCACTCCTTTTGCCTTGTCGTTTCCGTATGTTCTGCAATCGCTGCAGTACATGATTTTCTTTAGAGGGTCATAAGTCAGCCACTCACGATCTGACCTCCACTTTTCATTGAAGAGGCGGATCTTCTTCTTCGTCTCCCCTTGGCAATTATCTTTTTCAGTTTGGTCATCACTCTTTCTCCTTGTTTGCTGCACAATTGTGTCGCCAGGCTTTTTGACCCCAGCAATGTGTCGCCATATTGTGCTGCCACAAGTTTGACTGAATGAATGAAGCCCTGCTAGCTTCTTGTCAGGTTACTTCAGTCAGCTGGCTGTCACTGGACGAGATGCCAAAGGATGAGAATGGAACACGAATGGACCAATGGGATGAGCACATAGTGTGCAGGCAGTGCTCATGGGATCTAGTAGTATCACAATAGAATGACTATTACTTCAGGTGCCGTTTGAAGACTACAATGATTATTTTATAGTAGGCTGGGAAATGCCACCTGCCAAAGTGGCTAGTAAGAGTGAAGGTGTTACACGCCACTGACGAATTCTACCCCCATTTGGTGGGTGGGCGGGTGTTAATGTCAAGCCCTGAATTGGTAGTTTGGTCAATTACCCCCCACCCCCCCCACTTTTTAATGATTGAGCACTATAAAGCTCTTAGCTTGTGTGCATACACTCACTCACAAATCAGGTGAAAAGAGACGGCTTGCACTTATGACACATTATATTTGTGTCATTGTCTACAGAACCCTGTCTGTCTCCATGTAAATGAACTCATTCCCCTCTCTCTCTCTGCAGCTGGAGAAATGGCTGGAGCAACAGCGGACTGTCTGACAGCCAGTCAGTCTTAGTGATGTCATTAGCGGAGAATAGCCAGCATGCCACACCAAGCCACCGGGGTCGTCTGAATGCCACCAGCGGTGCCAGAGACCCGAGTGCCTACCTAAAGCACTGCGGAGACACTCCCAACTCCTACACAGACTCGCCATACAGCGAGAGGTAAGAATAGAATGACACCTAATGGGGCTGTTTGGCAACAACAGCTCCCTCAAGCCCACACATCTAGTCAAATGGTTGCTACATGATTAATGGTGCTATTATTATTTATTATATGAGTTAAGGAAGAGCATCGGAGAACAGCAGTGTTGGTGGGCTTGGGCAGAAAGATTTACCTATTGAAAGTAGGAAGGGGACCCTATATTTTGTAAACTCAAGACAAATCACTGCGCTGCACGATTTTACAACTGCGATTGCCATCAAATTTTGATACATTTGGCACAAAATAGCTGCATTGCTGACTAATTACATGATATTAATCATGTACTTATCGAAGCCACTCATTACATTAGTCATTTAGCAGATGCTTTTATCCAAAGCGACTTACAATAAGTGCATTCAGCATAGGTAGGCACGAGAACTACTAGTCATAAGTTAGCTACCTACTTTTTATTTAAATAAATGAGACAAATAAGTGAAGCAAATAAACAAGAGCTAAGACAATTAAGTGAAGCATCATATCATGCAGTACAATAATATTGTTATAACGCTAGGTGTCGGTATGGTCACGTGGGAAATCTTCACCATACGGGAAGTGATGAATTGAAACTTAACAGTGCCTGGGATGTTTGGCACAAATATTCTGAGAGGTTTGGCACAAATGTTTAAGCAGCCCGAACTGGAAAGAGTTCAGATGGAAACTTAGGATGAGGTATTTCCGAACCCCACTGGTAATATCCATTTATGATTAAAATGATTAAACCCTTAAATTGCACTTTGCTGGAGAGGATGTGGTATGGTTGGTGATTATGCACCAATGTGAGGGATGAGATAAAGATACTTTTGGGTATAGATATTTCATTTGAACTGAGTAATTTAAACTTACCTTCACAAATAATGTAGAAGAATAAATTATATATGCGTTATTTGCGTTATATATTGTGTTACTTGCACCTAAAATGAAGCTTAGAAATAAAGTAACATTGAAGACTGAACATGATGTTAGTATTGCTCTCAAGCAAATTGTGTAAAAAGTGTTTGTAATGGTAACTTCTTGTGGTAGGTATGCATCTTCCATGACAACCCTGACTCAGCTGTCTTCAATGCCTTTGGCCTCTCCTGCGACACCAGAATCTCCTTCAGAGATGTCAGCCCCCCTGTCCAGCCTAGCCACCTCTGTCCCTTCAGTGGCGATCAGCCCCTCTGCTGAGGAAGAGCGCCCCCTGCTGTTGGCCGCCACACTTCAGCCACACAACAAGCCCTCATGCCGAGACCACAACCAATACGAGAGTAACTCTGCCCACTACAACCACGGCCATGAGGCCCACATCTCCCCACCCAGCTCACTGATGATTATGGAGGATGATGACTATGAAATCACACATGACCATGACACCACAGTTGACATTAAGGTGGCCCCAGCTTCCCCTCAGAACTTCCCTGTTAAACTGGCCAATACTAACAACAATAACAATGGCTACAGCGCCAAAAGACCAAAAGCCAATGTCCATGTGGCACACAATATGGAGTCCAATGGTAATAGCATGTTAGAGAGTGAAACAGAAGAAGAGCCTGTGGGGGAGGACACACCCTTCCTGACTGTAGAGAACACTACAGACCTGTCGGTCAGGTCTGTGGACAGCAGCAGGACTAACTCAGCATCTCCAAATGATGAGATGCATGCCAGGTTATTCAGCGCCACCACCAAACAAGAACCAGTTGCTGTGTAAAGAGAAAATAAATATAGCTTAGAAATCTTTACGTCAAAAAAAAAAAGAATAGAGCCACTATTACACCTTTATTTTCTATAAATTATTTGATGTGTAAAGAATTTTAAAGATAAATGAAAAAAACTTTTATTTTAGTGATGTAGTGAATAAAGTCTTTTATACGTAATTAAAAAAAATCTGTTCATGTCATGGAGGTAAAGTGCCATACACTAGTGTGTAGCAATGGTCCACAGTATTTCAGTGGAGAAAAATATCAATGGTGCCTTTGTTTGGTGTGCTTAAGGGAACTGCAACATGGCACACTGGGCCATATATTCATCACCTTAATCTTTCAGTTAACAATCCTACTGAGCTAAATAACATAAAATAACCTACTAGCTGCCTTTAATGTCCTGCAGTTGGAAGTGCTCACACTTGATAGTGAATCTTCTCTCAAAGTGTTCAAAGTGCATGTTATCTCCTTTATAAATGTGATGGGATTCATGAGCTGTCTATTTAGTTACCTCACAAGCCACTCCCCTCCTCCATCCAAAATGGTTTAACTGGTCTATCTGATGTCCTTGTTCTGTTAACAGGCTGTATAGTCTCACTTGTACTCTTTGGAAAATACAATTCACAACTCTTTCACCTGGATTGATGCAAATGATTAAATCCTTAATCAGTTCATTAACTCCATCTGGTAAGAGGAGGAGGAGGAGAGAGGTAAGAGATGAGATTATTTTTATTATTCACAGGACAATATATGTTTGGGTATACAGATGACTTGTGCAATTTGGTATCCTGCTGGTGAAAGAATATTGTAACATCTTGTTAAATGCAAGTAAAAAATTACAAAAGGTTATGTATTGAATGGAAGATTGAATATATGGCTCATTTCATCTTTCATGAACACATCCACGAATTCCTGAGTAATGCATTGTGGGGATAAAAGAAGTAGCACCACATATATATATATATGTGTATATGTGTGTGATAGTTTCTATAATTTGTTAAGCCATGTCTCTGGTATATCTCATGTTTATCCTCTCCTTATACATGTAAACAAAGTTTCAAACTGTTTTTTGTTTTTGACCTGAAGATGACCCATTATAGTTCTAAACATTGTTTACATGTAAAAAATAAAGACGAGAAGGATATGATCACTAAATTGAACATTTCTTTCCAAATTGAATTGAATTGTTACATATCCGAAGTGCTTTGTTTGTGTTTATTTGTTTTTCTAACTACCACACCTTGTGTTCATATGTAAAGTAACAATAATAATACCTGTAATATCAGAAGACATTAAACTACTCTGATCATGTTTGTTCCTATGTATCCAAAGGATACTTTAATGTATAATGTTTGATATGAATCAGTTGATAAATGGTTTATGAAAATCTGCCAAAGATGGTCACCAATAACTGGACACCAGAATAAACAAATTATAAATTTCCTTAACCAAAAGATAATTTTGGGGCTCTATAATTAAGCTAGATTTCTCAGAAACTCTATATACAATCAACAGTCAGTCATATACAAGTATAATGGTATGAAGGAGTTGTAGCCCAAAAAGTACAGTTTTAATGATGACCCTATGTTTTGTATTTATATTATTTATTGATTGAGTATTTATTTTGTGGGCGTTATCTTAAATACAGGTATTAATTAATGTTTTATATATTTAGTATGTTTCAGTGTGGGATTACATCCACATGGTTATCCGGTTATGATTACAGTACAAAGAAACTAGATTATATATTTTGTCAATTATATGCTTAACATACCCCATGATGCATTGCTTTAAAACCTAGATGTGTCTTCAATTTATGTAAATACACCACAAACACTTTTAGTGCTTTTGTTTCTAATTGAATATTAAATCAATGTTTTATGCTTGAGCTTCACGACCTTTCTTTCCCCTGAATATGGGCGAAAATAGAAAATGATGAGTAAGTTGCTATTACATTACATTACATTACTATTATTACTATTATTTAGCAGACGCTTTTATCCAAAGCGACTTACAATAAGTGCATTCAACATAGGTAGGCAAGAGAACTACTAGTCACCAGAAATCGTAAGTGCATTTCCTTCCTAAACAAGCAACTAAGAGCTTAACCAGTGCTAAGGTAAAAGTGCAATAAGTTAGCTATCTACTTTTTAATTAAACAAATGAGACAAATAAGTAATGTCGGGATCAGACTACACGATATCAGGCCGATTATAGCCCGATTCGGCAGACGTAGGGCGTCGGGTCGAGTCGGGAACGACAGGGTGCGACAGTCGATCGTTTTATCTTGTGTAGTGTGACATAGTGGACGACAACCGACGCCACATCTGGGATGCCTCACGACGTCCCGAGAGAAAGACTAGCATGTTAGAATTTTTTTTTGCCGTCCACGACGTGTTCCGTCTCGTCCGTGACGTTGACCAATAGAAGCACGGAGCGCTATAAACAAACATGGCAAATCGAAAGAGGAATGAAGTTGTTGGTGCTGCTAGGTGGAACTATGAAACAGAGGAAAGGTTTGTCGAGCTCTGGCAACAACACCCCTGTGGAGGCTAGCCAATTAGCTACATTTAGGTTTCACTACAGGCTAAAACATCATTATTTTTACCTCAAGTTCTCTTTGAAGGATTGACAACCCATACTGTTCTCTTCATGCGACCCAAGAACGGGTCCACAGTCGTT
Source organism: Hoplostethus atlanticus (assembly GCA_034670405.1). Taxonomy (NCBI): domain Eukaryota; kingdom Metazoa; phylum Chordata; class Actinopteri; order Trachichthyiformes; family Trachichthyidae; genus Hoplostethus; species Hoplostethus atlanticus. Next base: position 54,947 of record JAXDDX010000202.1, read on the forward strand.
TTTTCTTTTTTTTAGGCTTTTCGGAACACAAGACAGCCAGTATCATACATACCACTTTGGACGCCATTGTTTGTTTACATTCTTGTTGCCTAGCACCTGCTTTCCGATGCCATCACGCACGTCAGCAAGCGGTTATTGGTCGGTGACCAATGTGTAGTCTGTCATGTCTCTCGGCCAAGTCACGGCACGAATTTATCACTCTATAATCGCCTAATCTGACACAGTGACCATCATAAAAGACAACAATATTGTGTAGTCTGAGCCAGGCATTAATCAAATAAACAAGGGGTAAGACAAATAAGTGAATCAAATAAACAAGCTAATAAACAAGAGCTCAGACAAATAAGTGAAGACAAATAGGCAAGTGCTAAGAGGAAAGGTCAGGGTAGTGTTTCTTGAAGAGGTGGGTTTTCAGCCTGCGGCGAAAGATGGGCAGCAACTCTGCTGTCCTGACATCAGTGGGGAGTTCATTCCACAGGACAGAGAAAAGCCGTGACCGTGTAGATCGGTCACAGGGGGCACCAGCAAGGAGGAAGTTGCAGTAGTCCAGGCGGGAGATGACAAGAGCCTGGATGAGCACCTGCGCTGCCTTGTCAGTGAGGAAGGGGCGAATCCTCCTGATGTTGTAGAGGAGGAATCTGCAGGAGCGTGTCACTGATGCAATGTTTGCCGAGAACGACAGTTGGTCGGAAAAAGAAGAGGACCCAGAACCAAGCCTTGCGGAACCCCAGTAGTGAGCCTGTGTGGTTCTGACACAGACCCTCTCAGCGTCACCTGGTAGGAGCGACCCGTCAGGTAGGATGCAAACATGGAGAGTGCAGAGCCTGAGACACCCATCCCCTCAAGGGTAGAGAGGAGGATCTGGTGGTTCACCGTGTCAAACGCTGCAGACAGGTCCAGGAGTATCAGGACAGAGGAGAGAGAGTTCGCTCTAGCGGCATGGAGCGACTCTGTCACTGCCACGAGGGCAGTCTCGGTCGAGTGACCCACCTTGAACCCGGACTGGTGGGGATCCAAGAGGTTGTTCTGGTGGAGGTACAAGGACAGTTGATTGAAGACAGCACATTCAAGAGTTTTGGATAGGAAGGGTAGAAGGGAAACCGGTCTGTAGTTCTTGACCTCAGAGGGGTCAAGTGTTGGTTTCTTCAGAAGGGGGGTGACTCTGGCAGTCTTGAAAGCAGAGGGAAAGCATCCAGACACCAGAGATGTGTTGATGAGGTGGGTCAGGAAGGGAAGGAGTTCAGGTGCAGTAGACTGAAGGAGAGGGGAGGGGAGGTGATCGGGTCAAGGGACCATGTGGTAGGGCGGCTAGATGTAACAAGGTGAAGGACCTTCTATCCACTGATGAATACAAACTTGCTCAAAATTAGACTTATGCAGATAATAATAATAATAATAATAATGATAATAAAGGCATCTTATGATATTTCACATATCCAAGCATTATCTTCAACTGGTAAAAAATTTGTAAGATAGAATTAGGTGGCAAGTTTGCAATATAAGTCTAAGCAAGTCAGGAAGTGGCAATATTCTCCAGATCTTTTGTAATGCAGTTTTGCAAAATTTGTTTTTTGAAAACAGGGTTAATGTCAAAACCAGATGGTAATAAGTAAAATGTGATATAAAACATAATACATTAATTTCAGCTTCAGTATTGTTTGAATGACAAGTAGGTTTAATTGGGGGCTAAATTGTTTGGGTTTAGTGTCATACAGAATGGGACCTACATATTTACAGTGTAATGCTGATCGCTATGGTCTAGCAGTATGACTTAATGGGATAATTGGATATTAATGTGAAAATTGAATATCATTTAGCTGTTATTGCCTCCATATCGTGTCTTCTGGACAATCAACATATATCAATGGCACACTTAACCCAATAAATATTGGGCAAAATTACTGATTCAGGAGACACTCATGAACCATTTATTGACTTAAGTTATATTGGGCACTAAATGGTTAAAAAGCATGCTAGATTGAAGATTTGGCAGGGAGCACAAACCAATATAGATTACTTTTTTATTTTTTTTACAAGATTTGGAGCATAGTTAACTTATCCTCATTGTAAAAGTGAAGGCACCTCCGCAGGGTTTTAAAATGTCATCAGACTTTCCCAGTAGTTTTGTTTACTTGTCTGGGCATGTTTTCAGTAACCTGAGCACTTTCCTGGTTTGTCAATTGGCATTCCAAAAATTCCTTTTGGTATAATAAAAAAAATCAATGCAAAAACCGGGCTAGGCATTATTATCATCTTCCTCTTTGGAGTAGACCGCTGACAAACCAGGGTAACTTTAGAGGCAAAAGGTGACTCCTCACTGAATCAATGATGAATCAAAACACGCTCTGCTCTCTCAATTGGCACCACAGAAAACTGCATTTATTAAAGTTCTGTCCTGTTATTTAACAGAATATATAATTTGTTAAAAATATTAACATTATTTGTTTTAAAAAGGATAACAGTCCTTATTTTACAAGTAGAACTGTAATTTTACATGGACATGTCATCTGTTATTTTCCATATTTTAATTGTCATGGTGTATTTTGTAATGGTCATCATGCAGTGGGCATGTTACCTTATTTGACTATTGCTTTTACTGTAAAAAAAGAAAAAAGAAAAAAAAGAAGCTTGGTAGCACAGGTTGTCTTTCCCAACTCACTGCTCATTCCTTTGCTTGCAGGCCCTATGCACCCCTAAAAGAAAGGGAGTGCTCTGAGTACCAGATAGCTTTTAAGGACCTGAAACAAGCACTTGCCAATGTTGATGTTGTGTTGACTTGCCAAGGTCCAATGTTGATGCAATCAGACTTAAATCGACCTGTCCAGGGTGATGTGCAATTGGTCTGGGTGCAGTTCTGACATTGGCTGTAGAAGGTGGTGAATATTGGACATTTGGTGCTTTTGTTTCAGGGCAAATGCCAGAATTGTTTTGAATAGCAGTTGATGCTCAAATACCAGCGGTGTTTTGACTAGCAGTTTACACCATACCTAACCCTAACCATCAAGGCTAGAGATTTTCTATCCCATTGGAATGGGAGTCCTAAGGCTACAGCTGGCTGACAGGGAAGACTGTATCAATAGGCCAGGTGGAATATAATAGACATTTTCAGTGTTCGGTAGAGAATCTTCTACACAACTTCCCTTTTCTTCAATAAATCTCATAAAATAAAGTTTAGCGTAAGTTCAATCAGGAAGGCTACCTCCTTCAATTCATATTTTGCCAGCAGGTACAAACACGCCCCCCAGCTCTGCATTGTCCAACCACCCTAGCCCACACTCCTTTCTCCTCCCCTTTCTCTCTTCAGAAACCAATCACTAACCATTTCCCTTTATTTGTACCCCCTCAGCTGCTTCCGTGTTTCTGTCATTTCAGCTGCCTAAACCGCACCAGACTGACGCACCACCTCCTCCCCCGCCACCACCAGTATCATGGCGCCATCAGATATCCAGGAGGGTTAGATCTTCAGCTTGGGCTGTTCTCCTATCTCCTACCTGCCCCTGCGCGCTTCACCCAGCTGGATGCCTCTTGGAGTCTACGCCAAACCTATGCTCACGCACATTTTCTCATGCTGTTAATACATTTTTATAATTGTAATCCTAGCCTGATTGAACCACTGTTGTCGTCCAGTCTGCTTTTTGACCAAAAACACCAGACCTGGGTACTTGGTCGCCCCCAACAGTAAATGGGTAGTATATGGGTAGTCAGCACTACCATAGGTGTTCACCAATCACAAACCTACTGCCCAGCTGGTGAAGCAGACTACAGGGCTTTTCATGTGACCTACCAGAAAGGACACTGTAACATGGTCCCAGATGCTCTCTCCAGAGCCCCACTTGATTAATGATCCAGGCTCTCATCTCTGTGAGACAAACAGCCAGTGGTGCACATTCCCTGTAGATTGGGCTGACAACAGCCCAGCAGTATGATCCTGAAGTTTGGGAAAATAGGAAGGTCAAGGTGGGAAGGAGGGTCAATGTGGGAATTTGCACAAAGCAGAATTTCCACACAATTTGCAGTTTTGTCATTGAAGTGTTTGTTTAATATTTGTTGGTTTTGCATGGTGCGGATGGTTGTGTTGTCTTGCGGATGCCATGGCGGCTGCTTGGCGTGGGTGATTGGCAGCACGTATAGAACAAAAGTGTTGGTATTAAAAAAACGTGGCGATATTTTGTGATTTAACTGTCGGATAACAGTGTGTGGCAAGTTGCCACAGTACCGGGGTCCGTGACAGACAGAGACAAGGCATGAGGAGAGTGAAGTGGCCAGCAGGGCCGTTTTATTAACGCCATCAATAAAGCCGGCCCCCGTGTTGAGTGCCGTGGGTAGCATACCTTGCATCACAATGAATAAATATTTACAAAATACATATTTTGTAAATATTGATTCATTGTGATGCAAGGTATGAAGTTGCATGTACTGTTTATAGGTCATACAATAGAACAAGATGTAAACACCCAGTAAATTAGTGTGAGTGACCAGGTGAGCCTAGCTGTGGGGAAGAGTATAAAAGGCAACCATTTTCCCACCAGAAGGCGGGTGGCGGGTGGTTGTGCCTGGATGCTGCTGCTGAAACCCTGCTGGCCTTTTTTTTTGTACTATGTTCTTTTTGTAAATATTTATTGTTCTGGTGAATAAACACCTCACTTGGGTTGCACTATACCTCCGACTCGATCTCCGTCTACTGCAAAATTCTCCAGCTGCTAATGAGCTAGGTCCAACAGGGGTTTTGACTTTTTTAAAACATTTCTGCCGACTCAGCTCATACTACCCCTAAATCTTTGGTATTTTGTCATACATGGAGACATACTTTTTGGCCCTATTGATAGAAAGCATCCTTAACACCCCTACATATACAGATACCTGCCGCATCCGCACCTCTGTCATTTCAGGTTGCATCACTGCTGCACCCCACCGCCACCAGTGCCATGCTCCAGTTGGCCGTCATTGAGTCTACCCTGCCATGAAGAACAGCCTACAGGGGGGGAGTTTCCTGCTCCTCAGAGATTCACAGGTTTTGCCTCTAACCCAGGGGTGGGCAATCATGTGCCACGGAGGGCCGAGAGTATGCAGGTTTTCACTCCAGCCAAAGACTACCCCAGGTGATTTCACTGATTTAACACACCTTCAACCAGATAGGAGGGACTAATCAGTGAAATCACCTGCTGTAGTCTTTGGTTGGAGTGAAAACCTGCATACTCTCGGCCCTCCATGGCACGATTGCCCACCTCTGCTCTAACCCATTCAATTTCAACCGGAACCACCGCCAATGTTTTCAGATTTCCATTACCACCAGTAAAGCTGACTTGAAATTAAGTTGCCTGTTGAGTAGCTTTCAATCAAAATACAGTTTTCCCTAAAAATTAAGATTTTGTCAATCTATTCACCTCATGTCAGCCATTACTCTAATAATCTTTACTAATCTTAAGTGTGACAGAAAATTACTTTATTGACAAACTTAAGTTACAAACATTGCATAACAAAATGTCAAGTACAATTCAGTACATAATTAGAGCATGTTGATACTCCTAACACTTCTCATAAGTACATTATACAGGATGAACTTAACTTCAGCACAACTTCCTGCTTATAGATGAACCACCATATACATTTGCTGCCCACGTGCCCAGAATTACAGCGTTCCAGTTGACTCAAAACAAACGTAAAATTTAACTGATGTGCATATTTTACTCCCAGGTTTGGTGGAACTGACTGTGGGTTCCCAGTCTCACAGGAGGAAATGGACCAGTTTGTGGTTGAGTCAACCTACAGTCCATGTGGAGATGACCATCTCCAGGCACACTTTGAGGACCTACAGAGACGGAGTGGTCTGATGCAGCCATTGACCTGGGAGTCCTGTGTGGAAAACTATATCAGATTGAAGAACATAGCTGATATGTAATGAAATGTGAGTCCAACTTTCACAGAACAAGTTTGAAAATGGAGGTAGTAACTGCTGGCCATTAGTCGATTGTGTTTGCACAGGTTCTGCTGACTGGGAAGTGAGATGTCCACTGAGAATTCCAGAGGGAGGCAGTGTGTTTAATCCTGTGGCAAACATCAGGATGTCCTGGAGGAAGAGTCCTGTTCGTTTATCTGAAAAAAGGTAGAAGTATTGAGTTTAGTTATAAAATATCCTATTGAACTGCCATCAATAGAAGATGATATCAAGATGAGAACAATTGTTCTAATTAAAATAAACCTTCTGTCTCAAGAAGATAGTCTCTCCAGAATCCTAGTACTCTGGTTTCTTCCTGTCATCTTGTGCTGCCTTTTTCACTGAGCTGAACCTCAAAGATCCTCCAATGTTGCAGATGTCAGCTGTTCCACACTTGAGCACATAAAGGCCCTGAATACGGATGCATGTCAAGGGTAGCAGACTAGCGGACCCAAGCGCAGAACACAGAGGCAGAGGCTGATGGCAGTTTAACAGATTTATTGAGGGGTTCCTCGGAGATGGGAGGAATAGGGAAGGCTGGAAGAGTGGAGATGGAAAGGCGGCATGGTAGATGGGGGGAAGAGAAGATTGGTGAGTAGCAAGCAGGTGGCAGGCAGACAGGCTGGGTTCCTGGAGTGCGGGAGACAGAGCAGGTGTTAAAGGAAGCAAACACGGGGGAAACAAGCACAGGCGATGTCAAACACGAAGAGAGGCTGGAGAGTAGCTACCGCAGAAGCAACAATCTGGCGATGAGTGGGAGGAAAGCCGGGGTTGATATGCAGGAGAGATGATGAGTTGATGGAAGCCAGGTGTGTGTGGTTGAGGAGCTGATGAGCAGGTAACAGGGAGGAGTGTAGGACCCAGGGAGGCAGCAGGACAGGAACACCCATACACGCCCACAAACACAGAGAGAGACAAAACCAGGGGCATGGCACACAGGAGGAATGGGAAACACAGGAGACATAAGGGAAGACAGGGGCACGGCCATGACAATGCATGCTGCTCCAAAGCATGAATGACATCTAGTGTTGAAAGCCCATCCTTGAATCTAGAAAACGTTCAGAGCAATCATCGCCTCTAACAATGGCAGCATCTTAAAGGAGCAATCCCACCAATAATACATACAACATTTACATGCAGTCAAATAACTAACAACCCAACAATTTCAATCTTTTTATTATTATTATTACCAATCTTATTTTATATCAAATAATCTTGCATATTCACCCCGTTGACAAAGACCAAGATGATATATTAAATGATGTCAGAGTAACTTGAGTGAAGCAAACTCAACTGAAAATGAAATTCTCTCAAAAGTACAGGATTGTCCAGTGAAGAATCCACCTCTCAGATGCAACTGCACTCTTGTAAACCCTCAATCGCATTGGTATCACAATTGGTCATAGCATGCATTTAGGCTTTTCAATATTAATTCACATACATACTGCAGGTGGCGGAGTTAGCCAGGCTTTAAGTTGTAAGAATCTAAGTTTAATGAGGTGGAGGTGAGCTTCAATACACATGTGAAACTGCTTTAAAGGAATACTTTACCCAAAAATGAAAATTCAGTTCCTCAATTCCTTTATTAACCTTTTTTGTAGACCTGCCAAGTATGCTTTCTATGAGGTTGTCCTTATTTTCTGAACCCTTAGAGAAACACCAGCCCTTCGTTCGTAGTAACATTGCTTTAGCATTAGCAAAATGCATTTGACTTGAAAAGAACTGAATGAACATTTTTAACTTAGGTCAAATTAGGCAGACACATTACCTTTGTACTGAGAAATGGTTGCGGTAAATGGTGTACCACTGCATGAAATCCTTTATGATCTTCTTTTTGTCATCCACACCATCAGGATACTGAAAGCAACCGGCAGTCTGCAACAAGCTGGAATGTCTGTCAATTGACGCATGTAGTTCATCCATTGTAGCTGCGTTGGATATCTAGGGTAGACAACAATCTCCATAAACATAAAGCAATATGCTGGCAAACTCCCATATGAAGGAGGAAGGAAGTAATTGATCTAAAAAAAAACAACACAATATACTTAATGCTTGGTTATCATATTTTCTATCCTTAAAAATAGAATTGTCATTTATAAAGACACTTTTTATAGTAACAAAACATGCTTAGACAATACCAACTTTAAAAAAGCTGATTAGAAAATATAAAAAAGGGTTTCATTTCATTATTCCATGGTTGCATTGAGCCAACCTGAAGTTGCGATCAAAGGAGCAACAAAACCATCAAAAGCAAACATAGCACAGGGACACAAATAAAAATAAAATAAGAAAGTAGATACATAATCAAAACACCTACAACAAGTTTCAAATAGAATCAAAGGCTAAAGAGTAGTAAGTAGTAGTAAAGAGCTATGGGGGAGGCTGTTCCAGAGTGTTGGGGCTGGAATCGCAAAAGCACTATCACCTTTACACTTCAATCTGGGCCGTGGAATAGCCAGTACCTCTTGGCCAGCAGACCTGAGAGACCTGCAGGACACTAACCCATTAAGGGCCTTGAAAACAAACAGTACAACCTTAAACTCAATTTGCTGTTGTACTGGTGCCAGTAAGAATTTTGGACCAGCTGCAGACGGGACAGAGAGGACCCATCGGGTTATACATGAATTCCTTGAGTTAAACATCTTCATTCTGGCGTTGTCAGCAGGATTCAGTGAGAGACAAGAGACGTGAATTGGTGTTTTTAGAATTTCTGAGCAGTGGGTGCCCTGTGGGACCCGCAGACAGCTGATCCCTCCTGAGGCCTCCAGTTCTCAGAGACTGAAGTGGTCCATACTTTACCTACATTGACTTTTCTCTCTTTAGCTATGGACCCGGAGGTTTCTCTAAACCTTATGTCTCACTGCAACAAAGTTTCTTTTCTAGGAAGCAGTTGGAGGGTGAGTCATTGCAAGAGTTTTCCCATGCCTTGTGTTGGGAGGGAGTTAAAGTGCATAGTACGCCAGCACCCTGGTTACACTCTGCTAGACATTAGTGCTGATGCTATTCGCTAACGGTTAACTGTTTACTCGACATAGGTTCAATGGTTACAACTACTGTGGAGAGTTTCTTCCTCCAACAAGTGCACCACGCCCTTGCTGCTGGTTACAGCTGCGTGCTGCTAATGGCTTACAAAGACCTTACGTAGGGTATGTAGAATTGGATGGGGAGGTTTTGAGCAAGGTCATCCCACAGTGAGGGGTGTTGATTGTGAAGGACCCCCCAGGTCAGGAATTCCCGCCTGATGTTCCTGGAGTTTTGGGCATGAACATAATCAGGGAGTGTTATCACTAGTTGTTTAGTCAACACGGTTCAGCATTGTTTGATTTCCCTTCAGTGAAGCATGCCCCCCTGCCATGGTTTCAGGTATTACAATGTTGTACAAAGTTCAGCTTCACCCCGAACAGGCTGGGTTAGGGATGGCCAGGGTGCGAGGTAGGCGACCCATTAAGATACCTGGGGGGACTGTTAAAAGGGTGGCTGTAACATGTTGTTCTCGTTTCTGTGAGCCCTCAGGAGCAGCACTGCTTAAGCGAATTCCCCCCTCTGACTATGACGACGTTAGGGCCCACATACGTCAGTTGCTAGACAGCCAGGTTATCCGGGAAAGTAGTAGTCCCTATGCCTCACCTATTGTCCTAGTCAGGAAGAAGGATGGCATTCTCCACCTTTGTGTTGATTACAGGCTACTAAATGGCAAAACCCGGAAAGATGCCTTCCCTCTCCCCCACATTGAGGAGTCTCTGGATGCCTTGTCAGGGCCTAGGTGGTTTTCCACCATGGATCTGGCAAGTGGATACCACCAGGTCCCAGTGACAGAGCGAGACAGAATGAAGACTGCCTTTTGTACACCTTTTGGGATGCCAGCACATTGCAGCGACTGATGGAAAGAATGTTTGGGATCAACATTGCCAATCTTTGTTGCTATATCTAGATGACACTGTCATTTTTTCTTCCACAGTAGATGAGCACATCAGCTGCTTGGACCTAGTGTTGGGTCGCCTGCAATGGGATGGGCTAAAGGCCAAACTGGAGAAGTGCCAGTTCTTCAAACATAAGGTACAGTACCTGGGGCATGTAATCTCTTCAGGCAGGTGTGTCCACTGACCCAAAGAAGATAGCTGCCGTTGCTGATTGGCCCTTAAGGTTTTTCATCGGCTTTGCCAGCTACTACCGATGTTTTGTGGAGGGGTTTGCCAAGCTGGCTGCGCCACTCCACCATATAGTTGCTGACCTGGCAGGGACAAAGAACCGGCAGGGTCAGGGAATTGCCCTGAGGGACAGACGGAACAGTGCAAGCAGAGTTTTGTGGACTTGAAGGCAAGGCTTGTGTCATCACCTGTGCTAGCCTATGCTAACTTTTTTCTCACCTTCATTTTAGAGGTTGATGCCAGCCTCTGTGGGTTGGGGGCGGTCCTGTCCCAAGAACAGGGTGGCAAGGTCTGACCCATAGCCTACGCTAGTCGCAGTTTCCACCCTGCCGAAAAGAACTACAGCTCCATGAAACTGGAGTTCTTGATGATGACAGAAATGACAGAAAAGTTTCAGGAGTACCTGCTTGGCCAAAAGTGTGTGGTCTGGACTGACAATAACACGTTGAGTCACCTAATACTGCCAAGCTGGGCGCCACGGAACAACGCTGGGTGTCTCAATTGGCGGCCTTTGATTACACTGTTACACTGGTACCATCCAGGACATGACAATCAGAATGCGGACTCCTTGTCCAGACAACATCCCCCAGAAGAAACTCCTGTCTTAGGGCGAGCCCATTCAGGTACCCCGATACCAGAGTCCTTGCAGCAAGTGGCCCTCGAGAACCATGCTCCTCTGGTGACACAAGCAGTCATCTCTGCCCTCCCTGAACGCTCAACTGCTGATCTGTTGGCCTTGCAAAGCACGGACCCAGCTATAAGCGCCTTACTTCCCTTCTGGCAGTAACAGAGGATGCCTGGGCGGATGGAGAAGCAGGGTCTCCTTCCTGAAGCTCTGGGGCTGCTACGGCAGTGGGACTGTCTAGTGCTGGAGGAAGGGCTTCTGTACCGGGTTTACCAATGGCCTGATGGCGGAGAAAGAGTTCACCAGCTGCTACTCCCAGAGTGTTTGTGAGAGGAAGTGTTCCTGCAGCTGCATCACCACCATGGCCATCAAGGTATTGAGCACACTACAGAGTTGATCCGGCAGAGGTGTTACTGGCCAGGTATGGGACAGATGATTAAATGGTGGTGCCAACTATGTGAGAGGTGCAGCCTTGCTAAACTTACTCACCCCCAGGTCCGAGCCACTATGGGCCATTTACTAGCCTCCAGTCCTAACCAGATATTGGCCATTGATTTTTCTCTCTTAGATCCTGCTAGAGATGGTAGGGAACAAGTGCTACGTCTTCTCCAAGTTTACCCAGGCCATTCCTACACGTGACGAGCGAGCCTCCACCGTCCATCAGCTATGCGCACTGTATGGTATCCAGAAGTCTCGCACTACTCCCTATCATCCTCAGGGCAATGGCCAATGTGAACGATTCAATCGGACTCTACATGATCTGTTACGAACGCTGCCTGCCGAACAGAAGAGTCGCTGGCCTGAATATCTCCCCCAGTTGCTGTTCAGCTACAACACCAGCCCACATCAATCTAACGGTGAGTCCCCTTTCCTTCTAATGCTTGGACACGACCTCAGCTTCCAGTTGACTTCCTGTTAGGTTGGGCGGAGGAGCCTGCTGCTGGCACGGTCTGTCAGTGGGTCTAAGGGCACCAGAGGAGGCTCCAGGTGGCAGTTGAAGGTGCTCGGGGCGGTGAAAGCTGCGGCTGCCCAGCGGAAAGAGAGGGCAGATCAGCAAGCCCAGGAAGAGCTTTTGCAGGCTAGTGAGTTGGCCTACCTTCGAGACTACTCCACTCCTCATTACCCCATTGAGCTCAATGGGACACGCCCTCAGACTGTCCCCGTTGTCCCGCCAACAGTGCCTCCCCACACTGAGGTGGTGAGAAGATCTACCCGTGAAACAGCCGACAGGCTTTCAAATCCGCATCGCCTACCAGTGGCGGTAAGGGATGGGGCGAGTGGGGCTACGAACTCCCGGGTGCCTGGCTCTACCAAATCAACTTCAGCCATTTTTAGACCTTGGTGTTAGTAGATGAGTTAATTGTCGGTCCACCAATTAAAATGTAGAATGGCCATAGGGTTGGCTTCCCCACAGCCACTCTCATCCCCAGGTTTTCCCAATCAGTATCAGTGGGGTATAGAAGCTGTGGAGGTAAGGTAGTTGGTATCCGGTTTCAAGTGGTGTTTCTCTTCTAACCTTGGCATCGTTTTACCTCCGTTGTAGGGTGTAGATGTGGTAAGGTTATTCTTTACATTTAAATGTCTAACACTGAGCATAGGGTAGAATGTCATAATGTTTGCTCTTCCGCTCTAGGTCCTTTTGTGTGACAAACTACCCCCTGCAAATCTCATCTGACAGACCCTACTGCTGCTTGGTTTAGGTTATTGTTTTTTTTAGTGTTTAGGGTGGCTGTAGGCTGGGTACTGTGTTCCCCAAACCAAGGAAGTGTATGTTTTGTTTTTTTGTTGTTTGTTTGGAGTTGTTTATATGGTCTGACTGCCTGAATAATTTTCAGCAGTGTGTCTACTCTGTACTTGGCCACTGTGTTGTTTTCTTTTTTTGTTTAGAAGCCTAGTGGTGCATGCCGGCCTGCTTAGGAGGGTACCATTGGTGGTTGGTCTTCCCTCACCTTCACTTCACGCCCATTTAGTTGTAGTGGTATTGCGCTTCTCTCACGGTGTGAAAGCTTCCCTTAGTCATGCAGTGTGTGTGATCCTGGGCACCGTGTGTGTGGCGGGTGAGTGGCCTATCTACCTAGGTATTGAGTCTACCTCTACTGCAGTCGGTTGTTGCCCACTGGCTTATTCTTATTTTGTTTCTGTTGTTTGTGGCAGTCAGTAGCCATTTGTATTAGTCTGTTTTAGGAAAACAATAAATGTGTTGTTTTAGCAAGAATTATGTTCTGTTTTAATCGTCTAATTATCCGAATGCTCCTTGTTATTTGTGTGACTCAGTCTGTCAGAAATTCTTGTCTCAGCTCCTTATTGACTTACCTGTGCATTGCTTCATTCGGGGAAGCCATCGGGTTATACATTAATTCCTTGAGTTAAACATCTTCATGGTGGCATTGTCGATCTAAAATACCCAAATACAACAAACTTACTATTCCCTGCTCCTAGCGCCGGTCACACCTAGAAAATATAAATTACTCTTCACTGAGACATAACATGATGTAGACAAGCCCAGATTTGGCCACTATTTGAGGTTGCTGCTGTGATCTGATGCAGCAGGACCATTGAGCCTGAGGTGAAAGACAATACAAGGGTCAAATGTAAGTCAGCGCTATAGGGCTAAGCCTGCCACACTCATCTCATTAGACCAAGGGCTTCCATAATCTATTGATCTGTCTGTGCAGGATGAGTGTCAGCCAAAAGCCAGGACCCCTAGGGGTGGATGGCTTTTGTCATGAATAAATCCTGCATTAGCTCTGAGTCCTGACAATAGCTTTCCCTGTGCTCATCTTGACAAACTGTGGTTTTGTTTCTGTGGTGAATTCCGATGTATCAGAACCAAACAGTCTGCATCCAAGCTATAGTATTACTAGGGTTACTTAATTATTACTTATTACTAAAATGTTTCCCTCTTCTCGTAGAGAAAAAAGGGGACGTGGAGGCCACTTTGTAGCCCTTATTAATCTGGACAAAGTACAGGAATGAACTGTGTGGAATGAGGGCCAGTATAGCATATACCATGGTCTCTGTGTTGGACTTCTCGTTGGTTTTCTTCCTTCAGGGATCCTTGGTTACATAGCCCCCAGTTTCTGATGGATATCCAAGGTACTTGAGCATATTTATACCTGAAGAGCTCTTGTGTCCTTATCCGATGGCTTGTAGTGCCACTTTACTGCCCTGGTCTGGGTTGCTGCCTGTGGAACAGGAGCTGGACGCACAGCCTTTGTGGAAGGAACTGAATTACTGCTGTCACCAATTCTCTATGGTTCCAGTGTACATACATTATGCGGTGGCGGTTCACCACTGCAAGAATTGTGTAGGGGAAACACTAGGTTCATTCCAATTGCTGTGCAGACGTTTTATCAATATTACCTCAGGCATCGTGAGGTCTCTGAACAGCTCATCCTCACTCATTTCCATTTCATCAGGCTCTTCCTCTTTCTGTCGGGCAGGCTGGACATATAGGGCTGGGCGATGTGGACAAAATATCACAATAAGACAAAATTATTTTGATACATATAATGATAGCTGGTAACATTCGAAAATCACATGTGGAATAAACCAAATTGATGTTCAATGCATTGAACTACATGTTAATATAAAAAGGTATGAATTTTCAAATAACATTCCCTAATTTGTTGAGATCTCATTTTGTGAGAGATTTTAATTAGTATTTCCTTTTTATAATTAATTTAGACAACAGAATTGTGTATCACGGGATTTGTTGACAATATGGTTCCATTAAAAGATGATAAATATTTTATTTATTTTTGGAGGGGGCGGAATTTTTGCCTTTATTGGACAGTTGACACAGGGAGTTGACATGCCGGGATGTGAGGGTGAGAAAAAGTAGAGGCTACAGAAGACAACCTGAGGTTTTATTGCAGTGCCTGCAGAGGTCTCCTGTCAAATTGACAGCAAACAGCAAATCTCTGTTGGACAGGAGTATGTTATGTGAGTTTAATTTATCTTATATTTATCTTATAACTGTTTAATTATTTGGTTTACAAGAATTCCATCATCCTAATCCCACTTTTCCATAATGAGTATGGGAACTATCATTGATATACTACAGGCTGTTCATCTGATCAATACTTTTAGCATTGATATGTCCTGGCTTGATTAAGATAGATTACCCCAAAGGAATTTAATTAAGGGCACATGCATGAATGAAAATGTCCCATTATATCATAGGGGATATTCTGTTCATACTACAGTGATATAATACACATCATTAGCTAATACATAACTAAGGGTGACTTAGTGATGGAGTCCAGAGATCTGCTTACTTAAGTAGCTTGTAGCATTACTGCCTGTACCACTACGCAATACATAATAGGGATGCGTGTGTGGCTAGGCAATGGAAAAACTTGAAGAGGGGATGTCTGATGCAAAAAAAAAGGTGGCGGTTTTATTAACCAAAAAAAGGGTACAAAAAATAAAAGATGTAGCCATAAAATGCTATAACTAACTGTTGAATAAAAAAGTTTAACTAAAGATTCAAGATTCAAGAAGTTTAATTGTCACATACACACACGAGGTGTGCAGTGAAATGCAAAGTGGCAATGCTCAGCAGAAATGTGCAAAATAACAGGTTCACACTATTTACAATAACCAACACAATATTTACAATGTCACAGTTTTTAAGAGCTCTATATAAAAAACAACACAATATTTACAATAAGAGCACTTTATAAAAAAATATAGTAAAAAAGGGAAATTGTATGTATAATATAATATAAATTATAAATTATGTGTAGTCTTTACCTAAGTGTGTGTGTGTGCATAAGAGGGGCAGTGTGTGTGTCTTGGTGGGGGCCCTGGTGAGGTCAGAGTTCACAGTCCTGATGGCCTGAGGAAAGAAACTCTGTCTCAGTCTCTCTGTTTTGGCAGCATGACTACGGAGGCGCTTGCCTGACCGCAGCAGCTGAAACAGTCCGTTGTTGGGGTGGTGAGGATCCTTCATGATCATGCAGGCTCTGGTTCTGCACCTCCTGGTGTATAAGTCCTGCAGGGTGGGGAGTGTACTTCCAATAGTGCGTTCAGCCGAACGCACTACTCTCTGCAGAGCCTTCCTGTCCTGAGCGGAGCTGTTGCCAAACCAGGCAGTGATGCTTCCTGTCAGGATGCTCTCTACAGCTCCAGAGTAGAAGGACTGAAGGATCCTCCGGGAGACTTTAAATTTCCTCAGTTGCCTGAGGTGGTAAAGGCGCTGCCTCGCCTTTCTCACCAGAGTGTCTGTGTGTGTTGTCCATGTCAGATCATCAGTGATGTGGACTCCCAGGTATTTATACCTGCTCACCCTCTCCACAGTAGTCCCATTAATCCCCAATGGTGAGTACGTCCTCTGTTGTTGTGTCCTCCTAAAGTCCACAATCAGCTCCTTAGTTTTGGTGACATTCAGGAGGAGGCTGTTGTCCTGGCACCAGAGTGACAGATCAGCAACTTCCTCCAGGTAGGCCTTCTCGTCGTTGTTGGAGATCAGGCCCACCACCACTGTGTCATCCGCAAACTTAATGATGGTGTTGGAGCTGAACCTGGCCACACAGTCATGTGTGTACAGGGAGTACAGTAGGGGGCTGAGGACGCAACCCTGGGGGGATCCTGTGTTCAGGGTGAGGGGGTTGGAGGTGTGTCTGCCCACCCTGACCACCTGGGGCCTGGCGGTCAGGAAGTCCAGGATCCAGGTGGTCAGGGTGAGGGGGTTGGAGGTGTGTCTGCCCACCCTGACCACCTGGGGCCTGGTGGTCAGGAAGTCCAGGATCCAGGCACACAGGGGGGTGTTCAGTCCCAGCTCAATCAACTTGCCAGCCAGTCTGGTGGGGACTATGGTATTGAAAGCTGAACTATAGTCAATTAACAGCAGTCTCACATCGCCCCCCTTCCGGCTGTCCAGATGAGAGAGTGTGGTGTGCAGTACCTGGGAGACAGCATCATCCGTGGATCTGTTGGGACGATAAGCAAACTGCAGCGGGTCCATGGAGCAAGGGAGGAAGGCGCAGATGTAGTCCTTTATCAGCCTCTCGAAGCATTTCATGACCACCGAGGTGAGGGCCACCGGTCGGTAGTCATTCAAGCATGCTGGAGAAGCATTCTTGGGCACAGGGACAATAGTGGATCTCTTGAAGCAGGCGGGGACCACAGACTCAGCCAGGGAGATGTTGAATATAGTGGTGAACACTGGAGCTAGCTGATTAGCACAGGTCTTCAGTACTCGCCCAGATATGCCATCTGGACCAGCAGCTTTCCTGGTGTTCACCCTCGTCAGAGCCCTCCTCACACTGTGCTCGGTCACAGAGTGTGTGTTCATCCCCAGCGGTAGAACTCACTCCGGCTGCGCTAACGGTGATGTTGTTAGCCGGCGAGCTAGCGCTGTTGTTGCTAGCCTCAAACCGTGCATAAAATGAGTTCAGGTCCTCCGCTAGGGATGCGTCGGCACTCACAATTGCGGGGGGTCTGCCCTGGTAGTCCGTTATAGTCCGTAGCCCCTGCCATAGGCGTCTGGTGTCGCGCTGCTCCATCTGCGACTCCACTCTGTCCCTATACCTCCTCTTGGCCTCCTTCACTGCCCTTCTCAGTCCATAGGACGCTGCCTTGTGCTCGTCCATGTTGCCGGATACAAGACCGGAGTTATAGGCAGCAGTACGGGCGTTCAAAGGATGGATCTATCAACCCACGGTTTTTGGTTAGGAAAGGACCTAACTTTCACCGTGGGGACGATGGTGTCCACTAGCGTTGCTATGAAGCTCGTTACTACTTCCGTAAACTCGCTGACGTCCCTGGAACTGGATTGGAACATGTCCCAGTCGACGTCACGCAGAGCGTCCTGTAGCTCAGCCTCTGATTGGTCAGACCACCGCTTTACGTCCCTCGTCACTACCGCTTCCCGTGCTATCCTTTGTTTATACCCCGGTAGCAGGAAAATGGCGGCATGGTCTGATTTGCTGAACGGAGGGAGAGAGACAGCCTTGTAGCCTCTCTTGAACGGCGTATAGCAGTGGTCCAACGTTCTTTCCCCTCTGGTAGCACACGTAATGTGCTGGTGAAAGTTCGGCATGACTTTTTTTAGGTTCGCCCTATTAAAGTCCCCAGCCACCACCATAGCCGCGTCGGGATGCTTGTTCTGATGCCGACATAACACATCATGTAGGTCCGATAGTGCTACGTCGGTGTCCGCTTGTGGTGGTATGTAGACGGCTGTGGTGATGACCGAGCTGAAGTCCCGGGGAAGGTAGAATGGACGGCATGAGATCGTCAGATGTTCCAGGTTCGACGAGCAGGAACGAGAAAGAGTCAAGTCGTCAAGAGTCAAGTCGTGATAAGTATCACCTTAACACAAAAACTGAGCGCTCAGGAGAGAGGTACACACACAAGGTAGGGTATGCAGATCTCTGCCAGAGAAATGTCTGAACAGAGATTATAAAGCAAAGAGAGGACAGGGGGGCTAGTTTCTTAACATCTACAAGGTCATTCTAATCGTTAGTCTGAACAATCTGTTCTGTGAGAGTGCTTCTGATCAGGAACATGGGTGAAGGACTGTCCTCTGTCTCTTCACGAGACATCTAAAGCGTGCATCCAGGACCTGAGTCACACGAGGCAAAGAGTTCATACTAACTAGAATCATAAAGGGTACATAGAAATACAAGATACAATAGAATCACGAGATACAATAAATTCTTCCACACTAACTGACTGAATAAGATAAACAATTGAACTATTCAAACATCAAGCCATTACCCTCTACTACTACTTTTTACGACAGTTGGCACACAGAAATGTCCTACTGGTGTGAATTCTTTTGTGACTGTACCACTACCTACTGCTCCAGTCTGTGCATGTGTCATACTCAAAACTCCCTTTAATATGGAGTGAGTTAACTCTCAATAGTCACAAATGAATACAACACGATTCACAAATATATTTTGCGATTTATATATAAATGTCTCTGTTCACAAACATATTTTTCAATGCACACACAAATGTGTATCGTTTCATATAAATGTAAAAAAATATAAATGACAGAAGGTTCACAAATAAATTAGTGTTCACAAATGTCTGTTTCCGATGCACACACAAATATGTCTTGTTTTATATAAATGTAAAACAAATCCACAAATATACTTAGTTAAAAACAGCTGCAGTGTTCATCTAAAACATATTTAAATGTTGTTACATTTATATACAGATTGTCGAATCTGCGTTTAGAAACCTCCAGACGAGTTGTGAACCTCGTTACATTTGTGTGTGGATTTTTGAGAGTTACCTGACGTGGTTAGATTCACAAATGCATTTTTTCTAAAGGGCCTTTCTCTGTAGTCTATCAGACGTCTCTTTCAAGTTCAGCCAATCACACCAGCGTGTGATTTCAATGCTGCGTTCAATGTCCCTAATCCCGACAAGTTTTGCGTCCGGTAGCAGTACTCCAAGTGTAAATTAAACATAACACGTTTAGCCAATAATTCCCTTGTTCGTGATTGAATACATTTGAATTATGATCGTCTGATTTTGCTAACAATGTGTTATTTACTTACATATAAATCATTACATGGGATGGCACCGTCCTATTTATCCGATTTGATTAAACCTTATAAACCGCCACGCGCCCTCAGATCTCAGGACGCTGGCTACTTGTCTATCCCAGCAGTCAAAAAGAAAACTGCAGGTAACAGAGCCTTCTCTTACCGGGCTCCCTATCTATGGAACAGTCTGCCTGCCTCAATCAGAGAGGCAGGCTCTATCGAAGTCTTTAAGTCAAGGCTAAAAACCCATTTATTCTCTCTGTCATTTGACCAGCCTTGAGGGAGTGGCTCAGTCTCTTCTCAGAGTAAGGCTAGACCAGTTAGCTCATCCTAGATCAGGGTCCTGCCGATGGATACTAGCATCCTGCCTACATGTCCTATTCTCCTGGTCTACCTGCTCCTGTCCACTGACGCTGGTCATGTCTGTGTGAGTGAGAGTGTGTGTATGGGTGTGTGTGGGTGAGTCTCCTATCTGTTCCAGGCCGCAGCCCGGCAGAGTTGGCGTCTGGTTGGTCCCGCCTCCTAGGACGATGCTGACTGAGCGGACGTTGCGTTCTCCTATCTGGGCAGAGTTGGCGTCTGGTTGGTCCCGCCTCCTAGCACGATGCTGACTGAGCGGACGTTGCGTTCTCCTATGTGGGCAGTGTTGGCGCCTGCATGGTCCCCTAGTCCTATGATGACGCTGACTGAGTTGCCGTTGCTGTGATGCCGCCCCATCAGATCTGGATGTCCCACCAAAATAAACTTTCATATATTGTGTATACGCTGCTTGCCCAAACTCGGCATCTATTGCACGCCCAACCGTCCTGGTAGGGGGATCCCTCTCTGAGTAGCCCCTCCCAAGGTTTCTCCCAATTTTCCCAGTGAGGGTTTGTGGGAGTTTTTCCTTGTCCTCTCTGAGGGTCTAAGGCTGGGGGATGTCGTGTACTAACCATTTATTATTTTCACATGTTGGGCACTGTGAAGCCCTTAGAGACTGTAACGGTGATTAAGGGCTATACAAATAAATGTGATTTGAAATGTGATTTGATTTGATTTACACAGCTAGAAAAGTTAGCTAGGTAATATTTGAACCATGTTAGGCCATTTCGCACTAGCACCCCAAAACAATCTCAATCCGAAACACAGAGCAGTAGTCTATTTGAGTTGCGTCCTGACGCATTTATATATAACATTTATATATAAATCGCAAAATATATTTGTGAATCGTGTTGTATTCATTTGTGACTATTGAGAGTTAACTGACTCCATACTTTAAAGGGGAATTTTGGTATTTTTAAACCTGGGCTCTATTTGTCATATTAGTCATTTATACCCCAAAATAGGTACAAGAAGTTTTGGAATAGCTCCAGTAGATCGCCTCAGCCGGCAGTCGCGAAACGGGCTGCAATGGGGCAAGTGCGTGTGATCAAAGTACGTCCACTAAAAGTGCTTGTTTTTACCACTGACAGGCTCAGATTGTTATTCAAAGTGTCTGACAACATTACGGAAAGGATCGCTACAGAGATATACCTTTTTTTTAACCAGAAACCTTTGTTTAACCTCTAATAGTCAGTTCTTTATAAGTAAAAAGATGTATTAACTGATTAAACACAAAGAATGATAGATAAATGTATGTACAATATGTACAACAAAGTTAAATGAAATGAGGGCAGGTAATATTGGCAAATGGTATGGTAAATAACAGTGGCAGAGGATATGGCAAATAGCAATGGCAAGGAAGTTGGCACCAACAAAACGACCTGAGCTGTAATGCATCTAATTGCGGTAATATGGCAACAGCGAAAGATGGCTTGGAGGGCAGCTGACAGTTTCCGGGAGAGTGCAGAGAGAGAGGGTGTTCTAACCTCACTTTCACAGTTCAACACTGCCTTTGCATCACCCGTGCATCAACAAGAAAGTTGGTTACCGTCTGGTTTGCAGGGTGTCAGCGGCATCCTCCTCTCCGTGGTAAACGTTGCGCAGTCGCAGTAGACAGGTACCACACGTGTCGGTCTGGACCAGTCGATGTCGGGGGGGGCCGTAGCAGAGTGCGGTCTGGGGGCCGTTGTCCATCGGAGTTGTTGGGCCAACAGTTGAGCCTCAGTGGAGATAGAGGGATAGGTCGATGTGTTGACTCACGTCGTTCAGGGAGCAGAGTAGAGTAGCGGCTGGCTTCTGACTTGGTTTCATAGTCAGGTGGAGTGAACTCAATCGGCTGTCTCGGCACGATTCACTCTGGAGCTGATCTGGTACTTGAGCTGAGAGAAGAGCTTTGAGCCAAGTTCAAACTTAGTTACAGGACGGGCTGCGGGACAGGCTGCAGGACGGTTGAGTTTCTTGATGTTCCTTGATGTCTTTCCGCCTGAGTTTTTGCCCATCCGCCCGTTGCAGGAGTTGTCCTCCTTTGTTCATTCAAGTTCATGAGAGAGAGTTTGAGAGAGCAAGAGAGGGTTTTATGGTATTTTGCATGTATCAGATTTACAACTTGATGACTAGTGATCACCATTCCTTAAAACTTCATTTCCAGCTCAGGTTTGGAAAACATCATTTTTCTTGATCCTTTGGGGATGCAAGTGACATATTTAATCACCTTACAACAAATGGGTTTGTATGACACCAAACATCACTGTCTTACCACAAAACTTACTGGCGAGTAAACCAAAAGTCCTGATAACACATTCTGCGTGCCTTGAATAACCAAGATACTACATTGGGGAGTAGGGTACATCATCTGCGACAGGATGTGAAGTTCAAATCTAATAAAACATATACAGAAAGCACATTTTTGCAATACATTCCAGAGTTCCTTTGATCTCTTATTCTGTGTCTCCCTTGGAATGCAGATTAAGATTAAGTATTTCAACGGCCCTTATCATCGGTCCCATCTAATGGCACCAGAGCGGGCTGGTCGAACCTGCAAATTGTTACTTTTTGGCAGCTTTATGGGGGAAATCCACCTTTTGCTGCAAAGGGGGTTCCTTGGGTTCCTGGGAGCACAGCAGGGGTCTTCATAGGAAGGCCCTGAGAGAGGAATGTGTTAGTCTTTGGGTGTTGCTGTGTATTTTGTATGGTCTGAAGGGGGGTGGGGGGTGGGGGGGGTGATGTCTCCTGCATACACTACAATGTATAAACACAAAGAGACAATAATCTCAAACTCCAGTGGTACCAATTGTTTTGAACTTGAGGGCAGAGTTGCGATTGTGCGGAACATTGTCCATTCCAGTGGAGGAACACGTGGTGTATGAACTCTTTGAGACTGGGGCATCTTTTTTCAAGTACCCCATTGATTCGATATCTTTGGGAGTCAGTTTGCTATCATAACTGTCTGGTCAGCTTGCCAGTGCTCCAGTAACAGACTTCACAAAACCACTGCTTTTATTGCCTTTTCGGAATACGTTTGTAGCTTTGCCTCAGCTACACAGCACATGACTTGATGAACTTTGCAGGATGCCCTCATTCAGTGTGGTGGCGTTTGTGGATGAAGTTGACCCTGATGGTGTTACGATCCACAAGGGGAACCCAAATGCAGAACTCAGACTCAATTGTGAATGAATAAGAAGGTTTATTGTCAGGGATTCCAGGGAATGACGATGGATGAGGGGAAAAGTTGAGCAGGTGAAGGCAGAGGGGAAAAGGGGAGCTGAAGGCTGGTGAAGCGTGGCGGAGCAGGAATGAGGGCAGGATGTGGCTAGCTAGGAAGCTAGTGACTGACAGACTGGATTGCTGAATGACAGGCAGGGGGATGGGCAGGCAGGCAAGCAAGCAATGATCCTGTGTCAAAAAAGTAAAAAAAAGACACACAAGAGATAATAACTTGAATACACAAGTCAAGTGGCCGGAGACGTGCAGAGTAGATGAGTTGATGGATTGCAGGTGTGCACCTTGGAGCAGGTGAGTAGGCTGGACAGCAATCAGGGAGCCGGGAGAGTGACCGGAGCACCACGCCCACATCACAGACACACTAGTGATGGCCGATTCGCGAACGAATCGTTCAAAGGAACCGAATCAGTTAAGTGAGTGAGCTGATTCGACTCGCACACGCGACTGAATTGATTCAGCAGCGGTTATAGCAGCGCCAGAAAAAAAAAATGTATTTAAAAAATCACCAGTTAATTTATCAAACAACATCTTAAACATTACAAAACCTGTTGTCAATGTATATAGAATGTAATAGATCGCTACATTATTACATTGGCTTTTTTCATAATCCAATATGGCTCCTTGATCCGGCGGGTAAGCGGAAGTAGTCTCTCTCGTTCATCGGACGAGAACCGCTGATCCGACTGAGCGGCTCGCGAACGAGTCGAGAGAGACTGAGCGGCTCGTGAACGAGAGGGCAGATGAACGAGAGACTGAGCGGCTCGCGAACGAGTCGAGAGAGCAGATGAACGAGAGCGACTGAGCGGCTCGCGAATGAGTCGAGAGAGCAGATGAACGAGAGAGACTGAGCGGCTCGCGAACGAG
Source organism: Hoplostethus atlanticus (assembly GCA_034670405.1). Taxonomy (NCBI): domain Eukaryota; kingdom Metazoa; phylum Chordata; class Actinopteri; order Trachichthyiformes; family Trachichthyidae; genus Hoplostethus; species Hoplostethus atlanticus. The sequence continues at coordinate 78,611 of JAXDDX010000202.1, forward strand.
TCGAGAGAGCAGATGAACGAGAGAGACTGAGCGGCTCGCGAACGAGTCGAGAGAGCAGATGAACGAGAGAGCAGATGAATATCGGACTTCTCGGACTCAATCGGACATCTCGCGAACCGAGAGAGCAGATGAACGAGAGAGCAGATGAATATCGGACTTCTCGGACTCAATCGGACATCTCGCGAACCGAGAGAGCAGATGTCCGAGATGTCCGAGCGGTTCACGTCTGATGAACGAGAGAGACTACTTCCGCGTACCTGCCGGATCAAGGAGCCATATTAGATCGTGAAAAAGGCCAATGTAATAATGTAGCGATCTATTCTGCACACATTGACAACAGTTTTTGTTGTTTAAGATGTTGTTTAATAAATTAACTGGTAATTGGGTAAACTGTAAGCCATTTAACATTTAACATTGGTCAACAAAACTGTCTCTATTAGAAAAAGAAAGTCAACAGTTTTTGTTGTTTAAGATGTTGTTTAATAAATTAACTGGTAATTGGGTAAACTATAAGCCATTTAACATTTAACATTGGTCAACAAAACTGTCTCTATTAGAAAAAGAAAGTCAACAGTTTTTGTTGTTTAAGATGTTGTTTAATAAATTAACTGGTAATTGGGTAAACTATAAGCCATTTAACATTTGTCAACAAAACTGTCTCTATTAGAAAAAGAAAGTCAACAGTTTTTGTTGTTTAAGATGTTGTTTAATAAATTAACTGGTAATTGGGTAAACTATAAGCCATTTAACATTTAACATTGGTCAACAAAAATGTCTCTATTAGAAAAAGAAAGTCAAGAGCACACAAAATAAAATGAAATCAATAGCAATACTCTGTATAAATACTATAAATATTATTATCATTAACCTGTGGTTTAGTTGGTGTTTTACAGTTGGTTACACATCTGGTTTGAAAGGGGTGGCGCTCATATACCTCCATTACTAGTATAGCTCAGTTAGTAGAGCATCAGACTCTCATGCTGAGGATTGTAGGTTCAAACCTCACGTGGGATGGTATGTTTTTGTTGGTGAATCATAATGAATCGATTCAGAATCGATGCACTTCTATCGGACGGCTCGAAAGAATCGAGTTAGTTAAAAGAGTCGGTCTTCCCATCACTAAGACACACACACACACACACACACAGAGAAACAAACAGGGACGCACAGGAGACACAAGGGGAAGGGAAAACACAAGAAACACAAGGAAAAACTGGAGGCACAGCCGTGACCGTGACAGATGGCTGCAAGAAGGCAGACATCATTCCATCAGAATGGTTCAAGGGCACCGACAGAAACCGGCACCAGCCCTTTGCAGATAAGACTTCACACCTCTGCTTTATATCATGTATGTGTATGTATTCTGCAATTAACGCTGCTTTCATGGTTGTAAACGCTTATGCAAATCTAGTTCTATTTCAATATCTGCCTCACTCCTGTTATGTGTCATTGTATTTTACAGCCACTTATGTAGACGCCAGGGTAAAGCTGCATCAAGCTGAGTATTCATCAGACCTGACTGACACCGAAGGTGGCTCGAGAAAAAGAAAGTAGGTGTTTGTGGGGGAATGCAGGTTAAAGGTAATTTCCTCTAGAAATAATATGGAAGCAGTAGGTATGGTGTGCCTTATATGTTTATGTTAACCTCTCTGTGCAAAACTCCTCCAGATTCAAGTGAGCAGCCAAACAGAATCAAGTGAGCATTCTGATTCGGAGGAGGAACTTCCACCCACTCCCCCAGACCAACTCCTTGGGCCAGCAGCGAAGAAAACGACCAGTCGGGTCACCAGCCCCACTGTCCAGATGGTTGCCAGCCCCACTTGTGAAGCTATGTTCTCTAAACATCTTACAATTGTAGAAGAAGTGAAGGAGACCCAACGGGTTCATGGTAAGATGTTAAATGTCCTGCTGAAGAAGCAAGATGGATTGGTGGTAGGTGAAGCTGAAAGAGTGGTCTGAAAACCCAAGTTGACGTTGAGGCTCTCGATGAGAAGCTGAGGGACCGTAGTCTCATGTCTGCTGTTGTAAGTTTACATTTATTTATTTATTTAGCAGATACTTTTATCCGAAGCGACTTGCACATAGGCTACAAAGTAACATTTAATCGTATACAAATATGTATTGCATTACACTAAATTACATAAAGGCTACAACTTCAAATGTTTACACAGGGTGTCCAGAATGCACCAAAGGCTGTCTGCAGTGTAAGCGGGGGAGTTAGAAGCTGCAACTTCAGCTATAACTTTCTCAATTCTGAACCTTTTGTCAATTTTGCTTTGGACAGTTATATTTGACTGCAAACAACCTTCTAAAGGGTTAGGTTAAAAAATAGTTAACTTATCCTTTAATATAATTTTTTTTAGATAACTTTTAAAAGATACCTTTTCATCTGGCACTGTTCTTTTATTATTGTCTCTGGAAATGTCATAGAATGGACTACAGAAATATTTCTTATATGGGTGTGTCATAGGGTAAAACATGGTTTATTGTGTTGCATGTGGATGTGCTGTGAAAAACTTAACTCTGCTGTGCATGTCCAAGAAGTATCTTGGACATGTGGTTGGGAAAGACGGGGTGGCAACGGACCCCGAAAAGACGTCTGCAGTCCAACAGTGGAAACCCCCAACGACGGTGAAGGAGGTGAGATCGTTCCTGGGGTTTGTAGGATATTACAGACGGTTTATCCCTGCATTCGCCAAGGTGGCAGCACCCCTCCATGCACTCTTGACTGGTACCGCTACTTTGGGGAAGAAGAAACAGCCTGTCACATGGACACCAGAGTGTCAATTGGCTTTCAACAAATTGAAAACTGCTTTGCTTAGTGCCCCAATTCTAGCTTTCGCTGACTTCAGCCTCCCCTTCAACCTGTATACAGATGCTAGTTTAGAGGGCCTCGGCGCTGTACTCTCGCAAGTACAACAAGGGAGGGAACGGGTTATTGCTTACGCCAGCAGGAGCCTACACCCCGCTGAAAGAAATGACCGGAACTACAGTTCTTTCAAGTTGGAGCTACTAGCCCTTAAATGGGCTGTAACCGACAAGTTTAAGGACTACCTGTGGGGGGCAGACTTTGTGGCATTCACCGACAACAACCCGCTGGTCCACCTGGACTCGGCACGCCTGGGCTCGACGGAACAGAGGTGGGTAGCGCAACTGGCCAATTTCAATTTTACGTTGAAATACAGACCCGGTGGGGCTAACAAGAATGCAGACGTGTTGTCAAGGTTTCCACAGGGACCCACAGTGGCACAGGAGGTGCAGGTGAATCCAGTGACTACTACACCCCCGAGCCCCCTTCCAAACCCACCAACGCCAGAGGGAGACTGGGCGGACCGACAGAAAGCAGACCCGGCACTACAAGAGGTATGCACATGGCTCCAGGCAGGCAGACCACCAGACAGGGCGGCGAGACAAGCAGCCCACCCGATAGCAAAGCGCCTTCTACGAGACTGGGGCCGTCTCCACCTGAGGTCAGGAGTCCTCCGGCGAACAGTGAAGGAACGCCACACAGGCCAACATGCAACACAAATTGTAGTCCCAACTGCCTGGACTCAGCAGCTGTGCGAACGCTACCATGAGGCGACCGGACACATGCATGCAGCTAGGACTGAGGACGCATTGAGAAGGAATTTCTTCTGGCCAGGACTTGGTGATGAGGTGAGACGATGGGCAGCGGGCTGTCCAAGGTGTGTAGTGAACAAAAGCCAAGAGGTGAGAGCCCCAATGTGTTCAATTGTCAGCTCCTATCCACTCGAGACTGTGGCTATGGATTATTTATCGTTGGGAAGACCAGGTGATCCCTATCCCTATCTTCTTGTTATGACTGACCTGTTTTCCAGACATGGATGGGCCGTACCCACAAAGGACCAGACGGCAGTCACAACAGCCCGAGCCCTGTGGTGCAACCTGATCCAGACATGGGGCTGCCCAGAACGACTCCTGTCCGATCGGGGCCCAGCCTTCGAATCGTTGGTGATTGAACAATTGTGTGGCCTCTACGTTTGCCACAAAACACGCACCACCCTATACCATGCCCAGGGCAATAGGGCATGCGAGCGTTTTAACCAGACATTGTTATCCCTGCTACGCTCTCTGGAGGACGAGGAACAATCCAAGTGGCCAGATAAGTTACCGGCGTTACTGCAAGCTTATAATAACACAATTCACAGCACCACTGGATTAACCCCTCATTTTGTTTTGCATGGTCGCCATGCTCGGTTGCCTGTTGAACTCGCCATGGGGGCAGAACTACAAGAGCAAAGGCACGACTTGGATGGCTGGGTTCACTCCCATCACAAAACCCTGATGAGTGCTTACAGGCAGGTGACCATACAGGCACAGAAACAGCAAGAACGAGACAAGAGAAGGTATGATAATCGAACAAAAGATGCTCCCTTGCTCCCTGGGGAGAGAGTGCTGCTTCGGAACTTCCGGAAACACGACCAAGGTAAACTCGCCCCAACCTGGCAGCCCATTCCGTATATAATCGTTGCCCAACTGGAGTCTAACATCCCAGTCTACAAAATTCGCCCGAAGGAAGAGGGGGCCCAATAAAGACTATCCACCGAAACAACCTACAAGCATGCCCCTTCAGACCCAGGATCCCCCCCATGGCAGAAAGCACATCAGAAGCACCAGTCAATGCTGAGAGGGGTGAACAAAGGAGTAGACCATTGTGGTTACCTGTGATTGTTCCGACCACAGCACCAACGGCAACCCCCCCCGACTGAAGCAACAGATGGACAAAGACAAAACCAACCCAGCACCAGGCCCAAGCCAAGAGCAGGTGCCAGTAGTAGAACCAGAGCCAGTCAGACGTTCTCAACGTGAAGGTAGAGGTAGGAAGCCCCAAAGGTATACAGACTAGATTTCTAATTTAAGGGGTTGATCGGGACGACAACAGATAAGAGCGGGGGGATGTGTCATAGGGTAAAACATGGTTTATTGTGTTGCATGTGGATGTGCTGTGCTTTTATCATTTTACTTGCGTGTGTTTTTCTGTTCAGCATAGCATGTTGTTGAAGTGCCTATCACACATGGACAATAATTACCCTTGTGAGCACGCCCACCATCTTAATTATATCGACGAGGCCATTCGTTGGTGCCGGTCTCCAATCCCCATAAATAGACACTGATACCGATTTACCGGGGTTCCGCTGGATTGGATTCTTGACGCCGCCTCCTCTCTACGTTAGCCGTCATCGGGAATGCCTCCGCCTCCGTCAGCTGAGCTGCAGTCGCCGTCTTGAGCTCCTGGAAGCATCGGGACTTCTCGTCCGATTTCTGATGGGCGCATTCTCCCTTGTGTAAAGGGAAGTAATCAACTACTATCCGACAGTACGTACACGTGTGTTTGTGGTGGGGTTTTTGATCGAGAAGTAAGGATCCCTCTGTTACAGGGTGCATCCGTTTCCGTTTCGCCGGACTCCAGCCAGCCAGACGGAGCAGCGCTGCTACTTCCGTGTTCGGGATTCCCCGAGGGCGGGATCGACGCAGCAGGACGGGGCCCACGGACACTGACGTCATCCCAAACCCCAGGCCGGAGTAGAGGGGATCCCCGAACGGACTAGTGCGGAGAGGAGCAACGATCAGTACTAGACTCCTGGACTGAAGGAGGATAGGTTTCTCCTTTTACCTTCTCAGCATCTTTTGGCTAACTGTGATCAGTGGACTTTTTAGAGTGGAGACAACATTTTAACCTTTTATTGCATTGCTGTAGATTACCTTTTTGTTAAATAAATATTATATTTTATACTTACCTTTGGCATTCTGGTGTCTGTGTGGCCCGGGAGTTCAACCTGCAAAAATTAATAGGCAGCTTCAGTCTGCGACAGGTGTAATCAGACATCCCAGGCATTTGTTTATGGAGGTGTGAATCCTTTCCAATACTTGGTTTTTGATGTTATAGGTTTGATGTCCAATATATCCTAAATTTCCAATGGCCGAAATTTGCAAAATCATCAATCATATATATATATATATATATATATATACATAATTTTTTACTTTACATGGTGTAACATCAACGATTCCCCTGAAAAAATATGCAGAGTTCAAAGTGTTAATGCTGATTTCATGGTTGTAAACGCTTATGCAAAGGACTACCAACATCTGTTGTGACATAAACATGACATAATATGATGGGTAGTTAAATAAAAGTGGAATTTGAAAAGATTTCAGTCTCACCGTGTGCTCTAATGCTTTCTGCCATGGTAATATTTAGCTAACTTATTTGTGTGGTGTTGCTACTGATTTGCCCGATGATGGATTTATAGGACAATATTTTTAAGTGTAACCATGTGTAAAAAATGCTGTGTGTCATGTTAACATAGGAGTATGTCTGTGAGTGAAGGAGGCATTTATCATCTTATTTTAAAATGATTCATAGACCACAATACGGCCCACAAAGGGCTGGTGTGTATAATAACATCACAAGAAAAAAAAAATTCTATGTGTCTATTCCAGGGGGCCAGTGTGGCTGCAGGTTTTCATTCCAACCAAACTAGAGCACACCTAATACGACTAATCAACTGTGTGAAGACTGAAATCAGTTGATAGTCGAGTCTGGTTTGCTCCTGCTCGGTTGGAATGAAAACCTGCTGCCACACTGGGCTTGACAGTACTATTCTGCAAACTTGAGCCTGTCAAGTTTGCAGAATATGCAGCTCCCATTGTACCAGTCATGAAGCCGGATGAGAAAGCCAGAATCTGCGGAAACTACAAGCTGACTGTTAACCGGGTCTCCATCTTAGAACAGCATCCAATACCTAAGATTGAGGATTTGTTTGCCACCTTATCTGGAAGAGAGAAGTATACAAAACTGGACATGAGTCACGCAAACCAACAGATCATTCTGGATGACGACTCTAAGAGGTTTGTGATAATAAACACACACAGGGGCCTATTCACCTATAACAGATTGCCATTTGGAGTGTCCAGCAGCCCGGTAATCTTTCAGAGGAGGAGGATGATCGAGGGGATTTTGCAAGGAATCCCTCATGTAGCGGTTTACCTGGATGACATTCTGGTGAGTGAAGTACTCCGCAGAATGGAGCAAAGTGGACTCAGGTTAGTGCACATTCCTGGGAAAGGAGGTGGTGTTTCTTCGATACAAAATAGATGCCACAGGGTTGCACCCTGTGGAAGAAAAAGTGCAGGCCATAAGAGACGCCCCAACTCCAGGCAACATTTCAGAGCTCAAGGCTTGTTGGATTATTACCACCACTTTTTACCAAACCTGTCAACCCTGCTAGCGCCTCTTCATAAGCTCCTGAGAAAAGAGGTGGAGGGGGTGGTGGTGGTGGGGGTCTGAGCAGAAGGAAGCATTTGAGCAGTCTGTCAGGTAGAGATGACCGTGTTGGTGTTGTTGAGTCCTTTTTCAAAAGAATGCGTGTTGGCCTCCGCCAGGGCTGTCCCTTGTCACCTATCCTGTTTGTGATTTTCATGGACAGGATTTCAAGGCGCAGCCAGGGTGTGGAGGGTGTCCAGTTCGGTGACCTCAGGATAGCATCTCTGCTTTTTGCGGATGATGTAGTCCTGATGGCTTCATCGAGCTGTGAACTCCAGCACGCGCTGGGGCGGTTTGCAGCTGAGTGTGAAGCGGCCAGGATGAGAGTCAGCACCTCCAAGTCTGAGGCCATGGTGCTCTGCAGGACAGCGGTGGATTGTCCCCTCCGAGCGGGGAGTGAGTCTTTGCCCCAAGTGAAGGAGTTCAAGTATCTCGGGGTCTTGTTCACGAGTGAGGGTAAAATGGAGCGTGAGATTGACAGGCGGATCGGTGCAGCGAGTGCAGTTTTGCGGTCGTTGTACCGGACTGTCGTGGTGAAGAGGGAGCTGAGCCTGAAGGCGAAGCTCTCAATTTACCAGGCAATCTTTGTTCCAACCCTCACCTATGGCCACGAGTTCTGGGTAGTGACCGAAAGGACAAGATCGCGAATACAAGCGGCCGAAATGAGTTTCCTTCGTAGGATATCTGGACTCACCCTTAGGGATAGGGTGAGGAGCTCGGATGTCCGGGGGGGGACTCGGAGTAGAGCCGCTGCTCCTTCGCGTGGAGAGGAGCCAGTTGAGGTGGTTCGGGCATCTGGTCAGGATGCCTCCAGGACGCCTCCCTGTGGAGGTATTCAGGGCACGTCCAGTGGGGAGGAGGCCTTGGGGCAGACCCAGGACCCGGTGGAGGGATTATATATCCTGCCTGGCCTGGGAATGCCTTGGGATCCCCCAGCATGAGCTGGTGACTGTGGCTGGGGAAAGGGATGTCTGGGACACTCTGCTGAGCCTGCTGCCACCGCGACCCGGATCCGGATAAGCGGTCGAAAATGGATGGATGGATAAGTCCAAAACAAAATAGTTCAGCCAAAAACGTGACAATTAAGAAAATACAAAAAAAACATAAACCAAAAGAAAAATCCAATCTATAGGTTTGCCACTTACAGCTCAATATTCTGGGGATGCTGCCACCTACACCGTCATACCACACTCTCCTCACCTGGCTTAGAGCTCACCTTTATGCCCATATCCCCTCCGATTGGACGGCATTTGTGCGCATGCGCACTATGGGTCAGGCACTACAAAGCCAGCCCATGCTGCATAGCCTCAGCTTGGACCCTTGAAATCAGTAGTAGTGATTTTCCACCCAACAGGATCCCTTCACTTCTCCGCAGTGACATATACGCAAGTAATTAATTAGTAATAAAGTTTAAAACCAAAATACCATGTTTGTGGGTGTTTCTTTCCCATAGCGCTATTATGGTGATAACAGGGATTTGTAGGTTGTGTGTGAGTATCTGTGTGCGAGTGTGTGACGGGATAATTTTCGCTGTGGCCCGAGTGTGCAGCCCCGGACTTAGCGTAACTGGCAAAGTGTTAGGTGAAATGATGTGTAGGGATGAATTACTTGTGCTGCCCGCGGAGACTGACAGAGCCCTCTGTCACACAGTCCAAAGAGCTCAATCATCCAAAGTCCTGGTCCATTATGACGGGAGGAAAGACTTGATTTTGGCATGTGATGCGTCTCCATACAGCATCAGGGCCATACTACTCAGACCAACCCATAGTGTCAAGAACACTTTCGGCAGCAGAAAATAACTTCTCCCAAATAGACAAAGAGGGGCTAGCAGTCATATTCTGGGTGAAAAGGTTCCATAGCTACCTGTATGGAAGGAAATTTACCATTGTGACTGACCACAAACCCCTAATCACACTCTTCAATAAGTTGAAAGGAATCGAATCATCGAATCCAAAGGTGGGCTGTGTTGTTACATGCCTATGAATGTGTTATTCAGTGCAAACCAGAGAAGGACCACAGTAATACGGATGCCCTCAGTCAACTTCCTCTACAGGAGGAAGGTGATCAGCCAGTCAGCGAGGAGAGTGTGCTGATGTTGGATGCTCTAGACATGCCACTGGTGACAGCCGATCAAGTGAAAAAATGGTCTGACCGGGAGGCTGTGCTATCTAGAGTGTGGGAGTATATCCTGCGGGGGTGGCCTAAACATATTCCAGATCCTGAGTTTGCATCATATGTGAGCAGACAAGCAGAGCTGAGCACACAAAATGCATGTGTGTTATAGGGTGCTAGGGTCATCATTCCAAAGCTAGGGAGAGCAGCGGCACTACAGCAGCTACATCAGTGCCACCCAGGTATCACACGAATGAAAGTCCTCTCCCGCAGCTACATCTGGTGGCCAAAAATTGAAGCACTGGTGAATGCATGTCAAACATGTCAAGAGAACCGGAAGCACCATTACATCCGTGGGAGTGGCCGGAGCAGCCCTGGAGACGTCTGCATATTGATTATGCAGGGCCATTCATGGGGAAGATGTTCCTCATCATTGTGGACGCCCACTCAAAGTGGATTTAGGCAGTGGATTCCGCATAACAGTGCCACATCCTCCATTACCATTGAGTGCTTAAGGAAGGTATTCAGTCAGCATGGTTTGCCAGAGATGCACAATGGCATTTGGTTCACCATTCTGTTCATGAACAGAAATGGCATCAACTAGGGCTGCCCCCTGAAAGTCGACGAGTCGAATCATCTGTCGGAGACCTGTCAGTCGACTGAGATTCTTCAAGTCGAGCAGTCGTTTTTTTTTTTTTTTTGTCAGTCAGTGTGTATTAAAATAACAGGATAAAAGAGACAGAATCTTACAAAAATCCACGGGGATAACATTTCAATGAGGAATTATAAATAAGGGGAATCTATATTTTTATATTATATTTTAAAAAAAAATCCATGTGACAAACATGCGCTAGTATATGAAATGGTGGCAGATCTGGCCGAGAATCTGTAAACATTGCGCAAGGCCCAGCGGCACGGAAACTGAGCCTCCTCCAAAAAAGAAAAAAAAATGACAAGGAGAAGGAGACAGCCATGCTGCTGATGATGTCAACTCATCAAGAAGAAGAGGGACTGTCCCTGATTCAGAACGAAATGAAGACATACTTGCAGGATCAAACAAAAGATGATGCGGGGCCACTGAACTGGTGGAGAAGAAACGATGACCGCTATCCAAAGCTGTCCACAGCAGCCAAACGTGTACTCTGCATCCCCTCCACACTTAAGATTTATTTATTTTATGTTTAAAGAGAAATACAGTAGCCTATAAGCCTGAAGACGAGAAGTTATTATTTCAAAGCGCCGTGAATGCCGTGCATTTATTTAAAACGGTTTCGGTTTCATTTGTTTATTCATTTACACGTTGTTTTTCATGTTTAAACTGAAGTGAAAAACATTAGGCTATAAGAGCTTGATTTAAACAGAAACACGTGTGCTGTCTGTCTCATTATTCCGACAAATCCATATGGTAGCCCGACATTACGCCTATATGTCGGCAATTCAAATAGGCCGCAATTCAAATCTTGCATCATATGCAGCTGTCTTTTATTGATTTTTAAATGCTCAAAAATATGTTCCCATGACTCTGTTGCATTTGACTATGTTAATGTGGTCGAAATCATCACTGAAACTTATCCAATGGATTTTCTGATTGCCAGATAGTCTGTTATTATATCTATAGGCTATTAAAAAAAAAAAATAGTCGAATCGGCGTATTGAACGGCCGAATCCGATTCGACTGACAAAATTCTGAGTCGGGTACAGCCCTAGCATCAACCATGTCAAAACTGCACCTTACCATGCCTCTTCAAATGGACTAGCACAAAGAGCAGTTCAAACCTTTAAAGGGCTCCTGAGAAAGAACACAGGAGAGAGCATCATAATCAAAGTAACCAAAGCCTTATTCAGATTCAGGATCACGCCACAATTGACTACGGGGAAACCACCTGCCGAACTGCTGATGGTGATGTCGGGGGAGGAAGAGTCCCGGTCAGGGCCAGTGATAAGGACTGGACCTCCTCGCCAACACTTAATCTTCTTCATAATTCAGTCGTTACTGGAGTCTCACAACAGGTTCAAAGAATTCACTGGAGATGATCAGAGTTCGATGCATAGAGTTTTATTCTTCAACAGAAACAAAACCCGGGTATACAACCAGACCGAAATACAACTGTCTGTGCATGATCTTATATATCCTAAAAACTGGGTGGAGAATACTGATTTTACGCCCAGTTTTCATTAATTTTAGCTTTGTCAGCAAGAAAATAATGGTGTCTCAATGCCAAATTTGGTCCTATGGGGGGGTCTTTGTGGGCATGTAGGCGGTCCCGTTTTCCCGTTTTACACCATTATGTAACCGTTAAACTTGGAGTTTTGGGGACTTTCCCATTCACCATTACGTTATGGCCACCTGGGCCTCTCCTGTCTGCGCATGCCCCGCCTGTCTATTTTTAGGTACTTCTTATCAAAATGAGGCCTGTGCAGCTCGTCCTTGGACAGCCTTATTGTGAGAAGGCCTCAGACTGTATTTTTTTTTAACTTTGTGATTACTGTGGGGAAACTTTAGACTGTATTTTTGAAACTTTATGATTACTTTATGATCTTCAGGTTACATGCTTAATCAAACACACTTTATATTTATGCAGACTTAATATTTTGATATTGATAATATTGCTTAACACAAGGCATATTATATCTTAACTATAATTATTTACAACAGCACATCCTATCCCCAACCTTGCAAAAGGCTCAGAGCCGTTGGCAGATGTGTTCTGGATGTGCGATAACGATAAACAAGTAAAATTGGTATTACCGTCAAATTGGACAGGGATATGCACGCCAGTTATGCTAACAGGGAAAGTGACGGTACTAAGCACTCCGCCATTAGATAACAAAGTTAAAAGAAGTACCGATAGTGAATGGACGGCAGATGCACAAGTATATGTCGCTTGGAACCAAGAACCGCATGGCGTGCCGTCAGACCATCAGGCCATAGGAGAAGATTGGATCATCTCCGGGCAGAAGGGGTACAATAGTAAATGCACAATACATAGCACACAACAGCAGATGGGTGAATTACTTATGGTACAATCAACAGAGATTCATTAATTGGACTTTATCAGCACTAGGGACCATACATGAACAGCTACACTCAACCTCCATGATGACACTGCAAAATAGGTTTGTTATAGACACTCTGTTAGCAGAGGATCAGGGAGTGTGCAGCCATATCGGTGATGAGTGTTGCACTGTTATACCAATGCACACAGGAGAAGAAGGCAACCTCACAAGAATATTAAGCAAGCTGAAAACGCTAAGAGATGAACATGTAAAAAATTCCAATTGGAATACCAGGGCAAAAGCAATATGGGACTTTCTCAATAAACTGTCCTGGAGAAGGATCCTGCAAATAATAGGAATGATAGTGGGCACGCTGTTGTTGGTTGCCATGGTCGTCCTGTGTTTCCACTGATTCGAATGACGATTAGCAAGATGATCTCACTAGTAACCGGACAGTTTCCCCTATTAGTTCACAACAACATAGACGTTGGAATAGAGGTGACACAAATTAATGACACGACATCTACGTCTCAATGGATGCACGGAAATGGCAGCTTGATGTATAAAGAATCATCCGACAATGACAGAACAAACAGTAGAACAAAGAACAAAAAAGAAAGAATGCCGGAAACATAAAGAAACAGCGGACAAACGGTTTAACAAAGAACTTCAACCCGTGTTAGATCTCCTGCCATATGGTCCTATTCAGCTTCATGCTTCTAAAACTTTCCTACAATATTCATTACATTCAGTGCAGTCAGAGGGGTATCCACTGCTAACACCATCCACCATTCGCATGGAAAAAATGCACAGTAGCCGCTGGAAAACAGAAACATATACATTGGGACAGGGCATACGATTGGAGCATAGTGTTGTCTCAATACTCTATACTTATGATTTGGTACAATTGATGCTGCGACAACTTTGCATGCCCCTGTTCACTAAGACTAGAATAGAAGTTGTAGCGTGTTGAGCTTCGTTATGAACGATGAGCCTATTTGGTCAATCCTGAAAATTGACAATTATTGAAATTATTCTTAGTAATTAATATCTTATTAATTAACACTTGCGGGGCACCACCAGTTTACACTGGAATAGTCTCTTTATGATGATATCAGTCTAATAATCAGAAGAAGTGAGCTCTAGATTTCAGTGATTTTCTACCTTCATGTCCAGGATATATCAATGACACACAAAAGCCAGTTCTTTATAAATGCAAAGATTTTATTAACTATGTAAATAAAACACCAATAAAATGAATACATGTATACTAAACTAAAACAGATAATGGCAATAAAACTGGCAAACAAGATAGCAAGATAAACAGTGGCAGAGGATATATCAAATAAGGTAGAAAGTTAAACAGTGGCAGAGCATATATCAAATAAGAGTGGCAAATGATATTGGGATCAAAGATGGCAAGGAAGTTTGCACCGACAAAACGACCTGAGCTGTAATACGTCTAATTGCGGCAATGTGGCAACAAGAAAGATGGCTTGGAGGACAGCTGACAGTTTCCGGGAGACTTGGGACAGAAGGACAGAGAATAGTGGAGAGAGAGAGAGAGAGAGAGAGTATTCTAACCTCACTTTCACAGTTCAACACTGCCTTTGCATCACCCGTGCATCAACAAGAAAGTTGGTTACCGTCTGGTTTGCAGGGTGTCAGCGGCGTCCTCGTCTCCGTGGTAACCGTCGCGCAGTCGCAGTGGACAGGTAAACACACGCACGTGTTGGTCTGGACCAGTCGACGTCAGGAGGGCCGTTGTGGAGTGCGGTCCGGGGGCCGTTGTTCGTCGGCGTCGTCGTACCAACAGTTCACCTCAGTGGAGATAGAGGGATAGGGCGATGTGTTGACTCACGTCGTTCAGGAAGCAGAGTAGAGTAGCGGCTGGCTTCTGACGTGGTTTTGTAGTCTTCTGGATCACGTTGAGTGAACTCAATCGGCCGTCTCGGCAAGATTCACTCTGGAGCTGGTCTGGTGAAGAGAGAGAAGAGCTTTGAGCCAGGTTCAAACTTAGTTACAGGATGGGCTGCGGGACGGGCTGCAGGACGGTTGAGTTGAGTTTCTTGATGTTTCTTGATGTTCCTTGATGTCTTTCCGCCTGAGTTTTTACCCGTCCGCCCGCTGCAGGAGTTGTCCTCCTTTGTTCGTTCGAGTTTGTGAGATTTCGTGTGTGTTCTGACTGAGCTGAGCCCAAGGGTCAAGGGCTTTATGGTATGTCAGGAGTGGTAGGTGTTTCCCTCATTTGCATGCATCAGATTTACAACTTGATGACCGGTGATCACCTTCCCCTAAAACTGCATTTCCAGCTCAGGTTTGGAAAACATAATTTTCCTTGATCCTTTGGGGATGCAAGTGACATATTTAATCACCTAACAACAAATGGGTTTGAATGACACCAAACATCACTGTCTTACCACAAAATACTGGCGAGTAAACCAAAAGTCCTGATAACACATTCTGTGTGCCTTGAATAACCAAGATACTACATTGGGGAGTAGGGCACATCATCTGTCACAGGATGTGAAGTTTAAATCTAATAAAACATATAAAGAAAGCACATTTTTGCAACACATTCCAGAGTTTCTTTGTTCTCTTATTCTGTGTCCCCCTTGGAAGGCAGATTAGGTACATTTCCCCGGCCCTTATCATCGGCCCCATCTCCTAATGGCACCAGAGCGGGCTAGTCGAACCTGCAATGTGTTACTTTTGGCGGCTTTATGGGGGAAATCCACCTTTTGCTGCAAAGGGGGTTCCTTGGGTTCCTGGGAGCACAGCAGGGGTCTTGACCTCATAGGAAGACCCTGGGAGAGGAATGTGTTAGTCTTTGGGTGTTGCTGTGGTCCGAAGAGGGGGGGGAGGCCGATGTCTCCTGCATACACTACAAAGTAGTCACCCTAAAACTAGGACATGACATATTATTTAGCACCCATGTCTCAGACAGTCTTAGTCTTAGTGAACAGGGGCATGCAGTCTCACTAGTGAGACATGGGAAGAAAGGTGTAGGACGACTTTCAGACAGATGTAAACATAGTTACAGTCTATATACAGATAGACTTCAGTTATACTGTTGGGGTGACACCGCTCCAATTTATATGAATTATGCCAAAGGTTGCCTGGAGAGAATGAACTAACACTCTTCATTATTTTGATAGATAAATCATGGCAGAAGGCCCGGGATATACGTGGCCAGAATTCCCACAGAATCAGGGTTTTGTTACACAACCTCAAGTATGGCCACAAAATTTGGTTCAAGTGACCCCTTTAGATCCAGCCCAGATGGGACCAGCCATAGGGTTCTTCCCCGAAGGGCCAGCCCAGATGAGACCAGCCATAGGGTTCTTCCCCGAAGGGCCTTACAGGGCATCCCCAGCCGTGAGCCAACCACGCCCAATCATGAACCAGTGGTACCAACAGGGAAATGTGTTGGTAAACGCACCAGGACCAGAGGAGTCAGAGTGGGTGACACAGCAGCCGACAGCATCAGACCTAGGAGAACCACACCATTGATGAACAGGATACAACAGGATTTGCAGGTCCAATCAAAGGAGAAACAACTGCGGGACGCATTCCAACACCACCTCCCCAGACGTCCTCGCTGTTACGCCAGTTGCTTCAAGGGGAAGTGCCGAACCCTTACCAAAAACCTTCAACCTCAACATGTCAGCCGCAACTCGAGGAGGACATTTCCCACGCTGAACTTCCTGAATCTGAAATGTGAATTTTGCGGGCGTGGCAGGAGGACTGGTTGAGCACAGACAGCTCCCCTGATGATGAATGTACCAGTGAACTCTGGGAACCCGCCAAGATGGCTGACCTCACGTGGCAGCAGTTCCAAATACAGACGTGTAGCCTATCACCACGCAAGGTCCGTGCTATGACCAATCGCAGACTGAAAGAGCTCAAACGACGCTCCACCAAACGCCATACGCTTAAGGTAAAAGAACAGAAAATTCGACTACGAGAGCTGGAAGCCCTAGAGAATAGCATGAAAAAGCAGAAATATCGACTGCAGGTGTTGGAAGCCCGGGAGGATGTTATGGAAAACCAGAAAAGTCTAATACAAGCACAAGAAACCCAGGTAGAAGAGTTAAAAACCCGGGTGAATGAGTTGACAAAAGAAAGGGATCTCCTGGCCTGTCGCGTGGCTACATGCGATGATGTTATCGACGGATACCGACGGCTGCGTGGCACTGGAAAATACACTACACCTAAGCCATATTACCCCTAAGCCATCCTACCCCTAAAGCCATTCTACCCCCAAAGCCATTCTACCCTCAAACCATCCTACCCCTACAACCATCCAACCCCTAAGCCACCTTACCCCTATCAAACCACGACACCAACTCACATTTGGACTGAGACTGACTTGGAAGATACCCATACTAACATGAACGACGAGGTTCTAGTATCCTCTCATGTTAGTGACCCTCTACGGCACGCAAAGTGTCTGGGTTGAAGACGACTGATGAAGATGACTCATGACGACTTATCTTTTGAGTACAGGTTTCTTAACACCTATAGTTAACATAGATGTGCCATAAATTGATGGATTGTTTGAAATTATACTGTTTTTAATAAATTGTTGATATCCACACTAATTAAGTAGTCCACACTGAAGTAGTCTACACTGGTAAATTGATACAAGTTAATATAATCTCACAGAGTGACATGTAATCCACATACTATTTCTGTTATCTAATACAATTTATATTATGAAGAGCACGAGCTTAAAGCTCCCGTTCAGCGACTCGATTTTCCTGAATCTGCTCATTTTAGTGGGCTATTTTGTTATATGTTTGTCTCGTGTTGGTTACCCCATGTTCAGTATGTGCATTCTGTGCATTTTAAAGAAGCATGTTAGAGCCTGATAAGCGGTATGTGTGTGTGGGACTTGGTAAGTCCCAAAGGGGGGAAATGTTGTAACATATTTTAATCAAGAATATGCTTTGTATTGAGTAATATCATTTATATCAATATATTAGGTTTGCACAAATATAAAGATTGTGTCTGATTAAGCATGTAACCTGAAAATCATAGGGTAATCATAAAGTTTAAAAAAAATATGGTCTGGAGTCTTCACAAGATAAGGGTGTCAAGAGGACAGGCTGAATATGCCCAGAATATGCCTAGAGAGTCCCACAGCTGGGAAAGCATTTGTAATCGTGTAATTAAACAGTACCCAGCGCCTGCAATCGTGGGGGGGGGGAGCCTGCAATCGTAAGGGGGGAGCACCCAGGGTGATGTAGCGGCCACCTGGAGGGCCGAGGTCACCGACCCAGACATGCGCAGATAGGCCCAAAGCGTATTATATAATGGTGTTATGTAACAGTCACCTGTAGGGCCCAAATTTGGAAGTTATGAGAGATATGACACCATTGTTTTGTGGATGGCAATAGGTTGTTTTGGGAAAACAGGGCGGAGAAGTCAGTATTCTCCACCCAGTTCTTGGGATATATAAGATCATGCACAGACAGTTGTATTTCAGTCTGGTTCCAGAACCAACTCGGGTTTTGTCTCTGTTGAAGAATAAAACTCTATGCATCGAACTCTGATCATCTCCAGTGACTTCTTCGAACCTGTTTGAGACTCCAGTAACTACAGAATCGTGAAGAAGATTAAGTGTTGGCGTGGAGGTCCGGTCTTCAACACTGGCCTGAAACCTGGGCTTCTTCCTCCGACAAAAGATGCGACAGGAAATCATGCTGGCTATGGCATAGTACAGTTAAACAAAGACAACACCTTTACTCATGTTCAAGCAACTAAGATTGCCCAACCATGTTCTGCACAACTAGCAGAAATCAAGGCTTTAACGGCCGCATGCAAATTAGGCCAAGGTAAGCGTCTTAACATCTATACTGATTCGCAATACGCATATAGACGGTAGCATCTGGAAACAGAGAGGATTTTGTAGAGCAGATGGCACCCCAGTAAGACATGGAGAAGCTGTCTCTGCTCTGCTAGATGCCATACACCTCCCAACAGCGGTTGCAATCATCAAGTGTCCAGCTCACCAAAAAACAGACTCCCTGATAGCCACAGGTAATAACTTAACTGATGAAGCGGCTAAACGAGCAGCGATAAGCACCAGTATGGCGCCGCTGCTCTTTGCAGAAGATTGTGCACCACTTACGACCCTCTCCTCTCTCATACTGGCACAGGAGAGGGCTGATATTTATGAACAATCTGTATGGCTAAAAAGAGGTGCTGTCAAAGTCACGCAGGACGGGCCCCAAAAAGGGTTATGGAGAAGCCCCCATGGTCACTTTGTATTGCCCATTTCTTTGTTGCGTTTTGCCATTAGGAATGCGCATGGTCAGGACCATTGCGCAAGGGGGGGAAGTGATAAAACGCCTCCAGGCAGTTTGGTGGACACCATTTTTGGCAGCTACAGTCGATAGAACATTGCATTGAATGTGACGTGTGTGCTCAATACAATGTAAGGAAAGCTTTTTATAGCACACATCCCTCCACCAGATGGTCCCTTTAGACATCTAATGATAGACTACGTGGATATGACCCAACGAATAGGAAGAATGAGGTATATTTTGGTTGTGATCGATAGGTTCAGCAGATGGGTTGAGGCGGTGCCAACAGCGAACCCGAATGCTAAATCGGTAGCAAAGTTCTTATGCAGAGAAGTCTTCCCACGATTTGGCATACCAGATACTATTAGCTCAGACAACGGACCGCATTTTATAGCAGAAATCAGCAAAATAACATTTAAGATGCTAGGGATAAAACAAGTTTGGGTGTGTGTACCACCCTCAGTCACAGGGAACAGTCGAATGAGCTAATGGCACTCTAAAAGCAAAATTGGCTAAAATTCTGGCAGACTACGAGGGGAAGCTTAATTGGGTGGAAGCTTTGCCTCTGGCGCTAATGTGCATGAGATCACAGACTAACAGACTAACACATTTAACACCACATGAAATGTTTACAGGACGACCAATGCCTGTGCCATATCTCAGAGGCCCATATGAAGGTCCTCCACTTGAACAATTAGAACAAGAATTAGAAAGTTATGTACAGCATTTAACCCAAATCCATAAGTTGATATTTCACCAGGTAAAAGGCGCCACTGAGGACAGAGACGCTGACATCCCAGTCCAACTGCGAAGGGTGCGTCCAGGAGAGTGGGTATACGTCAAGGTGTTCAAAAGAAAGTGGGACCAACCCAGGCGTGAAGGCCCTTTTAAAGTCATTCTAGCAACCCCAACAGCTAAAAGTTGAAAGTAAGAGGTTTTGGTTCCACCTAAACCACTGCTGCAGAGCAGACGACCCAGAAGGGACGGCTGAAGCATACAGAAGGAGGAGAGCACGCCCTGGGTCAGAAGGGGAAGGTGACACCGCCCCACAAGAAACTAGACGGTCCCAGAGCCCACAGGGGGAAAGACGATCCCAGAGATTGGCTGCCAGACGGGCCAGAAGTAGCCCAGCAAGTAGTGGATCGTTAGCATCAAGACAGGAAAGTGAAGCAGATTCAGATAATGAACCACCCACAAGCTCAACAGAAAGTCCAAGGGGACGAGAAACAAACCCAGGGGAAGGGCCATCTAGAACATAAGGGAGAGAGAGTAAATAGAAGGGGGTTATGGGGAATAATGGCAACAATTACAATTTGGCTAATATATGAGGGTTTTAGGGAAAAAGAAGCAGTTACAAAACAGAGGCAGCTGATTGACTGTGCTTTAACAGCTGGAGCTACGGCAGTAAAACAAGGAAAATTGCCACCAAATAAACTAATTGAACTCATCTATGCTAGATTAGAGAATAAACACATTTACGCCCCTATACACCGAGACCAAAATAGAAGTAGTCACCCTAAAACTCGGACATGATATATTATTTAGCACTCATGGCTCATTAGCAAGACAAGGAAAGAAAGGTGTAAGACAGCTTTCAGATAGATGTGGATTTAGTTATGGTCTATATGCAGACAAACTGCAAATATATACGGGGGGTTCCACAAAGCCGATGTATATTAACTATGCCCAGGGTCGCCTGGAAAAAGAAAACTAACAATTCTTTATTATTTTAATAGATAAATCATGGCAGAAGGCCCAGGATACACGTGGCCATCAGTCCCACAAAATCAGAGCTTTGATATGCAACCTCAAGTACGCCCACTATATAGGCTTCAGGTGGCCCCATTAGATCCAGCCCAGATGGGACCAACCATAGGGTTCTTTCCCCAAGGACCATACAGGGCATGAACCAACCACGCCAAACCATGAACCAGTGGTACCAACAGGGAAATGTGTTGATCACCGTACCAGGACCAGAGGAGTCGGAGTGGGAGACGCAGCAGCTGAGAGCATCAGATCCAGGAGTCACCCATCAGAGTTCTCCCACCATCGAGCAGGATGCGACAGGACCAGCTACTCTAATCAAGGATGAATCGACTGCGGGAAGCATTTTTGTTCCTCCTCCCTGAACACCCTCACTACTACACCAGGTGCCATATGGAGAGATGCCAAACCAATACCAAGAACCATCGACCTCAGCATGGCAGCCGCCACCCAAAGAGAACACCTATACCACACCTGTAGATGTTGTCGCCAGAAACCACGCACCGTACGACCTGTCCGACTGCCAAATACTGCAATCACTGGATGAGAACCCACGCAAGACGCCACAATCCAGCGAGGATAACTCTACTGATGATGAGCTCACCAAAGAGCAATGGGAGCCCTCCGCATTGGCCAACCTCTCGCGGCAGGAGTTCATAGAACAAATACATGACTTATCACCACACAAGGTCCAGGTGTTGAGCAATCGCAGACACAAAGAGCTCAAGCGACGCTCCATAAAACGCCATAGGCTTAGAATGAAAAAACAGAGAAATCGACTGCAAGAACTGGAGGCCCGGGAGGACAAGATGAAAAAGCAGGAACATCGACTGAAGGAACTGGAAGCCCGAGTAGATGTGATGGGAGCACAGAGAGAGCTAATACAACAACTGGAGATCATGGTGGACGAATTGAAGACAGAGAGGACTCAACTGACCCGTCGCGTGATTTCATGCTATGATATCCTTGATGGGTACCGACGGCTGTGTGGCACTGGCATACGCACTACCCCTACGCCACCTTACCCCTAAGTCACCCTACCCCTAAGCCATCCTACCCTAAGCCACCTTACCTCTATCAAACCACGACACCAACTCACATTTGGACTGAGACTGACTTGGAAGATACCCATACTAACATGAACGACGAGGTTCTAGTATCCTCTCATGTTAGTGACCCTCTACGACACGCAAAGTGTCTGGGTTGAAGACGACTGATGAAGATGACTAACGACGACTACATGATGACTTATCTTTTGAGTACAGGTTTCTTAACACCTATAGTTAACATAGATGTGCCATAGATTGATAGATTGTTTGAAATTATACTGTTTTTAATAGAGTTGTTGATTATAATATCCACACTAATTAAGTAGTCCACACTGAAGTAGTCTACACTGGTAAATTGATACAAGTTGACATAATCTCACAGAGTGACAATGTAATCCACATACTATTTCTGTTATCTAATACAATTTATATTATGAAGAGCACGAGCTTAAGCTCCCGTTCAGTGATTTGATTTTCCTGAATTTGCTCATTTTATGACAAAATAACCCATTACGAATGTAGGGGCTCTTTTGTGAATATTTCCGCCTCGTGTTGGTTACCCCAGGAGCCATGTTCAGTATGTGTATTCTGTGCACTTTAAAGAAACATGTTTGAGCCTGATAAGCAGCATGTGTGTGGGACTTGGTAAGTCCCAAAGGGGGAAATGTTGTAAATAATTATAGTTAAAATTATAGTTAAAGTATAATATGCCTTGTATTAAGCAATACTATCAATATCAAAATATTAAGTCTGCATAAATATAAAGAGTGTGTTTGATTAAGCATGTAACCTGAAGATCATAAAGTAATCATAAAGTTTAAAAAAAATACAGTCTGAGGCCGTCTCACAATAAGGGTGTCCAAGGACGAGCCTCACAGGCCCCGTTTTGATAAGAAGTACCTAGAAAAAAGACAGGTGGGGCATGCGCAGACAGGAGAGGCCCAGGTGGCCATTACGTAATGGTGAACGGGAAAGTCCCCAAAACTCCAGGTTTGACGGTTACGTAATGGAGTAAAACGGGACCGCCTACATGCCCACAAAGACCCCCCATAAGACCAAATTCGGGCGTTGACACCATTATTTCCGGGCAAAACAAAGCTAAATTTGGAAAAAACTGGGCGTAAAAGTCAGTATTCTCCACCCAGTTCTTGGGATATATAAGATCATGCACAGACAGTTGTACTTCGGTCTGGTTCCGGAGCCAACCCGGGTTTTGTCTCTGTTGAAGAATAAAACTCTATGCATCGAACTCTGATCGTCTCCAGTGAATTCTTTGAACCTGTTGTGAGACTCCAGTAACGACTGAATTATGAAGAAGATTAAGTGTTGGCGAGGAGGTCCAGTCCTTATCACTGGCCCTGACCGGGACTCTTCCTCCCCCGACATCACAACGACATCTTGATCGCTCACCCTTGCAGATGACGACGGTGTCGGTATGGCAATGTTTTCCGGGTCTTGGACGGTGTTTTCTTCGCTGCTCGTCTGTGTCAGCCCAAAGTCAGAGCGATCCCAGAGTGCAATGTCTTCATCAGTCCAGCTGTCCAACTGGAGATTTAAAACTATCCCCGCGGATGCGCTCGTCTCCTCCTCACCGCTTACTAAAAACAAAACACATTAGATGGTATAGTCCATTAGTCGGTGATTATTATAAAAGGGACAATATAGTTTTAAACATAGGGTGTATCAGATGCTAATACTATACCGTTTTCAGATCTTGTGCGTTTTGCCTGAGGCTCCTGCGTCTCAGGTCCTCCCTCAACAGACGACTTTGAAACGTTATTCACAAATTGTTCAAGCTTGTTTAACGCCTCGCCTTGATGTTCAGTAAAAAAACAAAAGAAAAAACACAATATGAGATTTGCCATTTATATTTTCATTTCAATTTTGATTTATATCAAATACTTACTGGTGTTTTGAGGAAACCGTTCTTTAAGTGGTGCGCGTTTTTTCCCTAGAAGACCTAAGAAATGCAGGAGCAAAAATGAAATGTACAACTCATTAGAAAGTTCAACTCATTAGAAAGAACCCTGGTTTTAAAAATATGCGCCCGAATGTAGAATAAAAACCTACTTTTGTTAGGGTGTTTATTTTCTTGTCCGTACGTGTCCGACCGGTACCCACACGGGTATCAGAATTTCTGTTCCTGGTCCGATTTATTATATTTTGTGATTCTAGAGAGAAATAGATACAAAACATAGACAATCATGTATAGGTGATACATAGTTTTAAATACGTGGTAATGCAACTCAATCTAATAAGACACATGCATAGAATACAACGGTCTTACCGTGGCTTGTAGAGGCCTCTGTAAGATCCTCAATTGTGTTGCTTTTCCCCCCCTAATCTTCACCAAATCAAAAAGAAAAACATATTGTATTAGTTTTCATCCAACTATGGGTTAGCGTTTGAATAGAATATGACAGTTAAATAGAATACTTACAGTAAACAAACATCTTGTCTAGGTTAGGTCGATTCCGCAGCGTTGAAGCCTGTCTTGCGAAAAAATGGGGCCGTGCAGCATCTATGCAACGTGGATACGCTACGGCTGGTCAAAATACATTGGCTCCGTGCGCCTTATATCCCCAAAGACGGCTCTCACAATTCAGACTTGCGCACATTCAAATTTAGCGCTCCAAAATGTCACGTGTGATCTGGGCAGTAATCCTCAATTACTATCGTAAAACCAAATGATTGGCGTCTCGCCCCCCCGCCTTGCGCACCATCCAGACAATCCGTTGCAATTTGTTCAGGACAAATACACTTCATTTATCACTCAGAAATAGCTTCTTGTCAATAGGAGCATTAAATAATTTAAAATCATAACGTGACAGCTCCACCATCCCATGGACATCTCTCACTCAGTGTCAATAACTATCTGTGTGCGTCCTAAGGTATCATCAGGCACTCGCTCTGATGGCCGGCCATATCGACGGACTGTGTGTATGT
The DNA here is from genome assembly GCA_034670405.1 of Hoplostethus atlanticus. NCBI lineage: Eukaryota > Metazoa > Chordata > Actinopteri > Trachichthyiformes > Trachichthyidae > Hoplostethus > Hoplostethus atlanticus. The sequence continues at coordinate 103,078 of JAXDDX010000202.1, forward strand.
GTGCGCGCGTGTGTGTGCACATATGTGACAAAATCATTATTATAAAAACACCAAAACCTTGTTTAATGTAGCTATCTTTTCACATTAGACGCTTATGTTGTCGGTTGTGTCTAGCTGAAATATAGCCCTGCTCTATATATTAGTCTAATTTAGACGTCCTAATATATTTGGAAATATTATAACATGGCCAAATAGCCTTCCTATACCCAATACGTATATCAACAGCGATATAAAGGTTGATAGTCATAGGGACAATTTCATTATTTAGTAAAGAACAAATCAGAGTTAAACACCCAAAGAACCGCATTTGCCATAGATCAATAGACTTCCTTAAGGATTATAAAAAAAAAAAATACAGCTCCCCAATGACATGTTTGACACTGGTCAGTTAATGAACATAAAACTAAAACAGTCCATAGTGCCCCTTGTAACACACAGATCCCCATTGCTTGACACTGATCAGTTAATGAGCATAAAATTAAAACAGACCATAGTGCCCCTTGTAACACACAGATCCCCATTGTCCCATTGTTTGACACTGGTCAGTTAATGAGCATAAAACTAAAACACATTCCCATAGCCCTCCAGGTGTCCCACAACCCCCAATGTCCCACAGTTGGTCAATAGCCCCGTTCAGGATCAAAAGAACAAATGAATGACGCCTCCGCCCACACACTCTGAAATACCTCATCAATAGGATCATTAAATAATTAAAAGGTCACAACATGTCACATCACACAGGTCATCATTCAAAACTGGCAATTACTGACAGGCTGTCAATCAAAAGGAGGTCAATAGGTCATCATTCAAAGCTGACAAATTACTGACAGGCTGTCAATCAAAAGGAGGTCAATAGGTCATCAATCAAAACTGTCAAATACTGACAAGCTGTCAATCAAAACTGTCAATATTGACAAGCTGTCAATCAATCAAATGGGGTCAAAAGGTCATCAATCAAATTTTGACAGGAGGCGTCCAATATTAACTACTATGATGCAACAACAGCAACACTGTTTTTCCCGCTGGGCACCAAAGCTGCCAGTCTTCCAGGATGCATACCAGGGGGGTGTTCCACAAAGCGAGCTTAGAAAAGCGGCGATCAACCTCGCAAGCCTGGTTTGAATTAACCTAACAAATCAATCAGGGCTAAAGCGGTTCCACAAAGCCCAAGTGAAGCTACCGTGATCGGGCTAAACCGAGCCAGGCTGAAGCAATCCAGATAATTGCGCGTGCACAGTTGTACACGGGTTATTTAAGCAACCCGAGTGGTCGATCATGGATCTGATCGATTCATCATGGCGAAAAATGACGGTAAAGACAGAGCCGCAATGTTCACGGCCACTGAACAGCAACTTTTAGGTCTATGGAGAATTCAGCCATATTACAATGAAAAGGGAAATACGATTGCCATAAATAAAGGGAGAGAGAAAGATTGGCAACGAATTGCTGCTAGATTGAATGCGTCAGTAATTGTTGAATTAAAAACGAACAAATTGTATAGACCTTATTAAATATCATGTGTTCCAACAATATTAAAGAACTGAAAAGCTGTGCTAAAAATATTATAAATGAAACCATGCCATATATGAAACCTCAAGACTGTAAATGTACTATCTATCGCCATAAATGATGTAGTAAAGGCTGTACGTAAGGTTTCATCTTACTACATTACAATCATCGTACTGTACTAGACCCTATACGGGGATCGAACTCACAACCTTAAGACAGAGTCTCATGCTCTACTGACTGAGCTGTTCGGGCTGGTTCTTACTTCTATTATATTTTTATGAAATCGGTTGTTTCCATCCTGGAAATTGATCGGTTGAAAGCGTGTTCTACAGTGACTGTAAATCCCATACAGAAACAGTGAATGCGTCTCCTAGCAACCGTGGAAACATCTTGACATATATTGAAGGTACTTTATTATTTCAATGAATTTGTTAAATAAAAATAATTTAGAAAATAAAATAATATTGTCATCAAATAATTTTTGTAAGTTGTAACCGTTTTCTAAAAGCAATACGGCACTTGAGGTCTCGCTGGACACTCATGGTTAAATGGGGTTGCCTAGCAACGCTCTGAACTGTGACTGTATCCCCGATACAGCCTACATCATTTTATATTTTTTATTAACGTTACATTTTATGTCTGATAGTGTAGGGTCTAGGGTAATAAGAAGAAGTCTTTTTTTATAGAAGAAGAAGAAGAAGTCTTTTATTCGCAACATTGAACACATGCAGGGGCGAAGTGGCCGCCAACACAACACAACACACACATGCAGGGTAGAGTGTCCGAGTTGAATGAGAGTACTGCTTTTTAACCCATCCCCGCCGACCTTCCTCCCAGGACAGCCAGGGAGCAGTGGGCAGCCGCCAACACCAGCGCCCGGGGACCAATTCCAGATGTACGTCGCCGTCTTCGTCAGGGACAGGACAGGATATTGCATGTTTTTAGATAGGGTTCTTTTTACAGGAGGAGACCCACGTGAGCACGGAGAGAACATGCAAACTCCACACAGAAAGGCCCGGGAGATAACCCACCTGGGCACCCCAGACTCAACAGCGCCCCAGGCGGGAATCGAACCCAATAGTGTTGAACATTAGGATGGCGGAACCTTGTTTGAAAATCATTGCGTTTCAGTCGGATCAGTGTTACAGGAGTACCGATTCAGCTTCAACTGTTGTTTAGCCTGATATCTAGCCTGCCCCGAGGCAGGCTAGTTTCGAAGCATAAGTTGCCACAGCAACTTGGCTTGAACTATGCTGAGCTTGCTTTGTGGAACCGAATATGCCTGAAAATGAGCCAGACTAAGCGAAATAAGCCTGGATAAGTGGTAAGCTCGCTTTGTGGAACACCCCCCAGGTCCAACCCCGACTGGCCAGCTCTTCCAGGTCTTTCCCCTGTCTGCATCCTCCGGGAACAGGTCGGCCCCACTCGCTCTCTGCTCTAGTTCGACTCTGGACTTCCTAGTCTCCTGTCGATCTCACTCTCTCCCCCCACAAAGACACACAAAGGTTAAAAGGACCTGTGCAGTGCTGGACACAGGAAGAACCCATCCACTGACTCAATTCTATCCTGCATCCAGCCTACGCCTAGCAAGCTGGGATCTAGGATTACTGATTATGCCCCCTGGCTTTTAAAGTATGTTAATGAAAACAGAGTTGTGGCATACCTAATTGATAACATTTACTTAATATTGCTGTTACAACCCCAGGATGGTAGGAGAATGATTGGTGAGGGGAGACAACATAAAGGTGATTATTGTGATGGTAAAAAAAAGGGAAGGATGAACCGGCAGGAGGACAGACACACGGATACGCAAGGGTATGGTGGAATAGTGTTTAGTGTGGTTTTCTTTGCAGGTAGTTACAGACACAGTAGGGGTGGTTAAACACTGAGGACAGCAAGGAGCCCGAGGGATGCCAAATCAAAGTAAAGAACAAAAGCAAACCAGAACTAACTCAGAAGGAGAGGTCTAACCTACTATCCAAAGAAAACATTTAAACAAAAAAATACTCCTGGCTGTCTGCTCTAACTACCCAAACAAAAACATACAGAGGGTGGCATCCACTCCTAACCTAGTGGAATAACAGAAACTTCTACGTGTTGCCAATGTAGGGCCCCTTACCTGCTCCAGGTGTCCTACAAACTAACACACCACATAAGGCTTGGACTTAACTACCAAAACAAAACCAACAAGGAAATGGCCATGAGCTTCCAGCACAGACACAACAATAGCCCAACAGCAAGAGGGCAGAGAGATTTCCAGGAAGTGCCAGGGCTTTATAAAGCGTCAAGGAGGCCACTGATTGGTTGCTGCTGATTGTTGATTGAAGATTGGCCGTCTCTGCACTGGGCACCAAACCAGGAACCTGGGAGGACAGGTAGAGGGGAGAGAGAGAGAGACCGAGAGGGAGAAACAAAAAACAACCCTCCAACAGAACACCTAAAAAATACAAGGAATGTAACAATAGCGAACCATTTTTCACCTCAACGGTATAGTCACATCTTTGGATTGTGAAATATCGTCCCACCCCTAGTTCTGGCATTTATTTTTGATCACTCTCTGCTCCTCCTGGCCAGCAGGAGGCCCCCTTCCTGCGAGAGGCCCTAGGCATTTGCCATGCTGAGCTACGGCCCTGGGTCCATGTGATTTGAGTGGCTGTGGCGTTCCCCTGGTGCACAAACAGATGGAATGGTAAATTGACAATGAGACTGGTGAGGAGGGTGAGATAATTTATTGCTGCTGAACATTTTGACCCATGACAGGAGTTTAAGTGAATTTAGACATTGATTCTACCACGGGGATCCCTGCAATTCCCACAGTTTTGACTACTTTTGAAGATTAAACTATTTTGGAATCATTTATGGCTGAAAGAGTAGCACCAGAGTCAACTAAAAATGACGTGAGTTCCTCCTAATCCTACTGGAATTGTAGGGGCCTCCAAAGAATTTGATAATTTTAGTAGAGCTCCCTGTAATACTGGGGTTTGATCACTGTTTTCTTGTAGGTACCTCTATTGTCCAGTAGGGGGCACTCGATTGGGATCAAATGGATTGTACAGAGTATGCAGAGAGGTGTATGATCTACCTCTGTCTCTTCCTACACTCCTTCCCACAATAGTTACTTATCTTGTCCTTTGTCTTTACCCTTACAACCTGATCTGTGCTGTTGTGGTTGGGAGGTTTGTCTCACAGCAGAGGCAGACTGCCAGGGATGGAAGGACTGCAGCACAAACAGACCTGTAGAGTGTGGTTTTGGTTTCAGGCCTGCACTCCAACTTCGGTACGTGTCAATCATATTTCATTGCAATCGCAGATAGATCTGTCTGATATTCTCAGCAGCCAGTGACATTGCTTGTGTCAGGGAGGGAGGCCATTTTACATCCCGACTGCATGGAGGCGGAGGCGGAGGGGGAGGGGGAGGGAGAGCTCTGCTTGTTTTAGCTGTTCAAATCAAATCACATTTATTTGTATAGCCCTAAATCACCATTACAGTCTCAAAAGGCTTCACAGTGGCCAAAGTGTGAAAAATAAATGGTTAGTACGCGACATCCCGCAGCCTTGGACCCTCACAGAGGACAAGAAAAAACTCCCAAAAAAAACTTTTTAGGGAAAAATTGGAAGAAACCTTGGGAGGGGCTACTCAGAGAGGGATCCCCCTACCAGGACAGTTGGGCGTGCAATAGATGTTTGGGCAAGCAGCGTATATACAATGCATACAAGTTTATTTGGGTGGGAAATCCAGATCTGATGTGGGGCATCACAGTAAACGGCAGCTCAGTCAGTGTCATCATAGGACTAGGGGACCACGCAGGCGCCAACTCTGGCAAGCTGCAGCCTGTAACATATAGGAGACACACCCATACACGCAAGCGCGGATTTGCGGGGTGGCAAGGGGTGGCCGTGGCCACCCTGGACTGAAGCCTGGCCACCCTATTGGCCACCCCAGTCGTAATTGCCTTTTGGGGGCATTTTTCTTGGGCAGAATAATGTTTCTTTTAGAGGCGGAACCATTTCTGTACAGCCGCAACACACCTGGGATGCATCTTAGTGCGCGAGTGTCTCTGGAGACTTGACTTTACAACTGGCAAGTCCAGTAAACCACCCAATGATCAGTGTTGGGCAGTAGCGTCGCTACGGCGTTACTAGTTCAACTACATTTCTCAGTAGCGTCGCTGTTTTCTGAATCAAATAACTTTTCAGTATCGAAGCTCTTTTATTGATCAAGTAGTGCGGTAGCGTCCACACAAGCTACATTTCCCCAAGCATTCCTGAAGCTGAAGCGCAGCGGAGCTTTCTGCTGGTCTGAAATAAAACTGCTAAGGATCAGTAAGAGACGTCACCGCCATACACGGACCTGTATGTGTAGCCGACAGAAGCACTTCCGCATGACGGTGACATCACGTACCAATCCTTGGGCTGATGCCTGCGACTTGTCTGCTGCAGGCGAATACAGACCCGCGAGCTTGAGTTTACTTGATGGAAAGAAGGCAGAGGGTGAGGACGGAGAGGAATTGATCCCGAGGGAGTCGCCGTGGCCGTACCTCGAGCTAATACATGAGTTTAAGTTAAACAACAGAGAAAAATGATGCGTTCAGGTGCTCACTGTGCAACCCCAAGGAGAAGCTGCTCTCAACTTCCAAGACCTCAAACACTAATTTAATAAACAATTGAACTGAACATTGTTTGCCTGCCTATCTGTTTGACTGATCAGCAGTGACTTGGAATGAAGTTGGTTCAATGTAAAAATAAATCTTGTAGCTTAGCTCACTACACTTTCCAAGTAGCTTGCCCAACACTGCAAATGATTACATGTAAGCTAATAATATCAGAAGGAAGATTGCTTTTCGACTGTATCTATTTAGCAAAGTTTAAGTGTGGAGTCTAGACGAGCACAGTCCCTGGCCTTAGATGGTTTTGTGAATCGCTTTGCTACAAACCACAATAATAACAACAATAATAATCGCAGAATACAGCTGTTGTAAGCTGAATGCGTGACACAGTCATGTCATGTATATGTTGCAGACAGGGGGAATATTATTGCCTTTGAGCATTAGTTTGAGACAGGTGGATCAAAAAGAAAATACATTATTGCCTTTGTAATAAGTATAATGTTGGCATTATAGAGTTTTTGCAATTATATAATTTGTGTTTTGACAATGAATAATAAGTTTAAGAATAAGAATAATTATAATAAGAATTATAATAAGAATAAGAAGTTTACTTTTTTAGTGCTAGCTCAGAGGGCCAGTTTGTGAAACAGACCTCAAATGTAAAAGATGATGAACATCTGTCTCAGAACAGTAGTAATACTGTGTAGCTTGGGACATTTGTACTTTGTCCCTATAGTGTAAACTTCTTTGTTACTTTACCTGCAGGAATAAGAAAACAATGTTGGATACACTGAATATTATTTGATCTATTCCACCACTGCCTGAATTCTAAATAATGTAGAGTTATGTGTTGTAGGTGCCTTCTAGTTAGACGCATTTTTATGTTCATATAATAGTGATTTCTGTGCCACCCCAAAATGACCACTGGTCCCATCCTGGCCACCCCATTGAAAATTGCCTGGCTCCGCCACTGCATACACGCACTCTCACTCACACAGACAAACATGACCAGCGTCAGTGGACACGAGCAGGTTGACCGAGAGAATAGGACATGAAGGCAGGATGCTAGTATCCATCGGCAGGAACCTGAGCTAGGGTGAGCTAACTGGTCTAGCCTTACTCTGAGAAGAGACTGAGCCACTCCCTCAAGGCTGGTCAAATGATAAAGAGAATAAATGGGTTTTTAGCCTTGACTTAGATTTCGATAGAGCCTGCCTCTCTGATTGAGGCAGGCAAACTTTTCCACGGCCAGGCCAGTGTCTTTTACTGCATCTCCACCAAACAGCCAAACAATCTCTCGTGTCATGTTAATCAATCATGTTAATCAATCATATCACCAATTTCAGTCAATTTGACCATCAACCATCTCCCGTCTGTGAAACCATACAGGTCATATGTAAATGAAATCACATAGTTTGATCCTTCTTCCCCATAAACAATGTCTGCTGGACTTCCTAGTTTATTAATTTCTTCCACAATATGTGTACCATTGTTGGGGTCAGTGGGTCAAAAAACGACAAAGCCTTAGGGAAAACTGTATCAAAATGGTGTGAAATCAATACCATTGGCATGGGTGGTCAGGTTCTTGAATTAGTTGGCCCCAAATCATGTGCACTACTGAGTTTGGTGCCAAGTCAAAAACTGAAAAGGCTGTTTTTCAAAAAAGTTAAAATGGTGGGAAACCAGTGTGACTGACATAGGTGGTCCCAGTGGTAAAGTTGATGAGTACGTCCGGCTGCATATCTACACAATTTTTTGTGTCAATCAAACTTGTTGTGTGATATACAGCCTCTGAAGTTTTTACTTATAGCATCACCATCTGGCTGATTGGGATCATATTTGTGCATGTACCATCTCAAGTGAAATTGCAAAAACGTGGTAGAACAATTCAGTCCAAAAACAATTGTATAGATCTTAAATGGATGAACTATGGAGGAATTATTAGACTGATATCATTATAAAGAGACTGTTCCAGTGTAAACTGGTGGTGCCCCGAGAGTGTTAATTAATCAGCTATTGATTAATGAAAATAACTAATAACTAATTGACTAATTGTCAATTTTCAGAATTGACCAAATAGTCTCATACTTCATAACGAAGCAACACGCTACAAGTATGAATAAAGTTCTTGAATATTGAATCTTGAATCTTGGTTTGTGATTCTGTATACACAGGGCTCCCGAGCTACTGTTTTTTTGCTATACTGCACCGCTGTATGGCAAGACACTACTAATGCTGCTACTTATGAGCTGTTTGTCTATTAACGTGGTTAAGTATTGCCAACTGGTTCACTGAGAAATTGTGAATCAAGGGCTTAGATTTTGTGTAGTTTTATGTCGTCTTCTGTATTTTGTTCAGAAAAGATATGTGAAAACAGAGGTTTCGGATTAGGTATAGGAGTTTTCTGTGCTTGTTCATCAGATAGGCTATTACTTAACATGTGTTCCATAGATCTATATAGCAAACCCAACTAGTCTAACATTAAATGCCATTCAGAATGTTTGTATTTGTAGTTTATCTGTATGTCATGCAAATAAATGTTTTAAAATAATTTGCCTTATAATATATTTCTAATTTCATATCATGACTATGGTCCATGGATTTATTAGGACTTGTCACCTAGTTTGGTTAGTCCCTCTTCAGTGCAGACCAGAGGTAACCTGCTTCATACTAGTAGTTTCTAGCTACCAGTCAGATTACATTGTGTATGTTTCTAAACATGTTAATTTGTTCCACTGTGTAGTTAAGTGAACAAGGTCAAGGTAGAGTCGAAGATGATATAAACGCCCACATTCTTCCTACAAAAGCTGAACAGGCTATTGTTACAATGTAATTAAAATGTAAAATGAGAAAAAAAATCTAGATCAACATGTTGACACTGGGGATGAACATTAAGTATTGAGGAACAGATGATCATGAATGTCAGGAGATTCCTGTATTTAATATGAGCAGCTCTTAGCTCTGATTCTCTGCTCTGCTCAGCACAGCTGCTCCTCCCCACCAGACTGGCCGTTCCTGGTGGCAGCCTTGCTCGTGCCATACATGCACACATGATGCTGAGAGCGCGGCCAGGCTCACTTGTGGACACGCTACTGCATAACAATGTGGAGGCAAACCAGGAAGGGTTTTTTTTGTATGCGATGGGTGAGCAACTTTTGTTGAAATGAATTTTTCAGTATCAGAAAAAAAAATGCAGGAAACATATTTAACATAAAATTACAGAAAAGCCTCCATAACTAAACATAATATCACATTTTTCAGTATTAAATGTGTCTCACCCTTTGCCTTCATTACAGCTTCTGAGACTGAGACTGAGTTTTTCAAAGAAATCTGTAGGGATATTTTTCCATGCTTCTTGTAAACGCCTCCAAAGTTCAGGACAAGGACAGATGATTAAGTGAGCATAAACAAAGGTATTTATTGTACACAGGTTAACCAAACAAAAACAGGCGCAACTAACCTTTTTGGGGGAGACAAGGCCAAGTAATAAGCAAAAACGCCACCCTGCTCAGAAAGGAAAAATACTAAGCCTAGGGTAAATCAAAATACAGATCTATGCTTCCTCAGCAGAACAAAACACAAGAAAGAAGGGATCCAAGCAAACTGGCAGCACCCGCCCCCCTGAGCTCCAACAATAATGCCTAGTCTCAACAGACGGTCAGCAATCATGAAAACACTAGAGCCTATAGCTATTAGGGGTGGAAGGGTTCTCAAAATTCGCGGTTCGGTTCATATCACGGTTTTGGGGTCATGGTTTTCGGTTCGGTTCGGTACGTTTTTGGTACAGCAGGAAGGGGTCATTGCCAATTTCAAAATGCTTTTCATTTATTTGCAGGGATGCAAACACATGTATGGTGAAAAAAGAGAGAGCTACCAAAGTCGAAAAAATAATATCATATAACCACCCAACGGATTACACTGCAGCCATAGCAGCCCATTTCGCGACTGCCGGCTAAGGCGATCTCACGGGCAATTCCAAAACTTTTTGTACCTATTTTGGGGTATAAATGACGAATATGTACATATAGAGCCCAGGTTTAAAAATACCGGAATTCCCCTTTAAGGTTTCATGGATGAAGCACAGTGCTAAGTTTCTCAATACTAAAGCTATCAGTGAAATTAAATTATGGCCTGTACTACTCCACATCAACAATGTTTAAATATGGCCTGTACCATGGTAAATTATTTATACAATAATTACCATGGTACCATGGTAAAACTAAAATTACCATCAAACTACTATGACAGTTTTTTGTTAGGGTAACCTGGCCTCTTCCCACCACTAGATGGCACTCTTTTACTAATAAATTAATGGGATCCGTCAAGTCTATTAGTGGAAATCTAGCATAAGAGAAGCTGCTCTGACACGGAGTACAATAACGTTAGCTGGAAAGACATAACATACATAACCTACAGAGCTAATGATATTAGTCAAAATCATATAAAATAGTCAGCCAAGTGAAAAAAGCGAATGTCCTTACCTCAGGTGATCTCGCCACTCACTCAAAATGAGCCATACAGTGCAGGGAGAGAGTGGTGTGTTCACAGACAAGCGTTTGCTGCTGTGTCAGGCTACATCCACACTAATACGTTTTCGTTTTAAAACTGAGTTTTGAAACTAAAAGGATCTCTGTCCACAGAAGCGTTTTAGCACCGTTTCAGAAATTATCTCTGTCCATGCTAATACCCCTGAAAACGCATATCACGTGACCATTCACCTACACTGGGCATGCGCGTGCCGGTGTAAACAGGAAGCAGATTGTCTGCTCTGCTGTTGCTTGAGAGCAGGTCCTGACAGTTGAGTAGAATTTTTTGCTCAATGCAGTTCACTCATATGAGCTGACAGAAATACACTGTAGGAATCGTTAAGAAGATTCGTCCGTCACCCATACACCCCCCCAGAAAAAACAATCTTTGGATCTGGACGAATCACACAAGTCATCCAAATTGACGTGAAAAAAGCGACATTCGCCGAAAAGCGAACCCAATAACTTTATTTGAAGGTTTTTTCTGCGCATGCCTTTTTGACTGAAACCTGTGAAGCTATTCCTCGTTTCTAGTGTGACAATAAATAGAAACAGTAGCCTAACTCTACATGAAAAAAGCACACAGTAGGCTTCATAGCCTATTTCAAATTAACCGAACAATACATACATGCCCCGAACCGTGACTAGTGAACCGAACAGTTCGGATTTTTTACTTGAACCGTTCCATCCCTAATAGCTATACAAATGCTCAATGGAATGCTCAACAGAAATGCCAAGCCCAAAGCACACCAGAACTTCTTTGCGACTGTATGAGTGGCCATCAGGGCCTGGACTGGAGCTTCATTCAGGCTTTTATGCTGGTGATGATTGGGAATGAGGTCCAGGTGCCAACCACAGCAGGAGGTCAGGTCTGGAACTCAGTACACCCACACACCCCTCCAAAACACGGACCTCACCAATTAGGGTCCGTAACTCCCCCTCCCATATGACCAAACTTCTAGTTTGGAATAAAATAATCAAAGATTATACAATAATACCATACAATTTACAACAGAACATATCACATTGGTATCATAATCAAATCAAATCACATTTATTTGTATAGCCCTTGTAACAACACATTATGTAATAACACCGCATTATGTAATAACTCGACAAAATGTAATACATTTTCACTTCATTATGTAATAACACCCTCATTTTGTAATAATCTGCCGCATTTTGTAATAAACAGCCTGAACGCAATATGTAATAAATTTTCCCGCATTTTGTAATAAATTATTACATATTGTGGTGGTTATTACAAAATGCGGGAGTTGCACTTTTTTTGATGAAAATGTAATAATAAGGTGCATTATGTAATAACCAACCAATATGTGTGTCTTCATTCATGAAAATCATTATAACATAACAACAATGTTTATTTTATGCATTCTAGCATGAATCATACTGACTCAAAATTCATTTTACGCATTGATTGCTGTTGTCCATATCCCATACAAGAAAAGAAACTGTTTACCAGACCTAGTTTTTGGCAATGGGCCAACACAATCCACAATGATATGCTCAAAAGGCTCACCAACGGCAGGTATGGGGCAGAGAGGAATGGGCGGAACCACCTGGTTCGGTTTACCGCTAACTTGACAGGTGCTACAAGTCTTGCAGAATCTGGATACATGAACTTTCAGTCCTGGCCAAAAGAAATGCTTCGCAAGTATGCGATCGTAAGTTTTTGTGATGCTCAGGTGTCCAGACTAGGGATGATCGTGCGCAAATTCAAGCACATGCCATCTATAGGCAGTAGGAAAAATAGTTTGGTGCACCATACCCCACTCATCACCGGTATCACCATCATCATGTAAGGGCCTAGATATCCACTTGTGCATCAACACCCTGTCAGCAAGATAAAATTAGTGTAATTTGCCCTTACCCTCAATTAAGTCTGTAGCCTCAGTGAAACATTTAGAGAGCATCATGTCACCTTTTTGTGCAGCTATCAGCGACGTGTCATGGGCAACTTTATTTCTGCATGAGATATGGGTATACCCAGAGGTGGCAAAAGTACACACATTCTTTACTCAAGTAGAAGTACAGATACTTATGTAAAAAAATACTCTGGTAAAAGGAGAAGTACTGATTCACTACTTAGTAGTACTTCTTTACTTAAGTAAAAGTCAAAAAGTACAGGCTCTGAAATGTAAAAGTAAAAAGTAATAAACTTAAACCATTCTAACTTCAAATAAAATAAAAAAACAATATGCTGAAAATAACATTAACTTCGCTCCAATGTGCAAATCAGTTTTCAACGTCAGCAACAGAACTCGAAACATTATGATCAACACAAGAACACACTTCAGGTCTAATAAAGCCTTAAACTCTTATAAGAAATTCCCTTATCTCTACAGGACTACCAAAATCCTTTGTTCAGCCTCAGCAGAAGCTGGTTCTCAAAGTTCTTTGAATCAAGGTGTGCCCTTTTGGGTCTAAAAATCAGTCCTGCAGTGCTAAAAAGCCTCTCACAGGCAGCTGAGGCAGATAGCGGTGTGTTGAGCTTGAGAGCCAAATTGCACACTGCTGGGAAAGATTTCAGGACATCCATGGTATCAGCTGGGCAGGCCAGGTAGGACTCTAGCTGCTTGGTGTCTTCTTGAGCATTGCACTGCTTGATGGGGGAAAATAAATCCTCCTCCTCTGAAGAATGGGAAGTGTCACCTGGATGCACCACGGGTTGCTCCTTCAGATGGCTTTTGATGTAGTCAAGGCCTATGGAATACAAAACCAAAGAAGGATTTCACCATTTTCCCCCATAAACATCACCTTTGTAATACCTAGATTTAAAAAAATTGATATTAGATAATATTATAAAATTAAAATTACATTAGATAATATTTTAATGCTAAGATGTTTTGTAAAAATGTTTTTGATACACAAAACATGAGGATTAGCATAGAATTATAATTTTGTGAGTGTGTGAATGTGAATCAAATCAAATCAAATCACATTTATTTGTATAGCCCTTAATCACCGTTACAGTCTCTAAGGGCTTCACAGTGCCCAACATGTGAAAATAATAAATGATTAGTACATGACATCCCCCAGCCTTAGACCCTCACAGAGGACAAGGAAAAACTCCCACAAACCCTCACTGGGAAAATTGGGAGAAACCTTGGGAGGGGCTACTCAGAGAGGGATCCCCCTACCAGGACGGTTGGGCGTGCAATAGATGCCGAGTTTGGGCAAGCAGCGTATACACAATATATGAACGTTTATTTTGGTGGGACATCCAGATCTGATGGGGCGGCATCACAGCAACGGCAACTCAGTCAGCGTCATCATAGGACTAGGGGACCATGCAGGCGCCAACACTGCCCAGATAGGAGAACGCAACGTCCGCTCAGTCAGCATCGTCCTAGGAGGGTGAAACACATGTGAATGTGTTTCACATGTGAATGTGAAAGTGAATGTGACTTTTACTTGCTATTGCATGAAAAACAATTGCTCAGTATGTTATGGATACTTCAAATGTCAAAATTTCCTTCATTATCTTCAGTAAATGTAAAGCATAAAGCAAACGGTGCAACACTTAACAGGTTTTAGGATGCCTTCGTCACTTGTCCAGCATGTCCTGAACTTGGGGACAAGAATGGCAGCAGCAATTAGCTCTGGATCAGCAAGCATCTGTCCGAAACGCCTTTCAAGTCCTGCTTGAAGAGCATCCACCAAAGGCAACCTCAGCAGGAGTGAACCTGTCAAAAAAACAAAATAAAAAACAAAACATCAATGGCTACAAAAAGTCAAACATGTTTACATGATGGAACACATGACTGCCCAGCTACAACTAAAACTGCCTATTTTTAAAAAGTAGATGGACATCAGTGTGTGTGTCTTATTTCTGGATGGTATTATTTCATCTATATGTGCATATATGTCAAGTGAAGCCCAATCTCAAGGTGATTGTTTTGTAATGTTAATTGCCTGTTAATGTGTGTTATGGACAATAAAGTTTTAAAAAAACAACAACAAATAATTATCAAAATGTTATTAATTTTGACATGTATTCATAACTAATATGACCTCATATTGCAGTCATTAACTTTTGAAATTCCCCTCAAATGCATTAAAACTAAATTAATGAGCCTGTTTTGAAAATGTAAGGAGTAGAAAGTAGAGATATTTGTGTTAAAATGTAGGGGGTAAAAGTAAAAAGTTGTCCAAAAAATAAATACTCAAGTACAGATACCTGAAAACTCTACTTAAGTACAGTAACGATAATGAAGTACAAATACTTCGTTACTTCCCACCTCTGGGTATACCTGACACTTCCTTCTCCCTAGACTGCACAGAATTACCACTATCCTCTTCAAAAGCAGAGGCGAACACAGAGTCAGCTAGGTCTACGCCCTCCACTGGCTGAAAACACATCTGGATAATCCCTCAACACCACGTCTGCATCTGGCTGAAGTTCTGGAGCATCTACTACGTCAGGTATTGGTCGTACCACCTACTATGTAATTTCCCATAATGAAGTCAACCCCCTTAATAGGAAACAAGGTCCAGACAGCTACCATAAAACAACCAGAGATCAAGTCTGACTGCAGATGAACGCGATGGGTGGGGAACAGGCACCAATCCCATCTCAATACCTTGTACTATGGTACTCACATTACATGAGGCCTCAGAACTCAGGGGCAGGATGTCAGCCAAAATGAAGGACTGTGAACCACCTGTATCTTTCAAGATTTTGACCGGCCACTGATCCTTGAGTTTTCCTATTCAGACCCTTCAAAGATAAAAGGCTTAAAACATGCATCAGGTACCACAAGCTTATCTGGTGTTAGCTGGGGACTTTAAGAAGTTATATAGTTGGCCGAGGCAAGATTGTCTTGCCCCTGAGTCATACCTTGTAATTTCTCCCACCACACCCCAAAATAACATTTTGTTCCAATACAAACGTAACGGTATACACCATTTTACAGCTTAAAATTCCCAACGTCATTGGATCAGATCGCTAAGTTAACATTCTCAAACCCCACATTTTCACATTTCACCACTTTATTGTAGCCTATTTGGGAAAAGTGATTGTGCCTTTAATCTTTAAAACAACAGGAAGAACCGATAAAGTAATATTTGTCAATTTTCTATTTATGTGGTGGAGCACCGCTGCTGAATAACACGGGAAATTCATAGCTATTCACTCGTCTGCCGAGTTACGTTAGCTAAGCTAACTAGCTATGTAATATTATAATGGGACTCAGGGCAGTAATTATAATATATATTGAGGCAGACACATCCCAAATTACTATGCTAGGACAGTCAACCACGCACCACCGTCCGAAATAATCATTAGCAAATGTAATCATAATCATAACTAAACTTAACAAATTGCCATTATTATTACTATCGGTTCTAGTATTACAGTGTACTGCAGTTCTGCGTGTGGTTTGTCCAAGTGGTGTTGCCGTACCCCAGCAGAAGCCGTTGCTCGACTGCCGTGGGTAGGTACAATCAATGTCAAACACTGTACTGTCTCTCTATTTCATTACTTTCAAATGTATTAAAAAGTGGAAAACTAGAATGTAATATGAATGTTACGTAGGCTATATCACTGTTGATTGTGATTTTTTGTTTTAATGTCAACGTCAATAAGTCAATACGTCATTTTGCGCTGGAACTGTAATTGTGGAAATAAAAGCAGTGTCAGCAATTGCATGGAATGGAAACGTTTCACCAATGTTTTTGGTGAAAACGGGCCGATTTGCGAGTGCTAATCAATCAACCATCACTATCATAGCTAAGTTACCTGGAAAGTTTATTAGCCACACATTCACCCAGCAACCAATGGTGCTCACAGGCGTATTCAACTAACGGTAATGTCTTTATTACGTTATTGTAGCGTGTTGTGCTTCGTTATGAACGATGAGATTATTTGGTCAATTCTGAAAATTGACAATTATTGAAATTATTCTTAGTAATTAATATCTTATTAATTAACACTTGCGGGGCACCACCAGTTTACACTGGAATAGTTTCTTTATAATGATATCAGTCTAATAATCAGAAGATAGATAATGGCAATAAAACTGGCAAACAAGATAGCAAGATAAACAGTGGCAGAGGATATATCAAATAAGGTAGAAAGTTAAACAGTGGCAGAGGACATATCAAATAAGAGTGGCAAATGATATTGGGATCAAAGATAGCAAGGAAGTTTGCACCGACAAAACGACCTGAGCTGTAATACGTCTAATTGCGGCAATGTGGCAACAGCGAAAGATGGCTTGGAGGACAGCTGGCAGTTTCCGGGAGACTTGGGACAGAAGGACAGAGAATAGTGGAGAAAGAGAGAGTATTCTAACCTCACTTTCACAGTTCAACGCTGCCTTTGCATCACCCGTGCATCAACAAGAAAGTTGGTTACCGTCTGGTTTGCAGGGTGTCAGCGGCGTCCTCGTCTCCGTGGTAACCTCATAGGAAGACCCTGGGAGAGGAATGTGTTAGTCTTTGGGTGTTGCGGTGGTCCGAAGAGGGGGGGAGGCCGATGTCTCCTGCATACACTACATTATATTTGTCAGAAAGCCCACGTGAAGTCTGAATAAAGTGTCAATCATTTATGTTGCGCTGTGTGTGTAATTTATGTAGACAGTAGTAGCTTTCATTTATTGCATATTCGTATAGTATACTGTATAGCTGTACTTGCTTATGATAAATAGCATTATTAGTGTTTGTTTGATTAAAGTGCAAGCAGTTTTATTATAGTCAGCTTTCATTCACAGTGAGTGTCATCATGAGCAAGAGGAAGGGTGGCAGTGACATTAGTCAGTTTTTTGGGCAGCCTCAGAAAAGAAGAAAAGTAAGTTGAGAGCAGTGGGAAAATGAGTACCAGTCAGATTATAGAAGTATACAGTAGTACAAGAGATGAGTCAATGTTTCTTGATATAATAATCATTGCCATTCAGATCAGAAATGGTTAGTAATCCATTCCTGAACATCATGGCAAGAAACACCACTTGTTTACTGATAATATTTCTTTCATGTTCACTCTGGTAAAGAGAGAGAGGGAGAGAGAGAGAGCATGAGGATGCGAAAGGGCAGGGAGAGCAGGTGACATGGAGGTGAGTGAGAAAATGAGCAAATATTGATGGTTAAGACCGAATAATGACATCACAACAGTCTAATCCTAATGTTAATTTAACTTGAGATATTCCTCTAAGTATGGCTTCTCATGTGTATTTCAGATACAGTTTTTTACAATCACTTTGGCACTCATTTCAGAACCTTGATGTCATTTTTCAAAACTCTAGACACAAAACTCAAAACGGTCATCACTTGTAACACAGGCTGTCCAATGTTCAAAACATTGCATTGTGCGTTCATATCTTTAAAGAAACCTTGCACTTGCAGAATCACTGGTTCAAATAACTAATTTGTCATGAAATACCAGAGGAACATTCATTTAGTGTCACGGCTCCAGCCCCGACCCCAGGGTTTCCCTATGTTTTTATCTCCCCTGTCTGTCTCTATGTCTGTCTGTGTGTGTGTGTGTGGCGTGGGTGTGGCTTCCTCTCCCGGCCCTGCCTCTCCTCCACACCTGCCGCCTATCAAGCCATCAGCCCAGCAGCATTTATACCCCGGCTCTTCAACCACTCATCGCCAGATTGTTCCGCCAACTACCGTGGTAGTCACTCTCTCGGCCGCTCTTGAGCTACATCAGAGTTAAATTCCCTTGTGTGCCTCCGGGCTGTCCTAACTGTGTTTTCTTGTCTTCCACGATCCCCTGTATGCCTCGTTCCTCGTGTCTCCTCGCTGTAACCCACCAGCCTGCCTGTCTCCCTCGCTCCTGCCTCACCTGCTTGCCCCAGCTCCTGCCTGCTCCCCTCGCTCCTGCCTCATCTGCTTGCCCCAGCTCCATCCAGCCCAGCCTCTGCACCCCCCACCTTCCCATCACCTGCCCCTCCAATAAATCCTCTTTTTCCTACTCCCTTGTCGTGGTCTTCATTTTGGGTCCAGATACAACCGTAACCCTGACAGAACAATCTGGCCAGCATGGACCCAGCGGACTACGACACCCTGAAGCAGGCCATCTCTAACCAGGGACAATGCTTGGACCAACACGAGCAGGCGTTACAAGCTGTCCTGGAACAACTTAAGGACATTTCCTCAGCGCTGGCTCCTCTCCGCTTGGGATCCAGCGGTGCCGCGGATTCCTCGCCACCCCTAGCGGCTTCCCCTCCGGGTCCTCCTGCCTCCTCTATGTCAGAGCCACACGTTCCACCCCCGGCCAAGTATTCCGGCAACCCCAACACCTGCCGTGAGTTTTTAATTCAGTGTAGACTGACTTTCAATGCCCAACCGTCCCGCTATGGGAGCGAAGCAGCTAAAATCGCTTTTATTGTTAACCTGTTGGAAGGAGCCCCGCTTAGCTTTTACAACGCTCTCTATGAGCAGGGTTCTCCCACAGCACAGTCTTTCACAGCCTTCGCTGCCGAGCTCAAACGTGTGTTTGACCACCCCATAAGGGGACAGCAAGCAGGGCAGCACCTATTAAGACTCCGACAGGGCAAGCTCAGCGTTCGGGAGTATGTAGGCAAATTCCGCAGCTTAGCGATCGAATTGGGCTGGAACGATGGCGCCCTTATTACCGCTTTCCAGAGTGGACTCGGCAGGGAAGTTGGTAGGGAGGTGGCACTCCGGGGGGACCTAGGGACCTTGGACGAAGCTATTCAGGTAGCTATCAAGGTGTCTGACATGGCTACACAGTGGCGAGTCGAGCCAAGCCTTCCCAGGGGAATTGCGCATCTCCCGGGGGGGAGTGGGGATACCAGGCCTGACCTCACCTCCGAAGCAGAGCCGATGCGGCTAGCCCGGACCCGTCTTTCCCCGGCGGAGCGCCACCGGAGGATGGACTCGGGAGCCTGCCTCTACTGCGGCCAGGCTGGCCATTTCTTGGCTACCTGTCCTCTCCAGCAGAAGGGGGGAGGCTCATCAGTGACTGCGGGGACTCTGATGAGCCATGCCACTGCCCGTTCTCTAGCCCCGCAGTCCTGCGTTCAATTCGACGCCTCTCTCCTCTGTTCCAAAGAGACGCTCCCGGTGCTCGCTTTGGTGGACTCCGGCGCCAATGCCAGCTTTATCGACTCTGCGCTGGTTTCACAGGCCGGAATCCCCACTGAACCTCTCCCTTCCCCGTTGACGGTCAATGCGCTGGATGGCAAGCTCCTGGCCCGGATCACGCACCGCTCTGCACCCCTCACTCTGGTCCTGTCGGGGAACCACTGGGAACGTATCCAGCTCCACGTCATCTCCTCTCCCCACGCTCCGGTGGTACTGGGCCGGCCCTGGCTGGCGCTCCACAACCCTCACGTCGACTGGTCTTCTGGTTCCGTTATCAGCTGCAGTGTATTTTGCCACTCCCACTGTCTCCTGTCTGCCCTAGCCCCCAGTAAGTCCGTGACCGCTCCCGTTCCCGAACCTCCCGACCTCTCCTTGGTTCCCCCTGACTATCACGACCTCAGGAGGTGTTCAGCAAACAACGGGCCCTCTCCCTACCACCTCATCGTCCTTACAACTGCGCCATGGACCTGCTTCCTGGAGCTCCCCTACCTACTAGCCGCCTCTACAACCTCTCTCTTCCGGAGAGGGATTTGTTACATTCATGACTCCCTGGCAGCGGGACTGATCAGGCCCTCCTCGTCTCCCGTCGGCGCAGGGTTCTTCTTCGTGGAGAAAAAAAGATCATGCCCTGCATCCCTGCATCGACTTCCGGGGCCTGAATAATATCACCGTGAAGAATAAATATCCCCTGCCACTCATCGATCCTGCCTTTGAGCCTCTCCAACACGCTACCGTCTTCTCGAAATTGGACCCCCGTAACGCCTACCACCTCATCCGGATCCGAGAGGGTGACGAGTGGAAAACGGCCTTTAACACCGCCCTCAGCCACTTCGAGTACCTCGTCATGCCCTTCGGTCTTACCAATGCCCCAGCTATCTTCCAGGCACTCGTCAATAACGTCCTCCGCGACATGCTGAACCGTTTCGTCTTTGTCTACCTAGACGACATCCTCATCTGACCGCCAGGCCCCAGGTGGTCAGGGTGGGTAGACACACCTCCAACCCCCTCACCCTGAACACAGGATCCCCCCAGGGTTGCGTCCTCAGCCCCCTACTGTACTCCCTGTACACACATGACTGTGTGGCCAGGTTCAGCTCCAACACCATCATTAAGTTTGCGGATGACACAGTGGTGGTGGGCCTGATCTCCAACAACGACGAGAAGGCCTACCTGGAGGAAGTTGCTGATCTGTCACTCTGGTGCCAGGACAACAGCCTCCTCCTGAATGTCACCAAAACTAAGGAGCTGATTGTGGACTTTAGGAGGACACAACAACAGAGGACGTACTCACCACTGGGGATTAATGGGAATACTGTGGAGAGGGTGAGCAGGTATAAATACCTGGGAGTCAACATCACCGAAGATCTGACATGGTCCTCACACACTGACACTCTGGTGAGAAAGGCGAGGCAGCGCCTTTACCACCTCAGGCAGCTGAGGAAATTCAAAGTCTCCCGGAGGATCCTTCAGTCCTTCTACTCTGGAGCTGTGGAGAGTATCCTGACAGGAAGCATCACTGCCTGGTTTGGCAACAGCTCCGCTCAGGACAGGAAGGCTCTGCAGAGAGTAGTGCGTTCGGCTGAGCGCACTATTGGAACTACACTCCCCACCCTGCAGGACTTGTACACCAGGAGGTGCAGAACCAGAGCCTGCAGGATCATGAAGGATCCTCACCACCCCAACAACGGACTGTTTCAGCTGCTGCGGTCAGGCAAGCGCCTCCGTAGTCACGCTACCAAAACAGAGAGACTGAGACGGAGTTTCTTTCCTCAGGCCATCAGGACTGTGAACTCCGACCTCACCAGGGCCCCCACCAAGACACACACACTGCCCCTCTTATGCACACACACACACACACACTTAGGTAAAGACTACACATAATTTATAATTTATAATTTATATTATACATACAATTTTCCCTTTTTTTACTATATTTTTTTATAAAGTGCTCTTATTGTAAATATTGTGTTGTTTTTTTATATAGAGCTCTTAAAAACTGTTTATTGTAAATAGTGTGAACCTGTTATTTTGCACATTTCTGCTGAGCATTGCCACTTTGCATTTCACTACACACCTCGTGTGTGTATGTGACAATTAAACTTCTTGAATCTTGAATCTTGAATCTTCTCCCGGAACACGGAGGAACATGTTCAGCATGTCAGGTTGGTGCTCCGTCGCCTGCTCGATAACAAACTGTTTGTGAAGGCTGAAAAGTGTGAATTTCACGTTCCGTCTGTGAGTTTCCTAGGCTACATCATAGAGCAGGGGCAGGTAAAGACGGACCCGGCCAAGATCCAGGCTGTGACTGAGTGGCCGACACCCTCCTCCAGGAAACAACTCCAGCAATTCCTTGGCTTCGCAAACTTCTACCGGAGATTCATCCGTGACTTCAGTAAGGTTGCAGTCCCACTCACCCGGCTCACTCTCCCCGTTCGCCTGGACTCCCGAGGCGGATGCGGCTTTCATCCACCTCAAGCAGCTCTTCACATCCTAAGACATCCAGACTCCTTGAGCCAGTTTGTGGTGGAGGTGGACACCTCCGACTCCGGCGTTGGGGCCGTCCTGTCCCAACGGTCCTCGGGAGATCTTAAATTGCACCCCTGCGCGTTTTTCTCCCGGCGTCTCTCACCAGCGGAGCGGAACTACGACGTGGGGAACCGGGAGCTTCTGGCGGTGGTCCTGGCCTTGGAGGAGTGGAGGCACTGGCTGGAGGGGGCGGAGCAACCGTTTGTGGTCTGGACAGACCACAAGAACCTCTCCTACCTTCGCTCCGCTAAATGGCTCAACTTCCGGCAAGCGCGGTGGGCATTGTTCCTGGGGAGGTTCAACTTCACACCTACCGCCCCGGCTCCCGCAACATCAAGCCGGACGCCCTCTCCCGCTAGTGGGCTCCCGAGAAATCCACTCCCGAGCCGGCGACCATTCTCCCTCCGACCTGCGTGGTGGGAGCGGCTGCGTGGGAGATCGAGAGTCTCGTCCGGGAGGCCCAGCGCAGCCACCCAGACCCAGGTAACGGCCCCGCTAACCGTCTGTTTGTACCCGATTCCGCCAGGTCCCAGGTTCTCCAGTGGGGTCACTCGTCAAGGCTCACCTGCCACCCAGGCTTCGCCCGCACCCTGGCCTTCATCAGGCAGAGCTTTTGGTGGCCCTCCATGTCCCAGGACACCCGAGCCTTCGTGTCCGCCTGCTCCGTCTGCGCCCGCAGCAAGTCCTCCCACCAACCTCCCACTGGCCTGCTGCACCCACTGCCCACTCCCAGCCGTCCTTGGTCCCACATCGCCGTCGAATTCGTCACTGGTCTCCCTCCATCAGCCAATAATACCATTATACTTACCATAGTCGACCGATTTTCCAAAGCGGTCCATTTCATCCCTCTCCCCAAGCTTCCCTCTGCCAGGGAGACTGCGGACCTCCTGGTGCTCCACGTGTTCCGGCTCCACGGGATTCCCCAGGACATTGTGTCCGACCGGGGTCCGCAGTTCTCCTCCCAGGTGTGGAAGGCCTTCTGCCAGGCCCTAGGTGCCACCGTCAGCCTCTCCTCCGGCTACCACCCCCAGTCCAATGGGCAAACGGAGCGGGCCAACCAGGACCTAGAAGCGGCTCTCCAATGCATCACCGCTCGCCACCCCTCCTCCTGGAGCTCACAACTGCCGTGGATTGAGTACGCCCACAACTCCCTCACCAGCACTGCCACAGGTATGTCCCCCTTCCAGACATCATTGGGCTACCCACCCCCCCTCTTTCCCGCTCAGGAGGAGGAAGTGGTGGTACCATCCGTGCAGGTCCACCTCCAATGCTGCATTTGGAAGGCTGCTCGGGCGGCCCTCCTTCGCTCAGCGGCCAAGAACCAGCGCCTCGCAGACCGCCGCCGAACCCCTGCACCCACCTACCAACCTGGGCAGAAGGTGTGGCTCTCCTCCCGGGACCTGCCCCTGCAGGTTGAGTCCCGAAAGTTGGCTCCCTGGTACGTGGGGCCCTACGTGATCAACAAGGTCATCAACCCGGTCTCGGTAAGGCTAAAACTGCCCCCGGCTCTGAAAATTCATCCCACGTTCCATGTTTCCCTGCTCAAGCCTGTCTCCTCCAGCCCATTATGCCCTCCAGCCGACCTCCCTCCACCCCCCCGGATCATCAACGACCATCCTGCCTACACGGTCAAGAAAATTATGGACATTCGCCGCCGGGGTCGGGGCTTCCAGTACCTGGTCGACTGGGAGGGTTACGGCCCGGAAGAACGCAGCTGGATCCCTCGCCGCAACATCCTGGACCCCTCCCTCATCCGCGACTTCCACCGGGAGCACCCCAACAAGCCCGGTGGGGCACCCGGAGGCGCCCGTTGACTAGTAGAGAAAATACTACAGAGTGGAATCATTGAACAAAATCTGAAATGTATTGATGAAATACAGTAAAATCACAACATCGGTTTCTTTGAATCAAAGCAAAAATAATTAGCTACAAAAAATAAAAATAAAACATCAACTGCAGTGTTCCTCACCTGGCTTACTGTAAAAAGCAAAACAAAGGATTGATTATTGTACTTCTATATTTCCATCAACCCTGTCTTGTGGATTTGGTCACAAGTTCTCATCCACATCACAATGGATGTTTTCATCCCAAACATCTTGGGAAGAATCTTTGGGCATGGCGAATCCAGGCCTGACACTGGTCTGCCGTGATGTCATTGCATGCGTCATCCATGGCCTGGAGAAGGATGACTTGTTCATCAGGGTGCCTATCATATACCTTCCACCTCCATGTGGAGAAAAATTCCTCAATCGGGTTAAGGAAAGGAGAGTATGGGGGTAAGTACAGGGTGGTAAATTGTGGATGGGCCTGAAACCATGCTTGCACCATTTGAGCATGGTGGAACCTGACATTATCCAATACAATACGACCACCTCTCAGAAGAAGAAGCTTGTCCCCTGCCATTCCTTTGACCACCACGTCTTCCTCGTCTTCCTCCTCCCACTGCTTGACCTCTATTGTGACCTGGATCACCTGCCGGCTCCATGTTATCGCTATGTTGTTGTAGGTGGATACCACTCATTTTACTGTATACTCATCAGTAACAAGTTGGCAGTATTGGAAAAGCAATTACAAGGGCCGGCATACATACAGTAATGTCAAATCTGAAAACATGGTCTGGAAAGTGGTACATGGGAGCATAGAAACAGTGTCTGATAAAGAATGATGATCAAATATTACATCCATAGCTATGTTCATGTTCCACGGTAATTGGTGTCAATGGATCTCGTTATCCTGAAACTTTCATGATCTAAACATGGAATATTGTTCGTCAGTTTCCATAAAACTAAGCATTAAGAGTAATGAAACAGTTACATATCATTTTGAGGAGTTGTATCAATTGATAGTTAGATCATTGTAATGAAATAAACAGACAGTCGTCTCAGATGTAATGTGTGAATTGCATTTTGAAATGGTAATACTTTGATGTTAAGTTGTGCCATTTTGAACAGGTGATTTTAGTTCAATGAACAAATGATCTTAGGTTTATGTGTGTTGTATCCAAGCAATTGGAAAAAGTTTTGAAAAATGTGCATTTTGATCATCGGTTGTGAGTTTTGTGTCTAGAGTTTTGAAAAATGACATGAAGGTTCTGAAATTAGTGCCAAAGTGATTGTAAAAAACTGTAATACAATCAAGCAGGTAGAGTGAGTTTGAGACAATGACAGACAGAGAGAGAGAGAGCAGACAGGCAGGCGAAGATGAAGGTGCAGGAGAGGGAGGGGAGGAGCTTGGACCTCGCCCAAATCAGCCAAATGTGAATGTGATACCTAGTCAAACCGGGGTCAGCCTATGTTCCCTCAGCCCTATGTTCCCTCAGCACCTATGAATTTTTTTCCATCCAAATTAGGCCCTATGTTCCCTCAGCCCCATGTTCCCTCAGCATCAGAGCCGGCCCTTCCATAACGCGCTGTTGGGGGCCCCTGAAGGGCGGGCCCCCACGAAGGGCATCCCCTCCACACACACACACTTTTTTGTTTTTTTAATTTTTAACAGTTCTTCCTTGGCCCATGTTAAAATCTGTCTATAACTTTTTGAGATATCGCGCTAACAATATCCGATAACAGACAGAAAAACAAACAAACAAACAGACGGGCGAAAACATTACCTCATTGGCGGAGGTACTGATCTGAGGGAACATAGAGCTGAGGGAACATATGGCTGAGGGAACATAGGGCTGAGGGAACATAGAGTTGAGGGAACATAGGGCTGAGGGAACATAGACACGCTCCTGTCAAACCCTATCAAATAGGACACTGCTTTCAGGAGAAATGGTTTAAAGATTATACTTGGCTCCATTACAGCCCCTCCTTAAAGGGGGTCCTCTGTTTCTATTGTGCTAAATACTTTGCAACACAAAAGTCTAAGCTTGCGTCAAAAGCAGATTCAGCTTTTGTCAAGACTGGCTTTCAAAATTGGAAGACGGCACTGGAGAAATTTGAAACCCTGTTTCACGTGAGCTTGAAAGACATCAGCAACAAGCGAGGAGAAATCTTATGAAGATTGTTGGGGGTGTGAAGTACTTGGCGCGGTAAGGTCTGGCTTTTCGAAGCGTTGATAAGGAGAGTGGGAATTTCAGGTCACTTTGATTTCACCAGTCCCCAAATGCAAAACGAAATTTTGAAGCTGGTGGACAATACAATCGTCAAAGAAATTGTGTCAGAAATAACATCAATGCCAGTGGTCCAATTCGCACTTATCATTGATGGCACCCAGGATATATCAGGAGTTGAGCAGGAGTCAATATGTTTGCGCTTTGTAGATGCAGATCTACAACCAAAGGAAGAATTCCTGGGACTCTACGAAGTGTCATCAACGACAGGGCAAAATATAGCCAAGATAGCATGTGATGTGATGATGTGTCTAGGCCTTCCTCTGTCCCAACTTCGAGGACAAACCTATGACGGTGCCGCAAACATGGCTGGACAATCGCAGGGGGTGCAAGCCATTTTAAAGAAAGAACAACCGCTGGCTATGTATTGTCACTGTGGTCCACACTGCGTGAACTTACTTACGCAGGCTGCCTGTGTAGCCTCTCCATTACTAAGAGATTCAATGGGTCTGGTGCATGAATTGGGGGGCTTCTTTAATCAATCTGGCAAGTTCAAGGTGATTTTCCAGGAAATCGTAAAATCAGAGCATGGTTTCACCTCGTTGAAACCTCTCTGTCCCACCAGGTGGACTGTTATTCGCACCCCTGCCATCCGTTCAGTTCTCAGCCAGTATGAGTCACTGCTGACAGCCCTTGAAGAAATGGCATCATGCAGCTCATCTGACACTTCAACTAAGGCCAACGGTCTTCATGAAACATTTCTAAAAGGGAACACTGTGCTCGGCCTTGTAATGGTTGAAGACCTGATGGGGGATTTGGAGTGCCTGAACACCTCCCTGCAGCTTAGCAAACAGACCGTTTCAGGCATGTTGGAGGCTGTGGACCATGTCAAAACAAGCATGCAGGACAAGCGAACGGAGGAGCACTTTGATGTCTTGTTCACAAAAGCAAATGCTATGGCAACAAAGTTGGACCTACAACCTATTCAGGTGCCTCATATCCAAACCTACAAAGCGTTACATCAGTCAGGCTGCAGCCCATATCCATCTGGATGCCCAGTCTTTGTACAGAGCCCAATTCTACAACGCCTTGGACACAGTGAATACTCAATTCATAGAGAGGTTTGATAACGCTGGATTCCACAAGCTGCAGCAGCTTGAAAATGTGCTGCTACGCGGAGACATGGACAAGGTGGTTGACGAGTATCCTGAATTGAATTCAAGACTACTGCAGGTGCAGCTGGCCATGTTTGGGTCTAATTACACATATCAAACGAGCTCAGATGTTGCTAGCATTATTCAGGAAATGGTGCCAGAGGTGAGAGGTCTATTCAGTCAGGTGGAAGCTTTAGTAAGGCTTCTGCTGGTCGTCCCTGCCTCCTCTGCAGAGGCTGAGAGGAGTTTTAGTACCCTGAGGAGGCTGAATAATGTGGCCATGTGTCACATGCACCAGGAGAAACTGGACAGACTGGACCTAGAAGGAATATGACAGTCTTTTATCGGGGTCAACAATAAGCGCAAAAAGGCCTTTGGATCCTTTGCTTGAAGAATGGCAAAACACGTCATTGCCTGGAGAGGAGATGAGAGGATAGGAAAGGAGAGCAGAGGAAAGGAGAAGAGATGACTGGAGAGAAGAGGAGAATATAGGACCGGAGGAGAGGAGAGCAAACGCCCCTGCTGCCCACCCAGGTTTACTTGTAAACATGTAAATAAAAACAATTTGCTAAACCTTGGCCACAATATCTGGACTTGTCTTCATATAACAATGCATAGATTTCTGTTTATATGATTATGGTTGTACTTTATTAATCCCTAATCTCTGCCATTACATACAATAAAACAAGAAAAGGTAAAAAAGAAAAAACAGAGCGGGCCATGCCCCTCAGGTGAGTTATTGTGCCCCCCCCCCCCCAGGCCAAGCCTGGGACATAACATCTCTTTTGACTGAGATTGATTCTGTGATGGCCCATGGAGCAGAGATACGAATGGAGCAGGGTATCTGCACATTTTTTAAGTACAGATTTAATGACTTTTAAGACCTTTTTAATCCCTCTAAAAAGGAACCATTACTGCGGCAAAAGAAATCGACAAACTAGACTACAGTATACACCGTTATTGAGTTTTATTGAATTTGAATAACAGAAATATTCAGTGCACATTAGCTAACATAACTGCCTTCTCATTAACGAAAATAAAACTATTTCCTTTTCAGAACTTCTGGCAGAAACAATCTATACAGTTGTTTGACCCTGTTTGTCCATGGACACCATGTCTCTCATGACGTGTCGCAGCTCAACAGCCTTCTTATCAATTTCACTATTTAGGACTAGCAACTGCTCTCTCTTTTCCTTTGCTCGTCTCCTCAGTGTGTTTGATTTTGTTAGTGTAGCCATTCTGGTCCCTGCAGTATTCTGCTTGTTCTGCAAAGTTGTATGTATCCTTTTGGATCCTCTTGCATACATCTTGTATAGATTTTCTCCTCTTCTTTAGCTCGTCAAGGTTTTCTTCAGCATTCTTTCTCTTCAGCTTTTGCTCATCCCTTTTTCTTTTTTCCTCGTCCAGGTACGCTCTGTACCTGGTGTGTGCTGTTGCACAGTAGTTCAGCATTTCTTTTGTAAGAGGCACTTTGGTCACCGTGCCATACACGTGCCCCCCGTTCGACTTCTGCTTGCCCATGGGACAAGAGCAGCAACTTCTTTCAAAAACTCCAGAGCTCCGGGTAAGAAGTGCTGATGTGTTGATATAAAAACACATCACCTCTGGAGCCTTGGTCTTGTGGACTGAAAGACATGAAGTTTACAGCTTTGGCCTCGTTGAACAAGAGGTCTCAAACCTGCAATTAGATGCAGAAACATGTAAATATTCACACAATATCAATAGCAAAATAACAGATTAAATATGTATGTTTTAGTCAGAGCAAAATTAATATTTTAATTATTCAAAAGTCAGTCAACAATTGTGTTAGCAGATGTTCACCAAATTGCAAGTGTCATTCTCAAGTCATCTATGCCACCCAACAAATTGTGTCAGGGGTAACGGTTGTTGTAGGACCCAGAATACAGACCACAACAAGGGAGTAGGAGAAAAGCGGTTTAATGAGGAAGCAGAGGATGGGATGGTGAGGGGTGCAGAGGCTGGGCTGGATGGAGCTGGGGCAGGCAGGTGAGGCAGGTGCGGGGAAAGCAGGCAGGCTGGTGGGTAGTGGCGAGGAGACACAAGGAAGGAGGCGTTCAGGAGTTCTTGGGAGACAAGAGGATGGGGTTAGTAGGGCAAGGAAGCACAAGGAAATAACTAAATCACTAGAAGTCAAGCGTGGCCGAGAGAGTGACTACCACGGTAGTTGGCGGAACAATCTGGCGACAAGTGGTTGGAGAGCCGGGGTATATATACTGCTGGGCTGATGGATTGATAGGCGGCAGGTGTGGAGGAAAGGCACGGCCAGGAGAGGGAGCCACACCCACGCCAGACAGAGAGACAGACAGGGGAGGTGGAGACACATTGGAGGTAAATTTCAAATTCAAATCCATGTGTTCTTAACAAATATCCATGTTCTAGATAAGAATAATGACAGACAATTCCACTCTATTCTTATTCCTATAATTTACCAGCAGATATTCCGCCTGTCAACTGATTATCCTGGACAAACTTCTGGATGAGACACTTCATCTTCTGCAGGCACTCATCTGGCTCAGAGTACATTGTGTTTGGGTCCAAACACATCATGTTTCTTACTATGGAGTACAAGAGGGCACTTATCGAGAGCCTTCTTGCAGATGCTTGAGAGGGCAATCTCACAGTCTTTCTTAAACTGCAAGACACCAAGCTCGCTTACACTGCCCCTGACAGTCTCTGACAAATATAAGTGGTTTGTCAAATCTCCAGAATAACTACACATACTTAGCAGTTGGTTAACATTAACTCAGCTGTACATATCAAACTACAGCTAAAACATTCCAAATTAGTCACACATCTTTGACTTGACATCACATTGCCTAGACATTCTTCAACGCATGTCATGTCATGCTCTGATGACTAAAAGGCATAAATATACTGGATGTCCCACCTTGAGGGCAGCTGCTGCACCCATACCAATGTCAACCTCCTTTGGACAGACCCAAAGCTTCTGGTCTGTGAAGTCAAGCCTCACAAGCTTGTATGGAGTAACGGCCAGGGCATCCCGCTTGATGAAGCATCTGAGAAGACTCTGAAAAGAGAATTAAATTTAAACCAAGTTGAGTGAGTTTGTGTGTGTGAGTGGTTGTGTGGTTAGGGGAGAATGTATGAGTTTGTGCACATGTGTGTTGCAGCTTGCAGGCAAGTAGGTAAGTATAACAGGATTGAACGTGGGTGCCAGTCTCATCGGTTGTCCAGTGTCTTACATGCAGGTCTAGTTGTTTGTTCTTAGTGGTCCTGTTCATGCTCTCATCGAACATAACGACAAACGAATCTTAGTTCACTCTTGAGATCAGCTCCTTTTTTATGTAAGGAGCGAGTCCAAACCGCACAAGGTAAGTTGTCTTGTCCCTTCCACAGGTGAATGTTTTTGCACTTTCGGAATCAGGAAACATTTCCCTGAAGACTGTGTGGATGTCGTCATTTGAAGTGTACGAGTGGTGTCGACTTGTTGTATGCAAAACCCACAGCACTTCTTCCTTCAACGTGGCTGTCGGAGAAAAAGTGCTGAATGCTGTCTGATGACTGGTAGCGGGGCCTGAAGGCTTAGCCAGAGCGGACATATTCGCAGTAGACAAATCATCTCTAGTACATACAGCCAAACTAGCAGTAGCAGCAAATGACTCGATGGGCATAGTACTTTTTTGAGTGCTAGCATAGCGCTTGTGCTTTTCAGATTTCATGTGAGAATCCAGTGCTTTACAACCCATTGTCCCAAGTTTGAATGTTTTGCAACAAAGTTCACATCGCGCCTCATACGAATTGCTGGATGGTTTCAGCCAGCCACGATATTTGTCGTCCTCCAACCACTTTTCATTAAATTTTAGTGATGTTACGCTTGATACCGGGGCAGTTTCTCGTCGTGAACCCATGTATCAAGGCTTGTATCATTTTAACGTCATTACGTCATTGATGACGTTTGAAGCCGCATTCATGTACATGCTTCAAGAATGGAATCGGGTTTGGTGGGCAGTTTTGAATCACGGATATAAGGAAAGAAAGTGCCCCCATAATTCGTGGGTTGCCTTGTCCTTCTGTAGCTATATTTAAATCTTATCGTACTGATAATTACACCAATGGACTATACAACTGGTACATTTGTCCCTTTACTAATCATAGCATTATAATAATAATCCATATAATGATATGCTGCATCATAAATAAGTAACATTTTATTCACATGCCAGATTCAAACCCATGATTGCCATGTCTACTGAAGCGCGCTATGAGCGGTACAGCTACACGCTTTGCCACCAAACTAAATGAACACAGCACGTGGAGACATTTCTACGGCATTATTGAACCGATGATTTTTGTTCATTTATGATTTTATAGCATAATATGAATATATACATTATGCAGTAATTTTTATTTTTTTTAAGTTGATTACATCAGCGGTTTAATTCATTGGCCTTTAGTGGCCCATGCTTTGCACACATCGCTGTGCTGCCAGTCTTGCCTGCTCTAATTTCTTTAGACCAGCAGGTGGCCGTAGTGTGCACTTGAAGCCTCGAGAAATGAACCCATTTTGAACCCATTTGGCTGGAATGCTTCAATGCTTCGAGAAGCTTCACTTCGCCATCACTATTAAATTTGCATTTACCCATGGCTGAGCCTGTGTCGTGTTCTTGGTTTTTTCCTTTTTCCCCGCCGCAGCCCTCAAATCGGAAGCTGGATAAACACCTTCTTCTAGGTTAAAATGTGGATCACAGCCACACAAGGCGTACCGCCACCTACCGAAGCTACCTATTTAACGTACAAACAAATAGGTATTGGTTTATTTGGTAAAATAAAACATAAAAACTGAACAAAAAATAGACACGCTCATTCATTCTGCCCCAGATAAAATGTAATGCCTCCCCTCCTACAATTCCAGACATTTTAAGACATTTTAAGGATCCGCGGGGACCCTGTGGAGGCTGAAGGCTTGCTGCGTGAGATGACCGAGCCCAGTTTCTCATTCATTGCTAAGTTAGTGCACACAGTTCTTGCCTTGCTGGACCCACCAAACAAGATTCTACATAGAGAGGACACTGACTTGATGACAGGAAACTGTGTGGGACATGGCCATGGCTGCCAACGCATCACTGAAACCCGCGATCCCCAAACGGAGACGCATAGCGAATACGAATATGGATGGGTATGTAGTTGAGGGAACTACAGGAAACAGGGATGATGACATCAAAACAGAACTTCAGAGACTGTACTACAGCACTATTGATTCAGTGCTTGGTGAGATGGATCTAAGATTCACCAAGCGCAACTCACAGCTGGTTAGTGGACTAAATCCTAGTGAATGGAAGACCGACTCTTTTAACTAACTTGATTCTTTCGAGCCGTCCGATAGAAGTGAATCGATTCATTATGATTCACCAACAAAAAAATACCACACCAAGTGAGGTTTGAACCTACATTCCTCAGCATGAGAGGCTGATGCTCTACTAACTGAGCTAAACCAGTAATGGAATTATGTAAGCGCCACCCCTGTGAAACCAGACGTGCAAATAACCACATATACCACAACTGTAAAACACCAACTAACCCACAGGTTAATGACAATAATAATATTTATAGTATTTACACAGAGTATTGCTATTCATTTCATTTTATTTAGTGTGCTCTTGACTTTCTTTTTCTAATAGAATTAGTTTTGTTGACCAGTTTGTTGTTAAATGTTAAATGGCTTATTGTTTACCCAATTACCAGTTAATTTATTAAACAACATCTTAAACAACAAAAACTGTTGTCAATGTGTGCAGAATAGATCGCTACATTATTACATTGGCCTTTTTCACGATCCAATATGGGTCCTTGATCCGGCGGGTACGCGGAAGTAGTCTCTCTCGTTCATCGGACGTGAACCGCTGGATCTGCTCTCTCGGCTCGCGAGTAGTCCGATGTCCGAGAAGTCCGACAGAGACTGAACGGTTCGCGAATCATTCAGTGTCCGATGTCCGAGAAGTCCGATAGAGACTGAGCAATTCGCGAACCGTTCAGTCTCTATCGGACTAACCGAGAGAGCACATCGGACATCTCGCGAGCCGAGAGAGCAGATGTCGAGTAGTCCGAGCGGTTCACGTCTGATGAACGAGAGAGACTACTTCCGCGTACCCGCCGGATCAAGGAGCCATACTGGATTGTGAAAAAGGCCAATGTAATAATGTAGCAATGTATTACATTCTATATACATTGACAACAGTTTTTGTAATGTTTATGATGTTGTTTAATTAGATTATTGATTTTTTAATAAATTATTTTTTTCTGGCGCTGCTATAACCGCTGCTGAATCAATTCAGTTGCGTGTATGAGTCGAATTAACTCACTCACTTAACTGATTCGGTTCTTTTGAACGATTCGTTCGCGAATCGGCCATCACTACTAAATCCAGAAAGTGATACATTTCTTGATGTAAAGCATGTGAAGCATGTTATGGACCTGTCACGATCCTGTCACTTGATGCAGAGTACGAAGTTGCGAAACAATTCTTCAGCTTGCAAAAACAATCACAGCCAATCTCAAAATACCACACACATCTGATCGCAATGCCCAGCGTACTGATTGCTTTCAAACATGCCTTAACATTCGGTGCCTCCGCAGCTCTCCCATTAAATTTGTTCTGACGCCGACTCTGTGTTTATGAAATGCCCAATCTCTCTCCACAGCATTTTTCCAGTTACGGAAGCCAACACTCACAAAGGCATCCAGTGTCCTAGTAAATTGCTGACAGCAAAAACAAAATGCGGCATCGGCCTTGACACTGCATTCAAGCCAGTCTCGGTTGTGATACCAAGTGGAGACAAATGAATGCTTCCTACTGCTGAAAATGTGGGCAGGGTACTGTTTGGTTGGGCTGGTCAGTGCCAAGGTCATCTATGGGTTGTCTTCCACAGCTAACGTTGGCTTCTTTAGGCCTATCACTTACTCAGGTGTATGGCTGCTCACCGAAGCATTGGTATTAATGGAATGCATTGGTAAGTAAAGGATTTTAATGATTTTCACTTTGAAAGGTTGTGCTTGGTTATTGCTTAGAGAATGGGCTTTTTTCACTTTTATTTAGTAATGAATATAAGTCAGTCAATTTTCATTCTCATTTGTTCCCTTTATCAAGTTTATCCTTTTTAAACAATGTAGCACATTTCCAGTATTCATTTCTTTCTATTAAGATAGAAAATTGATTATCCAAATGAACTCTTGTTTTATGCACCACAGATGCAGTTGTATAATAACCTAATAATAACCTTGCAACAACTTGTAGCTTTTGGCCCAGTGATTGTCATTCTCATCAGTCATTGCAGTAAATTTGACACAGTTTGCTTTTGAGACGAGATGCACATCACAAACTATCCAATCTATCCAAATTCACATTCTCATGTTAACAAATGTACAACAAATGAATGATGGAGGCAAAAAAATATTATAAAATGGCAAATTTTGTCAGTCCTCAAATATGGAGGGTATTTTTTTCCAAACTCATTAGCATTATCTAAACTTCTGACTGGCACCATGGGCAGAATAGATGAGAATAGTGTCCAGAATCTGAAACACAAAATGAGACTGCATGGGATCTGTTGTTTATTTAAATCATTTTACTATTATATACATAAGGTTATTTAATAATTAAGCCTCTATTCTACCTATCGTTCCCCATTTAATGTAGCCCAATTTAAAAAAAAAAGATCTAATATACAATGATTTAATGATTGTTTTGTGCCAAATAACCTGAACATCAAAGCAAACTTCCCCCACCCCTCACAAGATGGCATGCGCAAACCTTGTAAATTAAACCATGACAAGCACGATAAGTTTAAAATTTATTGCAGGAAGCAAATGTATGACAGCTTATTTTAAATGATTGGGCTGATTATTAGACTGACTATATTTCTTGAGAGTAAGAGTTTAAGTAGTGTTTAAGAAATCAACATGTCCAGCTGTCAAAACACTTCTAATGACACATCATAGCACTCATATTGGTGTTGTTTGTATACCACATCAAAATGTTATCAAGGTAATTCACATTTTCCAAAGAAATACTTTGGAAGAATTTATTCTTAGTTTTGTGGGTAATGTGATAAATGGGGATTCTCATGTGAATGACCCAATGCTATAGTCTACTGGTCCCTCTTGTGGGCAGATGGAATATAACATTTGTTATGTTGTCCTCAATAACAACAAACAGGCGTAGGTGTATCAACAGTTTATTCAACTATAAGTAACCCCTGTTTCCATGGGGACCACCGACCATGTATATGTCCTGCTAATGCATTGTGGGTAATGCAGTATTTGTTATTAAACGCATAACAACACATCTTCCTTTCTTTAAAAGAAAACTCTATTCTTTGTTAATAAACATGTCACACTATATCAACTCTTTTCTTAACTCCTTTCTTTGTTACTAAACATGTCACACTATATCAAAACACATTTGTTTCTTTTTTTAGGTTTAGTGAATGAAAACAAATATAACTAAATACCTTCACTTTGTCTCAGTCCATCAATAATTTCCACAGTCCATTTGCTCTCTAGCAATTCTAAATCAGTCTCTTGGGAGGTCTAACAGTCCCTTTTGGCCTGCTGCTGTTTTCATCTGGTGAGCTTACAGTAGCTGCAGTGCCATTCTCATTGACAGACTGGCTGTTCTGACCTTTGCCTGAGGTGAGTGACACTATATCAGCGTCATTCTGATGGTTCTCAATCCTCTGATCAAATGGTTGAAGTCTGAGATCCACTCCGTTTCTTCTCAGTGACAATCCATTCTATGTTTGAATCTCATAGGATCGTGGTGCCACTTCTTTCTCTACACTTCCTTGCTGCATCCATGTACCTGTGGACAGGTCTCGGAGATGAACTTGATCTCCAGATTTCAGTTCAGGTAAGTATCTTGCACTTTTGTCATGTCGCTGCTTTTGTTTCTCTTTTTGTTTTTCTTTTGAAAGTTTGACTTTGTGTGCTGTTTTTGGTGTTAGCAGGTCCTCATGGATAGGAAGGTTTGTTCGGATGCGACGGCCCATCAGCATTTGTGCTGCAGATAAACCATTCTCAAGAGGTGTACTCCGGTAGATCATTAGACTTTTCACAAAATCCTCTTTTCAATCATGGGCTTTCTTCATCAGACCTTTGACAATTTTGAAGACTCCGCCAGGCCATTGGACCTTGGATAGTTAGGGCTGGAGGTATCATGTTGAAAACCCCATTCCTTGGCGAAGGAAGCAAACTTGCTGCTTGAAAACTGGGGGCCGTTGTCTGAGAACACAACGCAGGGGACTCCATGTCTTGCAAAGACAGCTTTCAGGAAGGCAATGACTGCTTTGCTTGTGGTTGTTAGCAATGTTGCTACTTCTGGATAGTTTGAGTAGTAGTCTGTAACAACAATGTGACTTTTGCCATTACAGTCAAAAAGGTCAACTCCTACCTTGTAGAATGGTC
Organism: Hoplostethus atlanticus; assembly: GCA_034670405.1. Taxonomy (NCBI): domain Eukaryota; kingdom Metazoa; phylum Chordata; class Actinopteri; order Trachichthyiformes; family Trachichthyidae; genus Hoplostethus; species Hoplostethus atlanticus. Next base: position 139,964 of record JAXDDX010000202.1, read on the forward strand.
TGCTGGGGACCGGATGAGGCATCAGCGGTTCTGCTTGCTACTTTGGTCTGTATGTTATACACAGTTCACATGAAGCAGTTGATGCAATATCCTGGTTCATTCTGGGCCAGTACATGACTTCCCTTGCCCTTCATTTGCACTTTTCCTCTCCACGGTGCCCCTCGTGCATCTTCTGTAGCATTTCTCTACGTAGTTTCAGTGGTATGACAATCCTGTTTCCCTTGAACACAATGCCATCCACAACGGTGAGTTCAGCTCTGCACATCCAATAGTCCTGAATTCTTCTTGGACAGTCATTCTTTTGTGCAGGCCATCCTTTCAGAATAGCTTCTTTGGGCTGTTACGAATTGATTCCCCTCACCTAAGAAACAACCCAAGCGTTTTTTTGGGGGGGGGGGCGGGGGGTAGAAAGAAAGATAGAGCACTGGGGTGTGTTTCAGCAGTGTCATGAACGGCACTTACCAACCTCAGGCGTTGGCTTTTGGCCCCGTTTCCTCTCCTTGAACCTCTCCAAGTAAACTAGAGGATTATGATCGGTGTACACCTCTACACTACCTGAACCACTAGTATAGTGGTTACTAGGTACTAGGTATAGATTTCAAAGTGCTGTAAAGACAGAACTAGAGCGAGAGCCTCTTTCTCAATGGTCGAATAGGGCTTCTGGTGTTGGTTCAGCTTCTTAGAGAAATAAGCTATACTGGCACTTTTTGCCAGGTTGACTACCAGGCCTGCTGAATCTAGCCGGTCAAAGAGGACTTGAAGATGAGTAAGATGCTCCTGCCAAGAGTCAGTGTAAACAATAATGTCATCCAAGTATGCAACACAGTTAGTTAGACCTTCCGTAAGTGCATTCATTAGCCGTTGAAAGGTGTCAGGTGCATTTTTAAACCCGAATGGCATGACTGAAAACTGATATAAGCCATCTGGTGTTACAACAGCTGAGACCTCTTTTGCACGGGCAGTAAGCGGAATCTGCCAATAACCTTTCATCAGACTCCATCAAACTTGGATATAAACTGTGCTGTACCCACTCTATCAGGAGAGATGGTTTGCTTTGGCTTTCCCACTACTTGACAAGTGTGACATGTACGACAACTCTGCTACATATTGATGGAGTCTTGGCCAGTAAAAATGCCTCAAAATCTTATCTTGGGTTTTTCGAATTCCCAGGTGTGTCCACCAGTGGGAACTTCATGGGCCACTTGTAATAGTTCATGACGGAAATTAGGAGGCACAACAATTTGATGTTGGACTCTCCAGTCCTTGGTGGCCGGACATTTAGGTGGCCTCCACTTTCTAAAGAGCACATCATTTTGAACATAAAAACCCCCTGGGACTTCATTCATCTCATCAATAGCTCCTCCTCTTATCTGCTTAAGTACAGGGTCTGTGCACTGTCCTTTAATTAGCTCAGCACAAGTGTACATCCCTTTGTTAGACTAACTTTTACAGTCAGACACTAGACAGGGGAAGAAAGTCTCTGCAAGCCATACTCCTTTTGCAGTCTGATCATCAGTCTCTGTATCCTCATTGGTCAATCATTCAGTCATCAATCAATTTGTTTTTGGGACGTTCCATGTTGTTTATGGCTTATGTCTTTCTTGGGTCTGGTTTGATTCGCTCCTCTGAGACAACATCTCCCATGAAGGTAAGTGATTTGACTCCGAACTCACACTTGTCCTTGTTTAACTTTAGATTGACTTTCCGTGTTAGATCCAGCACTTGTCTCACTCGGGCGTCATGATCCTCTTTGGTAGACCCCATCATCCATCATGGTCTCAACTCCAGGAATGTGCTCGAATATCATGTGGATTGTCTTGTGGTAGACTTCTGGTGCAGAGAGAATTCCATATGGTAGACGGAGGAATCTGTATCTGCCCTCAGGTGTGTTGAAAGTGGTTAGCTTTGAACTAGCTTCATCCAGCTTCATCTGCCAGAAACCTGAGCTTGCATCAAGCTTGCTGAACCATTTTGCACCTGCAAAATGCGACATGATCTCTTCTCTTCTCTGGTTGGCAACTTGAAAAGCTCTCTCTTGATAACTCCATTGAGATCTTTTGGATCTAGACACACTCTTAGCTTTCCGTTCTTCTTCTCTACAAGCACCAGTGAGCTTACCCAGTTTGTAGGTTTGTCTTCCTTATGATTACTTCTAATCACTCCATGCGTTTCAATTCCACTTTGAGTTTTGCTCTCCATGCGAATGTAACTTTTCTGCATGCGTGCACCACTTAACACTTTTGTTGATCTGTATCTTGTGTTCACCAGGTAAACAGCCAAGACCCTTATACATCCTGGTGCTCTGTCAGTAATGTCTCTTGGCCATGGTTTCTCTGCTGTGGCTTTTGATCTTCCTCTTCAGTCACTGATGTCACTACAAACACTCTTTTCACCAAGTTGAGCTTTTCACATGCACTGATTCCTAGGATAGGTTGTACACTCTTCTCCACGATCAGTAGCTTTGTTTTGTACTTTTGTCCTTTGTGCTCTACAGTTACAATGCAGCTTCCTTTGACTGGACGCTCTCTCCAGTATAGCCAGCAACTTTGATTTTCACAGGGTGAATTTTGCTCTTTACTCTCAGTCTCTTGTAGTCATCCATAGACAGAAGATTTACCTGAGCCCCAGTATCCAGCTTGAACGGAATAATAGTCTAATTTATAGTCAATGGCACAATCCATTCAGCTCTGGTTGCATCACTGATCTCCACAGAATCAACAAAGAACTCTTCTGGCTCCTCCTCAACAGTGTGAACATTTTTCCTTGTAGCCTCAGCTTTGCAGCATTTGGAAAAATGATTATTTCTCCTACAGTTGTAACATGCCTTTACATATGTACGACATGCTTGTCTTGATTTTTCTTTGTTGGAGCGTTTTTGTTTTGAATAGCCTTTTGTGTACTGTCCCTTTACAGCATGCACAGTGGTCTCATCCCTGCATAAATAAATGGATTGCACTTTTATAGCGCCTTTCTAGTCTTTCCGACCACTCAAAGCTCTTTGCACTACAAGAGCTAATAAACAAGAGCTCAGACATATAATTGAAGACAAATACGCAAGGAAGGGTCAGGGTAGTCAGGGTAGTGTTTCTTGAAGAGGTGGGTTTTCAGCCTGCGGCGAAAGATGGGCAGCGACTCAGCTGTCCTGACATCAGTGGGGAGTTCATTCCACCACTGTGGGGCCAGAACAGAGAAAAGCCGTGACCGTGTAGATCGGCCGCAGGGGCCTCTGAGCGACAGGGCAACCAGTCGCCACGAGGCAGCAGAGCGAAGTGGTCGGGCGGGGGTGTAAGGCTTGACCATAACCTGGAGGTAAGAAGGAGCTGTTCCTTTCACTGCCCTATAGGCTAGCACCAGGGTCTTGAACTGGATGCGAGCTGCTACAGGGAGCCAGTGTAGAGAACGGAGAAGGGTAGTTGTATGGGAGAACTTGGGGCGGTTTAACACCAGACGAGGTGCAGCTTTCTGAACAAGCTCCAGAAGTCTGATGGCAGACGCCGGGGCACCAGCAAGGAGGGAGTTGCAGTAGTCCAGGCAGGAGATGACAAGAGCCTGGATGAGCTGTCCGAGTTGACGTCACCACAGCATTATCAATGGTGATGGCCAGGTCTCGGTGCGGACAGCCCTTCCCCGGGAGGAAAACCAGCTCAGTCTTGTCCAGGTTGAGCTTCAGGTGGTGCATCGACATCCACTCCAAGATGTCTGCCAGGCACGCAGCAATGCGTGCCTCCACTTGTGTGTCAGAGGGGGGAAATGACAGGATCAGCTGGGTGTCATCTGCATAGCAGTGGTAGGAAAAGTCGTGGGAGTGGATAACAGAACCAAGAGATGTTGTGTAGAGGGAAAAAAGAAGAGGACCCAGAACCGAGCCTTGCGGAACCCCGGTAGTGAGCCTGCGTGGTTCTGACACAGACCCTCTTGGCGTCACCTGGTAGGATCGATCCGTCAGGTAGGATGCAAACATGGAGAGTGCAGAGCCTGAGACACTCATCCCCTCAAGGGTGGAGAGGAGGATCTGGTGGTTCACCGTGTCAAATGCTGCAGACAGGTCCAGGAGTATCAGTCTCGGTCGAGTGACCCACCTTGAACCCAGACTAGGTGGGTATCCAAGAGGTTGTTCTGGTGGAGGTACAAGGACAGTTGATTGAAGACAGCACGTTCAAGAGTTTTTGATAGGAAGGGTAGAAGGGAAACCGGACTGTAGTTCTTGACCTCAGAGGGGGGACTCTGGCAGTCTTGAAGGCAGAGGGAAAGCATCCAGACACCAGAGATGTGTTGATGAGGTGGGTCAGGAAGGGAAGGAGTTCAGGTGCAGTAGACTGAAGGAGAGGGGATGGGACCGGGTCAAGGGAGCATGTGGTGGGGCGGCTAGATGTAACAAGGTGAAGGACCTCGTTTGGGGAGAGGGGAGAAAAATGGGATAGGGAGGGAGGTGGGGAGGGAAAAGGTGGAGAGGGTGGTAGAGAGGGAGGGGTGGAAGGCAGACAGGTGTGGTTGGTGCGCAGGGCACCAGCCGGGGGGTGAGGGAAGGAGGATCGGATATCGTTAACCTTCTTGTCAAAGAAGTTGGCGAAATTGTCAGGGCGGAGGGAGGAGGTGGGAGGAGGGGGTGGGTGTTGGAGGAGGGAAGAGAAAGTTTCAAAGAGTTTTTTAGGGTTGGAAGCAGAAGTTTGAATTTTAGTGCAGAAGAAAGCAGCTTTAGCAGCAGATAGAGAGGAGGAAAAAGTAGAAAGGAGAGATTGGAAGGTAAAAAGGTCCTCCGGGAGTTTGCCATTTCTCATTGTATTGTGATTCTGATTTGGCACAAAGTACTCTCCAAATTTACACATCTGTCAATGTCAAATTTGCCTCATCAAGCTGAAAGCTATTGTAAATGTCCAGTGCATCTTCCCCAATCACATGCAGAAAAATGGAAGCCTTCAGTTTTTCATCATTTCCAACTGCCCCACTGGCTGCTAGGTAAATGTTGAATCTCTGTTTGAAACGTTTCCAGTTATCAGCTTTGCCTGTCATTTGCATAGAAATATGAGGATTTAGCTTTTAAGTTTAGTTTAGTTTAAGTTTATTTGCACATATAATTAAAAGGACAATAAAAATTTAAAAAGTTTGAACATTGTGCAGGAGAGGTTAGAAGCCAAAAATGGCTTATGAGGATACCTCCCCGTAAAGTATATCAATAATCATACTTACAAGGAAAAAAACATAAAAACAAAAAAACAAAACAAAACAAAAAGAACAACAACAAAAAACAAACAAACAAAATACAACAAATGCAAAAAGCAAACAGCGGTGACAATCAAATACAAAAAACAAACAAAACAAAAAAACAAATCAAGAAATCATACTTAAAAGGAAAAAAACATGAAAACAAACAAACCAAAAAATGAACAAAACAAAATTTTGTGTAATTCATACAAAATCTCAAAACTAAACGATAATACAGAATTAATAAAAATGTACAATTTCATAAAAACTTTATATGTTTACAAATTGAGATACATTATAATGAAATCCATGTATAGTCATAAATCTTTACTGATTAGATTACTTTTCAGATTTTTTGAAATGATAATGTAGATGTTGATTTTAGTGATGGAAGTAGATTGTTCCAAAGAGATGGTCCTCTATATTTCAATGAAAATTGATTAAGGGAAGTCCGACAATAAGGAAGATGAAAGTACTTAGAACGTCTTGTGGAATATGAATGAATGTCTGAGAAAACTTTAAAAAATTATGGAAAACACTAGGCAAGTCATGAGGTAGGTGAACATATTTATACATGAATATGCAAGTTTGGTATATGTTCACATTAAAAATTGATAGAAGTTTGTATTTTCTGAAAAGAGGAGCAGATGAATCGCATCTTTTAGCAAAGCTAATCATTCTTAAAAATGTATTTTGGATTAGGAAAATCTTATTGAGATAAGTGGGACAAGTGGCAGCCCAAACAGTATTACAATACATAATATAAGGATAGATTAAGCTGTAATAAAAAGTTAAAATACAGGAATAGGTTAATCAATGAACGAACTCTACTCAAAATACCAATTGACTTAATAGTCTTTTTACAGACAAGTTCAATATGGTTTTTCCATGATAACCTTTCGTCTACTATGACTCCTAGGAATTTAATGTGAGGAACCTGAGTTATTTCAATGTTGTCTATGATTATTTTGGCTTTTTCTTTTGTATACTTTTTCTTTTTGTTGCAAAATATCATAAAATTAGATTTATTTATATTAAGAGAAAGTTTGTTCATCCGAAACCATTTAGAAATAGATGACAGCACTTAATTTGCTTCTCGAATCAGTGTGCTAAAAGTTTCATGTGAAACAACAAGACATGTGTCATCAGCAAATAAAAAAGGTAGTACATTTTTGCAGACACTAGGTAAGTCGTTAATGTAAATTAAAAACAAAAGAGGTCCAAGGATGGAACCCTGGGGTACTCCACAAAATAGCTTAGCTCTATTTGAATTATGCCTATTAATAGATACATACTGTTCTCTGTCCTTTATATAATCAAGTAACCATTTTAGAGCAACATCATGAAAGCCATATTTTTGTAATTTTGCAATAAGAATATTATAATCGACAGTGTCAAAAGCCTTTGACAACTCTAAAAATATACCGAGAGATTTTTTTATTATCTAAAGCTGTAGAGATTTTGTGAACAAGCTGCAAAAGAGCCATTTCTGTTGACATTTTTTTCCGAAAACCATATTGATGGCTATACAGTATGTTGCTCTCATCCATATGTTTTTTTATTCTTGAATATACTAGTTTCTCAAGAACTTTAGAAAAACAGGGTAAAATGGATATAGGACGATAATTAGTAAATAAGCTAGATTCACCTGATTTAAACAGCGGAATGACTTTAGCTACTTTAAGGTCACTTGGTACAACACCTGTTTTGAGGGATAAAGTTAAAACATGGGTAAGGGGCTCAACAATAGAAGAAACCACTTTCTTTACAAGACTAGATCTTATTTCATCATGCCCTGCAGAGGAGTCTTTCATTTCCAGTATAGTGTCATGCACTTCTTTAACGGTAGGAGGTTCGAACATACTTATGCAAGGATACTGCTCCTTGATATTCACAAAAAGAGAATCATCTGTATTTGCTATATTTTTAGCCAAGGAGGGACCAATATTTACAAAAAAATCATTGAAACCGTTTGTAATGTCATAAGGATTAGTGAAATTTCTCACACCATCAGATAATAGAGATGGAAGAGGTGTGGAGGCCTTTTTCTTGTTCAACAATTCATTAATGAGATTCCACGTCATTTTTATATCATTATGTAATTGTTCAAATTTTCCAGAAAAGTAGTTCTTTTTTGCAGTTTGCAGTAATTTTGTAAAATGATTCTTATATTTGTTATAAAATCCAATATTAAATGGGGTGGGGCTAACAACACATTTTTTATATAATTTATTTTTAATAATAGAGGATTTTTGTAGACCTGGAGTGATCCAGGGCTTAGAGTTTTTAGATTTCCATTTTCTGTTAATTTGAACAAGTGGAAAACATTTGTCAAATATAGATGAAAATATATCCATGAATGAGCGATAAGCCAATTCAGCATCATGATGAGTGAACACTTCCTCCCATGAAACCTCCTCCATCAAGGCTATAAATGAATCCTCGTTTCTTTTAGTGAACTTACGACAATTTATCCTCACATCAGGATTTTCTTGAGGACTAGTTTTGGTTGAAAAAAATTGAAATATTGGAAAATGATCAGAAATGTCGGTTAACAATAATCCAGAGTTGATTATATGCTCAAAATAATTTGTAAATATGTCAATCAAAGTTGCAGATGTATTGGTAATCCTCGTTGGTTTGTGGATGAGAGGATAAAGGTAAGATGCATAAAGAATATTCAGGAATTCAGTTGATAAATTAGACTCATTTTTGAGGAGGTCAATGTTAAAATCTCCAAGAAGAATGCATGCCTTTCCTTTGTTACTTATCAACGCCACAGTAGAAGACAGAGCATCATTGAAGATCCCAACATCAGTATGAGGTGGACGATAAATGCAACCGATTATAAGACTTTTCCCACCAAAAGTACTAAAACTTGGTATTTCTATGAAAAGTGATTCAGCCTCAATTTTATCTAAACTAGTGCTGAGCTCCTTCCTCTCAATAAACTGAAAATTGCTGTCAACAAAAATTGAGACTCCTCCACCCCTTTTGTTATTTCTACATGAATGCACAGCATTATATTGAGGTAGTGAATAGAGTGATGCTATCTCATCACTGAGCCATGTTTCTGATAAAGCAAGCACTGAAAATGTATGATTTAAAGTTAATAGATATTGGGTCAAATGGTCATAATTTTTTGGTAAACTGCGTATGTTTAGGTGGAAAGTTGAAAAAGTATTTTTTTGGCCTTGATCTAGTAAACTCTTGGAGAATTTATTAAACTCCTCTTCGTTGTAGTAATTGCATAAACCTTGGGTTCCTCTTAAGTTGAGAAAATGTATATCCGGATAAAAGCAGTCATTATACATCATTTGATTGCTATCATTAAGATCATGAGGATTAATGGCCAAATCTTCTAATGAAGTAAAATTGAACTCATTTACATCACACATGATAGCTTGCAACAAATCCTGTGAAAATATTTTCTCTAAAGATATGTAACATTTGTATCTGAAGACAGACGAAATGAGGGGAGATTTAATCGGATCGGGGAGGGTGCACAACTAGTTTGTCATATTTTAGAAAGGCAATGTTCCTCTTCTTTCTTTCCTCTCTGAGTTGTGGTAGCAGTTCCTTTCGTTTCATGCGAACATTTTCAGAGAAGTCCTCGTTGATGTAGATGTTAGTGCCTTTGAGGGATTTTGCTCTCTTCAAAATTTCAAGCTTGTCTTTGTATCGAAACAGTTTAACCACAATGGATCTAGGACGACCGCCTTGGTCGTATTTTTTCGATGATACGGTTTTGATGAAGCCAGAACAATAAGTTTGTTGCTCGATGTGGTCAGCATGAGGTCCTCTGTGTAGATGTAATTCTCACTCCAGTGTCCATGATGGACACTCAATGTACAACTCTTTCCACTTCTTGTTTAGGTTGCTCTGTTTCACTCTCAGGATCACGTCTCGTTGAACTCGCGGTACTGCGGCTAGTTTCCGTCACTTTTTGCTACTAGCTAGCATACTTGCGTCTAGTTAACTAACGGTCGGTTTCGGTTTACCGTTGCGGCAAAATCTCTCATTTTCACTCGCAGAGTCGTTCGTTTTTGTTTTTGTTTTTTTCCTTTTCATTTCCGCTCTGCCTCGTCTTGCCGGCGCCGTTATCCCACTTCTGACACCATGTCATGTTGTCCTCAATGGGGACCCCCGACCATGTATATATCCCGCTAATGCATTATGGAGTAATGTAGTATTTGTTAATAAACACATAACAACACAGCATTTGCCTCACAAAATATGGCTTGAGGCAAGCTACATTGCCATAATACATTTCCGTTATGTTCAATTTAATCAATCAATTACCAAACATGCCAGAGTACAATATTTAAATAAAAATATCATTACCATAGGGACTAATGGCTTGAGATTATCAAGATGATTCATGAAAAATACCTCCTATAGTGTACTTCAGATGATTTCCTTAAATCCTCAGCGAGAAAGGACCAGTCATTTTTCTCATGGCTGTATACAACTGTGCCAGTAAACTTAAGACAAGGCAGGTCATCCTCTGACATTTTTCTTGAAGAATCCTGATCCTACAGCAAAGACAATGTGTAGTAAAGGTGTGATTCTTTCCTGACTAAGCCCTAAAGATCTGTGTCATGCAATAAATATTTACTAGTCTGACTGATTTGAGACCAATTTGTCTAGTGACGCTACGTTGCGATCCACTTATTTGAACAGTAATTCAGTATTCCTATTCTCAGAAGCTTTATCTATGGAATTAATGAAATTGTGCAATTGTGCATGCATTGTTTATTGCTTACAGCAACTGTTGAAGCAATCGGGGGAGGGTTTGGCACTTGACCTGTGCTGCGGCAGTACTGTGCAAAAATAATTGCAAAAATAATTGTTCCTATTTTCCTATTTCCATGAAGACCACTTACCATGTACCACACAGACAAGATGATGGGTAGGGCGCTCAAAACACAGGATAACAGTTTTATGGACAGTCCCTCCTTTGTGAATGATCTTAACCAGTTTTATGGGAGATTTGAAACCAATGATTTTAAACTTAAGAGTAATGCCATCTGTGCCAATGTCCACATGAACCCCACAGTTGTCAGAGGAGGAGGTTGGCAGCTGCGTCTCACAGACTAAGCCCCATAAAGCACCCGGACCTGATGGCCTACGTGGACGTGTCCTGAAGGTGTCTTCCATCCAGTCTTAACTAGACTGTTTCGGTCATTACTGAACATTTGCACTGTGCCAAACACATGGAAAATGTCCCTCATTAGTAGGGATGCATGACTGACCAAAATCATTTTCGAATAGTCTACTGTTCTTAAGACCGAATTTCGAAAATTCAACCCCCCAAAAAAAACAAAAAATGAAATTCAGTTATTCTTTTTAATAGAATGGATCATTAAAATCAAAGGGTATTGCACATAATTAGGCACTTCAAGCGATCGTTTCGGCGTCTGGTCTAATTTTTCTGGATTCGTGAGCGATCGTGCCAAGCTGGGCAGGAAGTCAGACACAGGAACGGCATAGAGCATCCGGTCAATTTCCAAAATATAACAAATTTCAAAATAAAACACCCTGATTGATGATGGCGTTGGATATCCAGTCTATATACATATTTCTCAGTTGTGTCTAAACTTTTACCGTCTATGTGTCTAAACAGAGAGCGAGAGACACAGACAAGCAGACAGAGAGAGATTGTATGTACATTTTTTGTTTTTATTTCACACTTGCTTTGGCAATGTAAACGTATTGTGGCGAGCTTGCACTGAAGGAAGTGTCAGGAGGCAGAGATCTGGGTTTATTAGCAATCCTGTGTCCCGTACACCGCACGACCCCAGGAATTACTGTTTATTATAACTTTTCACCACACAAACATGAACAATGGCTGGAGGTCATTAATTGCTACGGTGGTCTCTGCTATGGTGGCCACATTACTATTAGAGAACAGGAACACTGTATTAACCACATAAACATAAACACTGAAACTCACTTAATTAAGCAAAACAATCAAAACATGAACATTAACATCCCTAAACCAACGATTAGCTTGAACATTGTCAGTCCCATAAGGCTTTGCGCCCAACAGCGCAGAACAGTCAATAATTACAGCGCTAATTACCGCTAGGGGGCGGCCGCTACAGTATGTTTCCCATGCCCCTTTGAATTGAGAGAGAGACAGAGAGAGAGCAACGAGCAGGCACACACGCACAAGCAGACAGAGAGAGATGGAGGGAGAGAGAGAGAGAGAGACTACATTGAGAAAACCAGCGCAGATCGGCGCAGGCGTCTGGTGTGAACAACCAAACTCCTGCTCGCTCGATCGGTGCTGATCGCGGCGCTTCCTTTTCCTTCCACGTCCAGTGTGACCCGGGCGTAAGGATAAGTCCTGCCGCCGAAGTAGTATTAGTACAGTAGTATTAGCCTATATTTTGGTTGTAACTAAACCATTCATTAAAAATAAATAAATAATAATAATATATATATATTTTTTTTCAACTCTGACATGAAAATCGAATGTGGAGACTGGCACGACTATTCGAAAATTCAAAAATTCTAACTCATCCCTACTCATTAGACCAGTACCGAAAAAGCCAGGATGAATGACTTTCATCCTATAGCTTTAACATCTGTACTGGCAAAGTGCTTACCTCACCGATAGCAGAAGAACTGGACATTTTACAGTTTGCTTACAAGGCACTTAGGGGGACTGAGGATGCTACTCTCACCATGGGCAACATGGCTGCCAGTCACGTACAACGGCCTAAGGCCTATGCACTGATTTTATTTATTGATCTTAGCTCAGCTTTTAATACGATGCAAATACATGTACTCCTGCAACGGCTTCTGGACTTGGGGCTGAACGGGGGCCTTGCGCACTGGTTCAAGAACTTTTTAACTGACTGCCCACAGAAAGTGTGTGTAAATGGAGTACTATCTGATGAGGCTGTGTTAAGCACAGGGACTCCATAGGGCTGTGTTTTATCACCGGTCCTATTCTCTGTTTACACTGATGAGTTTAAATTGCATAATGACAATATCAAGTTATTTAAGTATGCTGATGGCAAGGCCTTAGTTGGTTTGTTTTATAAGGATGAGGATGATTCTGATAATTCATGTTTCCAAGCTGGAACATTGGTGTAAATCCAGCTACCTGATAATCAATGCTGACAAAACAAAGGAACTTGTTTTAAACCATGCAGATCCACCGTCATTACTTATACTCTGTGACCAGTCTGTGGAGATTAAGTGTTTTAAATATCTAGGAACACAATTTTATATGTAAAAAAGCCTGTTTCTAATTAGGAAAGTGGTTTGGAGTCAGTCAAAGTGTCCTGGTAAGAGTGTAAATCAGCCTGATAGAAAGCATCCTTGTATTTAATAATTCTGTCTGGTATGGAAATCTGACGTTGGCAAATAAAAACTAGAAAAGGTTAAATTTTCTGAAGAAAATTTGTGTGCTTGCTTCAGCTTGAAAGTGTTTCTGGAGTCTGTCGTCTGCGGACATTGTGAAAGAAATGTGACCCTGGCTGTTTGACAGTCTCTGACTCCATCTAGTGGCTTGTACAGACAGAGCCATTGTCAAATCAAAAGTGAAACTTAACTTTTAATAATGCATTCCTATGGGGCCAAAAAACTGCAAATAACATTCAATTGCAGAAAAAGTAAAAATCTAACCAGAAATTTGAATATTTCGATTCCAGACTATGCTGAATTTTTCAAAGTTTGACTTTGATAGCGTAAACGGTATAAAATTCAGGCGGAAGAATAATAATAATAATAAAGAAGTAAGTACGAGAACATAAGTGTGCTTTCTGAAGCAAGCGCACTAATAAGGTGGCCAGGATTGTCAAAACGGCAGAGAAAATAGTGGGATGTCAACAAAAGTCAGTGGATGTCCTGCACAACACAGCTGTACATAGGAACGCTCTGACCGTCAATAATGACATGAAACACCCCCTTCATACTGAGTTTAACTTACTGCCCTCAGGGTGACGCTACAGAGTGCCCATAATGCAATTAAATTACTCAATAAGCTGCAATAACAAATTTCTTCTCAGGACTGATTTTTATTTATTTTGTATTGTGTTTTAAGTCACTATGTGATGTTTTTATGTCTGTGATGTAATGTATTTAATGTCTTATTGGTGAGACCAAAGATAATTTTCCTGCCTTGGCCAGACAATAAAGTTGTATTCTATTCTATTCTATTCAATTAATAAAATGTCTTTGTCACATATAGACTCTTTTGAAATCCCACGATACCCATGTGGAGAGATGAAATATTGGGCTGTTGTTGAACATTATCAGCACAAGATGGCAGAAAAGCTAATGCGTTTTAGTGTCCAGCTATAGTCCATTATTTATCTGCAGTCTTCATAGCAAAAAAACACATCAAAGGTGAGTTTAATCCAAATGGGTAAAATTATATTAGAATTTTTAAGTTTAACTTTTCCCCATTGTTACCACAGGTACAGCAGCTATACTGTAAAAATGTGTTCGTCCAATTTGGAATTTTCAGTTAGGAAGTGTTGAATAAATTCAGATCTAGACAAAAAGTCTTTGAGTCATGAATTACTTGAGTACATTTATTCACACAAAATACTGAGCTCAGGAGAGATACACACACATGGTAAGGTATGCAGATCTCTGCCAGAGAAGCCTCTGAACAGAGATTATAAAGCTAAGGAAAACAAAGGGGGGTAGCTTCTACACAGTAGCTTCTAAACAAGGGGGGTTGCTTCTACACATCTGCAAGGTCATTCTAATAGTTTGGTCTGAACAATGTGTGCTGTGTCAAAGCGTTCTGGGTAAAGGCTCTCCGGTGCCCCTCATGGGACTGGCCTTCTAGTATGGTTTATACGAATCCTGACTTCTGGCCTACAGGGCCCTAAGTCAGTGCCTAGTGTCATGTACAAACTTCTGGACCAGAACGCTCCCACACATGCACACCTAATTCACTCCACACCTAAAAGCTCCTAGACACTATTCTAAGGATACAGAATCAACGCAAGGATACAGAATCAACACATGATACATAAATTCTTCCACAGGAAGTTAGAGAAACTTAAAGCTGTACATTGTAATTGTAATTTTCACTTCAGGCAATTTACTTGACTTGTACTTTAAAATTGTACATTGCAACAGTTAAGGTTATTCAAATTTATAAATTAGGATTAATTTGCTGTCAAATGTTTAAATAATGGTAAATCAAGTTGGATTTACCATTATTTAAACATTTGATAGCAAATTAATCCAATGCATTCAACACTTTATTAGTCTTAACATCAGTATTGCACACTGGCATGAGTCACAATTTGAACACAATTCTTGAGAGCATAGCAAGGGGAGACAGAATGAGAGAGAGGTGTTGGAGGGAGACAGAGAAAGAGCCAGAATTAGAGAATAAAGAGAGAGAGTTGGAGAGGGAGAGAGTCAGAGACAGAATTAGAGAAATTGGTACAGATTTAGAGAGGGAGAGAGTTATAGAGAGTCAGAAAGGGGAGATAGAGGGAGATGAACTAGAGAGAGGGAGAGAAAGAGGGAAGATGTTAGAGAAACAGAGGGAGAGAGGAGAGGAAGCATCTCAGAGACCGTTAGATTCACACAAAAAGAGGAAATAGGAGCTAGTGTGAGCCAAAACTGTCCCGGTCAATATTAGCTTGCTCACAGGAGCCAAAGCATGGGTTTAGTTTTGAGGCATCTGACCCACCGAGAGCAATTAGTTCTGAGTTCCATGAAGACTTTATGAAAAGTGTACCTCAGTTCTTTTGGGTATTGAAGGTTCAAAGCATAGATCTTGCCAAAGAAATCCTGCAGGATGATGGCTTCTTCCAAAACAATAGCAATGTTGTGGCAGCAATGTCCAGCACAGTGAGGATGGGGGTGACAGAAACATACATAGTATAGATGTATGTAAGTAGCATACAGAGTGATGAAAGCAAGAATAGAAACTTTTGCTCTTCGGCCGAATCACACATTAATAAGGTTCAGAAATTTTAGTACATGCCTCGAGAATCGACTATTGCAATGTCCTCTTTTCGGGCTTAACTACTGGGCGCACTAAAAAACTACAACTGGTCCAGAATGCTGCTGCCAGAATCATGACCAAAACTAGGAAATTCGACCATATAACCATATAACGCCCATCCTATCCTCATTACACTGGCTATCAATTCAGGCCAGGTGTGACTTCAAGGTGCTTCTACTTACATATAAATTATTACATGGGATGGCACCGTGCTACTTATCAGATCTGATTAAACCATATAAACCGCCACACGCCCTCAGATCACAGGACGCTGGCTACCTGTCTATCCCTGCAGTCAAAAAGAAATCTGCAGGTAACGGAGCCTTTTCTCCCTATCTCTGGAACAGTCTGCCTGCCTCAATCAGAGAGGCAGGCTCTATCGAAGTCTTTAAGTCAAGGCTAAAAACCCATTTATTCTCTTTATCATTTGGCCAGCTTTGAGGGAGTGGCTCAGTCTCTTCTCAGAGTAAGGCTAGACCAGTTAGCTCATCCTAGCTCAGGTTCCTGCCTACATGTCCTATTCTCCTGGTCTACCTGTTCCTGTTCACTGACGCTGGTCATGTTTGTCTGTGTGAGTGAGAGTGCATGTATTGGTATGTGTAGGTGTGTCTCCTATCTGTTCCAGGCTGCAGCTCGGCAGAGTTGGCGTCTGCATGGTCCCCCACTCCTAGGACGATGCTGACTGAGCGGGTGTTTGCGTTCTCCTATCTGGGCAGTGTTGGCGCCTGCGTGGTCCCCTAGTCCTATGATGACACTGACTGAGCTGCCATTTGCTGTGATGCCCCACATCAGATCTGGATATCCCACCATAATAAACGTTTATACATTGGGTATACGCTGCTTGCCCAAACTCGGCATCTATTGCATGCCCAACCTTCCTGGTAGGGGGATCCCTACCAAATAAATGTGATTTGATTTGATTTATAACATTACATTACGTCATTTAGCATATGCCTTTTATCCAAAGCAACTTACAGTAAGTGCATTCAACCTAGGTAAGCAAGAGAACTGCTAGTCACCAGAAATCGTAAGTCCATCTCCTCCCCAAACAACCATCGAGCAGCATAACCAGTGCCAAAGTAAAAGTGCAATAAGATATATATATATATACATACACACAAACTTTGTGTAAACAGATAAAACAAATAGCAGGGAAGTGTTAAGAGGAAAGGCCAGCTTAATATTTCTTGAAGAGGTGGGTTTTCAACCTATGGCGAAAGATGGGCAGCGCCGAAAGATGGACAGCGACTCTTCTGACCTGACGTCAATGGGGAGTTCATTCCACCACTGTGGGGCCAGGACAGAAAACAGCCGTGACTGGGTAGATTGGCCCGGGAAGCAGTCGCCTCAAGGCAGCGGAGTGAAGTGGCCAGTGTAGAGAACAGAGAAGGGAGGTTGTGTGGGAGAACTTGAGGCGGTTGAACACCAGACGAGCTGCAGCTTTCTGAACAAGCTCCAGAGGTCTGATGGCAGACGTCGGGGCACCAGCAAGTAGAGAATTGCAGGAGTCCAGGCGGGAGATGACAAGAGCCTGGATGACCTGGATGAGCACCTGCGCTGCCTCGCCTCGTCCACTATTCTGTGAAGGCTTTCCACTAGATGTTGGAACATTGCTGCCGGGATTTGCTTCCACAGAATCATCTAGAATGCCATTGTATGCTGTAGAATTAAGATTTCCCTTCCCTGGAACGGTTTGGACTACCGACTTCCTGTGTCATACAGGTTTTGAGAAAGTGAACGGCCTAGAAAGAGTAGAAATAAACGGGGTTTTCAATCAAAAGAACATGGCAGTGATATTGTTTTATGTATCACTTTCACATTGATAATAGCTATTATATCACAAAGCTACAACAGTTCCCAAATTTTATCATGATCAGACAAGCCATTGAGGGGTTAGTTAACGTTTTTTACTGTAGCGCCACAATGTGGCCAAATGACTCTAGACTTCACAGGCCATTTTTGATTGGGGCAAACATGTTTGTGAAGTTTGGTGAAAATCAGACAAAGCATTGATGGGTAACAGATCACTTCCACTTCCACTTTACCAAAATTCTGTTGCATGTGGTGGTCAGTGACGGTTTGACCGATCAATTACAAAAGTAATACCTGTAAATGGGTTGGTCCATAGGACACCCACAGCACGTTTCATGAGAAGCAGTTGAACAGTCTAGGAGGATTAGTGAAAAAAGCAATTTTTATACGTTTGGCCTGATGGTGGTGCTAGTCCTCTATCACTGGGTGAGTTTCCGACAAAGCTACCAATTGGTTCTATAATAACAATAATAACTTTAATTTAAGAGCCTTTCATGGTTGCCAAGGCACTTAACAATAGATAACAAAAGACATTAGGAATAAATCTTCTTTTCAGAATCGCTTTAATTTTCTTGCCAGGATTTTTTATCCGATCAATACATCTAGAATTGTATTACATGTTATTTGTATTAGATGTTATTACATTGACATCTGTAAGAGTGCTCTTGTACTTTGCAGTAGGTATTGATTAGCATGCTGGAGTTACTCATTCTCATCAATCACAGCCGCCCCCCCCCCCCCCCCCCCAGTGGTGCATACTGGGAATATGGTGACTGTCTGTGGTGGTGCATTAGGCCATTGAACTGAATGTGTGTGGCTTTGTGTGCTTAACCATTATAAACCAGGGCAAGTTGAATGAGAACACATTTTATTTACATAGCAACAGCCTCTCTCGCTCTCTCTCGCGCTCTCTGTCTGTCTTTCTCTCTCTCTCCTGCACATGCTCATTGTGGAGGCTCTTTCCATTTATATGCAGTAGGAAGTCAAGTGAACTAGTGCTGCTGCCTGCTGTCTGTCAATCCTTCCTCTCCTTTATCCTTTCCTTTCATCCATCCTCAGCTGGAAAGCAAGAAGAGAGAACCAGAGGGGAGTCTCCATCACAACAATCTGATTTACAGCCACCAATCACTCTCCTTCTGGTATCTCCCTCCCTCTCCTCCTCCGCTGTGCTGAGGAAAATGGAGGAGTATCCAACTTAGGCATGCAATCCTCTTAAAAGCAGAAGAAGAAAAGGCAGCTGAGGAGCAGGAGGAGATGATGGAAGGATAAATAAGCCATGTCTTCACTGTGAGAAGGAGTAAAATTGTTTTAGGCCAAGGCAGGTCTGTCTTGCCGTCATCTGGTTACTTGGCTCCTAGTGAAGCCCCAGCTGCTCGACTGACCATGGAGTTCAACACCTCGTCAGTGTTCGACCAACACAAAGGTAACAAATCCCCATATGGTTTAGAAGAGGACAGAGGGATGTGGATGGAGGGAGAGAGAGAGAGAGAGAGAGAGAGACGAAGATGGTGACGGGTGGGGTGAGGTTGTGATATAGCTAGCTGCCTTCTGTTGCCATGGCAACTCTCTGTGCCTCCGCTGGCTGGGATGTAATGATGGGCAGCGATGCTCATCTTGTCTTGTGTTTTTTTCTCATGTGGCGATGTTGTACACAGTCTGCTGTTTGTAAGATGAGATGTGTATCACAGGCTCTAGGTTGGCCTACAGCATCCCCATTCATGGAAACACATATGTTATTATAGGTGCTACTGAAATGGGTGGTGGTGTCACCTTGATACCCCCGACCCCCAACACACACACACACACACACACACACACACAGTCAGTAATCCATTCATACATTCATTGAGCTTCATGAGTGATTATTCTTTGTTCATATATTATTCGAATCAAAGCTTTAAACTATCACTTGTAGTGTTGTTTGTATATAGAATTGTAAACACTGTAATTTACTAAGCTAGTGCTACCAATTAACATTAAATATTATGGATTTGGCCTGATGCAACAATTAAACAATCCATACTTAAAAGATTCAATATTCTTCCTAGGTAAACAAAATGCAGTATGCCAATTTAGGCCAACATAGAATAAAACAATCATTTAATTGTACAAATCAGAATTTCCTCTAGTTTGAGTATAACATGGCCACTTCAGTAAACAAGTATTACTGTATGTAAGATATTACTGTATGCCCATCCATCTCTTGTTTCTGTCTTTTCAGACTCTGTTGATGAGGTGGATCTGAATGTTGTTTTTCAAGCAGCTGCTAATGGGGATGTCAACACATTAACAGCGATAATAAGGGAAGATCCATCCATTTTGGAGTGCTGTGACAGTGAAGGTAAAGTAAATGTCTGTCAGTTGGCCAACAAGGAGATGAATGGGAGATGTATAGGTTTAGAAACTATGTTGTGGAGTAACAACAGTATGTAATGGGAATACAGTAATTTTAAATATAGATAATTGTATCTCTTTACAGTTACTTGAAACAAGATACTTTACAGTAGGGGTCTGCAACCCGGGCCTGGCCCCAACAGGGCCCGAGGAAGAATGTCAGGTTGAGTCGGTTCAGGCATCTTTTTATGTGTGTGACTCGGGCAAGGCTAGGGCTGATAAACTGATAAACTGATGTACTGATGTACTGATGTGTGTATTCTTTGATGATAAACTTGCGATTAGCCACATTTATTATTATTATTGTTATATATGATATAAATTATTATAATTATATTTCAGTCCCTGTCTGTTGCGTGCGCTCTCTCTTCTCTCTCCCTCAAGTTGTATGTGTGTAGCGTATAAGCTAAGCCACATAAGGTACAAGGGAGATAGTGAGAGAGAATATAGAATTATGCTGCAGCATTTGGCGCAGATGTCTGGTTCAGATCGGGTTCGGGTCTTAAATCTGTTTCAGGTAGGGCCTTAATTCAACATATACAGGTGGGTTCGGGCTTACACCTATGCAGACCTCTACTGTACAGTCCCCTAGCTAGGTGTGCAGCATCAACTGTTGCTGTAGTTTATATATATTATATATTACTACAGTCCTGGAATAATCAGGATAAGCACATCATTCACCCAATGTATTTTCAAGAAGAATAGATCTACTCTATTGCTAGGCTCTGGGAGGTTAGCTGTCTTTCAGTATCGTAACAAAGTAGCCTGTTAGCCAAAACGTTTTCTCAGCATTGGCCAAACGTAATGAATTCCACACCTGTTAGGCAAAACTTATTTCCCAGCTCAATCTAGTTGTAACTAAAATATTTGCCAGCAAAAAATTATATTTGGTCATGCATGCATGTTAGCCACTGCAGTTGCAAAGCTTACACACAAAAGCAAGACTGTAACACTGAGCAAGCAAGCATCACTCAGTGATGTAAGGGAGTGTCATTTGGTGTTGGGGGTTGAGGGTCTGATGACTGGCTGATCTGAACTTGGAAAATAAGGATTTTTGATTGCTCAAAAACATGTTTGAAATATTGATAAAGGCTATAGATGATAATGATGACACTGCTGAAATTATACAATGTACAGTGGTGTCCACTACCAGGAACTCAACTCAACTCACTGTTTCATCATTTATCAAAAAATAATACAAACCTTTAGTCAAATGTTGTTTCTCAAACAAGATTAAATAATTTAAATTTTAATGATTTAATTAATAATGATTTAATTAATACATGATTTAATTAATAATTACAAATATTTTTCAAAGGAAGTCCTTTGTCAAAGTTAAAACAGGGGCCAGACATTCACTCTAGAAAAAAGAGAAAAGCCCCCTCTTGTGGATATGTGTAGATAATTACTCATATTTTAATAAATACCTGATGAAAAACCCCTTTATGAATCCAGTAGATTAATGTTTATCATCATTTTAAAAATCTCATTTAACCTATTTGTCCTGAAAGATTCAACTGGAAGCACTCTATTATACCCTTGTGGAATGTATGGAAACGTTAAAG
The DNA here is from genome assembly GCA_034670405.1 of Hoplostethus atlanticus. NCBI lineage: Eukaryota > Metazoa > Chordata > Actinopteri > Trachichthyiformes > Trachichthyidae > Hoplostethus > Hoplostethus atlanticus. The sequence continues at coordinate 160,931 of JAXDDX010000202.1, forward strand.
TGTTTTTCCTGCACATGGTTTCAGGCTCTACACCTCTGATGCATGCAGTGTCTGGCAGGCAGGTGGATACTGTCAAACTGCTGCTGAAGATGGGAGCATCCATCAACACTCAGGATGCCTGTGGTAGGACATCACTATCCCTGGCAACATACCTGGTGAGTGACTCCTCGTTCTAGTGTGGAACTCTTTAAATTTGCAGTCAGAATTGTATCAACCACAGCTGGCACCACCATCATTGAGGTCTATTGGAGAACTTGATGTATTCACAAAATGTCCAATACACAAAATGGCCAAAGGTTTCCGGACACCCCTTCTAATATATATAATTTTCCACTAATGGAATAATGGTCTGGGGCTGTTTTTCATGGTTCCCCTTAGTTCTAGTGAAGGGAAATCCTAATGCTACAGCAGACAATGGCATTCTAGACAATTCTTTCAACTTTATGGCAACAGTTTGGGGAAGGCCCTTTTCTTGACTGGACTGCACAGAGCCCTGACCTAAATCCCATTGAACACCTTTGGGATGAATTGGAACGCCAACTGAATTGGAATGGCAACTTTCGTCGACGAAATTCATTTTCGTCACAAGAAAATCCCAAAACACCTTCATATGGGCGCCTAATGTTACCCCGTGGATTTCCATTTTGTGCCACAAAATCCATTCTGGATACATACACGGCATACATTTCGTCCGGCACCAAATCCATTTCATGATTGGACGGAAATGCATTCTGTGGACTAATGCATATGCATATGCTTTCTGAAAATGACCTATTTTCACTGCCCATTTTCACCCAGTAGGTGGCGCATAGGTGCTGCTGTGGTGGATTTTTCTTCATGCAATCTGAGACCACACACGTTGTAGAATTTAGACCAAACTTTAGTTCTGTTTCACTGTCCTAATTGGGCCCACACTAAGCCGTTTTCTGGGAAGCTACACAGATAAGATAAGTAATATCCACCCAGGGAGTTGACCCTCAACTTTAGGTTACATGGTGTCTTCAACATTTTCCCAGTGTGCGTGTAACAGTGTCTTATCTCTATGCATGGGTTTTTGTACATAACAAACTCAGCTAAATTATTTTTCTTCCCTGATTAGAGTTTTTCTGTCCCAGTGTTTTTCCACCAACCTGTTTATTAAACATTAACATGTCTTCTTCTCAGATTTTAATGTCACACATGGGTTGCAAGGGTAAACCTTATTATACGCATAAATCAATCCCTGAAGTAAATAAGAACATACCTTGATCAGTAGTTTAACTGTTTTACATTCTAAAAATATAATCATACATTGAGTATTGGTTTAACTGTTGTTACATTCCAAAAAAACTCCCACATTCCCTCCTTTTGTGACTACGGTCACAACATGATCCTCCTCTTACCAGGTTAGCATATACAGAGTACATTAAGACTAAGCTAATAACAGACTAATTATACAGTGAGATAATAACACACGTTATATTACTTGTAAGAGGTTACTTGTGCCTATCATCGTTAACGCAAGCGTGGGATATTACATGGTCGTAGACCGTCACAAACTTCAACTCACATGCTTTACACACAGTAGAGAGTCACCACCCATGAAGAGGTTGCTAGCACATTGACGCATGGGGATATGGATTCCTCTTCATTAGTTGGTTCCAGTTGGACAAGAGGGGTACAGTGTTTTGCGTTTCAGCGTGTTAATATAGGTGATCTTGCCCATGCGCAATTCTGAGATACAATAGTGGTTTATGATATGGACGCGAATACATACACATGGTACATATGTGGTATATGGTATATGGTATGGTATATGGTAATACATATTGGGCATGCATAGTGTTTTCATGTGAGTGACGTGCTCAAGTTCATATAATATCATATTGCCCTTATGTATGTGTTGCATCTTGTATCTGTGGGGAGGTGTGACTAGTCAATTTTTCCTCTTCTGTGTACATGTATATGTGGTGGTGGATACTCACACCTTCAAACCATAGGGAGAGCGGCTCTTACAACGCTGGCCTATCCCTCCTTTTTCAGCCCTGCCGGGGTCTGCTTACAGCTTAGACACAGCCTGTCTAGCTTTGATGTCTTCATGATAGGAGTTTTGTTTATTCAGCTGGAGGTAGGTGACACACAAAGCTCCCATCGGACTCATCTCAATACCAGGAGAAGGTGGTGGTGGTGCTGATGCAGTAGCAGTACTAGCATGTAGACAGTTATTGGGTTTTTCACAGGGGGTGGCCTTATGTTGGTCCAGGTGTAGACTTTACTCTGAGGCTGAGTCGTCACTGTTTTCTTTGTTTTTATTCTGTGACGCTCTTTTCCTGACTAGTTTGAGGGTACGACCTCGTGATGGCATTCTCCTGGTTCTGCTCTGGTTGTCTTTGAAGGTTATCAGGAGCCTTGGCACGGCAGCAGTGGTTCAGATGGTACCAGTAGGTTTTTCCTTCGACCTTCACAGCTGTGGGCGTGGCTAGGATGACTTTGTAGGGCCCGATCCTCCTTGGTTGGTCCCACTTTTGTCTGAAGTTCCTGATGTACACCCAATCTCCTGGAACCACTTCGCGAGCGTCTGGGTCAATCTTGGCTGTCCTGTCCTCAATGGCTCCTTTCACCTGAACAGAACTCGATATATGGCAGTTAATCATTTGGCATAGTTGCGCATTTCAGTTTCCATTTGTTCTAGCGGAGGTCCCTTATAGGGTCCTCTAATATAGGGTACTGGTATGGGTCGACCCATGAGCATTTCATGCGGGGACAGGTGTGTTATTCTGTTAGTCTGCATGCGCATACTCATTAGTGCTAGAGGCAAAGCAGTTAGCCAGTCGAGTTTGGTCTCCCTGCATATCTTTGCTAATTTTGTCTTTAAGGTGCCATTGGCTCTCTCTACCATCCCTTGTGATTGTGGGTGGTACACGCATCATAGTCTGTGTCTGATTGTTTGAGCTATTTTTTCAAAAGTGACATTGTCAAAATGTGGTCCATTGTCTGAGCTGATGGTTTCTGGTATGCCAAATCTTGGTATTACTTCCATGCATATAAACTTAGCTACCGCCATTGCATCTGCCTTGACTGTTGGACAAGCTTCAACCCATCAATTGTACCTATCTACAACAACTAGCACATAGCATTTTCTGCGTACTGGCTTTCCCATGTCAATGAAGTCTATTACTATGTGTTTGAATGGGTCATCTGGTGGTGGGATGTGGCTTATGGGTGCTGTATGGCTTTTTTGATTGTTATGCTGTCTGCAAATTTCACAGTTATCCAACAAATAATTTATAGTGGGTACTAGAAACGGTGACCACCAGCTCTGTTTGATTACTTTCAATACTTCCCCTCTTGCGACATGAGCCACGCCATGCGCATCAAAGAACAACAAGGGAATGAAGGAGGCCGGAGCCACGAAATGTCCTGTAACAGAACAATAGACACCAGATAGCGGGTCCCTTAGGACCCCTTCGGATCCTCTGGTGAGGCTGCGTTTTGGGCAGCTATTAGGTCTGGTAAGGAAGTAATCAGATCTGGCTGAGGGGAGTCAATGAGTTTTGGCTGTGTTATGGCAGGCAAAACTTGAGCTTCAAGTCCTAATGCAGCTGCTTTGGCCGCAGCATCTGCGGCATTGTTGCCTTGGGTTACAAAGCTAGAGTCTGATTTGTGGGCTGCTGGTAGAGTAATGGTGTGGATGAGGTCTGCAATAGCCTGGCCATGAGACACCGGTTTGCCATCTGCTCTCATGTAACCTTGTTCGGCCCATATGGCCCCACTAGCGTGACATACACCATAAGCATAAGCTGAGTATGTGTATACCGTGCATGAATGACCCGTGGCTAATTTACAGGCTGCTGTTAGGGCCTTGAGTTCTGCCAATTGGGCGGAGGCCGGTGATGGCAATGAGGAAAAAATTGAAGGGGATTCGCAGTATCCTTGAGGAAGCCTAGTATAGGTGTATTGCTTGCCTTCGAATGTAAAGGTGAACAGGTAGCGCGATGATGGATGCAGCGGAATACTGAAGAAGGCGGAACACAAATCAATCACCGAGTACCAGCATGCGCCGGGGGGGATGGCTGAGAGTAGGGTATGGGGATCTGGGATGATGGGAGTCCCTGCTGCAACTACTTCATTTATGGCATGGAGATTGTGAACGAGGCGCTATTTAGAAGTGTTAGCTTTCCGTAAGGGGGAGATGGGAGTGTTACATGGGCTGGAGGTCTCGACTAGGACTCCTGCTTCCAGTAGGCCGTGGATTGTGTCTCGAATGCCATCTGTCTGTGCTTTAGTTAGGGGGTACTGTCGTCTTCGGGGCAATTGTGCAATCTTGCGCACACATGTTTGCACCTGGCCTGCTGACTTGATGAGGCCCACATCTGTGGGATGCTTAGTCCACAGTGAGTCTGGAACAGTGCTTAGCATCATTTCTATCCGTGCAGCATCATCTGTGATGTCAGAGGCAAGGTCTGGTAGGTTCGTAGAGACAGTAAACTGCGTGCTTGCAGTAATGTTCCTGTCAATCAGTACATGGGAAGCACGCATTGACACTACAGCAACCGGAACATCACGCCATCTGGTGACACGTGGAGGCGTGGATTCATGGTAGGTTTCCATTTTGCCTTTTGGTTTTTCTTTCTTTTGCTCGACGAAGGGCTCTTTGGTATGGTTCAGTGGTCACCTGTCCTTTTAGCACTCGCGTGACTGGCTCCTCATCTGAGTCACTATCCAGGAAACAGGATTTTAGTGTCTTTCTTCTACGTGCACTGGGTGTCTTGCGGTGCTCGGCTTCTTGGGGCTTGGCATATACTGTCTCACCATACGGTGTCAGTTTTTCTTGTCGTTTCAAGCATCTCTTGTAGTCAATGATCAATTTCAAAGCCGTCATTAGGGGAGAATGGTTCTGGTTCAGAGAGGGGTTCAGGCAGTGTTGAATGGGTTCCGGTTGGGGACCCCCGCGTAACCTCTCGGGAGTCTCCTGGTGAAAAGTAAGGTAGAGTTTGCTGCAGCCTTGGGGTGGATGTAGGTAGATTAGGCCTTTGTACTGCTGCCTGGGAAACTCCTCCCTTCAGGTGCCACAATTCCTGTTGCACCAGTTCCTGAGCTTTCAGTTCCACTATTCTTCGTTGCAGTTTTTCTGGGCTCATGGATTCTCTCTTTGTTGGGTCAGTTTCAGCATCAGTAGGGATTGGGGTTGGAGTACCCCTCGTGGCCTCTCCGGATGGGGGGCAGGTGGTGGGCTGTGTGGAGGGGGCGTGTTCTGAGCGGAAAGGGTTTCCATTGGACCACTGCGATGGGGCTTGGATTTCGATGAGGAACGGGTCCGGCTTCCGCACTTGTAGCTGTATCCACTGGGAGTCAGCTCCTTGTATCTCCTCCCCGGTTACGCCTACCATCTGTTTAACTGGGGTATGTATGGGTGTTGTTTGATCATCACTTGCAGGGGGCGCTGTTGGTTCGTTGAATTCAGCCAGACTTGCATATATGCCAGGGTAGCGTGGAGGGTACGGAGGTGGATGAGGGCGTGGAGCACAGCGGCTACCACTGTTGGCAGTTTTATACAGCTTTTATGGCAATACAGCACGGCGGCTGATTCTTAACACACAGTCATGCAAAAATAAGCAGGTTTTTTCAAGCAAAAACAATTTACGCTGCGCGGTGATCACTTTTACATAACAGCTTATAACAACTTTAATTTTTCTCACTGGTGCACCTTTACGTTTTCCTTTAATACTGGCAGCAACACTGCTCTCTTTTTTTTATATTCTAAAAATATAATTATACATTGAGTAAGTAGTAGGTTTAACTGTTGTTACATTCTAAAAAAACTCCCACACTGCAGAAAGCTCGGCACACTAAAGTGTTTGGCATATTACGGCGCTAAATTCACTGAATACTTAATTAAACTAGAATTTGAAGAGAAGGTTTGAAACCATGGAACAAGGCATACTTTCTCCAACAGCAACAACAGCAATAGTGCAGTCATATAGAGTTGCATAGCCTACCATTCATGAAAGTCATTATTTATTTTAGTGAGGGAATCGCTTTTAGACATTTTTCATGCAAATGTATTTGTTTGGCCCTTCCCCACATGCACACACATACGCAACCACCTTCTCCATCATATACAAATTGGCAGGCACATCTATCACAGAGCAAACAATTGCAAAAATAACACTACCGAGAGGTCCACTGCACCACCTCACATACCGCAAACAGTAACCCTTGTTCAGCACCACGGACAGCAGTCCTCAAGCCACCAAAGGCCTGATCCAGTGGCGGCTGGTGCATTTTTCTCCAGGGGGGGCTATACCAAAAATCAAACAAACATGTACTAAGGTATCATCAGTGTATTTAAATAAATGAAAAGGACTTTATTTGTATTTGCTGAGCTGAATGAACATTTGTTGTAATGAAACGTGCTTAAGGTAAGTTAAGGTACTTCAATTAGTGCAAATTCTTTATAATAATTATCTTTTATACTACAATATGTAATGGTGAAAGACTAAAGTAACCGAAAAGTGCCTCGATAAGTGCAACAGAAATCTGACAACACAGAACCCTGAGACAATGGCAGAAAATTATGAACACAGTAAGACCTAATAGAAAATAACATTTAAGAAAAAAATAAATTAATATGGTATTACATTTGAAATACCCAGTGCCATCAAAACGCTGAGTGAACTGGCTCAAAGCTCCTATCTCTTGTATTGAGAGGAGCGAACTGCGCATGTACAATTTATAACGAGAGTCAATGGGCAAAGATTTTTGCGCCCCAGGCCGGAAATACGTGACCTAGCAGTAACTTTAGACAACGTAGAACAATTTTAAGATTATACATTCTACTCACTAACTATATAATATTTACGTCGCTCATTTAAAAAAAAAAAAAAAGAAAGTCATTTTTAAAGTCTTATTCAATGAAGTCTAGGATGTGGGGAGTGGTGGGGTGGCGCCCTAGCGCCCTCTATTGGCCAGCCGCCACTGGCCTGATCTCTAAATCAAACAAACCCCCCTCATATAGCCTACAGCTTTTACACCACAACCATGTAATGCAACACGCCCAGCAACACAAATCAAGCTTGCTCTCACAAGTTGCCAAGGCTAAGGAGTATGGAAGTTTTTATTGGACTTTAATATCTGTAACCCACAACCACACAACCACCACAAACAATACTTTTTCACTTGTGTCTTGTAAACTTGCAAAAATGCATAACTAAATCAGAACAAATTTGAAATACACATGTAAAGGATTTTACGAATGGATCGAAATGTACAAATTCATGTATTTATATTTGTAGCTCCAGAACATTTTTAGATCTACATGTTGCATGTGAAAATGTGTTTTCACATTTGTGTATCACAAAACATTTATTTGTAGCAGCAGATCTGTAAAAACGGGTTCCACAACTTGTGCACCAAATGGGCATGTACCATTGCCGGCCAGTAGGTGGCGATATGGTCCTCCAGGTGGCATGTTACATCACATGACAGCCCTCTATTAGGGCACTACTCCTATATCAGGATATTAGCATATGTCATATTCACAGGTAATATAGGTGCTTGCAGGTTATAATAAACATATGATAAAAGTATTTGATTTTAATTGATAATGAAGTGAGAAGGATAGCCATCACAGCACCTAGCTGACCTGCTGAGTTTTCTTCTAAAAGCTAATTGAGTGACCAATGTGAAGAAATAACGTTTATATTGGCAGATAATCAGCAATTTTTGCAAGTTTTAATATTCATATTGGTGTATGCCCTCATTCAAATACATGTGAAACACATCCTCCAAACTTGTTATCCCATATTCGATGGCAGGGGAAGGTGTGAATTAACTATTCTGATTGTAACGAGCTTAAAACTAAACACTAGTTAGCAAGGAAAGGACACCTTGTTGAAAAAACATATTTGTGATGATTCTGTGCATTTGTTCTGGCTATGGAAACATTTTGTGTATCCAAGGCAGCCAATTTGGCTCATTATGCATGCTAATTATTGTAATGCTAGTTAACACGTCCTTGGTTTCTGCTCCACAAGTACACAGTGAGATCACAGGTGTCCTCTCCAGTCTGTTTTACGGTTTGTCTTTTTAAAGGGATGGCTGGAAGGCTGTGTGTGTTTATTGCGTAATGGAGCCAAGCAGAACATCCCTGATAAGAATGGACGACTGCCTCTTCATGCTGCCACTGCTGAGATTGACCTCAGGTAAGGGTCCTTGCAAACCTCCCCACTCAAAATCATGATGCATCATGTATAACACATGTCTCTCATGGCTGTAGTCCCATTTGCCAAGGAAACAATTTCTTTGAGACCTAATCAGCATGACAAATTAATGATAAAGCAATCCAAACAGGCACTTTAATGAACTGCCAATACTTATTATTGATAAATACTTACACAGTGTAAAATGTTGTTGTTACGTGAAATTCAAGTAAAGTCAAGTATAGCCCTTAATCACGGTTAGTGTCTACCCTGTCTCGCTCTATGTGTGCATGTCGGACACGAGCGAGGCTGCCGTCTCGTGGCGGAGGAGCAGCTGTGTTGAGCAGAGCAGAGAATGAGCTACTCATATCTTCAATACTATTAATGTTCATTCCTAGTGTCAACATGTAGATCTAGATGTTTTTTCTCATTTCAAATTTTAATTGTTACAATAGCCTATTCAACTTTTGTAGGAGGAATTTGTAGACTCTACATAGTGGAACAAATTAACCTGTTTAGAAACATACACAATGTAATCTGACTGGTAGCTAGACAGTCACTACTAGTATGAAGCAAGTTAACTCTGGTCTGCACTGAAGAGAGACAGCTAACCAAACTGGGTGACCAGACCTAATAAATCCATGGCCCATAGTCATAAAATGAAATTAGAAATATATTAGAAGGAAAATTATTTTAAAACATTTATTTGAAAAATGAAAAGAACATACAAACGAAATTACAAACGAAATCCAAACATTCTGAATGGCATTTAATGTTAGACTAGTTGGGTTTGCTATATAGATCTTTATACGGCTCTGAGTGATTTTTCAAAAAAAATGGGCCTTTATGATTAATAACTTCATAATTCAAAGTGTGTTTTTTGGACGTGTGTTACATTAAAGGTATCTTCTTAACAGTTTTAGAGAAGTGTCTTTTTCAATGGCTTGAGTATTTTAGACTGCACTCAAGGCTTAGATCCGACTATAGGCTGAGACACACCATAATATTTTCCGTTCTATAGTGTGTGTGTGTCTGTATGCGTAGTTTACATATAAGTTTAAGAAGTTGTTGTATCCTGACACAACACATAAACAAGCAGGCTAGCGTTGAGTTTCGCCAGAGTTGAAACCTGTTTACATACAAATACAAATACAACAAAGTGGATTTTATGTATAGGCAGCAGGATTGTAAATGTGGACTTTCCTGTCAGCTTGTGGAACTATCTGAAATCTGTTCCCCTTCACAGGGGTATTTGAGGAAATCGCAAATACTGTCTGCTTATTGGTGTAACATCTGTTTGTCCTATAACACAATAGGGTCCAGATGTTTTCTGTTGAATGCCACCTCAGCAAATGTTCTCTGTTTTAGGGTTTTGTCTTTATGTTGAGAGGTTCACTGTTGTCTTGTGATGCACCTGGCAAATCCACAGGGGACTGGTTAGTATCCAGTTGTGTTGAAAGGTTCCCTTTTGCTGCTGGGCAGAGATGGTCTGGCTGGGAAGCCAGTATTAGCAGGGACTCTGCAGGGCTGGGTGGTGCTACCGTCTGCTGATTCTGACCGTGGCTCCTCTCTCTCCGCTGGCAAACTAGAGGATCTCTGCCTTGGGGGTGGTGAATGCGATGTGTGTTGCCTCCTTCAAGGTCAGGATTATATACGAATGGTGCACAATGTTAACACTTGACAAGGTGCAAGGTGGTGAAAGGCAATAGGATTTTGTTTTGTTGGAAGTAGGGTTGGTAACATTATGTTGACTTCTGGGAAAGCTGTATGAGCTTACAGTTACACTCTTCAGTGCCTTAGACACCTGCTCCCCCATTTGTCTGACGTCATTGATACTAATATGAATTATATTATGTGGGTTGCCAATTCTCACCTGGCAGAGAACCTGCTGGGCTGTGTCCCACCAGATGGGGTCTGATGGGACACCAGAATTTTGCCACTTTTGGAAATCTCCTTTCCAAAAATATACCATTTGAATCAATGAGAATGGCGGTTTTTGATGGTGTGGTGTTCTGGAGCTGGTTGCTGAAACTGATCAGGAAGAGGTTGATAAGGAAATGGGAGGAGGAACTCCCTGACTTTCACAACCATAACCACACATAATGAAACTATTACTTGTTAGTAGTCGCTTACAATATGGACAGATACAGATACAGTTGCCTAATAAGAGACCTAAAATTAAAATATTTTGCCATTTAAATATATATCTCTCCAGCTGGTTCAGTCTAGCCATTATGGTAGGCTCAAGTCATTTCATTCGGATATGTGTGTGAATATCCATACTAACATTGCAGCCTATTTTATGATTCACAGATTGATGGCTGTCCTGCTGCAGCAATCCATGGCATGTGAAATAAATCACCAAGACAATGAGGTGGGAGATTCAGAACAATCATACTTAAGTCACCCAAAATGAACAACGATAACAGTACTGACTACCAGACAGAATGAGATATGGATGAAACTGTGAGGAACAGAGAGAAGGGGATAGACTTGTAACTCTACAAGTTACTGCATACTCTTCATACTGCAGTTATTCCAAGTCATCAAAATGTTATCCCATTTCAAGTATTTAGAGCTTGTGTGGTTGGTCTTCTGGTAGAATATTCCATTGTTTGCATTTGTTAGGTGGCACTGTTAAATGACCTAAATGAACACTTCAAAAGGAGATATAGGGATATACAGAATACTGTGCATAATGTCTAATCTGAAACACTGTTTTTGGAAGGGTATGACTGCTCTTCACTGGGCGTCCTTCCATAATCGTCCAGAGCATGTGCAGGCCCTGCTGCAGAAGGGAGCAGATCCAACACTGGTGGACAAGGACTTCAAAACAGCCCTCCACTGGGCAGTGCAGGTACAACTACGGGCTGTATGGAAGAGCTTAAACACCAGAGTGGCCAATTAGTAAATCACCAGACTAGCTGGGTGGGGGGGAGTGAAAGTGTGATGTTCTCTCACCCTTTAACTACTCTTGAAGTGCCCTTGAGCAAGGTACTGAACCCCCAACTGCTCCAGTGTAGCTGTACAGTGGTAGAAAACTGTGGTTGTACTGGTCAGTTACGTTTTAGAAGTATCTAACTGTATGAAGGTGAAGCAGGGTGACGTAAATTTGATATATATATATAAACCAAAATGGATTGTTATAATGCAGCTATCATGGAAGAGTACTGTTTTCAGTAGGGGATTCAGATTTAAATTTTAACAGTGTCTAGCCTAAATATCACAATGTGACTGCCAAGTATAGTTTGCTATGAAGTAGTATCTCCTAGTGGGACACAATAGTAGACCACATTCAAACACATGGTACGCCTCAATACAATAAAAGATAATTTATATAAACGTCACCCTAGCCTTCATTTGCCTGACGCTTCCAAAAACAGCAGTTGTTTAAGACTGCTTCCACTGATTCCACTGATTTGTGCAAACAACCATCCGGTTGTACAACGCTACCTCCAATGTCAACCCCTGAGCCTGCTACGTTCTTCTTAACCCCCCCACACACACACACCTACACCTGGATCTACTCAGAACTGCCCTTACCACACACACACACACACACACACACACACCTCGACCAAATTGCAAAATTGCACAACTGTAAATTGCACTTGGATTTTTTATACAACCTATGTTTATTGTATAGTGATGTGTGCCTCTCTCTTGCTTTGTTCTGCTGCATAACTGCAATTTCCCAATACAATTTATACAATAAAGAGCCATCTAATCTAATCTACTAATTGCCTGCCAGGAGTGCAGGCCCCTCCCCGACAATTAACAAGGCAATTGGCCTAGCTCGGGTGAAACTACCTGCATTTGGGGGTGTGACACAAACAGAAACTGGGCTCACTTGTCATAACCCTAGGCTAGCACACTAAATCAAAACTGTAAGATATAAGGACAAATAACAACACAGTTAGGCCTGAAGGTGTGGTTACAAAGACAATCTGACTACCCAGTATGCACCTACCTAACTGACCAACTAGCAGCTAACAACAGACTACTGATTAAGGGACTAGCACTGAAGCAGCCTAAACACAGCTAATAGTAACTTGTTCACCAAGAATAATGTACTGAGCCTATTCTAGATGAGTCTAGCAGTTCATAATCCCTCCAGAAGTTAAATGCACATTATATATACATAACATATATTGAGTTGCAGCCACATGATTTGCTGTTTGGAGGAGCAGGCTATTTACGTTAACAAGCAGGAGTACCTAATGAACTGGCCTGTAAGTGTATATTTATTTCTCAACAGAGTGGTAGCAGGTACATGTGTTCGCTCATCCTGGACCACCCACTGGGCTCCTCTGTCATCAACTATGACGACGAAAATGGAAAGACCTGCGTTCACATTGCTGCTGCAGCTGGCTATAGTGACATCCTTTTTGAGTTGGCTCGATTCAGTGTGACAAACCTGCAAGTCTTGGATGTGGATGAAAGGTTAATGTTCTTTACCATCACAATATTTTCCCCAATAGCCTACAGTTGTTGTTCAAGTAATGACACACAGGATTTTCTTTTCAGGATGTTGAGATAATTATCTCTTATATCGAACAAATCCACTTGCATCTTTCATTCACAGTGAGGACAATGTTTCAAACACATCAGTTCAACTTGACATGAAATATATTGACTGAAGTTGAACATATGATACATTTATGGTGTTAATGTTATCACCGTGTTTCTAAGATGGCCTTCTTCAATATAGTCTGACTCCTTCAATATACAATATCTATCTCTTTTAGACAATTCTCTCCATCCTTGCTCTAGGACTCCTCTTCATTGGGCATCAGCAGCAGGAAAGGAAGATTGTGTCCAGGCTTTACTGCAGCTAGATGTGGAGCCTGGGCCCAGGGACATCAATGAAAACACACCACTTACATATGCAATGTACTGTGGCCACACTGCATGCATCAAACTTCTGTCAGCTGTCAACAGGTAAGCCAAAGGTATCCTTCTTTAGGGCGTTTGTGAGGATTAACCTCCATTATGTGCCATTTCCAGGACCATCTTTAGGTTAATCCTTTTGTAAAAGACATGTTCAGATTTGAACCCTTTTCTGGGTAACTACTGTAATACTGTTCAGTTCCACAAGATTTGTTATTTAATGGGAAAATAAAGATTGATCTTACAAGTGATGAGCCAGTTGTGACTATGTGAAGCAAAGAGTTGTCAATAATATATCATACTAATATGCAATGTTGTTTTACAGATCAGATGCAGCCAGACAGATACCTCCACAAGGGTGCGACCAGGTCCAGAAGAAGGAGGGAAAGTTTCGCATGCTAAACCAGATCTTTTCCTGCAAGAGGAAGAAGGAGCACCCTAAGGTTGGCAAGCGAGAGCTGAGCTGGAATGGACACCTGACTGAAGAGACCTCAGAGGTGGATGATATCATCACCATGTTTGACTGCATTATAGACGCCACGGCCAACAAGAAAGGAGAGGATGGCTTTAAGACTGGGATGCAACCACCTGAACTGCAGAAGCCCCAACTTCTTGATAATCACACGCAAAAGTACTACGGGGTACTGCCTCCTATACGGACACAAAGTCTTCCACCTATTACTCTGGGGAACTCTTTGTTGGCCTGTTCCCAGAATGCTGTGCAACAAAATGATACAACAGGACCAGTGGTGAACCACTTTGCCCACTGGTCACAGAAGAGCAAAAGTGAACATGACCTCTTTGACAGTCAGCTCAAGGGACGGGCACTAGTCAGTAATGTCTGGAAAACTGAATCAGTTTTGGTCAACAAATCCTGGATTTCAACCCCTGCCCAGAGTCTGTTGGACAAACATGAGGTATCTGGCCCTTTGGATGTCCTCTGCCCTAACCAAGCTCCATACATCCAGAAGAATGACCAAGGTAGGCTTTTTACCTACCTTAAGGAATAAGGTTAAGTGATAAGAAAAATGCTAGGTTGTGGGACGTCCTGGTGACTCAGTTGGCTGGGACGCATTCCATGTGGCCTCGATGTCCTGGGTTTGAATCTGGCCCATGATGTGTTGTCCTTCGATCTTTCTCGTCTCTTCCCTTTGACCTGTCTAATAAAGGCAAAATTGCCCAAGAAATAGGGTAATCTATACATTTAAAAAATGTATAGATTGTGTCATAAAAGAGGAAATTATGTGAAGCCATACAGCAATTAATAAGTATTACAGTCTCAGGAAGTCTCAAAAGTTCATAATGCCCTCATCAAAACATCAAAATTACATGCAGCAGTAAAGCTATGTCCTGTCAACAGGCAATAGAGAGTAACCCCTTTCGATCAAAGTAGCTTCAAATAAAAAAAATAAAATAAAAACATTTTTAATTAACCAGTTTCATGTCTGGAATTTCTTAAACTCCAGGACACATTTTTGAAGGGGCTTGTCTGTTGTGCTGTTGAGCCCAAAGTGGATTTAATGTAATGAAATAAGTAAGTCATATTGTAGGATTTTGTAATACCTGGCATTTACAGCCTTTGAATAATTTCCACCATTTTAAATTACAGCCCTGAATACACACCTGCTACCTCTAGACAAGGTGAAGATGAGAGAGACTGCTCTAACTCGGAACTGCTTGGCTCCCATTCGTGACCACTGCACCCATAGGTGTAAGCACTTTGGTTCCTCTCTTACTTCACATTGCACAGGGATCTTGCCAAATGCCAATGGGGGGAGTCCTGGTCAATGTCCCCTCTAAGCCAGTAGTGCCATGAAGAGTCTGCAGGTTTTCATTCAAACCAAACACTATTGCAGCTGATTTCACTGATTAAAGCCATATTCAGACGAGATTAGTCTTCAGGACAATGCGTGAACTGTTAACATCTGTAATGTTAATGGACAGTTCACACAGGATAATAGATCTAAGAATCAATTGTTCAAATGATTGATCCTTTTCAGTGAACAAATCAAAATTCTGAATCAAAATTTCAAATTGGTTCAGTGTACGTATATGGTTGGACTGCGCTCACTACAGTCCTTGCAAGCACAGACATTTGTTGTCTGCCTACCTTGGCAATGACTTCAATGCTGGTTGGCTACTCACCAAGAAATTGGCTTAATCAACCACAGTTGCAACAGACTCAGAAAATCTGAAAACTTTCTTGTCCATTCATTCATTGTTGTCATTCTGTGACACCCAGTATTGTACAATTTGTTCAGAAGTTCAGTTGCTAGTATATGGGCTACTAGCTCAATTACTGAATCAACATCTTTTGTTTGGACTGAACAAACTGTTCAGGCATGTAGGTGGTGTCAAAATGGGGCCTTTTTGTTAAAGGAATCAGTCTTCCCACCACTACTCTGTAATCAGTCTCCAAAATTATAGAGATTGGAGAATCTACTCCATTTATGTCTTGTCATCACACTTGACGTTGACATGCTCAGACAACAACAAAATACAACATGGATGCAAGAACTAAGAAAAGTTTAAACTGGAGTTTTAGATTTTGGGTCTGATCTCAGTTTGGGATGAATGCCAGACAAATGTAAAGAGTCCTTTCCCAAAGGAAATGACAATATTTGCCAACAATCTCAGAGATGCCAATTCAGACAGGAATAACCTGAGGTTATTTTTACTGGGCATTTTTTGGAGGTGAAAGAGGTGAGGATTTTTACTGGTGTGGGTGTGCGCAGTCTTTAAATATTAGACATGGCATATTTGGATGGGGCTAAAATTACAGACATGCTCTGGTAATGATTGCATTACCCTAACCACCCCCTGTAAAACGGTCTATATAGGGTTTAACACACCTCGAATCAGAGAGGAGGAATTAATCATTGAAATGAGCTGCTGTAGTGTTTGGTTTGAATGAAAACCCGCAGACTCTTCCATGGACACCACTGGCTTCGTTGTTTAAGCCACTGCTTCTCAATGCCAGTACTCTGCACCCAGACATGTGCTGGTTTTCATTCTTGCCATCTAATCGGGGACTCTTTTATACTTTATATTTTGAAAACCTAAATAATGTCCTTCCATGTCTCTGCAGTCTCTCTACCACCTGACCAAGTCTCTAAAGGAGTGAAGAAGTCCAAGTCCCTACCAGTAGGCACCCTAGGGCGAAGTTTAGGGGGACTTCCACCACCAGTGACCTCCAAGTCCCAGAGGTCCAGTATGCCCCAGAGTCAGTCAATGTGCTATTTCCTGCCCATGCTGAATGGAGAGCCCTTGAGAACCGTCCAGGTCCTCCCTGCCATCCCCCCACAGAGGAGGCTTAGTCCCACTGAGATTGAGCCCAAAACAGACCGCAGTCTAGAAAACAGAACCTGATGCAACGCAACCATTCATTGGCGACACACAGAAATAAATGTTATATTATTGTGACTGTAATTCCGCTCGGTGTAGTACAGTACAGTCATTTAGCAGACGCTTTTATCCAAAGCGACTTACAATAAGTGCATTCAACATAGGTAGGCAAGAAAACTACTAGTCACCAGAAATCGTAAGTGCATTTCCTTCCTAAACAAGCAACTAAGAGCATAACTAGTGTTAAGGTAAGAGTGCAATAAGTTAGCAACCTACTATATCTTAAACAAATGAGACAAATGAGACAAATAAGAGAATCAAATAACAAGAGCTAAGACAAATAAGTGAACCAAATAAGCAAGAGCTAAGACAAATAAGTGTATCAAATGAACAAGAGCCAATAAACAAGAGCTCAGACACATAATTGACGACAAATAGGCAAGGCTAAGAGGAAGAGTCAGGGTAGTGTTTCCTGAAGAGGTGGGTTTTCAGCCTGCGGCGAAAGATGGGCAGCGACTCTGCTGTCCTGACATCAGTGGGGAGTTCATTCCACCACTGCGGGGCCAGGACAGAGAAGAGCCGTGACCGTGTAGATCGGCCGCAGGGCCCTCTGAGCGACGGGACAACCAGTCGCCTCGAGGCAGCAGAGCGAAGTGGTCGGGCGGGGGTGTAAGGCTTGACCATAGCCTGGAGGTAAGAAGGAGCTGTTCCTTTCACTGCCCTATAGGCTAGCACCAGGGTCTTGAACTGGATGCGAGCCGCTACAGGGAGCCAGTGTAGAGAACGGAGAAGGGTAGTTGTATGGGAGAACTTGGGGCGGTTGAACACCAGACGAGCTGCAGCTTTCTGAACAAGCTCCAGAGGTCTGATGGCAAACGCCGGGGCACCAGCAAGGAGGGAGTTGCAGTAGTCCAGGCGGGAGATGACAAGAGCCTGGATGAGCACCTGCGCTGCCTTGTCAGTGAGGAAGGGGCGAATCCTCCTGATGTTGTAGAGGAGGAATCTGCAGGAGCGCGTCACTGATGCGATGTTTGCCGATGCGATGTTTGTACTCACAGTATCTAATTTACAGTTGAATCTTCTCAGGAAAGGATGGAAGACAAATTAGGCCACGAAACAGTGGGGTCCAAAAGTCTGAGTACACTACCAAGAACTGTTTCTTTTCATCATTTATCAAAAACATATACATTTTTTACTTAGATGATACTTATTATTCAAGAATACATTATTTAGAACTGATCCGAATCCAAATTTGTAGATCTTTTAGAAATGCTTGTATGAAATTGAAATGATATGTTGTTCGTACATCATTTGGTAAGTGTTGTCAAATTGTTGTCACTCCATCTATTTCATTCAAATCAAATCAAATCACATTTATTTGTATAGCCCTTAATCACCGTTACAGTCTCTAAGGGCTTCACAGTGCCCAACATGTGAAAATAATAAATGGTTAGTACACGACATCCCCCAGCCTTAGACCCTCAGAGAGGACAAGGAAAAACTCCCACAAACCCTCACTGGGAAAATTGGGAGAAACCTTGGGAGGGGCTACTCAGAGAGGGATCCCCCTACCAGGACGGTTGGGCGTGCAATAGATGCCGAGTTTGGGCAAGCAGCGTATACACAATATATGAAAGTTTATTTTGGTGGGACATCCAGATCTGATGGGGCGGCATCACAGCAACGGCAACTCAGTCAGCGTCATCATAGGACTAGGGGACCATGCAGGCGCCAACACTGCCCACATAGGAGAACGCAACGTCCGCTCAGTCAGCATCGTGCTAGGAGGCGGGACCAACCAGACGCCAACTCTGCCGGGCTGCGGCCTGGAACAGATAGGAGACTCACCCACACACACCCATACACACACTCTCACTCACACAGACAAACATGACCAGCGTCAGTGGACAGGAGCAGGTAGACCAGGAGAATAGGACATGTAGGCAGGATGCTAGTATCCATCAGCAGGACCCTGATCTAGGATGAGCTAACTGGTCTAGCCTTACTCTGAGAAGAGACTGAGCCACTCCCTCAAGGCTGGTCAAATGACAGAGAGAATAAATGAGTTTTTAGCCTTGACTTAAAGACTTCGATAGAGCCTGCCTCTCTGATTGAGGCAGGCAGACTGTTCCATAGATAGGGAGCCCGGTAAGAGAAGGCTCTGTTACCTGCAGTTTTCTTTTTGACTGCTGGGATAGACAGGTAGCCAGCGTCCTGAGATCTGAGGGCGCGTGGCGGTTTATAAGGTTTAATCAAATCGGATAAATCGGATAAATTGGTCCCCCATAAATATTAATACACAGTGTGAATTGTTTTGGTCTTTTAACAACTAATACCAGATATAGTCTAAATTAGTTATTGTCGCTACTGCTAGTGCTTTAACTTTGAAAAAGGACTTCCGTTGAAAAATATTTATTTTAAAAATTCTGTAATCATTTGACTAGAATTTTTTTATTAGTTTTTGATAAATGATGAAATAACCCCACTGTATATGCTATGGAGAAAATCCTATGACTCCATGTGTGTCTAAAATGTATATGAGATGTCAGACTATTACACATTTCATTGAAGGGAATATACCCTGTCTGGCTCCTAACTATACATTTTTAACATCTGTGGGGGGAAAAAACAGCATTCTATTTTTACATATTTTTACCTGATGGTGGACAACTCCACAACCTGGCATGCACTGTGTACTGATGTTCTTGCACTTTTTAATATGTTTAAATTGTGACGGCATGTAAAGGTTTTGCAAAATTAAATATAACATTTCTATTACCTACATGGTGTGTGTGTGTCTGTGTGTGTGTGAGTGTGTGTGTGAGTGTGAGAGTCAGTATCTAATGTGGATTATACATCCACATTTTCACCAGTGACCAACTAAAATATTGGGTAAATGTTGAAACAGTGTTACAATGTTTGTAAACACATAATAAACATTTCAATGGGATGAGAAAGCTTAGGGCCGCTTTCAATGTACAAAGGCTGTTTGTGAATTGATGTATTATAGACTAGCCTTATATTCGTAAATAATATACTAAGAAAATCTACAAATGTGACATTATTTGAGGAGAGATGGCTGGAAAGTTAACCTACACACAAAACAATGTAAAGATGACAAGCATCAAGAAGTCCTTGAATAGACCTTTATTTAATTAATTAATTAATTTAGTTGAAAGAACAAAATATAAATGGAACAAATATACATAGCACATACGCATGGAATGAAAACAATTAATTGGATGAAATGGCTTAGGAATCAAACAGATACCAGGAAGCCAATGTGCTCTGTGGCTCAGTTGGACAAGCTACAAGAATTCATCCAGATTCATCAGAAATCAAAGAAGTTGAAAATACTGTCTGCAACCCTGACTTGTCTGCAACATGATCGGGAGGCAAGAGATCCCTCTACGAGATTGTTTGTGCCAACTCCCCTGAAATCCATTCAGCTTTGGCCTAAAATACATCTAGTGAGAACTAGAGGACAACTACAGATGGCAAAACTTTTAGAATCCTAACATAAAACAGATAATTTCAAACTAAATGTATGGACTTTTTAGAAGCCTTACTCATACTGAAAGGTGACACTCCAGGCGATGATGCACCAGACCACAGATCACACATTAAACAAATGAACCTGTGATGGGCTGTTAGGCTCGCCTGCATATCCCCTAATCAGAGCAGAGAAGTTAGGGATAGGCTGCTCTTCCTGTTAAAAGCCCTGTGTTTTGTGTGTGCTAGTAAATGTGGGAGCTATAAATATACACTTGTAAAAATGACTAATAAAAGGAGATCATTTTTACATATTTGCATGTTCTGGTTTTCCTAGATACTGAGAAAAATGAAGTCCTGGACTTCAGAGATTTGCATTAAAGAGATATTCAACATTTGAGCTGTAATCATATTTGTATGACTTCTATATGGTGAAACCTACCAATTATTATTCAAAATTGTAATACACCTAGTTGCAATAATCAGAAACTTCTGTGTGAAAAAATTTAAATCTGACCATAAAACATTTTTGCCAAAGTGGACTTGCACAGCATTAACTAACACATTATGTAACAGCGAGGGACTGTATTGGGACTTTTTGGTAATTTCATGATTTACCAACTGACGACATTGTGGCAATGTCCCATGGTGGTAATTTTATAAGCGCCCTACATACCAACCCACAACGCTAAGTAGTCTGAGAGTAAATACCTAACATCGCCAGTCGGTTGTCAAATCACAATTGTAGTTATTATTCGTGTTGTAGTAAACCTTACATGCAGGTTAGATTCTATTTATTAACTGAGCTGACTGTGTTATTATAGCAAGTGGCTGTTGGCTAATTGTTATGGAAATGTGATAAATAACACATGGTAATATCATGGCCAAGAGAGTTTATTATTTATTTATGATATATGAATAATCACATAATAATAATAAATAAATTCACAATTTAAAATATGCTTAAGACAAGCTCCTCCCCCATTACGTTGTCTGACCATGGACGATGTCAGTGGCTGTCTTATTAAAGGATAATTAAAAATAAATGCATGACATGCTAACGTTTTGACAGTTAAAGGATAATTCCGGTATTTTTATACCTGGGCCATATTTTTACATATTTTGGGCTCTAAATGACTAATAAAAAAGTTTTGGAATTGGTCCAGTAGATCGCCTCAGCGGGCACTCGCGAAACGGGCTGCAATGGCTGCAACGTAATCCGTTGGGGCCACTGCGAAAAAAACAAAACTTTTTGTATCTATTAGTCATTTAGAGCCCAAAATATGTAAAAATAGGCCCAGGTTTAGAAATACAGGAATTATCCTTTAACTCTCAAAACGATACAATACTTTTGTATCCTTAGTCTTAGAATAGAAATGTTCCAGAACCAGTGGCGGCTGGTGCATTTTTCTCCAGGGGGGGGCTATACCAAAAATCAAACAAACATGTACTAAGGTATCATCAGTGTATTTAAATAAATGAAAAGGCCTTTATTTGTATTTGCTGAGCTGAATGAACATTTGTTGTAATGAAACGTGCTTAAGGTAAGTTAAGGTACTTCAATTAGTGCAAATTCTTTATAATAATTATCTTTTATACTACAATATGTAATGGTGAAAGACTAAAGTAACCGAAAAGTGCCTCGATAAGTGCAACAGAAATCTGACAACACAGAACCCTGAGACAATGGCAGAAAATTATGAACACAGTAAGACCTAATAGAAAATAACATTTAAGAAAAAAATAAATTAATATGGTATTACATTTGAAATACCCAGTGCCATCAAAACGCTGAGTGAACTGGCTCAAAGCTATATGACTTTGCCACCTTGTGGCTTAAACTTTGTGTACATAAATTTTGCCCTTCTCTCCTTGAGAGATGCACATTTCTCAATGACTCTATGGCACCACAGAACTTGACACAGTTTATTATTTTAGACAGGATGTGCCTGTTTTTGTCAACCTCTTCATTATGCTTACAGATCCCTATTCTGTAGCCTTCATCAAGCTGAGCAGCTATGTTTACTTTCCCAAACATTTGCTTTTGATTTTTCTGATATGTGGTTTAAATCATTCAAACCTGTCTGAATCCATGCTGGGTCTGAGACCTGTCGTTTGAAAAAGGGTGCAGGGAAAGCAAAATAAAGCATTGGCGTCACTACATACAGTTAGCCAAGCCTTCCTACTAAACCAGCTCCTTGAAAATGACCGAGTTGTCTCATTCTGGCGCATTTTATGTCAGATGTACCACGAGCCACTCGCTCTCTGCTGCCAACCAGTGGTTGGTGGTGTGTAAATCAGCAGCATTCCGATAAATGCTGTTTGTACATGCGCAGTTCGTTGGTGGGGCGCAGCTTTCCTTTGAGAGGAGCGAACTGCGCATGTACAATTTATAACGAGAGTCAATGGGCAAAGATTTTTGCGCCCCAGGCCGGAAATACGTGACCTAGCAGTAACTTTAGACAACGTAGAACAATTTGAATCTACATTTTATTGCAGATTATACAGTCTACTCACTAACTATATAATATTTACGTCGCTCATTTAAAAAAAAAAAAAAAAAAGAAAGACATTTTTAAAGTCTTATTCAATGAAGTCTAGGATGTGGGGAGTGGTGGTGGGGCGGCGCCCTAGCGCCCTCTATTGGCCAGCCGCCACTGTCCAGAACTAAAGATACAATACTTTTGTAGCCTTAGTTCTGGAACATTTCTATTCTAAGACTCTAATTTTGTAAGAAGTATATTTGGTTGTTTGTTGGCTTTTATTTTGAAGTATTGCCGGAAGAAGTTTTTGCTCCTTAACGCTGGTGTAAAACTGCGTCTCTGGTTCGAGATTAAACCCCGTGCTTTATGACACTTATTTGTATACTGCACCAAGCTAACGGAAGAATTATATAAACTACACAATAAACAAGGGTTACACTTGATGAGAGAGTTTAATGTTTAATTAATTCTGAGATAATTATCTCGTTAATTCAGAAAAACAGGGCGAATTTTCTTTTCTCAGGTGAATGCATTACGCTTCCGTAAATTAGTGAGGGGCCATTCAAATATTTTATTACCCACATTGATCTACAAAAGTCCGAATGAGTTGTAAAAGGGCCCCTCCCGAGGAGGTTGTGTAGAAGAACCTCCATACTAGTGTGACGTTATTTCACAATGCAACAAAGTGAAATGTCATTGGTCGATCAAGGTAACCTCCACTAATTGGCTGGACCATACGCGATGACCTCTCAGGGATTTAACAGATTTCAACTCAATTCCGGGATGTAGCATAGCATACCCTCTGTTCGGCCCACCAAGATGAGTCATCACAGTCACACACATTCACACTTTGACACCAATGTGGTAAAACGTTGTTGTACTGTATATTATCTAGTTTTTAAAATATAACGCTAAAAGGTTCAAATACTGTTAGGAGCATCTCAGTATCTGGCAGTATCTGCCTTTACTGAGAACTAGAGGGGCGTAGAAATACTGGAAGGCAGTGGCGGACCGAACAGCAAACGGTAAATCTAATTCGCCAGAAGTCTTTGACAGACAGTTTTTCGAGCAAATAGCGGAGCAGTATTTCTTCACAAGGGAAATGATCAGATCTGTACTATCCTTGTGGTAGTGAAGACGCTATTTGCAGATTGCTTCAGTCGATTAATATTTTTTTAAATCATACAAATGTGGCGCAGTACTGCTAAGTATTAAGAAACAAATATACTTTGACGGGAAGTAGGTGGTTCCACTGTACCGTGGTTGTTCCACCCTAGTTTTACTGGTTAGCATTAGCTTGCCCTCTCACACCACAAATATCCAAGTTTATTTAGTCTTGACGTTTGTCGGATATTTCAACCATCCACGAGACATGGTATCGACCTAGCGTAGACTAAAAGGCCAACATTTACGTCCATCGATCAGGTAAGCGGAACGAATTTCGCTTGTTTTGTAAGTGTTGTCACAATATGACGTGAGCCAGTTAGCTTGGATGCTAACATTAGGCAATCATAATAAATAATGATGTTAGCCTCGCCACCTGTATGCTCCCAGTTTTGCTTTTTGAATAACATCTTTATATGTTCATATCTAATTTACAGACATTTCGCTAGTTAATATAACGTGAACTTCAGTAAGTTGTAAAGTTAGCGTAACAAACCTGTCAGTTCGATTTTAACAGTGCATACAATGTTTATCTTCACTAACCAGAGTTAACGTTAACCGACAATGTTATTTTTCTAGTCCTCTTGGACACCAAGATGGTCTCCCAGTATGGTTCGCTCCAGCTTCTAACATTGGCGTACCTGGCGTCCAGTCTACCTGCCAGCGGTGGTCAGTAAACTTTTATCTATTAACTTCCAGTAATATTAGTGGGGAATATCATCTTCCATCCGTAAACATCAAATTTTACTTAACCTACGTCAAATCAGTGCTCCATTTAGATATTTACATGTAATGATTGGTTCTGTTTGTAACATTGGCATTTGGGATGCAGATAATGTTATCACTAAAAACATCCAAATCTCTGAGTAAGAATAATAGACTAGATTCTCTCTACCAACAGAAACCTGTCAAAAGCTTAGGAAGATGGTATAATGCAGGCCTAAGTGATTCAATTTCAGGTCAATTTCAGGAGTTTAGGCAGGAAGCAAGTATAGACAAGTCAGGGCTTCCAGGAACATTAAAATTGTGGTGCCTGCAATTTGGATTGTTGCCTCTGCTGTTGTGGCCATTGACAGTGTATGAGGTTCCCCTATCTAAGGTAGAAAATCTAGAAAGGTTGGTTAGTTCATTCATTTTAGAAAACTTTGAAAATGGCTTGGAGCACCACGCTGTCTAAGCAGTGCCGCTTTGTATGGGAAAGGCATTCTAGAATTACTGTTATATAGCCTGACAGAGGAGTACAAGTGTGTTAAGGTGAGATTGGAAATTACTCTTGAGTAAAAGGATCTAATGGTTAGGAGTGTAGCGGCAATTAAAACACGGCAGAAGTGGAACCCAAAAGAGGCAGTGCAGCAAGCACAGGCAGCACTTAGACATAGGGACATTGTAGGCCAGGTGCAGCGTGGGCGAGGGGGTTTAAGCTGTGTGCAGGAAAACCTGTATGGAGTACGGCAGCGCCATCAGAAAAAAGGAAAATGGTAGTCAAAGAGATTTATCATCAGGAGGAAGCAATAAGGTGTGCTAGGGCAGTTTCTCAGGCAAAACAAGGGCAGCGGGTGAATTGGGAGACTGTAGAAAAGAGAACAATGGGGTGGAGAGAGTTGTGGAGTATGGATGCAAACCGAATTAGATTTATTATAGGGGCAACCTATGATGTGCTGCCATCTCCCCAAAATCCTAGTCAGTGGACAGCTGGATTCTCCCTGCTGGATTTGTTCTAACATATGCACGCTTAGACATATAGGGTGTAAAGTTAGTCTCTCCAATACACGATACACAAGTGTTGAAATGTTTGGCAGCAGCATTTGAGGAGAAATGTACAGTAGGGAGAGAAAAAAGGCTGTGTACGTGAGGGAAAAAGATTAGGAGAAAGGAGAGTTCATGCAGACTTGATACAGGGCAGCTAGGAGTTGGAGAGATTGGAGAATGAATGTAGATTTGTTTGAACTGTGGCCATGGAGATAGTTTGCTTAAGATCAGACTTCCTGTTGTGGTCAGAGGCACAGAAAATAGTTTATTGTATTGAGCTTACTGGGAAGACTGAGTTGACGAGGCAAAGGAGCAGAGATATGTGGAACTGGCAGTGGAGGCAGAACAGCGAGGTTGGAAGGCTCGGATATGGCCTGTGGAAGTTTGCCATCAAGGGTTTGTAGCAAAGTCCGTGTTTGTACTGTTAGGCGAGTTGGGATTTCACTGACGGAATTTGAAACAAGCAGTTAAGAATATGTCTCCGGCAGTGGAAGGAGCAAGTGAGTGTTTGCAGTTGTCCCCTAGCTGGGGAGCACGCCAAGGTAAGCGCAACTTGTGTTGAGCGTTGTTTGGCATTGTGTTATTGAGGGGGGGTTTGTACTGCTAGCTATGTAAGTGGCCATCAGTCAAACACACACACACACACACACACACACACACACACACACACACATCATTCTTATAATATCTGAATTTCTTCTATGAGTGTTTGCCCTGGATTATGGCACAAGGGATAGTAACATCTTATCCTGTGTGTTGATGAATACCATATTCATCATGTCAAGGGAACAGAGAGGGGAAATAGATGAAAAAAAATACCATCAAACTGTTTGATGTGTGATGTGGCCTGAAATGGACTTAAATAAGAGGAATAAACTAGCTAAGCAGAGATCCAACAGAAACATCTAGTGAATAGGTCCAAGTTTATCACCAGGTTTATGTAGGCTATGGACAGCACTGTGCTGATTGAGCCCATTCGACACATAAAGCACAATGTACTATATTTGGCTGGACATATCACAATAATTCTGATGTCTTTTCATTTTTTTTAAACAACCAAAAACATCAACATCATTTTTATCTGCAGGAGTTAATGTCCAAAGTAAGCGAAACCCCAGCAGTGTGAACTAGCTGTCATTCAGTTTTATGTCCTTATGTGACAAATGGCTTTCAAAAGGACAATGTTCTGCTTATTCTAGGGGGATTATTTAATTGGGCCTAGAAATTAATGAGGCTTGGTAGTAATGTAGGTTTCAAACATGCTTCTGTGAACTAATGGGCCATTTGCCTCTTTTTTTGCATATGTTTGCAAAACTCACTCTCATAGCAGCCAGTGCCAGTGATTCAGCAGAATCATGATGACAATCTCCAATCTATAGTGAAAAAATTCTTGTTTATATTTGAAAATATATTATAATATATTTATAATAAATACATACAGTACTGTGCAAAAGTCTTAGGCACCCTAGGTTTTTTAAATATAATTTTGGTCTTATTAGTGTTATACATTACTGCGTTTTATAGTATTTTTTTTTTTTTTGATATTTAGAAACATTTCATTATTTTTGAAAGCATCTTCACTTTACGGAATTGTTTTGCACAGTACTGTATAATATATTTTCCCTGTAAATATGACACTCAGACATTTCACTGTCTTTGTCTAAAATGATTATCTCGTCGCAAACCTCCTTAAAATATTGTGTGTGTGTTTTGACTGCATGCAAAGGGAGTGGGAACATTTTGACTTTTTAGCAACACACATTAAAACTATTGTTTTGGCATTTCGACTGGAACCAGGTGAACCTCTATACGCACATCCAATGATGATCCAAGAAACCAATGTTATGAAGAAAACTTAAGTTATTAAATAATAAAGATTGTAGAGCGAAAGGCATACAAATAAAGATTGTAATTTGTCATAATGGCTTGTGTGTGTGTGTGGTGTGGTTCAAGAAAATGTATGCCACACCTAGGCTCTCTACCAAACATTTTGCCGTGGGCCAGGCCTCAGTTTCCTGCCTCATATCCAGCCTGCCTCACCTGACACACCCTCTTTGGCCTGCCCACCCCCACTAACATGCAGTAACTACTACTTAGGCTAGGTGGGGATGCTACTCTGAGATATTAAATCATATGCCAAAAAACACATTTCTTATAATAACAAGAAAACAATGTAAACATAAAGAGAACCCTAGAAAATGGCTCCAACAACTATTATTGGCATTGATGAAACTGATGCTTTAACTGAGACCAAGTATTGTGGTAACATGATCTTGTGTTTGTTTGTGTTTAGACTGTGACTACCATGTGGTGATATCACCACAGTCCCCAGTGGTGGAGATCGGGACTAATTTCACTGCCACATGCATGCTCATCAATACAACTGAGGCTACAGCAAATGACCTCTACTGGTATGCTTCTGAGGCTACTATACCCAAAGAGCAGTATACCAGGATCAACGAATCAGCTGTTAATGTCACTGTCACCATCACCAGTGAAACACCTCTATGGATATTTTGCAAATGCCAGAAGCGTTCCTCACCCTATGTAGTATTGCACCCAAGCAAATTTGTCCATGGGATCCGGCTTCAAAGGGGCTGTAAGTTCTACCTTTTTGATAAACCCTTTAAAAAGTTAGACTACTTTTTTATGAAATTGACTAATGATGTAAAACAAAATGTCTATGAAAGGTTTCCTGTGCAGTTGTATTGTTGTCGCTATAAAATGCCATATGAATAAATATAGCCAAAGTTCATTGGGTAATGGTGGCCATATTGTTCATCCAATAAGGCGTTCGCCATGGAAGGAGGTGGAGGATTTCTCACCTCAATGTAGCCGTCCATCCCCAGTTGGGGACGGGGGCAGTGTTTTAAATTTCTGCCCACTCAGCTCATACTACCCCTAAATCTTTTGTATTTCGTCACTGATCGGGGTGGAGCCGGCAGTGCAGCAGAGCTGAAATTTTCAACCCAAGGAGAGTGAGACAAATACATGAAGTTATGTCTGCAATGTTGAGTTTATGTCCAGTAGGTTTGTAGGTTTCGCCATATACTGTAGAAGTCATACAAATATGTTTACAGCTCAAAAAAAAAAAAAAAAGTCTAAATCTTTGACAAGCATTTACACACCATTTCCAGTCATTGTACAAAACGTCAAGTCTCTAGCATGTAGCATTCTAGAATGTAGATTCTAGCATTCAGCCCTACAGGCTAGAACCCCTAATAATATCAAAATACAAATGTTTATGCATATGCAGTTACGTTTCAATGTGGCAATAGAAAGTCAAAGTCTGTTTTTTTTTGTAATCAAAGTGTGTTGTTATTTGCCTCTATGTCAGATCCCCCTGTAAAGCCTGAAAATCTAACCTGTATGGCAGTTCAGGAGAAATACGTCATCGCCCCAAACATCAACTGTACTTGGGAACCAGGAACACGTGAAAGCAAGGAAGTCATAACAAAGTACACACTGATTGTTGTGACCTTGTGAGTACCCCCTTGGATTTTAAACAGTAATTTTATCTTTTAAGCTTTTTTTGTTTTAGTTGTCCTACTGCAGAAATTCTAGGTCTTCTCCTGGTCAGAAATCTACCGGCACCAAAACAGTTTGTAGTGTCCCTGACCATGAAAACTATAAGTCACAGAATAAAAAATGTACGAGTTGTAAGAAGCACTAAGGTAACAAATTGATAATTAAAGTAAAAGCCTATATTTAATATTCATACCATGTCAGTACAGTGGATTGACTATCAGCATGTAGTGAGAGAGCTTGAAAGCTGGAATACAGTTAGGTCCGGAAATATTTGGACACAATTTTCATAATTTTGGCTCTGTATGCCACCACAATGGATTTGAAATGAAACAATCGAGATGCAATTGAAGTGCAGACTTTCAGCTTTAATTCAAGGGGTTGAACAAAAATATCGTATGATAAAGTGTTCATTTTTAATACTTTGTCGAGAATCCCTTGCAGGCAATGACTGCCTGGAACCCATGGACATCACCAAATGCTGGGTTTCCCCCTTTGTGATGCTTTGCTAGGCCTTTACTGCAGCTGTCTTCAGTTGTTGTTTGTTAGTGGGTCTTTCTGCCTTTAGTTTTGTCTTCAGCAAGTGAAATGCATGCTCGATCGGGTTGAGATCAGGTGACTGACTCGGCCATTGCAGAATATTCCACTTTTTTGCCTTAAACTCCTGGGTTGCTTTCGCAGAATGTTTTGGGTCATTGTCCAGCTCTACTGTGAAGCACCGTCCAATCAACTTTGCTGAATTTGGCTGAATCTCAGCAGACAGTATATATAAGGATGGCCTGTTTCACTTGCATTGAGAGCTCCTTTGACCGCATGTTGTGGGTCCACAGCAACAGCTTCCAAATGTGAATGCCACACTTAGAATCAACTCCAGACTTTTTACCTGCTTAATTGATAAAGAAATAACGAAGGAATAGCCCACACCTGTCCATGAAACAGCTTTTGAGTCAATTGTCCAATTACTTTTGGTCCCTTGAAAAAGAGGGGGCTACATATTTAAGAGATGTAATTCCTAAACCCTTCCTCCAATTTGGATATGAATACTCTCAAATTAAAGAGTCTTCACTTTAAGCCCATATTTATTATATAACTGTAACTTGAATATGTTTTGGTAAACAGCTAAAATAACAAAATGTGTGTCAGTGTCCAAATATACAGTACTGCTCAAAAGTTTGGGGTCACCCAGAAAATTTCATGTTTTCCATGAAAATTCACACTTTTATTCATCAAATGAGTTGCAAAATGAATAGACAAGGTTAGAAATAATGATTCTTACTTGAAATAATAATTTTGTCCTTCAAACTTTGCTTTCGTCAAAGAATCCGCCATTTGCAGAAATTACAGCCTTGCAGACCTTTGGCATTCTAGCTGTCAATTTGTTGAGGTAATCTGAAGAAATTTCCCCCCATGCTTCCTGAAGCACCTCCCACATGTTTGATTGGCTTGATGGGCACTTCTTACGTACCATACGGTCAAGCTGCTCCCACAACAGCTCAATAGGGTTGAGATCTGGTTACTGCGCTGGCCACTCCATTTTAGACAGAATATCAGCTGACTGCTTCTTCCCTAAATAGTTCTTTACCCATCTTAATCTTTTCCTTTTATTGGCCAGTCTCAGATATGGCTTTTTCTTTGCTACTCTGCCTAGAAGGCCAGCATCCTGCAGTGGCCTCTTCACTGTTGACGTTGGGACTGGTGGTTTGCGGGTACCATTTAATGAAGCTGCCAGTTGAGGACCTGTGAGGCGTCTGTTTCTCAAACTAGAGATGTGTTTGTCCTCTAGCTCAGTTGTGCACCGGGGCCTCCCTTCTCTTTCTATTCTGGTTAGAGCCAGTTTGCGCTGTTCTGTGAAGGGAGTAGTACACACCATTGTATGAGATCTCCAGTTTCTTGGCAATTTCTCGCATGGAATAGCCTTCATTTCTCAGAACAAGAATAGACTGATGAGTTTCAGAAGGAAGTTCTGTTTTTTTCTGGCCATTTTGAGACCATAATCGAACCCGCAAATGCTGATGCTCCAGATACTCAACT
Source organism: Hoplostethus atlanticus (assembly GCA_034670405.1). Classification (NCBI taxonomy): domain Eukaryota; kingdom Metazoa; phylum Chordata; class Actinopteri; order Trachichthyiformes; family Trachichthyidae; genus Hoplostethus; species Hoplostethus atlanticus. The sequence goes on from JAXDDX010000202.1 coordinate 191,790, forward strand.
AGCCTAAGGAAGGCCAATTTAGCTTTTTAACACGATAAACTTGGATTAGCTAACACAATGTGCCATTGGAACACAGGAATGATGGTTGCTGAAAATGGGCCTCTGTACCCCTTTGTAGATATTCCATTAAAGATCAGCCGTTTCCAGCTATAATAGTCATTTACCACATTAACAATGTCTAGACTGTATTTCTGATCAATTTAATGTTATTTTAATTGAAAAAAATTGTGCTTTTCTTTAAAAAATAAGGACATTTATAAGTGACCCCAAACTTTTGAGCGGTAGTGTGTATATGGACCTAACTGTATGGGCCAAAATACATGATGGCAGAGAACACAGATTAACAAATTTGGGTAGGCGGATTGTTCTAGCCTTGATAAGAATGCATAATACCTAGTGTACAGCCAAGAGTGAAATTCTGTGGAAAAATCATTAGTCAGTCAAAAAGTCATTAATCAATCTTCCCTCCACAAAGCAGGCCTGTAACATGTTTTTTTCTGTAATACGATAAGATATAGTGCCTTGCAAAAGTATTCAAACCCCTTGACTTTTTGCACATTTTGTTGCGCTATTGAGTTATTTCAAAACACATTTATTTGGGATTTTTCATCTGAGTTCTATGCGAAGCACTCTATTCTATCAAAGTGTAAACAAAATGGTTGAAATTTATGTGGAAGGATAAAATTAAAATAACAGAAATCAAGTTTCCATAAGTATTAGTATAGGTATAAGTAAAGCTTTTATCCGGAAATATCCAAGTTCATTTTTTTGTTGATGATGTTGGCCTTGCTGTGGAATTGTGGAACTATCAAGTGCTGGTATAACAACAACATTTCTCAACAGGCGTGACACTCAAAAGGTGGAGACTGTTAAAAACAACAGCGGGCAAATAACGTTCAGCGTTTTCCCCAATCATATGAGTTTCGATATTTCGGTGGTGGCAGAGAATATACTCGGGAAAGTCGAGTCTGAACATCTGATAGGTGATACCGACTGCTTCGGTAAGTTAAATGACTAGATGACCTATATGTGTCTCATCAAAGAGTTGGATTTAATTGACTCAGTCTTTAATTGGTTATGAATGTTTTTCTGATACCTGGAAAAATATAATGTACACTTTCTCATTAGTTTCTCCATGTATTTTCAGCAGACTAGAGTATAAAGTATTTTTGATTTTATGTTATTTAGGCTTGCACATTATTCTGGTCTTGGACTATGTTATGGTAGTGTTGACGACCATCACCATCTCTTATACAGTGTTTTGACAGCCTATTATGCCTTTTATTGCAGTGAAAACAAACCCTCCCTCAGATGTGAAAGTAATTTCTGAGAAGCACTTTCCCACTTCCCTTCTAATGAATTGGACTCCTCCTATTGCTAAGGAATATGTAAAACTGATGTATTGGATCAGATTCTGCCCAAATGGATCTCAAATGTGGACTTATGTGAGTGTGTTTCCGTTTCGTTCTCCCACATAGTCATATTCTTTCATGCTCCTTTTTGGATTCACAATTTTCATCAAATGCTCCTATTTCCCATAAATGAAGGAAACTCCAGAAATGATCTTGCTTTCAACAATATAGTGGAAAATATTTTTTAGAAACATACAAACTCTTTTGTCAGTATTGGTAGTATCATATTGATTTAGTGATTGCACACCTTAATGGCTTTCTGTCATTGATTGTATTGAACTGTGTTTTAGGTACCTCTTACAGACACCGCCAAGGAGATACAGTCTTTTAGACTCCAATCCCTCCAACCAGACACAGTCTATGTCACTCAGCTGTGCTGCAAAACTGCTAGAGGTTACTGCTATGGTTACTGGAGCAACTGGAGTTCCAACACTACAGCAAGAACACCAGAGAGCAGTGAGTATTATGGGAGGAAATGGTGTCACTGGCATTTAAATAGAAGCTTTTAACCACCATCAAACAACATGATGACCATGGAAATTTGAATTAACTGATTATTAACAGACAACAATGGCCTACAAGCAGTTGTTAACATTCTACCCTCAGATACTCTCTTACACTGTTATATATCATCAATCTGTGATGTTCAATGCATTCCAGGAGTTATTTTGTGATGAAGTATTGCATTTTTCTTTTTTTCTTTTTTTTCCATACCCACTCTCCCTCAACCTGCCTTGTCTGCTTCTACTTAAGTTAGTGATTGCCTACATTTCCCAGAATGTCTTTTGACAACCCCCAGAGAACGGTTGTGAACGTATTGCTGGTGCATTCACGTCGTGTTGCACAACGCAGAAAGATGGGAAGATTTCTCATTGCTCTGACATGGAAGTGTTCACGCGTTCAACTCGTTGGGCAGCCCTTGGCTATTGCTATCTAACAACTCATTAAGTTGCTTTGTCAACCAAACGAACTGTAGCAGGGTCAGTTGAGCAGAAGTGTACTAGTGTGAATATAACTAGTAATTATTCTTTTTATTACGTTGGACTGTGGACTTTGCGGCAGCCACGTTTGACACACTTAGTTCTCATTAGTTCGGTCAGGTGGGAGATGGCGGACCCTTCAAAACCTGGGAACGTTGTTTTTCAAACAGGAGCTTGCTGTCGCTGAAGAAAGTGGTGTCTCTTACTCTTCTATGGTGGATTTCTCCCTGTATAATTGTTGAATGTCTGTTCAAAATGGTGAGTCTAGAAAGAAGCCATTGTTCTCTGAGTCTGCGTGTCTGACACCAAAACCTGATGTTATAATTTACGCTGTTGAACATTTTTCACCTATTAAACTCCAATGTAGCTGCATTGAAAATATCTTGACCTGACGTGACGTCATTTACGCTTGGCAAATTAATCACGGGAATATGAAAAAAAACAGCCAAACAACAAAATGGATACAATGTACATCAACAATAGCTGGTGTAAGTAAATGTTTTAGGGAGGATTTTTCCTTTACTGTTCATCTTGGCACCCTAAAAGACTTGATGAGGTTTTTGAATGCTGAAGTTAAAAATGCTAGGGAACAATTGTTCCGTGACCTCATTAAAAGGTTCTTGGAGATGCTCCCCCTTGTGTCATTATTTAACCTTACAGAAAATGTCAGGAATTTTTCAATGATTTTGTTGATAAGGTGCATAGACTTAGAATGATGATTTACTTCACCAGCTCAGGCTATAACTGTTGCCATGAAAACCGCTGTTGAAGCCCTCTTCCTGTCTCCTGGACATACTGCCTACTAAAATTCCTTCTTTATTTAATTCATGTTGTCCACACATTTTAACTATTATCAAAAGCTCACTAGCTACTGTTGCTCCTAGACATTTCCACTTCACAATAACGGCACTTACAATATTGATTGGGGCAGCTCTAGCAACAAACTGACTTGTTGGAAAGTCACTGAGCTCTTCAGTACGGCCCATTCTACTGCCAATGTTTGTCTATGGAGATTGCACTGCTGTGTGCTTGATTTTATACATCTCTCAGCAATGGGTATGGCTGAAATAGCTGAATCCACTAATTAGAAAGGGTGTCTGCATACTTTTGACCATGTGGTGTAAAGTAGCTGACTGCCACTGTTTTTGATAGGTGCACCAGGTCTTATCTTCAACATCATGTAAGCTATATACACTTCAGTCCATTTGCTGTAGCCTTCAGTCCAGCTCTGCTCATCACGCCCTGTCAAATGAATTTTTTTCAGTACATTTAGTTTTTGTATTTATTTTTTTAGAACCAGAATGCCCAGTTACCACTAGTCACACTTGTCTCATAGTCTTGAAATTTCATAAAATTATCACAGCTGAGATGAGGAGTGCTAAAGGAAGGTGGCCAAGGCAAGTGAACATTCTAAACTTTTTTTTTCCCCCCCTCAATAAGTTGGAGAGCTAGACCTGTAGCCCTTCCAGGCTAGTTGATGGACGTCTAGCTTAGTTGTATGTCAGTTGCACCTCTTTCGCCTCTTTTTCAAATTTTTGTTTTTTCATTTTGAGACAGCATCAATGTCAAGTCTGGTCCAATATGGTGAAGATCTGTTAGCTATTGACTGGTCTATATCCTACAAGGATTGCTTTGGCAGAAGGGAGTTTGTGTCCTTGCGTCACAGGTTTTTTTGAACAGTGATCGAGTTAATTGGCTGACCGATAGTATCTTTTATAATAAAAGTGACAAGTGCGCCACATGGAGATATAAATGTGCTGAGACAACAGTCAAGAAAGAACCTGCATTTATTAGATACCACCTATATCAGTATCCTTTCAGAGGACCAAATGTGGTATTATATATGGACTATATTTGTTTGTGTGTTGCGCTGCTGCTGCAATGTTGAATTTTACTTGTTGATTTGAACTGTAACCTCTCTCTGTGATGTAATGTTTTTTTTATTTGGATGCTTTTGGAAAACCTATTAAAAAGATTATTGTTTTCCTGCCCAGAGCCAACAAGTAAACCAGATTTATGGAGAGTCATCACTCCAAGTGACAGCAGAAAAACACGAAGAGTGCAAGTGATTTGTAAGGTAAATTCACCTTCAATTACTGAATATTCTATTGTACAATGAACAATTCCATTAAATGTAATAAAAATTCTTAAAAATGTAAAAAAAAAGGTTTGGTAAAATATTTCAAATTTATGGATCCCCCAAGGTGACAAAGGGACAAAAGTTTTATAATTTGTTCCCTCGAATTAGTAATTTGTCCCCTGAAATTAGTATTTAGTAATAGGTGCCCTCGAATTAGTAATACATTACATTACATTCATTTAGCAGATGCTTTTCTCCAAAGCGACTTACAAAGGTGATAGTTGACACTATGTGGGGATTGAACCCACGACCCTAAGACGGAGAGTCTCATGCTCTACCAACTGAGCTGTCCAGGCCGGACGCTGAGCTGTCCGGGAGCTGTCTGGGCTGGACACTGAGCTGTCCGGGCTGTCCGGACGTTTGGGTTCAGTGTACCTGTGCTCATTTCCCTCTCTCTGGTTATGGTGGCTACACGATCTCTGCAGTCAAGTGAGCCGCGCTTAAAATGTATCTACTGGTGTAAGGTACAATAAAGACGCAGTGTTGGCCCAAAAGCCGCGGAGCGATGACATATAGAGCCAGAATCAAACTCAAACTGTTTATTATTGTACCTCATATAATAATTAATCGCAAAAGATGTGACTGAAAACTTTTTTTTTACCAACATTTAAAACTTCATTTCTCATCCTTGCCCTTTAATAAAAACACTATTTGCAATAACTAGTTGAGAAGTCCAATGGATTCCTGCTCAGCACATCCCTCTCTGTACCCACATGAAATATGAAACAATTTTGCTGTGCCATTTTTGAGAAATATCAACTTATAGTCAACCAGAAGCTGATTTTAGGAGATTGTCTCCACGTGCTACTAAATTGTCCTACCATTTTTGAGAAATAGCAGCTTAAAATCTGAGTTTATGGGTGACTTTAAGTTGATATTTCTCAAAAAAAAAAGTACAGTAAAATTATTTCACATTAGTATAGAAGTGAATGTCCTGAGCAGGAATCCATTAGAAATGTCAACTAATTATTGCAAAATAATTTTTTAAGGCCAAATATGAGAAATGCTTCAAAATAAGAGATTTTGTAGTCACATTTTTTTCACTTTTTTTCGCAGTGCAACCAGACACATGTTTTGCGATTATTATTATATGAAGTACCATAATAAACTGTTTGAGTCTGGCTCTATTTTTCATTTAGATGGCGTAGAAGGGTAAAACTAACCTGTCTCACGACACCGTCTTTGGGCCAATGCTGAGTCTTTACCATAATTACACCAATAGACTAGCAACAAAAGTTGACCACAGTCAAAACCCGCAGTATATCTGGATATTTCAAACCAAGATCAAAATAAACCTGTATTAAACCCAGTCCATAATGGCTGTGTCGAGAGGACACATAGGGAAAAGCAGAATGAATTGGAGGTGATAGGCTAGCGAATCAGGGAATTTAGGTACATTGAGGGAACAAATTATTCATTTGAGGGCACGTATTACTAATTTGAAGGAACCAATTACTAATTTGAGGTGACTGATTATCAAATTTTTGTCCCTTGACACCTAGGGGACTCCGTAGCAATTCAATTAATGTAGTATCAAAGTGCTTATAGTAAAAAGGATTTCCTTTTGCATTCAGTGGAGCATCTAGGCAGGAAAAGGCAAAAAATGCTGTGACAGTCCCTGAATTCACTATATAGAAAGTGGTTCATGTTACACATAAAAATGCATGCACATAAAAAGTGCAAGTGTGTACAAGTGCTTTTTATTATCTTCTATTACAAAATATTTAAAATTGACCCTTTTCTAGGTGTTTTGATTGTGTGTTCTCCTTCCAGTCCAGTTCAGCAACATGTCACACTTTTTTTGATTTGATTGTTAAAGATAATTTACAGTGTATGACTTGCCAGTAAGTTGTATGACGTACCCTGCCAGGTTCCTGTGTTGTCTAATGGAAAGATCAGAAGTTTTGACATATCGGTTCGAGGCATTATGTGGGAGAGCATCCCGGTCAACAGTTCAGAATTGGACCACAATTCCGATCAGAGGATTGACCTCAGCCACTTTGACCTGCCTGACTGGGAAACTGCTTCCATTGAGGTCACCGCCAACAATTCTGTGGGGAAGTCTCCCCAGGCATTGTTGGTCATCCCTAAAACAGCATATGGTAGGTGTCCTTGGCGGCTAACTGGGCCAGACTCTTAAGTCTAGACTCTAAATGGAGAAAGTAATTTTTTGGTGTGTGTTACAGAGCTCCCTCCAGTTGAAGGGCTGAAGTTGTGGACCCACAGCGGCCAGCTATGGCTGGAATGGCAACCTCCCAATATTACAGCTGGTGGAGGTGCTCGCAGGTATAATGTGACAGAGTATGTGGTGGAGTGGGACAGTGACTGGCAGAGGGAGCATAGAAACACCACGCAAACAGCCATTAGAGGTAATCTTGAAGTCACAAAATAATTGCCTTAAAACTGGTTAGTGTTTTTTGTGATATGGGTTGAAGCCACCATAAATCAAACTCTATTCATAACGATGTTTCGGAATCGATAGGTCCTGCTTGCGCATTAATTTGTATTATGACATTTATTTCAACTTTAGGCAGCCTTCAGAAGTTTAAGTGCTACAGAGTGTCTGTGTATCCATTATACTCTGGAAGGATCGGGAAGCCAGTATCTGTAGAAGACTATCTGGAACAAGGAAGTAAGTTAACTCTATTACTGAACCATTATAATATACTTTTTTTTATAATATGCATTTCTAGAAACTAGTAAGCCTGTCAGCATTACTAAATTACAAATAACACTAAAAAAGGGGGGAAAAAATGAATTACATGCAAAATTACATACAAATAAATTAAAAAAATATATATATATTAAGAATATAATTGTCATCAGTTGTTAGCATTTTTATCATTTTCAAGAAATTAAACTTAAACTAAACCTACGTTTGAGGGATGAATTTTCAGTTTTTCCTCATTCAGCCTATTTTTGCTCTTACAGGTCCAGTGGCAGGCCCCTCTGTGAAACTGAACGGTAAACCAGGGAGCAGTGAGGCGGAGGTGGTGTGGAAGGAGATTCCCGAGGAGAAACGGCGTGGCTTCATCACAAACTATACCATCTTCTACTCAACTGGGACTAAAGAGTATTGTAAGTTCCTAATATGTACATATGGTTTATCGACAGCATCAGAGAAAACTGATCTTCTATGCTGATTTCTGTGTTTGCTAATTTGCAGCCGTATCAGTGCCAGCTGACACCTACTCATACCTTCTTAAGCCACTGTCCAGTAATACCAAGTATGTGGCATGGGTCAGGGCATCAACCATACGAGGCTCATTCAATGGCACAGAGCACTCATTCAGCACTTTGAAATACGGTGAGTGTGACATTCTTGTATTTGAGTGGTATTTGCTTTATCTTGGAATGATATTCGCTCATTTGGAAAGTACCGCCAATATTTGAGTGCAAGTTCACCTCAGGTCCAGATTTGTGATTGTGCCAATAGCTGCAGATAACATTATCTGGGATGCCTTTTGGTTTGAAATTTGTGATTCGTAATTTTCGGTGTTAACCTTTTACTGCCAGCAAAACAGTTGCCAGCAAAATTCTTTGATTTGATATACTTTATTCATTGACCAAGGAGAAAATTCTCTATTCTCAATCTCAAGACAGCTGGGTCAACACTCCTGGAACAGGTTCAGTATCTTGCTCAAGGACACAATAACCACTAGAGCAGTGGTCCTCAAATCTGGTCCTTGGGGTCCAGAGTACTTCTGTTTTTTTATCCTAGCAGGTAGTTAATTGCATTCACTTGGCATCCCAGGTCTAAATCAGGAACAGACCCCGTCTAGATTTGAGGACCGCTGCACTAGAACGTCCTGTGTCAGAAATCTAGCAGCCTAGTAAATAATGGCTAAGTATATAACAACCGGGCTTGAAAAAAGATATTTCATATCACTGAAAAGATACAAAAGATGGCAAAAAAGTCGGGAATGTGAATCCAGCAACATTAACATTCTATTAAATTGAATAGTCTGATATGGTAGATTTGTTTCCAAACTTTGGTTACTAAGACTGTAAGCTGTCTTGTCTTAAGCTCTAGCTCCTTTAGCCTTAGGCCTTAGCCTCTTTTAGCCCTAGTCCCTACACCAAAACACTCTTGAGTTGTAGCCTGAGAAGAGTCAGCTCAGTTAATATGAACAAACAGTTGTTTTTTGGCATTGTTAGCTTGCTAGCCAGCCATTTAATTTACTTAGTAAAAACTAACTAGTGTTATTGTAAACGTGTCATCATGTAACACATACTGGGCAAATCAGATGTGTTAACAACAAGACGAGGATAGTTAGCTGACTAGATACTATGGTTAGCTAGCTATAGTTAACAAGCTGACATTATCTGACATTATCTAAATCAATCAGACACAGCGGTGAAATGATCAGTCTCCATTCAAAAACAGCGTAGCATTAAACCTTGTCTATTGAAATCTATGGAGACAGCTGAGTTGTAAGTTTACAAATTCCATCACCTAGAGCTGTGGACCTCCAATATGGCTTATCCAGTGAGGCTCACAATGAGTGAGCACGTTGGGGTTCAGTGTTTTGCTCAAGGACACTGTTCATGGACAGAATGGCTGTTGTGAGTAACAAACCTGTGACCTTCTAGCCTGAGTATCATCCTGTTTGTGGGCTCCGCGGCATTCTTAGCTCCACTCCACCAAACCGCCAACATTCAAACCGTTTGGCACGGACATCATTTAATGAAGTGACATCATGCAGGGCCAGCGGACAGGGTCTTTGCTGATTGAGTGACCTTTTGTCACCACTCCCAATTTGTCCACATGATATTGTTGTTCTTTCCGGTGTCACAAGGCAGCGTGAAATTCACACACATACAGGGGGCTTCGTGTTAACTCGTTTTCAGTCGTGCGATGTGTTGTTTACGACTCGATATCCGCCGATATTTTGACAGATCATCACACTTCAAATTGCTAATTTTTCAGCTTTTGAAACACCGTCAAAATTAGCAATAACAGACAGTCGATGGCTCCTACAGAGTCGGCACACCTCGGGAATGGGCGCAACATTGTTAACCAATCACCGATCATTCTTTCAAGGCGAATATGTAAATGGTAGACGGTTTGAATGTTTTCGGTTTCAGACGAGCTACAAAAGCCGCAGAGCCGTAAACAAAATGATACTTAGGCTAGTGACCTTCTGGTTATTGGATAGTTTCTCTAACAACTGGGTTTGTGATGGCCGATCTCTGTCCCGTCACATAGTGAACAGCTTCCCGACGGGACAACAAGCAGACTGATTGTTAAGTCTGTACTGTAGTTGAAGAGTTGTCTTGTAGTCTGACCTAGGCTTAACCTTATGTGCTGAATACTTGGTAGAAATGTTCTTCTCTAAATGTCCTTTTTTTTCCCCCCTTAGCACCAGGACAAATCGAGGGCATAGTGGTAGGAGCTTGCTTTGGCTTCCTGTTTTTTGTTCTGCTGACCGTGCTTCTCTGTATCTACAAAAAAGACTCGTAAGTTTCTTCCGTTTTTTTCTGAACTGGTGTTGCTCTCACAATACACATCTTTCTGCTGGACACAATCTTGATGCTGAAATGTCATGTACAGTACAATGCATTCTGTTGTATTCTTACCACAGGTGCTGATTTTAAGTAGTTAGTTGTGGGTAACATATTAAAAAGACTGCATTCAGTTAGTACAATGGGGAAGGATTTACTTCAATGTGGGGTAAAATATAGCCTAACATGCACAGAACCAGTTTGTGGGATTTTGGACAGGTCTATGTTCACGTGCGCAAAATCACAAAAATATTAATGTGTGATTGAGGGTTAGGGTTAGGAGACACCCAAACTACATAACAAAACAATCGTAAATGCCTACTTTATTGTGGTGAGACCTGCCTCGTCTGATAGCAATGGATTGGGATTTTGGTTGCAATCTGATTTCTTTTTAACTGTAGGGTTAGGGTTTTGGGTAGCATAATTGCCTCAGTTGCTTACTTAACTTTTGTTAACATGTGTCCTACATCAGATTGAGAAAAATTGTTCCAGAAGTCACAAAAAAAGTTACATCTGCGTCAAAATGTCATTATTATTTTATTTGTTGACATCTGATCTGGCTGTTTGATAGTAGCCTAGTCCTTCCCTGGCACATTGTAATTTTGTCATGATGGTTAATCTGATAATTAAATAGGGGGCTCCATAATTTATTATTATTTAACATTTTATTTGTGTAGGATAACTGTATTTTTGACCAGCTTTCTACCGCACCTACTTCCGGACTGCTCTATATAATATATTGTTAATGTAATATATTCGTCTTTACTCTTTACACTACTCGTTATATTTTCTACTCACTTCTGCCTATTCTAATAAATTATAGATTAGATAGATATAGATAGGAAATTACTAAGTGTGCAGTTCTAATTCTGAAATATGTGGTAGAATGAGGTGGTATTTATTAATTGACTAAAAATTACACACTTTTGCACACAAATCACCTAGCTGCTAATATATCTGTAGGCAGTCTTGGTTAATTTAAGCTTTGGCTCCCTATTACCTTTCTGTTACTCCGCCTCTAGCTCTGTCAGCTAACCAGGAAACATTCAAATATATTTGCTAATCTCTACCTCAAACCCAAGCCTAATATACACATGTGACATCAAACCTTGTGTGTGCCACCTATTGTACCCCAAGGCAGTTGTCCAAGAAATAGAAACAAAAGGGTGAAAGCACACATCAAAACAGCAATGCAGGGAAGCTGTAGGTTTTATAGAGCCAAATAGGTTGCAGCTTATCACGAGTTATGTGCTTGCTAGATGTTTTCAATTTAGCCGTATAATTCTTAGTAGTGAGTAGTGTGGCCTGTGTCATTAATTGCTTGTTATTAAACAACCAACAACCAAAAATGAATGAATTCATTAAGTCCACAACTGCATTCTCAAACAAGCGTAACTTATATTAAACATCAATATCCAAGTAAGGATATTGATACAATACCCTATTTTCAATAGCCTGTTTAATTCATAAACCAGTTGTTTTATGGTTCTGTCATGGCTGTGAGCCCTCCAACCTCGCTGTTCTGCCTCCGCTGCCATCTCCGTGTATCTCGATTTCTTACGCTCCTTTGCCTCGTCAACTCGGTCTTCCTAAGGGACTGTGAGCTCAATAAAATAAACTAGCTTCTGCGGTTCAGACCACAGCAGCATGTCCGGCTTTAGGCTAGTGCTAACTATTTCCGCCGGCACAGTTAACTGCTCAAACAAGTCTACCTTTATTTTCCAGTCTCCACCCACTCCTAGCTGTCCTGGATCCCGCCTGATCCCGCTTGATCTAACCTTCTCTCCCTCACGTACAAAGCCAATCTGTTTCTCTTCCTTACTAACAGCTAAAGAATTCACTTCTAGACGTTTTTCCTCAACTGCAGCTGCCAAACATTTCAACACCTGGTTGTGACGCCAAGTGTATCGCCCTTGGGAAAGACTAACTTTACACCCTGGCAGTATATGCCTCAGTGTACATACCCTGGAACACAACGGGCAGACAGCATCCTCAACCATCCACTGACTAAGATTTTGGGGAGATGGCAGCACGTCATAAGTAGCCCCTATAATGAATCTAATTCTGCTTGCCTCCATGCTCCACAACTCGCTCTACTTCAAACTTCTCTTTCCTACACTCTCCCAATTCACCCACTGCCCCTGTTTGCCTGTGACACTGCCTTAGTACATCTTACTACCTCCTCCTGACAATGTATTTCTTCAACTACCATCTTCCTTTTTTATACTGCTGTCGCCTTACTCCACACAGATTTCCCTACACACAGACCTAAACCCCCACGCCCATGCTGCACCTGGCCTACAATGTCCCTATATCTAAGTGCCTCTTTTGGGTTCCACTTCCTCCCTGTTTTAACTGTGGGCGCTATTCTCCTAACCATCAAGCCATCAGCCGAGGCAACAATCCAAACTGCAGACACCACAATTTTAACTTTCCTGGGAGCCCTGACTTGTCTATACCTGAAATGACTTGTATCATTTCCTGCCTCAACTCCTGAAATTGACCCTTATCACTGAGGCTTTCATCGTACCATCTTCCTAAGCTTTTGACTGGTTTCTCTATCACTGTTGGTACCACTTTGTCATCTATGAAAAACTTCTTGCCTACTACCTTCCCTTTAATAATCAAAATACAACACGACTTACTTGGCTTCACTTTCAACCTAGCCCACTGTAGATTACTATTTAGCTTATCCAGTAACCTACTAGTACATGGAGCTGTTGACGTCATAGTCGTCATATCGTCCATGTAAGCCCTAATTGGTGGGAGGTGCAGTCTTCCCTGCAGCCTTTCCCCACCCACTACCCATTTTGAAGCTCTAATAATGACCTCCATTGCCATGGTAAAAGCTAACATTTTACACCCTCCCATAATGCCTATCCCCAGCTGCTGCCAAGCTGTAGTGTCCTCTGCTGTGGTAAAACAGAGTTGAATGTCTAACAAGTAAGCTTTAACTAACCTCTTTATACTGGCACTCTAAAGAAATCAAAAGCCTCCCACAACATGTGGTACTGACCCGAAAGCAGTACCACACATTGAAGAAATAATTATCAATGCGGGCTCCCTGTGTTCCCTCTATCAAGCACCTCTTCCTCCCTTGGTGTATTCTAAGGCCCTTTTAAGGTTGTTACCTTCTGCCAGCCACACAAGCAAACCTGAAGCTTCTTCCCAACTACCTCTGAACTTGTGGCTTCCACTGACATGTTTTCCCTACTCGTAGTCAAATCTGTTTGAGTCAGTAGCCATATCAACCATCGGTGAGTCATCTTCCGCCCCCGCTCTCGCAGACTCTAGGGGTGTTTTCCCCATAATTGTGTCTGTAGCTAAGTAGGGTGTAAGCAAATGGTCTTTCTAGCCTTGACTACTGCAGCAATGAGTTGCTAGCCCATTGCAGCCCCTATTTCCTCCTGTCAGCTGTCTTTCCATGCTGTCACAAGGTCTTTCCCTAGTTGTCAGCTGCACTATTCACAGTCACTAGCCTGGGCTAGCTGTAGCATTCATTAATACACAAGACAAGCTGTTACTATCCCTTGTGCCATAATCCAAGGCAAACACTTCTAGAAGCCCAATTCAGATAAAAAATATGAATGATACAACCACCACCAAATAAACACCATAGCAGACATCAGGCTACACCGTCATAGATCTACAGAGTCATTCGTCAGATGGCACCATTCACCAGTTACCTACCCTAGCCAACAGCGGTATGCGGCATGTCATTGGGGTTATCAAGTGGCCCAAGTAAAAATCTAATATGTGAGATGGCATTAACAAGGTTAAAAGACTTAATCGCCATTCATCTTCCTGACACCAAAAGACATCTTGATTGAGTCCATGTTTATTATAATAGAGGCATTTTCTTTCCTTTTGAATCACAGTTGCTTGTTGTTTATGACGCTGGTAGATAACCCTCACTGTTTCTTCTTCTACAGTATCAAGAGGAACTTCTGGCCTCAGATCCCAAACCCTGGAAACAGCAGCATTAGTACCTGGTCTCCGGATTTCCCTTCGAAAGTAAGAAGCTGAGTTGTTTTTAAAGTTGTTGGACAGGAGTGTTACCTATTCACATTCCCCATCCATGTTTTCCTACCTGGTCCAGGGATTGGAAGCCACATCCTTCTGGTCACAGGACTGCTCTGCTCTACCATTGCTGTACATTGTTTTAAGTACAAACAAGTTGAAATGTGAAGATTCAAATTGAGAAAAAATATCCTTTAAGTTCAGTATACCAATTGAATGAAGATTTGTGTAGAACATGAAATGTTGTTTAACAATTTATTTTGTGTTTGAACGTATATGTAGAACATGCAGTTAATTAATTAGTTAATGATTTACAGTTGCAGGTGAGACATTGGCCCTGTTTAGACTAAGCATTAAGATCCGATTTAGGCAATCAGATATCAAGTTAACACCTCTAAGTACTGGTGTAAACGCACCCAAATCGCATTTAAGATCGCATCACTCAGACCACATTCGGAGGTGGTCTAGAACCGTTATGACCACATTCTTTAGCAGTGTGCACGCGATGTGTTCTGGGTCGCATTGAAGGACCGCCTATTCAACTGACATCCTCTGTTTAAGCGCTCTCAGCGCTGTCAAAATTGGCCAAAATGACAATTAGCGATTATTCCTTTTTTTTAAAAACACAGCGCATTACGTCCATAAGAGGGCAAACCAATACGAGAGACATGACTACTGGTATAGGTATATTTATTTTAACATGTCTTTTAAAAGCTCGACATACATACACATTACAAAATAAACTAATAAAATAATGTCCTATACCATAAAATGTCATTCAAAGACCGTAGATCTCTCTCTCTCTCTCTCTCTCTCTCTCTCTCTCTCTCTCTCTCTCTCTCTCTCTCTCTCTCTCTCTCTCTCTCTCTCTCTCTCTCTCTCTCTCTCTCTCTCTCTCCACTTAGAAAAGTCCTGGACCAGTCTAGTGCTGTATCAAAAGCATAATCATGTTAAAAAGAATAACACATTGTTCTGACTGTCCTGATTGCATTTTCTTCCATTGCTTGGGCCATCAGAATGCTAGTTTCCAGTCCTATTTGCAATTCAAGTGAGTCTGATACTAGTGAGTCTAACAAGACTTTTCTCCTCCTCTACAGACAGACACAACTAAGGAAAACGCCCTTGCCGACGTTAGTGTGGTTGAGGTGGATGTGTTCGATGGGAAGTCTGTGTTTGAAGAGGACAAGGCTAGCCTGCCTCTGAAGAAGGATAAATACCTGTCTGAGGAGCACAGCAGTGGTATTGGAGGTTCCTCGTGCATGTCCTCACCACGCCAGAGCGTATCGGACAGTGACGAGGGTGGCGACTCTGGCGAAACCACAGCAAGCATCGTCCTGTATTCCCACGTGGTGGCCTCCAACGGCTACAAGGGTCAGACCCCGAGCTCCCTGCCCCAATCCCATCAGCCCACCTTTGCCCGGTCTGAGTCAACCCAGCCCCTGCTGGACTCCGAGGAGAACCCCGACATGCTGGGACAGGAGGGCAGTAGACAGTCGCACCGTTTCCCCCGAAACCCCTGCTTTAAAGACGGCGCTAATTTGGCAGACTTCAACCAGCTGGAGATGGAGGACCAGGAGGGGTTGGCGTCCCTCAGGTTCTGCCCACTGGAGGAGGGCTCTCAGCAGACTACACCTCCAGAAGAAGGCCAGTCATCTGACTGGCAGCAAACAGCACCAGTCCCGAGCTACATGCCTCAGCTGGGTGGCTACAGGCCACAGTGAGAAAGGAGAGGGACGTTACTTGCTGTGAATCCTTTGTGCCTTTGTTAATTTCAATGTTTATTTCAAAAAGGTAAGGAAACTGCCTTAAAAAATGTATCAGTATTTCTTTTGCTCTTAACCAAATATAAATATCCCAGGATGCTTTGATACACTTAAATACTCTTAAATGTACAACGTGTTTTGGAGTTTGTAGCAGTACTTGCTGGCTTTGCACTTACATGGCAAGATATATATATATATATATATATATATAGGCATGTCTTCATAGTAAGATACATATACTGTATATACTGCTCATGAATGTAATCGAACTATATAGATTCACACTGACATGCGCTAATATTGCTAACTGACGCTAACAGGAGGCTGTTGCCAATCCATTTTAAAATCCAGAACTCTGTTCGTCGATTTTACTTCCAGTGAAAATGTCTGAACCGCATTCTGTATGTATTGTAGCTATGTAGTATGTCAGAGACTGTAAAATACAAGCATATATGCCATTAATCCTTTTGTTATTGAGTTTTATCAGTGATTTTATTGTCAAAAAGAAAACAGTACATTGTTATTGCTTTGTTTGCTTTTTTGGAGAATTGCAAAGAGTTTATTTTAGAGTTATTGTTTAATGTTGGATATTTTCCAACAGACATGTAAATTGTTGGGAGGTTTTTGTATCCTGGGGAGAGAAGGGAAAGCACACTTGTAAGTGATATTTGGCCTCTGGCCACCAGCTTGAAGAAACCACCAGCTTGCATGCAAAACTGCTTTTTTGAAAGTGACATATACATGGAACAAAAAAGAGCAGATCAGGAAAGCAAGTAGGCCAGCATGTAGCAATGTCATCCCGCTTTTGGGTTTTTGGAAAGTGTGACATTCTGGGGTTGTTGCGTTAGACAGGGAAAGCCAGAGCTTCCGGCTTCAGAAAATTTGATGTGGGAGGAAAGTTATTCATTAAAAGGAGAATGTTGTTAACTTGTTAAAAGCTTTTTACACTATTTTCCATGTACAGAGGGTAAAGAAAGTACAGTACATGCCACCAGAAGTTAAGGGTGTGTCTTTATTTCATGGCTGTAAATTATTATCATTATAAAATTACAAAATAAATGTTTTAACAAATACTGTACCAACAAATACCAAAGGCTGTCATTGATTCATTGGCTCATTAATCACTATGTAATTACAGTACCTCAAACAAAGCAATTACACCGTCTTACAAGGCAGCAAGCTAACCAGCTGCAGTTTGAGCTACATCTGCACCAGCAGATCTCCATCGAAAGACTAAGCTTTTACAAAAACACACGCTAAGACATGTCCAACTCAATAATAAAATGGATATTATGGTATTGCATAGTATCCCTCTCACAGCCTGGTTAGTTGGGGGAGGATAACCTGCCAAGAATAACTGGCATGAAATGAGCTTGTGTTGTCAACTTGTGTTGTCCAAATATGTGACTTCACCCTCAGGTGTACTGTTGTTGTTTCAGCTCTGGTTTGTTTCTGTTCTGGGACATGTAAGGACTGTGTAAGCTATTTTCATTGTACATCATTGCACGTTTGACAAGCTACCTTACTATGCCTGCTTAGCTATCTAAGGTAACTGATTACATGGTCAAAACACTTTTAACTTAATGAGCTGTACAAGTTCAGAATGGTGAAATAATGTAATAAGAAATTACATATGATGAGATAGATATTACATATTTTAACACGTTTAATAACATTTATTTAGGATTTTGTGTTTGAGTTATATGCAAAGCGCTCTATTCGATCAAAGTGAAAACAATTTTTTTTAAATTTATGTGGAGGGCTAAAATTATTCAGGGTATTCAGGGTAAATTGCCACACTAGCAAAAATGTGTTTTGGGATTACCATTACTCAGATGTCATATTTAGATTGTATTTAGCAATTCTGACCATTACTTTCCTTTTAAACTTGTCTTTCTTGCTAATAAACCTGAGATCAAGTCCATTCACTAGATCTTAATGGGATCTTAGGGTGTAGGGTGGACTCTCCATAAGAATACTGAAACACAGTATGGGATTATTGTTATCACAATGACCAACAAAGTGGTTCAGTATGCAACTGGTGGTCCCCTCACGCTGATCATAAGATCAAACTTGATTTCTTCTATGAGATCCGAACATGGCCATACTGGGTACCATGACACTCCCTGATTACATTACATTACATGACAGGCATTTAGCAGACGCTTTTATCCAAAGCGACTTACAATAAGTGCATTCAACAGTGGTAGCAAGAGAACTACTAGTCACCAGAAATCGTAAGTGCATTTCCTTCCTAAACAAGCATCTAAGAGCATAACCAGTGCTAAGGTAAAAGTGCAATAAATTAGCTACCTACTTTTTATTTAAACAAATGAGACAAATAAGTGAAGCAAATATACAAGAGCTAAGACAAATAAGTGAAGACAAATAAGCAAGTGCTAAGAGGAAGGGTCAAGGTAGTGTTTCTTGAAAATGTGGGTTTTCAGCCTGCGGCGAAAGATGGGCAGCAACTCTGCTGTCCTGCCATCAGTGGGGAGTTCATTCCACCACTGTCGGGCCAGGACAGAGAAGAGCCGTGACTGTGCAGATTGGCTGCAGGGGCCTCTGAGCGACGGGGCAACCAGTCGCCTCGAGGCAGCAGAGCGAAGTGGTCGGGGGGGGGGGTGTAAGGCTTGACCATAGCCTGGAGGTAAGAAGGAGCTGTTCCTTTCACAGCCTAGTGATGTTAAGTAATTGTAGCATCAGACAGCTGCAGCAGACCCTTGGCTGTGCCGATGCACCAGGAAGTGCCCTGGAACCCAGTATGGCCAGGTTTCCTCATAGAGGAAAGTTCGGAAAATAAAGGTTATATTAAAAAAAATATACAAGTTAGTGCATATCAGTGACAAGAAATTAGCTTTAGTGCAATTTACAGTTGTGCAATTTTGCTAGTCAAAGTGTGTGTGTGTGTGTGTGTGTGTGTGTGTGTGTGTTTGTGTGTGTGGCAGTGCCGTTCCAGGTAGTCTGCTTGTGCAAAGGGCAATTCTGAGTAGGTGTGCGTGTGTGTGTGTGGCTGAAACAGTCCATTGTTGGGACACCTCACGGTGAGGATCCTTCATGATCCTACAGGCTCTGGTTCTGCACCTCCTGGTCCTGCAGGGTGGGGAGTGTAGTTCCAATAGTGCTATTCGACTATCTCTGCAGAGCCCTCCTATCCTGAGCGGAGCTGTTGCCAAACCAGGCAGTGATGCTTCCTGTCAGGATGCTCTCTAAAGCTCCAGAGTAGAAGGACTGAAGGATCCTCCGGGAGACTCTGAATTCCTCAGCTGCCTGAGGTGGTAAAGGCGCTGCCTTGCCTTTCTCACTAGAGTGTCTGTGTGTGTGGACCATGACAGATCCTCGGTGATGTGGACTCCCAGGTATTTATACCTGCTCACCCTCTCCACAATAGTCCCATTAATCCCCAATGGTGTGTACGTCCTCTGTTGTTGTGCCCTCCTACAATCAGCTCCTTAGTTTTGATGACATTCAAGAGGAGGTTGTTGTCCTGGCACCAGAGTGACAGGTCAGTGACTTCCTCCAGGTAGGCCTTCTCGTCATTGTCGGAGATCAGGCCCATGTAGTGTATGCAGGAGACATCGGCCCCCCGCCTCTTCGGACCATACAAAATACACAGCAACACCCAAAGACTAACACATTCCTCTCCCAGGGTCTTCCTATGAGGTCAAGACCCCTGCTGTGCTCCCAGGAACCCCCTTTGCAGCAAAAGGTGGATTTCCCCCATAAAGCTGCCAAAAAGTAACACTTTGCAGGTTCGACTAGCCCGCTCTGGTGCCATTAGGAGATGAGACCGATGATAAGGGCCGGGGAAATGTACCTAATCTTCCTTCCAAGGGAGACACAGAATGAGTGAACAAAGAAACTCTGGAATGTATTGCAAAAATGTGCTTTCTGTATATGTTTTATTAGATTTGAACTTCACACCCTGTGTTAGATGATGTGCCCTACTCCCCAATGTAGTATCTTCAAGGCACACAGAATGTGTTATCAGGACTTTTGGTTTACTCGCCAGTATTTTGTGGTAAGACAGTGATGTTTGGTGTCACACAAACCCATTTGTTGTTAGGTGATTAAATATGTCAGTTGCATCCCCAAAGGATCAAGAAAAATGATGTTTTCCAAACCTGAGCTGGAAATGCAGTTTTAGGGGATGTGATCACCAGTCATCAAGTTGTAAATCTGATGCATGCAAATGAGGGAAACACCTACCACTCCTGACATACCATAAAAGCCTGACAGCCCTTGACCCTTGGGCTCGGCTCAGAACACACACGAAATCTCACGAACTCGAACGAACAAAGGAGGACAACTCCTGCAACCGGCGGACGGGCAAAAACTCAGGCGGAAAGACATCAAGAAACATCAAGGTTCCTTGATGTTTCCTTGAGCTCATACAAATAATTGACGACAAATAGGCAAGGCTAAGAGGAAGGGTCAGGGTAGTGTTTCCTGAAGAGGTGGGTTTTCAGCCTGCGGCGAAAGATGGGCAGCGACTCAGCTGTCCTGACATCAGTGGGGAGTTCATTCCACCACTGCGGGGCCAGAACAGAGAAAAGCCGTGACCGTGTAGATCGGCCGCAGGGGCCTCTGAGCGACGGGGCAACCAGTCGCCTCGAGGCAGCAGAGCGAAGTGGTTGGGCGGGGGTGTAAGGCTTGACCATAGCCTGGAGGTAAGAAGGAGCTGTTCCTTTCACTGCCCTATAGGCTAGAACCAGGGTCTTGAACTGGATGTGAGCCGCTACAGGGAGCCAGTGTAGAGAACGGAGAAGGGTAGTTGTGTGGGAGAACTTGGGGCGGTTGAACACCAGGTGAGCTGCAGCTTTCTGAACAAGCTCCAGAGGTCTGATGGCAGACACTGGGGCACCAGCAAGGAGGGAGTTGCAGTAGTCCAGGCGAGAGATGACAAGAGCCTGGATGAGCACCTGCGCTGCCTTGTCAGTGAGGAAGGGACGAATCCTCCTGATGTTGTAGAGGAGGAATCTGCAGGAGCGTGTCACTGATGCGATGTTTGCCGAGAAAGACAGTTGGTCGTCCAGGGTCACACCCAGATTCCTTGCAGTCCGAGTTGACGTCACCACAGCATTATCAATGGTGATGGCCAGGTCTCGGTGCGGACAGCCCTTCCCCGGGAGGAACACCAGCTCAGTCTTGTCCAGGTTGAGCTTCAGGTGGTGCATCGACATCCACTCCGAGATGTCAGCCAGGCATGCAGCAATGCATGCCTCCACTTGTGTGTCAGAGGGGGGAAATGACAGGATCAGCTGGGTGTCATCTGCATAGCAGTGGTAGGAAAAGTCGTGGGAGTGGATAACCAAGAGATGTTGTGTAGAGGGAAAAAAGAAGAGGACCCAGAACCAAGCCTTGTGGAACCCCAGTAGTGAGCCTGCGTGGTTCTGACACAGACCCTCTCAGCGTCACCTGGTAGGAGCGATCCGTCAGGTAGGATGCAAACATGGAGAGTGCAGAGCCTGAGACACCCATCCCCTCAAGGGTGGAGAGGAGGATCTGGTGGTTCACTGTGTCAAACGCTGCAGACAGGTCCAGGAGTATCAGGACGGAGGAGAGAGAGTTCGCTCTAGTGGCATGGAGCGACTCCGTCACTGGCAGGAGGGCAGTCTCGGTCGAGTGACCCACTTTGAACCCAGACTGGTGGGGATCCAAGAGGTTGTTCTGGTGGAGGTACAAGGACAGTTGATTGAAGACAGCACGTTCAAGTGTTTTTGATAGGAAGGGTAGAAGGGAAACCGGACTGTAGTTCTTGACCTCAGAGGGGTCAAGTGTTGGTTTCTTCAGAAGGGGGTTGACTCTGGCAGTCTTGAAAGCAGAGGGAAAGCATCCAGACATCAGAGACGTGTTGATGAGATGGGTCAGGAAGGGAAGGAGTTCAGGTGCAGTAGACTGCAGCAGAGTGGATGGGACCGGGTCAAGGGAGCATGTGGTGGGGCGGCTAGATGTAACAAGGTGAAGGACCTCGTTTGGGGAGAGGGGAGAAAAATGGGATAGGGAGGGAGGTGGGGAGGGAAAAGGTGGAGAGGGTGGTAGAGAGGGATGGTTGGAAGGCAGACAGGTGTGGTTGGTGTGCAGGGCACCAGCTGGGGGGTGAGGGAAGGAGGATCGGATATCGTTAACCTTCTTGTCAAAGAAGTTGGCGAAATCGTCAGGGCGGAGGGAGGAGGTGGGAGGAGGGGGTGGGGGTTGGAGGAGAGAAGAGAAAGTTTCAAAGAGTTTTTTAGGGTTGGAAGCAGAAGTTTGAATTTTAGTGCAGAAGAAAGCAGCTTTAGCAGCAGATAGAGAGGAGGAAAAAGTGGAAAGGAGAGATTGGAAGGTAAGAAGGTCCTCCGGGAGTTTGCCATTTCTCCATTTGCGCTCAGCCACTCTCAGGCTCCGTCTCTCAGTACGCACTGAGTCCGACAACCAAGGGGCAGGTGGAGTTGGGCGTGCAGGCCTGGAGGTGAGGGGACAGAGATTGTCCAGAGAAGAGGACAGAGTAGAGAGAAGAAGATCAGAGGCAGCATCAGGGGATAGAAGAGAAAAAGATTCAGGGGCAGGGAGAGCAGAGAGAACAGAAGAGGAAAGATCAGTGGGGGAGAGCGAGCGGAGATTGCGACGAGAAGAAACCATGTGGGTAGGGGGAGGATGTGAGGGGGGAGAGGAGAGAGAGAGAGTGTAGGCCATGAAGTAGTGGTCCGAGAGATGAAGAGGAGTGACGGAGAGGTTGGCAGTAGAACAGTGTCTGGTGAAGATTAGGTCCAGTTGGTTGCCAGCCTTGTGGGTAGGAGGAGATGGGGAGAGGGCTAGGTCGAAGGAGGCGAGGAACGAAAGAAGAGGGTCAAGCTTCTCAGTCTGGATGTTGAAGTCACCGAGAAGGATGAGTCCAGAGCCATCGTCAGGGAAGTGGGAGACTAGTGTGTCGAGCTCCTCCAGGAAGTCACCAGAAGGGCCTGGTGGGCGATAAACAACCGCGATGGTGAGCTTGACTGGATGAGAAACAGTGACAGCATGAAATTCAAAGGAGGAAGGAGAGAATTGTGACAGAGAAAAAAGAGAGTATTTCCATTTGCTGGAAATTAGCAGGCCAGTACCACTGCCTCGCCTCGCAGCTCTGGGAGTGTGAGAGAAAGAGTACACATCTGACAGAGCAGCGGGTGTGGCAGTGTTTTCTGGGGTGATCCAAGTCTCAGTTAGAGCAAGAAAGTTGAGGGAGAGCAAGGATGCGTAGCCTGAGATGAACTCAGCTTTCGGCACAGCCGACTGGCAGTTCCAAAGCCCCCCTGCCACCACTTGCTCAACGCGAGTTGAGAGAGTAGGATAGACGATCATAATTCAAATGTATTCAATCACGAACAACAAGGGGATTATTGGCTAAACATGTTATGTATGTTTAATTTACACTTGGAGTACTGCTACCGGACGCCAAACTCGTCGGGATTAGGGACATTGACCGCAGCATTGAAATCACACGCTGGTGTGATTGGCTGAATTTGAAAGAGACGTCTGATAGGCTACAGAGAAAGGCCCTTTAGAAAAAATGCATTTGTGAATCTAACCACGTCAGGAAACTCAAAAATCCACACACAAATGTAACGAGGTTCACAACTCGTCTGGAGGTTTCTAAACGCAGATTCGACAGTCTGTAAATAAATGTAATAACATTTAAATATGTTTTAGATGAACACTGCAGCTGTTTTTAACTAAGTATATTTGTGGATTTGTTTTACATTTATACGAAACGATACATATTTGTGTGTGCATTGAAAAATATATTTGTGAACAGAAACATTTATATATAAATCGCAAAATATATTTGTGAATCGTGTTGTATTAATTTGTGAATATTGAGAGTTAACTGACTCCATACCAGCTCACCTAGCTTCGGCAGCTGGTAACGCCTAGAGGCCAAACTCGCCCAGGTCCAGCCAGTTTGGTAACGCTGGTCCGCTGTGGCCAGCTAGCCTAGTCGGCCAGTGTAGGTCAATCGAGCTCCCATAATTCCTCACCTTTCATGCTCTCCAGAAACCAATCACTAACCATTTCCCTCAATTTGTACCCCCTCAGCTGCTTCCGTGTTTCTGTCATTTCAGCTGCCTAAACCGCACCAGTCTGACTCACCACCTCCTCCCCCGCCACCACCAGCATCACAGCTCCATCAGATATCCAGAAGGGTCAGATCTTCAGCCCGGGGGGTTCTCCTGTCACCTATCTGCCCCCAGGGAGCTTCACCCTAACATTGGGTACCTCTTGGAGTCTACGCCAAACCTATGCACATGCACATTTTCTCATGTTGTTAATAAATTATTTTAATCGTAATCCTAGCCTCTCGTGTTTGAACTATGGTTTGTAAAGGCTGAGCATTTATTTTGCCATCAAGATGTAGGACAGCCTATAATTTCAGCCCAGTATGGATATGGGTGGCTTAGGAATAGCATTGTACCTGGAGGTTGGTAGAAATGGAGGTATGATTTTTTTTTCGTATTATAAGTACAGGAATGACATCTCTCTCCGCCACAGTTGCTTCTTCGGTCTGCCATATTACTCCACCTACTCTCCTATTCGACAGGCTCCATTGCCATAGTAACCTTGACAAATTATTAATGCCACCAGTGAATTTGTGAATGGAGAGAAGCAGGGGGAAAATAAGACAGCCTTTTTTAGCCACAGTGTTGCATTTGATGGGTGCCTGTTCCTGGGAGAAGACAACAGCGTGCACATGCTTTTGCAGCCAATATGGGACTGAAGGTATTGGTGTTAACCAAGACGTACACAAAGACACATCAAGGAACATATTTTCTCTGCTGAAAGCCAGTCTCCAGTTGCATAGCTGGAATGCAACATAAATATAGACATGTTATTTTATACACACATACTTACATTCTCCCCCACACACATTCTTACACCACTAAAACTTCCAAACCCACTTTGCACTTTTTTAGTGGCTATTTGTGGATCTTATTATAGCATGAAAAATAAAATAAACTGTATCAAATGAGGTAGTACATTATGCAAAAGGTTTATCCTAGCATCAGAACATTGGATTTATTCTTTGTTGAGTTTATTTTAGTCCTTGCTGAATTTTAAAATAAAATGGTCATTATCAAATCATGCCGCCAAACAAAAAAAGCTCTCATCAAAACAAAATATGCAATGGTCATTTCCTAATATTTAGATTATTCAAATTGCCATGAACAAGAGGTTTTCAACCTCAGTTGTAGTGATCTTTTTGAAATTATGTACAGTGAGCATTCATTGATAGTCTGGATTTCTGGATTTAATTTATTTAAGAGCGCACTGCTTTTACAGTTTTTTCCGATTGCTTTGACTCAATTTGCACAACAGATTTTCAATGTGCAAAACTCTAAATGCAAAGTGCTAAACTGACTTTCAAAATTCATACTCTAAGACACTACATCCTATGCTGACATACAAAGTGCAAAACTCTAAATCATCTGCTCCATCCTCAGAGTACAGCCACCTAACATTACAACAATGTTCAAATGCTTATTACTACAAATGCAGGTCACTAAATCAGTTCATCAGGTGTTTGTAGCCATGTCTCATTACTTCCAGCAACCTTGCCCAGGTTAGTAGCATTGCAACACAATTGATAATCTCTTCACCACTACCTAAAATGCTGCTTAGAAACCTGAATGGCAGTTTCTGACAACATGTAGCAGGCTGATGAGGCCGATTCTGTGGCCAAATGCAGCAGAGAGGCAAAATGCTGCTTAAGCACTGAAATGCATTTGTTTTGTTTTTTGTTACTGTAATTTTTGCTTTTACTGTTGTTTTTGTTTTTACTGTAAAATTCAGTTGAGTTTACTGCATTACTGTATGATTTTCTTTCATATACAGTAATCTACTGTAATCTAATATTTTGTTTGTCTTACATAAAAACACAAGCTATATATACCTCACTCTATCACAGGGGATCACAGGGGATGCTTGCTGTACTTCATTTGAAGTACTTATGAGGAAATGACCCTTGCATAGTCTTTTTTGATGACAATTATTTAGTGTTTGACTGCATTATTTGATAATGGCCATTGTATTTGAAAATGCACCAATAATTAAACTTCAACGATGAACATATCCAATGTTCTGGTGCTATGATAAACTTTTGCATATAATATTCTCTCATTTGACACCGGTATTTTTATTTTGCATGCTATATTAGATTTTGAACCCAAAATGAGCAGTATAGCATTCTGTTAAGAGTTTTGCACATTGAAAATCTGTTGTGCAAACTGAGTCAAAGCAATAAAAAAAAACTGTAGTATAGAATACTTTTCATTCTCTTTCAGGTAAGTATAGAATGCCTTTTATTCTCTTTTATGTGAGTATATAAAACTTTCCATTCTTTTTTTTACCAGGTGAGATTAGAATAGAGAGATAATTCACCTGGCTACATAATGTACTGTCATTACAGTATTACAGCTGCCCAGTATTTAGCCTATAAAGATACTCATAGGCTGCAGAAAAAGAAAAATCCTTTCTCTCTTTAGATCTTATTCTTCCTTCCTAGCACTCATCCTTACATGACATTTCTATGGTCACAGGAATATTGTCAGGACACTAAGGTCATGAGTGTTGCACTCCTTAACAGTTGGTTGCCTGTCATGCTGGTGATGAGTCACAGAAATATACTAGAATGTAAATGTAAGCAGCCACGAGAGGGCACACCTAGCCACTAGGCAGTGCATTGCACTGGGATCCCCAGGTGTCATCTAGGCTGGACCGAGGTAGGGTTAATAGTCTACAGTTTGTTGATGCTCAAATTTGGGTGGAGAGAGAATCACGTTCATGGTGCTGAGCGAGGCGCCTGCGCGGTGAGAGGGGCAGTGCTGTGGTGCAGACGGATGGGCGGGGTGGAGGTGGGAGTGCGACCCGGCTGATGTGCGTATCTCCTCCGCTGCTGATGCCGCTGCCTCGGCCTTATTTGGCGCTGATTGGACCGCCGCGGCTGCGTCGCTAACAGTAAGTGCGGAGCTTTTGGAATATTATGCAATGTGTGGACAATCGATCTGGGATGCCTGACCAAATTCAAATAATTTATTTGGATTCCCCATCGTACCTGTATTTTTGTGCTGCTATCAGGATGCTACGAGGTATCCTGCCTGTGTGCACATCTGCACGCCAGAATAGGTGGAGAGCAGTCGGTACTGCTGCAAAAAAAGCATGGATGAATATGGTCTGGAATACAATTATATATATAGGCAATGTGCACATTTAGGTGGCTATTGCACAGGATACATGTCATTCATTAGTAGTTAGACATGCGCTGCCGATTGTTTTTAGGGTAAGCAATAATGTGAGGAATGGGGCCTTGCAACACATTCATTGTCCTCCTGCACTCCAAGTAGGTCTGCATGCACGTCTGTTATATTGCAACACAAAAAAATTGTCACCCATCAGTTATGTCCAGTGGAAGACAATATTGTTGATACACTGAGTTAGTGGGTTGTGTGTGCATCCCTCCTCCACCCCAGTTTGTTGAGTGTGTAATTAGGCAACTCTGTGCTGTATAAAATTCCCTGAGATCTTGGCAAAAAAAACTGTAGACTTTCATCGCTGATTGGGAAAACATCGGTAGATAATTTTTCACCATTGAAGTGATTTGTGTGTGTGTGTGTGTGTGTGTGTGTGCGTGTGTTTGTGCATGAAACTAATGAAGTACCTTTCTCTTAAGGTCAGCACAGGACAGGAGATATTATAAGACGCATAGTATTTATTGTATGTGCATAAGAGATTGTGTGTGAATGAGAGGGAGCATAAACTAGAGAGAACCTGGCTGCCCTCCTCATGGATGTGTGTGTGTGTGCATGCTAGAGAAAGCATGGTGTGTGTGTGTGCGCGCGCGTGTGTGTGAGTGGATGATGTAATGCCTTGGAGTGTATCTGGGAGGGAAGGAGAGTTTAGGCACGTGCTAGGCTGCAGCCAACACAGAGAGAGAGGGCCCTCCTATGGCCTACAAGTGGTAGTGCATGACTAAAATGTTACTTTGGACAGATCAGTTATCCACAGAACACTCCTCACAACATCATCTGCCCCCCATTTTAGAGCATGGTTTCAACTCCCACCTAAGGAAGAGGCAGGCACTATGTGTGTCACCAAGCTGCAGGCATAATGACACGTTTGACATGAACAATAGAAGATAAGGAGAGAACTGACACATCAGGCTTTGTTGGTATGATTTCATAGTTGTGAATAGAAAACATTGTGGATTGCAGTTTAATTGCACACTTAACCTGAGGGTTAATGTTAAGTGGCTTCAGGAGATAGTTCCTTTATTTCAGATAAGGGATTTGATACTACTGTGTGCTTTTGTGGTGTGATTCAGAGTAGATGGGAATAATATGGAGAGTAGTCCATATTGCACTCACAGCTGCATGTATATATGTACAGTTTGCGTTCCAGTTGCAGGGCCATATACAAATAGTAATAGGATACAGCTGGGAAAAATATAATCTAAATAAGACTACAGTAAATGGAGGATAATACACATAACGCAACAAACACAGCACTAGAGGTCATATAATACTTAATGCACCTTTAAGTAAAAATATATGAATGAAAAAATATGAAAATATATGAATGAATACAGAGAAGAAGTTAGAATATTATAAGCCTAATTCTTATGACAAGATCAATGTTCCAGCTATATACTGAACATATTTCCATTAATTTTCTTTGTCTCAGCATGGTCTACTGTTGGTATTTTTGAAACCCTGCATATATGCTGTAAATTCATCAATTTTTCATATTTTTTCAGTCACATACTTTTACTTAAAGGGGTATTAAGTAATTTAAGACCTTTACCGACCTCTATAGGCAACCAATAGGAATTGCAACAACATTGATCACTCTACTCCTACTGTCCCCTTGGATTATGGTAGCCTGTAAAGGAGACAATTAATAAAGCCACATTATGAAACTAAGGTATCAAGCTCTCATCATTTTTCTTGGTTGGTCTTGTTTCTGCTTTGAATTTACAAGATTTGGAAATAATTATTCATGCTTTTATCTCATCACGTCTGCGCTGTTCTCTTATCGTAGCCTATCTGCAGTGCAGTAGCCCGCCTGCAATTGATACAGAATGTTCTAGCATGGTTTTTAATTGAAACCAGTTATAGGTCTATTACTGCCTTCATTGGCTACCTGTCAAATACATAATTAATTTCAAAATTCTTCTGTTCACCTAAAGTCATGGTAAGGCTTCAATTTATATTACTGAGTTGTCTTCTCACTCAGGTACTCTGAGCTGGGCCTGTTGGCTGTCCCAAAGTACAGCCCTAAACTGAAGATGATTATGTCTTTGGTTCTGAAACAGCCTCTGTGTCAATATTAGACTGGCCAGTTCAGTCTCTGGAGAATACCTGAATACCTAAAACCCAGGTGTTCTGTCAGGCATTTGCTTAGTGAGGTGGTGCTATGATGTATGTCAGTTAGTAGTGTAACGATTAATGCGATGCATCGATGAATCGATTGTAAATCCTACCGATTCAACTAAATCGATCTCCTAAAATAAATAAATGGAATGAATCGCTTTGGCTTCACCAATAATCGATATAAATGCTTTAAATCGAATGAATCACGATTCTTAATTATGATTAATGTTTTAAGACTTGACACATTCTTTTGTGAAATGCAGCTCGGTAATCTGTAACTCTGTCATCAGCTAGTCAGCCTGCAAGGAAGTACTGCCAATAGTGTTTTTCTCTCCCTCTACTGGTGCATTTCACCAACAAACATGGCAGAGAGCGACAGAGAGATTGTTAATCCACCAGCAAGCCTGAAATCAAAAGTGTGGAAGCATTTTGGCTTCGCAAAGAAAAATGGTCAAATTGACAAAATGTCTGCAGTGTGTCGAATGTGTAAAAGTGTAATTAAATACCATGGGAACACCACAAATCTGGCCAGCCACCTTTTAAGGCGACACGGTATCACAGAAGCGTCAGCTTCAGTAGCTGCAGCTAGTTCGGCTAACCCTTCTGCTAGCGCCGGTAACGTTGCTGCTAACCTTTTTGAGCAAACGCTCGGAGTAAATACGCCACAGGCTAAAGCCATCACCGCGTCGATTGCAAAATGTATTTGCACTGATTTACGTCCTTACAGCATAGTAGAAAATGCTGGATTCAGAGAAATGGTAAACACACTGGAGCCCAGGTACAAGATACCCAGCCGCCAGTTCTTCAGTGACACATGCATTCCAAAGATGTACGAAGACGTCAAGAACGAGGTGAAGCAGTCACCCTTTGAAGTACATGTATAGAACCTACCCAGCCACCCACCCTCTCACTCACTCACTCACTCACCTCACCCATCCATCCAGTCACTGACTCTTAACTAACACACCAACCCACTCTCTCCCCTGCCAGCATGTAGCCTATCGAAAATGTTAAAAATAACTTAGGGCTGAGCAATGTTTAATTACATTTTTGTATTCAGCATAAAATATGCAGGACTACTTTTTTTTTATAGAATAAATGTTTAAGAAGTAATTCTGTTGTCTGTTGATTATTTTTTCACCTTTCAGAAGAATACAGATATTCTCACTCACATTATTGCACGTTTATTTCATGGATATAGAATTTTGGTAAAAAGTTACTGAATCGAATCGTGGTTTACAGAATCGAATCGAATCGAATCGTTCCAAAAAAAGAAAATCGTCCTTGAATTGAATCGCCAACTACTGAATCGTTAATCGAATCGAAGTGAAGCCAAAGATTCACACCCCTAATGTCAGTCCCTCCAGGATGTTGTGATCTTGTGATCGCAGGAATTCACGCAAGTTAAGTAATTGCCGCAATACTTGTAAGAGCTTGCAAAAACCCTGCAATATTCACGCATAAAACGGTCAAATTGGCACAATGCTTCCACATTAACACTCAGTTTTTTAATTTAAATATGCAATTTGCACCGTTTGCTTTCTTGTTATCCTGAGTCTTTGATATGGTTACGCACAAGGACAACGCCGGAGTTGATTTGTTGCTAACAGGCCGGCCGCCGGTGACTAATTATATGTGCATTCTCCTGTCCAGACCCCTCTCTCCTTTTCTCTGTGTCAAACTGGCAGTACACTGACAGACCTGACACACCTGATAGGGAGATTAAAGCGGGATGGGAATGTGATTGGTCAACTAATGATGTAATGACAAGTTGTAGATATGCTGCATTGCAGCCTAAAAGGAAAAAACCAAACAGAAATAATGTAAAGAAAACAAGGATTAAAAATGAATGAAAGAAAAAGAAAGGCAGAGATCATGTTTAGTAAAACAAGTTTTCAGCCGGTGGCCCCAGGAGGTATTGATGTGTGACGATTACTCTACTACTTAAAACTTAAACTTAACTTAAAAAACAGAGTGGGCAGTTTACAATGTTTTTGGGTGATTTACATCCTGTTTTCTTTACTGTATCCTATTATTATCTGCTGCTGCAACAGACTTCTGCATGGGGATCATTAAAGTTTGACCTAATTTAATTGTTAGTTATTTGGGGAAGTTTTGTTTACCTCTTAACGTGTTCACTTCTCTCTAATCATATCACAGTTGTTGGGTATTATAAGCAAGAGATTAAGAAAGAAAAGAGAGGACACACTGTAGCATTAAAGCAGGATATATCTGTGATTGAATGTGTGCTTTGTCAACCTTTTTCCTCTCCCAGTGTGGGCGACTCAACACTCCCACTCGCCTGCCAAGCGTCGAAGGTGGGGGGCAGTTTGAGACAGGGGCATTGCCCCCCCCCCCCCCTCCCAGGGTGTACGCCCACCATGCGTAGCGTTGGCACCCGGACCTCCCTGCCCTGTGCCCCCCCACCACCCCATAGTTGCAGAAGTGGTGGTGGAGGAATGGGGGGCACAGAGGAGGAACGGAACCACAGTTTTGCAGCAGTCAAGGAGAACCTCTGCAACACTGACCGCTCGCCCCCTTCCATCTCCGAAGGTGACAGTAACCAAGGGGTCTCCAACAGCATCAGGGGGCGTTCGAACACCCACTGGTTCAGCATTTCAGGGTCAAATGGAGAGCGTCGAGTGTCAAACTCTGCATTCGTGAATGGACGAGGGGCAGTCAGTCTGGACATTTGTGGGAACAACATGGAGACTGTTAACAATGATAAGAACCGTTGTCAGTATAAAGACGCTGGTACCAGTACCAGTGCTGGACACAAGATGGACAACTGCAAGAACCCTCCCAACATCCTCCCCTTGTCTGGGAAACTGGAGCAAGTACAGGTGGGTACATTACATTACATTACAGTCATTTAGCAGACACTTTTAATTCAAAGCGACTTACAAATAAGATTCTACTGTTATAGAACAAGAAGTGCGACCCCTTAGATTGCATTTGGGTGACAATGTAGCCTCGCACTACCCACCACTTCAGATCAGCCTTAACCAGCTTTAACTTGTCTTAACTAGACTTAACTACCCTAAAGTAATTTCATAACTTTGTCATATAAGAAAATGTCTGCTTTGCAACTTTCTATCGCCGATTGATACCATACAATAGTGATTCAACCTATAGTAACCTATAGTGATTCAACACAGTTCATCAGAACTCCAAACCTATGAATGGGTAGCTCTTACCTGGGAAAAATCCTCTGTCACACAGGTGTGTTACGTGTGTGTCACGTTTACACAACAGCAGTTTGTTTGTAATAAATATAAGAAGAACTGGGTAGTTATCATGAGCAGCGATAGCCACCATGGCTATCGGTACCGGTACCCATAGACATATATACATAGATGCCGCATTGGCCTGTGGATCGTACGTAAACGTCGCTGCCATATTGGTCTGGGCAAGACTGGCCTGTAAACAAATACAAGTACGGGGGAGCTGCGGTTTTTCTGGATGAAAAGCACTATAACGTTTACATTTCTCAACCGATTTCAATGAGTCCTTTTTATATTCAAGGGTTTATGATCTACGTGGAGTAGAAAAAAAAGTTTTGTCTCCAGTTACGTAGAATCTCGATCGTTAGGCTATAATCGCTGTGTATCAACTCTTTCTCTTTGGGAAACCTTCAAAGTGTGAGAAAAGTTAGCTAGCCAGCTAACTACATTCAGATTCATAATATGTCAGCCGCTTAGCCGAAACGAGTAGCTTGTCATAAAAATCGGTTTGGAGAAATATAGTTATATAAATATAGATGAAAATCTCGATAGGCCATTGTGGCGAACTGGAGGGTGGGGGGAGGCTTAATTGGATCCAGGAGAGAGGTGAGTTAGTGGACTGCTTCTTTCCTGGATCCGGTTCCAGCTGCAGCCAGTTGGGACTGATTGCAGCTGGGGCCTTTTTAACGTGTGTGTGAATGTGT
Source organism: Hoplostethus atlanticus (assembly GCA_034670405.1). Lineage (NCBI taxonomy): Eukaryota > Metazoa > Chordata > Actinopteri > Trachichthyiformes > Trachichthyidae > Hoplostethus > Hoplostethus atlanticus. Next base: position 224,920 of record JAXDDX010000202.1, read on the forward strand.
GAGTGAGGGGGACGCGCCAGTGTGAGAGGCTGGCGGCGTGTATGCAGGAGCCGGCAGCGATCGGGAGGATCGAGGGCCGGCGGACTGGAGGAGCGGAGAGCGAGCCAGCAACAGTCGCGTCTGAGCGGGGTCCGCGGCTGGAGTGCCGGGACGGAGCGAGGGCGCGAGCTGGAGGACGGAGTGGGAGAGCGGCGTCTCCCTCCGCGGCGACGACCGACGGAGGTCCCCGGGGGTGCAGTCGGGAGCCGCCTGCAAGAGCTGGTGACAGTCGGGGTTGGGGCGGGATGCCCATGCCCCATGCCCCTGCCCCTGCCCCTGCCCCTGCCCCTGCCCCTGCCCCTGCCCCTGCCCCTGCCCCTGCCCCTGCCCCTGCCCCTGCAAGCCTGGCAGGCTGGCCGGCTGGCCGGCTTTGGGGTTCCGCGGCTGACCCGCCGGGGAGGACTGAGGTGCGTCGGCGGAGGGAGACGGCGCTACCAACTGCCGTCAACACCGGGGCCGGGTTTATGGTGAATAAACGGCCCTGCTGGCCAATTAACTCTCTTCTGCCTATGTCTCTGTCTGTCATGGACCCCGGTTATGTGGCACCTTGCCACAGCCATTTAAAGTTTCCCTCTTTATTTGTCCTCTGGGGATCAATAAAGGCGTATCTTATAATAGTCTTTGTCTGTCTTGGAGTATATGTGTATCCTTTCACTGCTATAAAAATATAGAAAGCAGACTGACTGCCAGTGTCTCACTATTGTAATTTGTATTTGCTGATTTTGTTCCATTTTTCTCAATGATGGTCAATTATTAGTACTTAAAAATGCGCTATTTAGATTTCCCCCCCCCAGTATTTCAAAGTGAATGAGCTGTGTTCTGACCTGGAGCACAAGAAAAGCTAAAATGATCGGGACATGGACAGAAAAATAAACTTTCTGCACATTTCATGTACATTAAATTATATTATATATATATATATGGACGTATTAACCAAGGAAAATAAGCCAAATCCATGCTTTACAACCCTCAGTTTTAACAATGCCTTATGACAATTAATTATTTTCCACCACGTAAGTAATTCAGTTCATGTGAGCCTAACGTTGACACTGCTCTCTTGAGCGTCTAGCAGCGATTATAGCCTAACTAAGTAACTGTAGATCATAAACCCTTGAATATAAAAAAGGACTCATTGAAATCGGTTGAGAAATGTAAACGTTATAGTGCTTTTCATCCAGAAAAACCGCAGCTCCCCGTTTACTTGTATTTGTTTACAGGCCAGTCTTGCCCGGACCAATATGGCGGCGACATTTACGTATCGTAGCAATGGGCAGAAGCAGTCAATGCGGTGTCTATGTATATATGTCTATGCCGGTACCTACAAAAACTTTATTAACAGAACATTTAAGGAACAAGGAACAAATTAATAGATCAGAGGAAGGCAAGCATGCTGAAAGGAACCATCTCTGAGCCAAAACTAGAAAGAACATTGGGTCTATCATTATGTTGGGCCAGTGCCTATATTCAGTTGCCACTGAACTCAGTGGTCACGTGGTATGCCGTACACACAACAAAACGTAGGGACAGGACTGAGAGTAACTAGCGTTTTCCACTGACATTAGCCGGGAAATCTGCACAGTCTTGAGTTCTCATGCTATGAAACCCTTTGCACTCTAGTTACTCACCTAGTCGTTCGATTGTTACTTGTTTCCGTTGCACTTGATTGATTCTGAGTTTTAATATAATCTTAGTTTTATTTTTACTCTCTTTTACTCTACTCCTGTTTCATCTCTGCACTTGGGTGCACTCGGCAGCTGCGCTACAGCAAGACTGAGCCATCACATAGACCAAGCAGAAATAAACCAGCTCCATTCTGTGCTGGCTAATGAGGGAGCCATGGTCGGGAGACACAAACAACTATTGCAAGACATTATACACAACCTGCAGTCCCTGACTGAGGCTGTCCAGCAGAGGGAAAAGTCAGGGCTCGTCCAGAAGTAGAAGATCTGTGTAATTCACATCACTCTCTCCAAGCCTTTGTTGATTATGGAGCTGCTGGTTATTTCATGGATATTGAGTTAGCCAAAAGACTTACCATCATCATCTGGATCATCTGATGGCTGTCACATCCTTAGATGCCAGAACCCTTGGTTCCGGTAGTGTTTGTTACCTCACTCTCCCTCTTCAGCTGTGTGTAGAAGCTCACCACCAAGAAACCTTCCAGCTCCACCTCATCATTTCTCCCGAGTCACACTTGTCACGCCACCTGGCTTCTTGTTAATCCTTCTCCCTGTTCTCCTAAGCTTTCTGTTCCTCCTCCTGATCTCTCTCAGGTGGCTCCCAAATATGCTGACCTCGGATAAGTCTCTCCCACCGCGCCGTCCATATGATTGCGCCATAAACCTGCTGCCTGGTTCCTGCTCTCGTTGCGGGAGACTGACTAACACTCCTGCCGTCTTCCAGGCTCTCATTAACGATATCCTGAGGGATATGCTCAACCATTCTGTGTTTGTCTATCTTGATGACATCCTGGTTTTCTCCAGGTCTCTCAAGGAGCATCTTCAAGACGTTAGAGAGGTGCTGCAGCGGCTCCTGAAGAACCATCTGTGCATGAAGCCTGAGAAGTGTGAGTTCCATGTCTCCACTATATCATTCCGAGGCTGTATCATCAACTTCAACCTGATTCTCCTGGGGGAACGTCAGGAGCCATTCCTAGAGGATTTTGTTGTATTTTGTTTGATGCTGAGTTGTTTTAGTGTAATTGTAGTGGACCCCTGAGGCTTCAATAGACAGAGACACAGGCATGGCAAAGGAGAGCTCACTGGCCAGCAGGCCGTTTTATTAGATGTTGCAATATAACACTCAGGTCTTGACTGCCGCTTTCCAGTACAGTCTCCTCTCTCGGAGTGTCTCTCACTAGCTCTTTCAGGCCATCTCTTCCACTCCAATATCAGGTCAGCTTCTAAGCTCCAAAGCTAGCAGGTCAGCTTTTCAGCTGCCCCCTCAGGCCAGCATGTCTGCTGCCGGTCCAGTTCTCTCCCTCCTCTCTGTTCTCCTTCCTCCCTCTCAACTAGAAGACAAACATAGTTCAAATGGTTAAAATGGCCCACTAGCTTGATTCTCTCCTGCATCTAACCCACACCTCAACCACACTCCCTGGCCCAGTGTGCCACAGTAATCTTAATCTTTTCTTTTTACATTAACCTCGTTACACGCACACGCAGCAGCAAGGGATGACAAGCTGATTTCCCTGGCCCACTGCACCATATTGCCAATAAATGAAGGCTCTATGGGTAGCATACTGGTACTCCCAGTTGTCATGCCCAGGCCCCGTTGCTCTGCCAAGTACCATGTTGTCCTCCCTGTAGTTCCTGTGGAAACACAGGTATGCCTCCTCCAGGCAGTACAGGGAGAATAGTGATCCTCTGCTGAGGCATAGGGCTGGCCACAGCACTTCCTCTGCAAATGTGTGGGTATGTCCCAGCAATTTCTAAACACACCATGGCATGTGTGGTTACATTCCGTTTTGTCCTAGCTGTCGACCAAGAAAAATTATCACTTTAACCAGCCTTAACTAACCAATGGAAAAATAAAGTCAATAAGTCAATAAATAAAATCACACTAAACAAAGAACATCAGCATAGTACTGCCAGAAAGACATACACATACAACCAGACAATACAAGAGGGCTTGAAAGCTAGAGAATAAAGGTGAGTGACAGCAAAGGCACAGTCACCCTTTATCTTGAGTGAGAAACAGCTAGGAGCCCCATGACAGAAGTCTGGAAGTTGCACAGGTTGTTTAGGGGTCATGCCTGTTTATATAGGGTTATATAGCCAGTGGAGAGAGGCCAGAATGAAGCTGATGTGGTCCCCCTGGGGGGATGACTAGCTGGATGACTAGCTAGTATACAGGGAATTGCAATACCCTAACCTGGTGGAAATTAAGACAGTGTCTTGGAGCAGGCGATCAGTAAAAAAGCTGAGTGTTCCACAGTTCCATCAGACGGCGACGCACTGCAGTGGTGGTGCACTCACCGTGGTGAATTCCCTACACTGGTGAGTCTTGCCCGTTGTGTTCCCAGCCTCGTGTGCTTTTAGCTTATGGCGGATTTTTGAGGAGAGACGAACGATGTTGAAGCCGTCATCTATCAGTGACATTCTCGTCCTCCATGGACATTTAAAATTACTGTTTTGCATGTTTCCCTGTCTTTCTTTAAACAAATTTCCTGTTGCTTTTAAAAAAATGTTTTAACAGCTCAATCAGCCTCGTTAAAAATAAAAAAATAAAATCTGTATAGCAGGCTTATCTTGGATATGTTTCAATTCTAAATAATAGCCTAAAAGCACCAAGATTCGTTGCTTATTTTTCTTCAAACATTCTCAGTTAAATTTGTCTATTTAAAAATGTTTTTATATCAAGGTCCATTTTTATTTGTACACCAGATAGCTGGTTTATATTTATTTTGTTTAATAGTCAATCTTGCCTAATTCATTATGTTGAATAAAGGCATTTTCATGTTAGAAAAAATGTAGAATAAAACAATGTTACCAAACCAATTACAACCAATTACATCAAGTGAACTAAAGGCTAATAACGGAACTCAAAATGTGAGTTGCACAGACAGGAGAAAAATGGACAAGACTAACTTGCATCTAATACATATTCCAAATTTCAAATAGGACAGCCATGCATGGCAGTTATTTAACATTACCATGAAATGCAACATTAGGCTAGTGCAACTTGGCTATTAGTTTAGCCAAGTCATGTTAACTTGACAGTTGCAAAACAAACATCTGAAACATCTGTAGCTCTATTTTTGTGAGTACCTCAACAAAATGACAGTTAGACAAAAGATGGGTCATTGTGAGGCATTTGCAGCTGACATTCTACTAAATTTCATGTCTATCATTTACCATCTCACGGTAATTTTAGAAATGGCAGAAGAAGCAGAAGGAAAAAACAAAACAAACTAATACTAAAACAGTAAGGTTTCAGTCCTACAGACATGAACCCCTAAAACATAGTGTTGTTCAAAAAATGTTCTCTACTTGAAGACATTGTCACCCAAAATGCAATCTAAGGTGTCACACTTGTTCATGTGCAAGTTCAAAAGTGATTTTCCTCAGATGTCTAAATAATAATCAGAGTTTGTGTCTGAGTTAAGCCAAGGGTATTTGCTGGCCACTTGGACTCTTCTGCAAGTCCATTATCAATTAACTTGCACAGTTTAATTGTGCACTCATATTTCTTTTGAAATGCAAGTGTAAACCTTATCCTTCCCCCCCTCCCTCCAGACCAACGATGGACTTGTCCGCCCCTCAGCCTTCAAGCCAGTGGTGCCTAAGAGCTTTCACTCCATGCAGAACCTGGTGTGCCCCCCAGGGGGTGGAGGAGGAGCCTACAGCTCTGGAGGAAGCGGGGGTAGCGGCCCCCATAGCATGCCAGGACCCTTCAGGAACACAAACAGTCCCGGAGCGCAGTGTGGTGTTGGTCAGAGTGGCCTGTCCGACTCCGGGAGGAACTCACTTACCAGCCTGCCCACATATGCAGGCTCCAGCTCAGGCCATGGACACCCAGGTGTCCTCAGCGCCTCTACCAGCCACATCAACCAGCTGGGTGCCTCGGTGGCTCTGGACACACCTGACAAGCCGGGTGGTAACGGGGGAGGGTACCAGAATGGCATGAGCACCTCTGACAGCAGTGACTCCTCATTTGGAAAGAGGTCCTTTTCTTTTCAGAGGCCAAGTCATCTGGGTGACCCCTCTGCTCTGCTACACCCTCCCTCGCCCTCCTCCGATGATGTCATCCAGGACCTGGAGGACAGGCTGTGGGAGAGGGAGCAGGAAGTAAGGGTGTGTGTGTATGTGTGGTGTTGTTTTTTTTTTTTTAGAAGAGCTAAAGGCCGGGTACACACTTTTATGCTGATTATAGCCAATGAATTTCAAGTCAGTGCTATTTTAGGGTGGTTGCAATGGGCCATCGGCATGATGATGGCTTAAGGACTTTATTCTGTTTCCAGTTAGGACCATCATGAATATTTCATACACTTTGATGTTTATGAATTGAATCTGAACACGTCTTGATGTCCTGCTGTAGTGCGAGCGGGTCAACCACAAAAATCTGAATGGAGACCGACAATAGCCAATGAGATTTAAGCGCGAGAGAAGGAAAAACATACAGAAGTGTGGAAAGAAAAATGCTCCACCTACATGCTTATGGTTTCACCAGATTGGAGGGTTGATTGGTGTGAGAATTTAGGTAGTGTGTGTTTAAAGCCCTATTTGTATTATGTGGGGACCTCATGTAATTGATAAATTACCCACTGACCTTTTGCAGCTCATTCACACGGGATGAAGCTGGCTGAAATTTGCTCAAATTTACCAGAGCCCCGGTACCTACTGTTATAATTCAAAAAATAAAAGTAAATAGGGCACTAAAAGTGGATATTAACCAATAGTTGTTGAGAGGATAGAATGGATAGAAAGGTAGAACTATGTATCTTACCTAATTTTCCATGCACCTAATCCTTTTTGTTATCTTCAGAGATTTTGTTCTTTTTGTCGATTATATCTTGCTCCTTCAACGTATCGGTCTCCATGTTAAGTTGCAGCAGTTGGACTTGAGGTTTGTGCTGAAATGGCTCAAAACCATCCTGCATTGATGGCACTACTACATCTATTTTAAACATCTATTTTCAATTCTGCGCCAAAAGGCAAATTACGTCTGAAATTACTGAAAGTTCGATTCCCACAGGATTGGTATTATCAGAGGACCTCCTGCTTCGGTAATTTGCGCTGGAATTTTTACATGACAAATTACAGACATGGCACATTCGCACAGGATAGAAATTACGGTCGACCGAACTATTACAAATTACAGGTTGTCCTGGAAAAAGTCTTTTCAGTCTGTTTACTCGTGTAGTGTTGAGAGGCTTTGTTAGGCATAACGCCTAGGGTTTGTAAAACCCTCTTAGCTATTCTAACGTCACAGTGTTAAGTGGCTTATTGCTTTTATAAAATGGCGGTAGAAAGAATGCAAATGTTAAATAAATATTAATTTTTCATAGATAATTTCAATATGATAATATTCTTAGATAATTATTAAATTATAGTAAACCCCAGTGGGAATAAAAAATGGAAATCTGCAAGGAGCATGTTAAAGGGGAATAATAAGGCTATGACTAAGGCTTTGGAAATATAGGAACCTAGAATTGCCATTTCATTGCCATTGATTTTGACTGTAGATTTTTGTTTGTTATGTTATACCCCCCCCCGCCCCCCCCCCCCCACCAGATGCTGAGCATGCGCCGTAACCTTGATCAAAGCGAGGCTGCCATTGTCCAAGTGTTTGAGGAGAAGCAGCGGGCATGGGAACGCCAAATGGACGAGCTGCGACAGAATTACGCCTCACGTCTGCAGCAGGTTGCCAATGGCCGAACTGAACTGTGCTCTGAAATGTATTTGATATTGTTAGATTAGATGATTACATTGGATTACATGACACTTTAAAGAACATGGAAAGGTAATTTTGTGACTGCCTTTTATAGTCTTGTGCACAGAAAGTTTTTCTCAAATGTTTACACACGTTTTGTGAAACTGTAACTCACTTTCTCAAAACTAAACAGAGACACCAAATGCAAAATTCCCTAAATCTGTTGTGAAAGGAAATTTTGCACTCAAGACCATGTGTCGAAAATGAAGATTTGTATCCAACCGATACAAGCAAACATAATATGAATAAGAACCTTCTACAAACCAACTGCGCACTGACTGCTCATTGAAAAACACTACTATAAATAACTTTAGTTATCATTAGGCTTATACTCTTTTCTATGTTACATTAAATATATAAAACAGGGCTATTGTATGTAAAAAAAAATTGGCTGCATCCTGTCTTGAGTTTTTGTATGGCCACAGGATCTCGTTCACATGGTAGGCAATGTTCTAAGCAGCTAAGCAGCGGGGGAAGTATGGTCTGGCATGATGTTTAGGGATGCTTTTTCTCTTTCTCTTCCTCCTCTTCTGCTTCCTCACTCTCCCTCTACCTCTCTCTGCGATGTTTCCATCTATTCATCTCCAAAACAGGAGAGCTCATCTTTGGCCCTCTGTTCTGATTTGTAATTGAACAATTTAGCAATGTCATTGTGTCTCAAGTCCCAGTGTTAGTGTGTAAACAATTGATAAAAATTGTAAAAGTCAAGTCCAATTAATTTGTATAACACTTAATCACAGTTGCAGTCTCAAAGGGCTTTACATGCCCACATTTTAATCTCAAATGAGAAACAACCCCCCTCTACCTTAGACCCCCAATGAAAACAAGAAAAAACCTTTTCAGGAAAAAAAAAAAGGAAGGTAAGACCACACAGAGGGTTCACCATTCAGGTGTGTATTGGGTGATAAGGGTGGGCAAACTAAGATTAAATAATGATAATGAAATAGAACATAAACAAAATACACTCCCGCAATATGCAAAGCTAATGTTGGCAAAATAATAGTGAAAATAAATAGGTTTTAAGCACTGATATAAAGAAATCTAGATAATTTGTAAAAAGCTCTGCTACCTGCAGTTGTCTTCTTGATGCCAAGGATAAGATAAGTAGCCTGCATCTTGCAATGGTGGTGTATATGGTGCAATGAGATCTTATAGATAGAACTGTGCAAGCCAATGTAATGTTTTATACATTAGCAGAAGCACTTTGAAGTCACATCTGTCATTAATTGGGAGCCAGTGTAGAGTACAAGAAAGGCATTTGTGGTCAAATATACTTGTTTTGGTTAAGATTATGGCAGGAGCCTTTTGTATGAACTGCAGATTTTTGATCTTTTTTTGATTTTTGCATTTGGTAAAGGATGTTGCAGTAGTCTTACAATACAAATGTATTTATGCCAATATTTTTGATAGAGGAACATCACCCCTCTAAGTTTAGTAATTTGGAGAGGTCATTCGGTTTAATGGGTATGTAGAGTTGAGTGTTGTCAACTAGCCTAGCAATGATAATGCAAAAAGAAATAGCAATGGCTCATGGCGTGATGCGTTTGTAAATGCAACCTAAACCACAAAAACACCTAAGAAATATGAGAATTCAATTACCTTCCAAATGAATCAATCTACACATTTCTCTCTTCTGACACTGGCTATAAATTAGGTTCAAATATACAAGGAGATATATGACGTCGGCAATCTCCTTCCAGTAATTGGCTACAGTGTAGAGCCAGCATTACAATCATGGCTTTGAGTACAAATCAAATGTCTTTGATAACAGTGGGCCTCATTCACAAATGTTTTCGTAAATTATTCGTAAATTTGTCATATGTGTGTGCGTACTAAAACACGAACGTGGGATTCATGAAACGTGCGGGAAACCTCGATTTGTTCGTAAAACAGGTGTATATTTGAATGAATGGCAATCGTACGTAAATTGGATGCGTGTACCTGTTGAAGCCGATTTGCATAGGTAACACCGTAAAAGGCGTGCAGACTGAAGGGTCATGTGCAAGTAAACCAGGGGAAAACAGGGAAAAGAGGAACTTGGCGGAGTCCGAAATGTAAGTGTTGCGCGCATGCGTGCATGAGAAAAAAACAACAGAGTTTTCAGAAGCATCAGCAGCTTAGTCACAAGAACTGATAAGAATAAAGCATGGCAAGAAATTATTATTATTCAGCACAAACACACACCGTTGATGAGGTAAAAAAAAAACAGTTTGACATGAAACTAGATTGCAAAAAAGTAGAAGGAGAAAGGAGAAGTAGATGCATATTATCAGCCACAGGAGGACGGCAGCGCACTGAGCCGCTATCCAACATGGATCAGAGGATCAGTCAATAATAGGAGAGACCTCACTGTTGGGTGTCCAGTCAGCATTGGAGTTGGACATAGATCAAATCCAGGCTGCATCTTCATCAGATGGTAGGACTATGTTATTGTATTTCTAAGGCATCCGCTCCATGTGATCAACCCATTACAAATTTGATAATCTTGTATTGTTATGAATGAGGACAGTTACAAATACGCCATTTCAGCCTATTAGGTCTTTTTTTTCTACAAGGCCACTGAAACATCTTGTTGTTGTTGAGGTTTGGCACTACTGTAATGGATTTTTCATAAAGAATAAGCCATTCTAAGAGCCTTCCCGCGTGCTTCCAAACACACAAACACATTTCCGCATGTTTCCAAGCACTCGTAGGATTTGACCGTCCCAAACGAACAAATTCAGATACGAACAAAATGATGAATCCGACTATGTTCGTAGAAACGTTCGTACTACCGTTATACGATCAAATCTGATCGTACGCATGTTTCGTGAATGAGGCCCATTGTGCATATGCCAACTATATGGCTAGTTGTGTGTACTATGAGGAGCTCTACCTCATTATTTAGAAAATGTGAATCTGCAGCTTCATAAAGATAAGGCTCTTAAGTCTTGTTAATAGGACTGGACAGGGAAACCTGACAACATGGGCTGGTCAGCCAGATGAACTGTTTTTGGGTTTGATAATGGTTTTTATAGAATAGAGCAAATATGGGATATAAAACATAATGCAACTGCTAATTTCACAGTAGAACAATAAATAGAGTTCTTTGTAGTGAACATTTGGACCCCACTGTATATATGAAAATACATTTAATTAATGAAAAATGACAATGGTTGAATGGATTCCATGAGAGGAAATTAAAATACTGATTGATAGCAATTTTGCACACCCTGTGTATATGCTTTAAAGTAATGTATTCATGTTTTTTTCATTCATATTTGTTTACATTATATGCTTTAGTGTTGACATTTTTGGTTGAATTATATGTAATAACCCCCATTTATTCTATTCATATTTATATTCTATTTTTATTTGCTGAATCCCATTACTATTTGCTTCTGCAACAACCCAATTTCCCCACAGAAATTATTTAAATCAAACCTTTGTGAGCCTCGGTTGATTGGAATGTGGAATGGAATTTAACTACTCCTCATGTCAACAGGTAACACGTCATGCTCAGCGCTCCCAGAATGCCCTGCAGGCTCAAATCAGTTGCCTATCCCGGGACAAGCGGAGGCTCCAGGAGGAACTCGCTGCCCTCCTGGCCCAGAGAGAGGAGCTGGAGAGGAGGTGTCTGGACTACAGGAAGGAGCAGGCTGACATGTTGCCACGCCTAGAGGAGACAAAGTGGGAGGTAATGCTGCATTCATATCATATGGGCAAAGACAATGGATACGACTTTCCAACTAGGAAATACCATTCACATCACCTTTCAGTTGATAAGTACTACTAGAAAATATCTTTCACCTCAATTTTGTGCTGGTAAATACTACTAGAAAATACTGTTCACCTCAGCTTTCAGTTGTAAATACTACTTGGGAAATTGGGATTTGGCCAAGAACCCTGAGTTCCTGAATTCTGACATCACCAGCAAGGAAATACCGTTAGTCAAGTCTCAATTGATTTGACACATTTCTCCAAACTAAGGTCCATACTCTCAATACAGTCAAAACAGCCATGTAAACCCATGACAAGTTTTCAAAACCAACTGTTGATTGTGTCGTGGCAATTTAAAGTCAATTGCACTTTGTCTAGTGGTGAGACAATAAAGCAGCTCAATAAAGCTATAACACAATATATGTCTTAAGAATATTTAATAAAACATTCTAGAGAAATACTTATAAGTAGGCACAATACCTTTTGCAACCAAGAGGGTTGTTCCGGGTAGAGAGCAAGAGCAGGTTACATCAGTCAAGCTTTATATACCTTTTCTAATATGCTGAGTCATGCTAAACCACATGACTAAAACTATCTCTTTCACAGTCCAAGGCAGTTTAGTGAAGACAAAGGAATCAAACAGTGCATAGACACCTGATAGAAAAAAGGTACTTTCTATCATAATTAGAACATCCTGCTCTAACTCCCTACGACTCGTCCTGCGCTCCTAGGAACTGCTTGTGTCCTTGGCATTACCAACAAAACCGTCTTTCATAACAATGCAACAGTTGTAATAAACTTCCAGCTAATAATCATGGGAAAAGAGGAAACGTATACTTCCCTCAGCTCAGTAGTTTTCCACTGGCTGTGACTATACTTATGCATATATTTTATTGCAGTTTATACTTCAAGCATATTATAAGCACACTTATATTATTGTTTTCCATAACACTCCCCCCTTTGATCATAAAAATGATCACATAGAGAAATAATGATGTAAGTCCTGTCATGCCCCACATATGTTAATCAATCCCTCAGTTATGTTGATCAATCTCATTAAACATTAGAATCATCAGTTAGAACAGTCCAATCAGTTAAGGCAGATAACATTTTCAAATTCTTAATTTAATCTGAGTCAGTACTACCTTCATCAGAGTCATCAAATGGGGATTCCCCTGATTTGTCATTGTTGTCACCTGTAGAATTATCATACATGCCTTTTTCAAAATCATTTCCTTCTGTAGGAACTTGTATGTACTGCCCCATAGTAGTTTTCACCATTTTGTCAACCAGAGATCTCATTATGGCAACACAGCAAGGTCCCACACAAGCTACACAACAGCATAATAAAATACACATCACTATTATTGGCATTAGAACTTTAGCAAGCTTTGGTCCAATAGTATGATTCATGAATCGATACCACATGTTACTTTCAAACGAGCTGTAGTCTCCTCCGATTAGCCATGACGTATTGAGCTGGCGTATGTCTCTTTTCTCACGGAGGTGTGTGTTATTGTTGGAGTGTCTGTCATTATAGTCCTGCCGTAGGACTGGTGGTGGTGTATCACTGCTCTTACCTTGAGTTTTTTTTTTTTTAGGCACATGCTCCAATGACCACAGGAACACAATAATGCTGAGTGTGAGCAGGATACATATACTGCCACGCATGCTGCACCCATGTCGCCTGAAGGGGTGCCATGGTCGTGGTCTTTCCATTGTCCGTCCACCGCACTCTGAGTAGCTCCTATACCACAGGTTGTCTCTTCTTGTGCCAGGCCGGTAAGACGATGGGTCACTATAAGAACACCCCCCCCCCTCCCTTACCTGGGCTTTCCCCTGCGGCGGCGAGTACTCTGAGCGAGTTTCAGGCACAATTGTAAATCCAAGTTGCTCTCCGATGAGAGTTGCTGCAGACACAATTGTAAATCCAAGTTGCTCTCCGGCGAGAGTTGCTGCAGTTGCTCTCGGTAGGTTTTTAAACCTCAGTGAGAGTTGAAGTCGTCTCTGGCAGGGGCGGTGCCTTCTTACACTGGCTGGCGTGGATCCACGTGGTCCTTTCAGCAACCTTCACCGCAGAGTGGGTTGTTAGTAGCACCTGGTATGGTCCTTGCCACCTGGGATGGTTCCACCTCTTCCTCCTGCAGTCTTTGATCACCACCCAATCTCCTGGTTTGATGGAATGGAGTAGTCCCTCAGCTGGTGTGGGGAGAGCGGCCTTCACCTGTGAATGTATAAGGCTTAACACCTTAGAGAGGTTAGTGCAGTATGCCAACATGCTACTATGAAATTCCTCTGTGTCTAGTGCTTTTGGCCCTAGTGGAGAACTGAGCCCAGCCTCCATTGGTCTGCCTGTGATTATCTCAAAGGGAGATAACCCTGTCTGAGAGTTGACACGCCCCCTCATGCTCATGAGTACAATAGGAAGTGATTTTACCCAGTTCAAACCTGTTTCTACACAGACTTTTGTCAATTTGTTTTTTAGAGTCCCATTTGCTCTTTCCACTGCACCTCCACTTTGTGGGTGGTATGCACAGTGTGTTCTTAAATCTATTCCAAAGAACAATGACAGTTGTGTGATTATATTATTTACAAAATGAGTGCCATTGTCACTTGAGAGTTTCTTTGGTATTCCCCATCTGGGAATAATCTCTCTCACCAATGCTTTTGCCACAGCCGCAGCATCTGCTTTTCCTGTGGGAAAAACTTCAATCCATTTGGAAAACATATCAATTATGACCAGACAGTACTTTTTCCCTTCACATAGGCTTAGCTCAATGAAATCCATCATTAGATGATCAAATGGTTGATCTGGTGTTGGGTGGCTAGACTGCTGTGTCTGTTGCCCTCTGCCAACATTGTTTTTTGCACAAATTACACATTTTGAACAAAATTTTTGTGAATAATTTGAGAAGCCTTGTGTATACCACTGTCTGTTCATAGCTTCCACCATCCCCCCTTTTGACACATGATCCTTTCCATGTGTCAACACTGCATAAAAATGAAATAAACATTTAGGGAGACACGGGTTCCCATTTGGACCAATCCAAACATTATCAACATATTTACAGTTATTTGTCTTCCACCCCTTTTTCTCTTGGGGTGGGGCTCTCTTCTGGGCTTCAACCAGTTCTGCAAAGGAGACAGTTGGGGTTAGATCTTGTTTTTGCATGAGTTGCAGGCAACGCTGGCCAGATTGTGCAGTACGCTTTGCCGCAGCATCCGCTCTGGCGTTGCCTCGTGACACTTCATCTGTTCCACCTGTATGAGCAACACATTTGCAAACAGCAATTTCTGTGGGGAGAAGAATAGCATCCAAAAGATTGTTAATTAGTTGTGAATGCATTATGTTTTTTCCTGTCGATGTCAAAAAAACTCTCATTTTCCACAATGTACCAAAATCATGCACCACGCCAAAAGCATATCTACTGTCTGTGTAGATAGTCACTGATTTTCCCTCTGCTAATATACAAGCTCTTGTTAGAGCAAATAATTCAGCAGCCTGTGCTGACAGGTGACCTGGTAGTTTTTCTGATTCAATGACGCCGTGGTTGCTGACTACAGCATAGGCTACCCATGGCTCACCTGTTTTTGGATTTCTCTGAGCTGATCCATCTACAAACCAAATATGGTCAGCATTTGACAGCGGTGTATCTTTTAGGTCTAGGCGTGGTGACGTGGTTTCAGCAATTGCAGCCAAACAATCATGTGGTTCTCCATCTTCCTCTGTTGGCAAAAGAGTTGCAGGGTTAAGAACAGTACATCTTTCGAGTGTGACATTAGGCATAGAGAGTAGTACATTCATGTAATTCAAATTGCGTGATATTGTCAAATGATTAGATTTTGATTGCAGTAACACTGTTGCCACTGCATGTGGAACTAACACTTTCAGTGGGCTGAAACCTACAATTGGTCTTGATGCCAATACAGCAGCTGCAGCCGCAGCTACTGCTTTCAAACAGTGGGGCAGTCCTCTCGCTACTGCATCTAATCTTTGGGAGAAATATGTTACAAGTTTCAATTTACCTCCATGCTCTTGTAGCAACACTGATGACAAAAATCCCTCCTTTTCACATACCATTTGGGTGAATTGTTTGTCTGGATTAGGTAAACCTAATGTGGGGGTGGAAGTCAGAATCTTCTTTAACTCCTCGAAACTAGTCATTGCTTCTTCAGTCCACGTGACGCAGTCAGTCGGTGCTAAACCATGGTTATGAGCTATGTCCTGCAGGGGTTGTGCCAATTGTGCATATCCAGAGATCCACTGTCTACAGTAGCCTGTCATGCCAAGGAAAGCCATCACTTGTTTTTTTGTTTGTGGCTTTGGTATTCTTTGGATTGCTGTTATTCTGTCTTCATTCAGCTTTTTTCCATTATTTGATATAATGTGGCCTAGGAATTTAACTTCCTCTAAGGCCAGCTGCACTTTTTCAGGTGACACTTTATTACCTGTTGCAGCTAGAAATTTTAATAGTACCACTGTGTCTTTTTCACAGGCTTCTTTTGTTGGTGAGCAAATCAACAGATCATCCACATATTGTATCAGAGTGCTCCCATGTTCAAATTTCAGATTTTCCAAACAATCTCCTAATGCTGCAGCATAGACTGTTGGTGATTCTGCATAACCTTGTGGCATTCTGGTCCATGTATATGATTTACCATTAAATTTGAACGCAAACCAGAATTGTGATTCTTGTGCCACTGGAATACTAAAGAATGCATTCGCTAGGTCGACCACACTAAAACATTTACTTTCTGGGGGCACCTGTCCCAGCAGTGTGTATGGATCCGCTACAAGTGGAGCTCTGTGATGTACTGCATCATTTACCTTTTTCAAATCTTGGACAAATCTCCAAACATCTGGCTTGCCCTCAACTGGTGTGGAACAAGGTGAATCTGGGCATGGCACAATTATTCCCTCTTTTAACAGTGCTTCTAAAACTGGTGTGATTCCCTCTATCGCTTCAGGTTTGAGTGGATAATGTGGTTGGCAAGGTCTGTGTGTGGACTTGGGTGTCACTACCAGTAAATGTACAGTATGGTTTCCTGTGAGTACACATTGCCATGATACACAAAATGTTTTTTAAACAGGGTGAGTATAGCACTCCTTTTCCCTGTTCTCTTCTCGCTTCCCAATCTGTTGCAGCGTTACACTGTGACACCCAGGGTCCTACCTCCTGCCATGTTCGACACGCAGAGACTTTGCCAACGAAACATGGGGAGCGGAGCCCCGCACAGAGTCAAATTTCTCAATTTCAGGACCACATTTCACAGACATTGCGCAAAAATCATTGCTCCAATAAACACTCAAACCAGTCAGCAGCCCTGATGTACTACCTACTTTAAACCATTGTTTTTCAAAATCCTCACACGTCTCTCACAACATAAGCAGTACAGTGCAATTCTTCAATTGGCATAAAATCCACATTGTTCTTCTTTTTTTTTATTGCTCGGTTAGAAACTTTATCCATCACTACTCATTACACACTAACATGCTTTTCACTATTTCTAACAACTTTTTTATGCCATCATTGCTGCATTCTAGGCACACATCAAACCTCTAGCCGATACATTTACAGGACACACATTTGAAAGCGGAAATGAATGTGACCTTTAGATTTGTACTTATCTGTTGCCGTGACCCTTCCTGTCTCTGCAAACCGTCAGTCCTCCTCCTCGTCTCGCCTCCGTCCCTGCTGAGCCCCCCCCCCCCGGCTGGAAAACGGAAAAGTCTTTTCTCTTGTATGGCTCTTCTTCCTCGTCTTTGTGGGGGCACATCACGTGCCCAGTGATCTTTCTTGCCACAGATAAAACATCCACTGTCGATAAAACACCCATTGTTGATAAAACATCCATTGTCTATACCTCTGCCCGCGGCCTCTTCCTCTGCTTGGAGCTCTGCCTCCCCCCCCTTACTCCTCGTCCTCCCCTTTGGTAGCCTCTGTCTCCGCCTGTCTGCTGGCCATCACTGGCTGCATTTCGTCCTGGAGGAGACTGTTGACCCCATGATATTGAGTAGGGGTTACAGATCTGTCAGGGAGGGGTAGATGGCAGGAATGGCAGAGGCCGTCCGTTGTGGGTTGTAGATAGAAAATGTCTTCTGCTGTCTTGGCTGCTCCTGTTGTTGTTGTAACTGCTGCTGCTGCTGTAGGCCTGCAGCATGGTATGGTGGTGGATTTCTATCCAATGGTGGGTCATCAGACAGGGGTGGAGGTGCGTTCGGCGGAGGACGACGTCCGGGAGGACAGTCCAGGTCAGGATCTACCTTAAAGGATTAGACTTGGGCACACTGGTTAGATTGTTTCCCTCCCTGTCCTTTCTGGCCTTTGTTTCTGTCTTCTTTTTTTTTTTCTTTTTTTTTCCTTTTTTTTCTTTTCTTTTCAACTTTTTCAATTCACTTTCCTTAAAACTACAATTCTCAGGGAATCCCAGTTCACACCATAATTTCAATTGTGCACAAACCCAGTCATCCGCATCATGTTTACCACACATTACCTTTACACATCCTGACCTCTCTGGTGTCTGGTCTTTAGGCTTGCTTTTGTTTTGTCCCATATTTATTATTATTTTTTTTTTTTAAAAAGGTACTTCTAAAGTTTTTCTATAATTAATTCTCAATCAATTTGAGAATCTCAAGTCAATTATTTATTATTCAACAATCCAGTCACTCCCCTTTTTTATTTATTTATTTATTTTTTTGTTGAATTCAAATCATCCAAAATAATAAAATTATCTTATGTTGAGTTTTTATATATATATATATATTGAATTCAAATGTAGGCTTTTAATCTAATTACCAACACATTCAAAGTGAGGACCCAGTCCTCCTGTGACCCTGTCACTTTGTAGTTCACGTAGAGACCCTCTCTCTCTAGGTTTAAGAACTACATTATGTAGAGACCCTCTCTCTCTACTAAAGTGCCATAAACCTCATCGTTTTGGCAGGAGTTAAGTAGACCCGTCGGCCGTCAAACCTTTAACTCTTCTAAGTGGGACTCAGCTCCCTTTTATTACAAATATTGTGGTTAAGAATTGTGGTTAAGAATATTTAATAAAACATTCTAGAGAAATACTTATAAGTAGGCACAATACCTTTTGCAACCAAGAGGGTTGTTCCGGGTAGAGAGCAAGAGCAGGTTACATCAGTCAAGCTTTATATACCTTTTCTAATATGCTGAGTCATGCTAAACCACATGACTAAAACTATCTCTTTCACAGTCCAAGGCAGTTTAGTGAAGACAAAGGAATCAAACAGTGCACAGACACCTGATAGAAAAAAGGTACTTTCTATCATAATTAGAACATCCTGCTCTAACTCCCTACGACTCGTCCTGCGCTCCTAGGAACTGCTTGTGTCCTTGGCATTACCAACAAAACCGTCTTTCATAACAATGCAATAGTTGTAATAAACTTCCAGCTAATAATCATGGGAAAAGAGGAAACGTATACTTCCCTCAGCTCAGTAGTTTTCCACTGGCTGTGACTATACTTATGCATATATTTTATTGCAGTTTATACTTCAAGCATATTATAAGCACACTTATATTATTGTTTTCCATAACAATTGTCATCACACAAAATAAACGTTTACGTACTGTGTTTACGCTGCTTGCGAAAACTCGCCCCTACCATCCTGGTAGGGGGGATCCCTCTCTGAGTAGTCCCTCCAAAGGTTTCTTCCAATTTTTCACTAAAAGGTTTTTTTTGGGGAGTTTTTCCTTGTCCTCTGTTGAGGGTCCAAGGCTGGGGGATGTCGTGTACTAACCATTTATTGTTTTCACACGTTGGGCACTGTGAAGCCCTTTGAGACTTTAACAGTGATAAAGGGCTATAAATGTGATTTGATTTGACAAAATACAAAACAACATATATCATGTTTTGTTACACACAAAACTCCAACTTTCCATGCTCTCAAAATAGTTCCAACAGCTGTTTAAACTCTGTTTAAAATATACCATAAATACTCTCTGTCCTGACAGAAATAAAAGGGTTGATGCGGAATAAAGGCATAGGTTACAACAGTAAACTTGTGATTCAATTTATAAGTCTTTAAGTCTTTACCTCCATACTGTAATACACATAGAAAAAATGCCAGATATCACAAAATTGACAAACCTAATCTATGTGAAACTTGGAAATATTACATACTATAATATTTCCAAAATTGTGAGGAATAGACATCAAGAAAGTCATGAATGAAAGTTTCTGAACCTCTTGTGTAATTATTGACATTTTGAGTTTTTAACCATGCAATCCTTAGGATCTATATTTAACAATTTTATGTTTTCAAAGAAAATTGTACAATGTAAAATGTACAATGAAAATAGTAGGGAATTAGTGTGAAAATAACCTCCTCTCCATGAACCTCCTCTTCCATTAGTTAAATCAAGTAGGTAAGTAGATCCAGGTGGGTAAATAACTGCCTATGAAATTATCAAAGATCAGATCTTTTATTTAACACAGCGACTCTGACTAGACGTGGACTTTCTTCTAAAATATCACCAAGAGCCACAAGAGAAATATTAAAACTAGTAAAAAGCAACCCAAGAAAAACATCCAGAAAGAATTCTCAGGGGGGTGGAAACAACTGTTATAGTTCATTTTTGCTTGTATCATCTGATGATGAAGTGGTTGCTGATTTGCATGCAAATACATAAAAATCCCATGAATAAAGAACCAACACCATGTTAGCTAGCTTGACCAAAGTAGTGTGGGATCTATTACAGATGTGACATTTATTTGTTATTATAACTCTACGTACGCATGTCTTTTCAAAATGTCTAATAAGTATAATTGCCTGCAATATGAACGCAGCCTACTTGCGTATGTGAGTTTAGTGTAAAAAAGCTGATCAGGTATTGATCATGGTGTCTTGACAAATTCAACAATTGAATGCGTGAACATTTCCAAGTAATTGTTTTTGTTTGTCAAGTTCTTCCTACTGTTATCCCCATGTCATGTGAATATAGCATGTGATTTGGTGACCACTAAAGGATGGCACAGGCACAGTGTCTTTTCCAAATTGACTTTAATGTAAAAAGAAAACACTTGTGGTTTTTAAAACAAGAAGAGTAGCGTAAACACAATCTTCCAATTATCAACCTCCAACCCCTTGTCATTTACCCACTCATTTCATCTCTTTAGGTATGCCAGAAGGCTGGGGAGATTTCCCTTCTGAAGCAGCAGCTGAGGGAGAGTCAAGCGGAGGTGACCCAGCGAGCCGGAGAGATGGTGGCCTTGAGGGGCCAGCTCAAAGAACTCAACGCCCAGCTGAGGCAGCAGGAAGAGGCCATGCTGGGCCTCCAGGCCTCTTGTAGCTCCAAGAGCTCGGAATTGGGCCAGTGCGAGGGAGAGCTGCGGAAGACGCTGACTGAGGTAGGGCTCTGTTATAGTGAGGGTTTGGATGATGCGATCAACAATGCCTGTGGGGAAATTGGGTCATCAAAGCAGTAGATGATAGGGTACGGCAAATAATTTAATATAAATAAGAACGCCAATTCTGCCAATAATGCAACTGTCAATTACAACACTACAACGTATTAGGTAAAATTATATGTACAGTATGTGTTGCCCTAGGGCATTTTTTAAAAAGTTGTAAATAGTTGGATAGTCAGTAGTATACATACACATGCAGAATGTGTTGAACCTTATTTATAGCCCTTTACCACCTCCTACTGGGTAGTGAGAAAAGGACGCTCACCTTTCTGTTACCTTGATTGGTATGGGGTAATGCTGGGTAGCTCAAGTCTTTTTGGTGAGTCGTTCATTTTGAACTAGTACCTCAAAATGAATCAAACTTCCAGGCAACAGCCTGTGTGCTGTTTACATTTTAGGCCAATAGAGGGCAGGGCATGCTAATCATTTTTGCTAGTATTGTGAGGGAGTCAACACATGGCATATCCTATTTAATTAGTGTGCTTGCTTCAGCAAAGCTCTCTTCTCGTACTTACTTATGTATTATTATTATTATTATTATTATTAATAATAATAATAATAATAATAATAATAATAATAATAATAGATGTCAACTACTTGCACATCATTTAGGCGATCAACGGCATTCAAATTTTTTATTACACTTGTACTTTTTCTGCAATTGAATTTTATTTGCAATTTTTTGGCCCAATAGGAATGCATTATGAAAAGTTAAGTTTCACTTTCGCTTTGACAATGACTCTGTCTCTACAAGCCACTAGATGGAGTCAGAGACTGTCAAATGTGACCCTGGCTGTCTTTCACAATGTCCAGCACCAGATGGATGATACTGATGGATGACGTTTGACAGTCTCTGTCTTACTCTGGTGGCTATCAAATGTGACCCTGGCTGTCTTTGACAATGTCTACAGACCAGAGACTCAGTTTGTGGTTTACTGATGACTGAATACAAAACACAAACCACTACTTCTGCTAATACTTCAACTATTACTATTTCTGCTACTATTACTACTACGATTTCTTAACACAGTATCTTTCTGATTAAATTGACTACTACACTACATTGCACCCCGTACATTTACATTTTGTAAATTTTTCTCTTGCACTGCACATTTGTATATTTTTGTATAATATAGTTTTATATTTTTATTTTATTATCCCTATTGTCATTTTTATTCTTATTTATTCTATTTCTCAGCTGCTGTAACAAAGAAATTTCCCTCCGGCAATTAATGAAGTGCCTACCTACGTACCTAGGAAACTAAAATAGAGAAAGAAAATGCAGATTTTTTTCTGAATACATTTGGATTGGAAAATACGCTTTTAGCTACTAGCCCATTTTATGCTCAGGAAGGCAAGTTGACAAGGGTGTTGCTAGGGTGATATTAGGTGGTTGCTATGGTGTACAAGGTGGTTGCTAGGGTGTAGGTGATTGAAAGGGTGTTACTATGTGGTTGCTAGGGTATACTAGGTAGTTGGTAGGGTGTTATTTGGTGGTTGCTATGATGTTACTAGTGGTTACTAGGTGGTTGTTATATGATTACTAGTGATTGCTAGGTAGTCGGACGTTTTGCGTTTTGGACCCCTGGTGGCCCTGGCAGTAGTAGTAATAGCATGTGTAGTAACAGTTGTAGTAGTAGTAGCAGTAGTAGTAGTTGCAGCAGCAGCAGGAATAGTAGTAGAAGTAGTAGTAGTAGTAGTGAGCTACTGTAAGCTAACTGGTCTAACCATACTCTAAGATGAGACTGAGCCACTCCCTAAAGAAATCAATAGAGCTTGCCCCACTGATTGCACCAGGCAGACCAGAGATAGGGAACACAATAAGAAAAGGCTCCGTTACCTGCAGTTTTCTTTTTGACATAGATAGATAGCTAGCCAGCGTCCTGTAATTGATCGGATCGATTGATCGGCAGCATATGGTTCAACAAGATCAGTGTAATATTTTAGTTAGTAGCAGTACAAGTAGTTGTAGTTTCATGCAGTAGTACTATTATTATTATTATTAGTAGTAGTAGTAGTAATAGTAGTTGTAGTAGCAGTAGCAGTAGTACTAGTAGCAGTAGTAGTAGTAGTAGCAGTGGTAGTGGTAGTGGTAGATGTAGTCAAGTCAAATTTATTTATAGAGCACCTTATAACAGCAACTTACAGGGCACTATGGTGTTGAATGCTGAGCTGAAATCAATAAACAGCATTCTCACATACAGTATACCACTGCTAAGTATTATTAGCAGTGGTATAAGTAGTAGTAGCAGTACAAGTACTGAATTATCTCTCTCTCTACTATGGTTATTTGTCACAGAGTTGGTTTATCATTAACTAGCTCAATGTGTTCAAAGGGTAATGCTGACACACTCCCTTACATGCACTGAAATTCACCCGATTAAAAACTAGGGGAGTCATTACAATAAATTCAATTTGCTACTCGATCTTCTTGTAGAAAAAAAATTGAATTGATTTATTGACTACATATGCTGTAAGGCCTTGAACCCACTGACTTACAGTATATTGAATTGGGTGTAGAACCAGTATATTGAACCAGTAGAGGGCACGTGAGGGACCACCTCTCCCAGGACTTCTGCATAGGCTTCAGAAAACAGTTGTGGGCCCTTAGTTTGAACTTGTTTAAAGCTGTGAGGACGGCATGATTTCTTTAAACCTTGGTTGCTACTAATACACTTCTACTTAGTGAGTTATACATTTGAGTTCATATATTTAATATTTTTAGAAAGGAATATATCATTCCGTAGTATTTACTGAACTCTTTATTGTATGTCTCCCAGGTCTCTCTGCTAAGGGATAAGCTGGGAGTATTTGAGGTTCAAGTCACAAGCCTGAAACAAGCCCTCAGTGAGATAGGCATGGGTGCAGGAGGTGGAGGTGTGGAGGCCCGCAGTGGAAGTAGTAGAGGGAGCAGAGGAGCATCCAGATCTGGAGGGGGTCTTCCCTCACCCTGCAGCCCACCTGGGTCTTCCACCTTTGCCTATCCTGCCTTGCCTCCACCCGCCACACCTGCTGTTGATGCCACACTGAGCCTACAGAGCGACGAAGCTAAGGTTCAGCGTCGGGAGGCCCATCAACGCCAGGAGGCTCACCAATACCACAAACCTCACCAGTGGCAGGAAGTTCACCAATCCCAGGAGGTTTCACGGGGAGGAGGAGGCAGGAGACCTGCGTCGGAGGCTGGAGCACTTGCAGGCGGAGTTGCGCCTTGAGCGGCAACGGCGTGAGCGCCAGACCCTAGACTTCAACCAGGAGCGCCACGCGTGGATGGATGAGAAGGAGCGAGTGCTCAAGTATCAGGCCCAGCTGCAGCTAAGCTATGTGGAGACTCTGCAGAAGAACCAAGCCCTGGAGCTCCGCGTGGGCCAGCTGGGGGGTGAGGGCACTTCCACAGCCTTGACCTCTACAACCATCACAACCACACCCCCCTCACCCATCTCATCCCCGGGGCCCAACCCTCATCCGGCCCCTGCTACCCCCTTATCCACCCTCTCTCTTTCAGACTCCCCTCCCCCCATGGCAGAGGACGGTGATGACAACGCTCCTTTGGCACCTCCCTGGTCCACCTCCACCCGCCTGGAGAGGATTGAGTCCACAGAGATTTAGATTCTGCGATCCCTCTACAAAAAATCAGTTCCATTCAATTGCTATGAACTCCTTGATAATGTTACTTTCCACACTTAAACAGACTTTGCACATCCTGTATTGCTGTAAATTCACATATTTTAATGTCATACATTTTTCATGTATTATTCATATTTTGTCATTCATTTATATTTTTACTTATTATGTTCTAGTGTTGTAATTGCCGGTTGCGCTATGGTTAATACCCCTCATTTGCCCTATTCTTATTTATATTCTAATTTACTTGCTACTGAATGACCCAATTCTCCCACCGGGATCATTAAAGTTTCATCTAATCCAGGGGTTCTTAACCTTTTTGCAAGTGCGACCCCCTTTTGAGGGTGAAAATATTTTGCGACCCCCGACGCATAACATATGCAAAACGCCATAGCCATCTGTAGCAAGCGCACTACAACCGGGGCCACGACAGACAGAGACAAGGCAGGAGGGCAGAGTTAACAGGCCTCTTTATTTGCACCACAGCAGAATAATTCGACCCGGTCTTGACGGACGGTTGCCGCTGCTGGTCCCGCTCGCTCTCTACGCTCCTCAGTCCGACTCGATCCTCCTGTTCTCCTGTCGAACTCATGCACTCAGTCAGGCTCTAACTCTGACGCAAATGACACTCTGACGCACACACATGCACTGTGGACGCATGTCTGAGTGAAGCCATACTCCAAATACTTTTCGTCATATTTCCTACTTTTGGCTTTTTTCCCTTTCGATTCTTTCTCTGCTGTGCGTTTGTTAGCCGACACATCTTGTGATGTCTTGCTTCCACCGATTATAAACCGCTCCATTTTTTATTTCCACAATACTGGACATTCACATCGCGATATCATGCAGCGCGGTTGATACGTAGCGATTGAGGTCAAGGTTAAAAATATTTTTGTGGGCTATTACAATAGAGATAGGTAGATTATTTATTGTCCTACTTATATATATATAGTATTGTTTTGTCAAAATATATATATTTTGACAAAAAAATACTTCTTTTAGCACCCTGTCCACGACCCCCCTGTGACCCCCAGGTTAAGAACCCCTGATCTAATCTAATATATAAAACTTGTATTAATAACGTTCATTCAGTTATGTGCTTATCTACACTGCGGTGGTCCTATGATGTACTAGTTTACAGGGATAGACTACAGGAAGTGCAAAGGACTCACAGGTAAATGTGGAGTGGAAATAAATGTTTTAACACTCAATGTTCAAACAGTCAACGATGACCCCCATGTCCTGTCTGGAATGGGTGAGTTGATCATGTGCTTTTCTATTTGATCGCTCATTTCATGTTGGCAAAAGATGTAACAAGTGAGTTGTGCATGAGCCAAAAGCGGGATTTAAAAAAAATCATAATCAACATTGTAAAGGCATATTATCAAGGAATGAACACTGGGGGTTGTGGGGAACACTGGGGATTGTGGGGAACAGCAGTTAATACCGCTGCTATGAAATTTGTGTTTTGTCATCTGGCCCAAGACATACTGAGCATGAGGAGATACTATTTGCCCTCAACAACAGGTCAGGGGCAAGTTTATACCGTTTAATTCATGTGTTTAGTATGAAGTTGTCAATACAAACAAAAAACATTTAAAAAAAGATTTAGGTAGACTAGAAGAAACCAATCCACAGCTCCCCATTGTTGCTTTATATTGTTGGTGCTGAGGAAACAAAGCATTAATGTATCTGTGGAAAAAAAAAAAAAGCTGCAAGAACTTGTTTGGGGTCGAGAAACCAAGGGTTTTGAATTCCAAAGTGTGAGATATTGGAAGAGATTCAATTAAAAAATTGTATTTGTTTCAACAGAACATTGTTAAATGTGTTCAAGTTCAAAAGCTTCCTTTCTCATTCCACAGCAATGCCGCAGTGACTGAGGATAACTTTTTTGCAAAGAATGGCACAAAACGGCTTGATCCTAGGGAAAGGAATCCTTTTTTGCAGCTTTTCTTCATTTCAAAATAGTGCGAGTGAAAGTTTAAAGCAGCTTTGTAATTTGCCGTCATTCTAGATGTGTATCATCTTTATTGATAGCTTGTTAAAATGAGGGGAAAGGGGCAATGTTGGTGATTGAAAGTAAATAAATTACTCAAGCAGAGAGGTTAGTGAATGAAAGTACTTGAATCACTTTTGATAGGGGGAGTATTGCATTTTAGGCAGGTGTTTTGGACGTATGGAGTTTTGTGTGATTTACCTGTTTGAACGGGGCACATATATATGAAAACAATGTATTATGTCAATATATACTACTACTACTACTACTACTACTACTATGTAATAATTTTAGCTGTAAAAGTAAAATATATAATATAGTGTGTATAGTATATGTTGACATATTTTTTTCATGAGTTTGGTAAGCCTCAGAAGTGAGGACCAAGAATGAATTAAAGTAAATGGCTTTTTGATGTAAAGTCATTTTGGAAAAGAGAGAATTTAAGAAAGGTGAATTGGAGTGAGAGATAGTGTACCTTCGATGGTTGGGCTAAATTTGCTGCTATATTCTTCTGTTATGTCCTGCTGTGTTCCTGGTTTAAACAGAGAGGCGGTGTACTTGGATGTAAATATTACTGTTATTTGTTATTTGTCATGTACATATATAGATATATATATTCAAATATATCAAGCTATTGCGTGTGAATACTTGAAGAGGATATTTGTGAACTGAGGCATACATTTCTGCTTTTATTTTTAAACTGCATCAATATAAATATATACATTATAAAACCTTTTTTAAATCTTGATCTACTACATGGTACACAAGAAACATTAAAGGAAAGGTTTGAAATTCATGGTCAGATAGTTTCTTTATAGTGTTGTTCCTTTTTGTATTATTTTGTGTTATTGAAAATTGGCGCTGAAGAAAAAAACATTAGAAAACAGAAATTTAATAAAGATGTGATCAAATCAAACAATCAAACATCTCTTTATTTTCCACGGTTAATAAGAGTGTGATGAAATCTCTCTTCACTGGGACGGCCTGTCATTTCTTATACTTTCATTAGACAGCATAGCATCAATATCAATAAGCCAATCCGTTTTTAACCACGGTCAGTATGTTTTACTGTGCATGAAAATGCATGAAAATACACGCATCAATCACAAACTAATATTTCTAATATCTAATGATCGCAACATCCTGGAGGGACTGTTTAACGGTATAAAAACTGATTCGACAGAACTTTGTATAAGTCAGCAAAAGGGAGGGAAGACAAGGCTTTAGGGATTCGCCACCTAGTGGTTTGGACATGGTAACACAACTTAACTGGTTTCAATTGCCTTTTAAATACCTGTCTACTGTAGTGGACACCATAATTATAATTTTTAGCGTTAATGTACATGAAGCACTTTTTTATCAGTAAATACCATGCACTACAATATTTACTATAAACTTTACTATCTGTTTTACAGTCATAGCGTCACAACCTTTAGGCTTTTATTTTGAAGGCATCATGATTTGTCTTCCGGATAAATTCCGTAAACCTAGGAATGATCAGTAAATACAGCTACTGTATCACATGCTGGGCATTGTGAAGCCCTTAAAGACTAACGGTGATTAAGGGCTATACAAATAAATGTGATTTGATTTGATCTATGACATTAGCATTCGGTGAAATATAACAATACCAGTAGCTCTCTTGAAACGTATGCTAGTCTCGTAGATGTCGTAGATAAATGTGAAGAAATACACGATTCCCAGCTTTGGTAAGTAGTACCGCTAGTTAGCTAACGTTAGCCGCTTAGCGAATGAGTCTGGGAGTTAACGTTAATATACGTCTGGCTAGCAAGTTGCATCTCACCTGCACAAACCTGAATGGAAGATTACATAAAGTGACGAAATTAAATTATTGTTACATTTATTCAGTAGATTGTCATATCCTATTATGTCTGGAAGCGTTTTTGCACATCCTGTAAATGCATCATGGGTCATGTGACCTGGACGCTATTGAAAGAAAATCCACTATTTTGCATTAAAATATAAAATATTTTCAACACTGTTTGATAAAATCAAAGGGTGTGCATGACGTGGCCATTGCTAGAAAACATAAACAAGGTAGTTTCACCCTGTTATTGTTTCATCAAGCTCTACACCTATCATCAGTGTTGGGGAAGCTACTTTGAAAGCATAGCTTTGCAAGCTACCAATTACTTAACACTGGAAGAAGTTAGCAAACTACAGCAAAGCTACCCTAGGGAGAAATCTAGTTTGGTTAACAAAGCTACTTATAAAAAGTAGTTCAAACTACTTTGTAAAAAAAATATCAAATTGATACGAAATTATAACATAATATAATACAAAAAAGTCACATGCCAGCAAAAAATGCCACTCCCTTGAGTTTATTGCAAAAAGTGCCCACTTGTTCACAGGTCATACATAAACCAAAAAAATAAAAGACCCCACTATTCATGGGAAAGTGCAAGGAATGTCAGCTTTGGTTTTGTATACAACGTCCATCAGTCAGACACCTGCCTTCCAGAAACTAGAGTCCAGGGGGCTGTTCCACAAAGCAGGCTTAGAAAAGCGGCGATTAACCTTGCAAGCCTGGTTTGAATTAACCTAACAAATCAATCGGGGCTAAAGCGGTTCCACAAAGCCCAAGTCAAGCTACCGTGATCGGGCTAAACCGAGCCAGGCTCAAGCAGTCCAGATAATTGCACGTGCACATTTATACAGTTTATTTAAGCAGCCCGAGAGGTCGATCATGGATCATGGATCATCATGGCGAAAAATGACGGTAAAGACAGAGCCGCAATGTTCACGGCCACTGAACAGCGACTTTTAGTGGAGGTCTATGGAGAATTCAGCCATATTACAATGAAAAGGGAAATACGATTGCCATAAATAAAGGGAGAGAGAAAGATTGGCAACGAATTGCTGCTAGATTGAATGCGTAAGTAATTGTTGAATTAAAAACAAACAAATTGTATAGACCTTATTAAATATCATGTGTTCCAACAATATTAAAGAACTGAAAAGCTGTGCTAAAAATATTATGAATGAAACCATGCCATATATGAAACCTCAAGACTGTAAATGTACTATCTAGCACCATAAATGATGTAGTAAAGGCTGTACGTAAGGTTTCATTTTACTACATTACAATCATCGTACTGTACTGGACCCTATATGGGGATCACAACCTTAAGGCTGAGAGTCTCATGCTCTACTGACTGAGCTGTTCGGGCTGGTTCTTACTTTTATTATATTTTTATGAAATCGGTTGTTTCCATCCTGGAAATTGATCGGTTGAAAGCGTGTTCTACAGTGACTGTAAATCCCATACAGAAACAGTGAATGCGTCTCCTAGCAACCGTGGAAACATCTTGACATATATTCAAGATACTTTATTATTTCAATTAATTTGTTAAATAAAAATAATTTAGAAAATAAAATAATATTGTGTCATCAAATAATTATTTCTATAAGTTGTAATCGTTTTCTAAAAGCAATACGGCACTTGAGGTCTCGCTGGACACTCATGGTTAAATGGGGTTGCCTAACAACGCACTGAACCGTGACTGTATCCCCGATACAGCCTACATCATTTTATATTTTTTATTTTCTATTATTGTTACATTTTATGTCTGATAGTGTAGGGTCTAGGGTAATAGTGGTGAACATCAGGATGGCGGAACCTTGTTTGAAAATCATTGCGTTTCAGTCGGATCAGTGTTAACGGGAGTACCGATTAAGCTTCAACTGTGGTTTAGCCTGATATCTAGCCTGCCCCGAGTTTGGAAGCATAAGTTGCCACAGCAACTTAGCTTGAACTATGCTGAGCTTGCTTTGTGGAACCGAATAAACCTGAAAATGAGCCAGACTAAGCAAAATAAGCCTGGATAAATGGTAAGCTCGCTTCGTGGAACACCCCTCAGGTGGGGGTATTGCACCAAGCAGGATTACTCACTTAGCCAGGTAACTTCTAAAATAGCATGCAACAACTTCTCTGAACATTTGTTAATATATAGCAATAAACTGAGATTCGGGAGGTTTATCCATGATGACGTTGTCGCTGCCCTTTCGCGCATGCAATACACAAAGGTCAAGTGTGTGGTGGTGGCTGCCTGACGAATGCATTGCCTGGGCAAGCCTTCACAGCAGTCAGGATGAAAGAAAAAGGGGGCGGAGCTGGTCAAAGGGGGTTCAATTACAGTAAACTACATATAGTTCACTACTCCCCAACACTGCCTATCATAGATCAGTGTGAATGGGTAACATCATTTAGCAAAACATCAACACAATACAGCAACTCGTGCACAATGATGATAACAACACCATGCTCATTTCAGTTGACACTTTTGAGAGGATAATCAAGGTATGGATCATAATGACTCCATTTGTGTCCAACATATGATACTTAATTTTTCCCTCTCCAGCCATGCCTCTGACTATGTCCCTGGCTGCAGTGTGCCAGTGCTTCACGCTAGTGGCCCTGTGCACATCCATCGCCGACCCCAACTGGATCCAGGTCATAAACAGCAGCGAGCCCGGTGATAAACAGCTCATTTATGGATTGGCCTTCACTCTTCATGCTGCTCAGAACTTCACTGATACAGGTAGCAGGGATGTGATTTTCCGGATTAATCCGGAATTTTTGTGGGGGGGGGGGGTGCGTTATGAGCTGCCCGAGTGAAATGGAGAGGATTTGAGGACATCTATAAGCTGAAGTGCGTGAAGATTTTTTTTTTCATTTCCAAGTATCCACGAGGATGTTTGTTAGCGCTCAGCTCAAGCTCAACATGCCCAATTCCACACCTGGTACCCCAGTTGTGCTCGTGCGTCAGTACATCGTCACTTGACAAGAATATCGCTGTTTCGGATCGGATAATTCAGCTATGTCAAGATTAATCCTTGTGATATGTCTAAAATACAGGTCTACTTTGACTTTATTGTCGAATGATCAATCAGATAAGTTATTGATTGATTTTCACTTATCGCAGGGTCCCATGGCTTGCCATGATGCTTGTTATTTCACTGTTTTTATGTAGCTAAATTACTAGTGTTTGCGTATCTGCAAATTTAGCTTGCTAAATTAATAAACTGTCTCACGAAGCGAGATTAGTGGGTTAGCGAGATAACTTTGAATTCCGGTATTTTTTATAACTTGGGGAATTCCGGTATTTTTAAACCTGGGGCCTCATTACAGAAGAATTTCCTAACTGCTTGTCCTATCTTAACTTAAGTTTCAAAGATAGAAAAAATCCTATCTTCCTATTACAGAAGCAATTCCTAAACGCATGGCTGTGTCCTATCCTATCTCAGACCTCATATATTATCTTAATTTAAGAAATCCTAACTAGAACTGTAAACTGGATTCTTCAATCGGCACTCGTCCTGTAATGCCTGTATCTGTGTTTAGAATGTACACGAGACTGCCTGTGTCCTTGATTAGAATGTATATTGAATATGGATATTAACATTAATATTAATATTATATTAATATATTAATATTAACGGCTGTCTCACTTCAACTGTCACTGGCTCAGTGAAGATTAGAATAGATTAGAAGATTATAATGGACAAGAAAAGACGGGCGTTCAATTTTAATATAGATGAGTCAGAGGCATTAATCGTGTCGGTGGAGGAGAGGAAACCCCACCTTTTTGGAAAGTTTTCATCACAATTATCGGCCCAGGACAAAAATTTTAAGTGGCAAGAAGTGGCGGATGCCGTCACGTCAGTATGCAGAGTTTTGGGGACTGCGGACGCAGTAAAAAAAAAAAGTGGTCCACCATCGCCAGCGGAGCCAAGAAGAGAGGCGCTTTATTAAAAAAGGACCAAGGGAAGACAGGCGGAGGCCAACCAAAGGTGAAGCCACTGACTGCCCAGGAAGAAATGATCCTTGCCGTGATGGGAAAGGTCTACACGGAAGGTAAGTTAACATGGAAATTCACGTTAGCTAGGTTACTGCAGCTAGCTAACACTAACAAACGTTAGCCTGATAAAGCTGCTAGCATAGCTAGCTGAGGTGAACGGATGTCTATTGTTGATACATTGTAGCTAGCTAACAACCGAAAACAATGTAGCTAGCTGTGAATTGTAACTTATAGTATGTAACTTATGTATCACAAGGGATCTCCAATGGCTCAGAGGTCGGACTGCCAGAGCCAACTTTGCCGGCGTCAACTAAGCCTGAGGTCATCTGCTGGTGGCCTGTGAGGATGATGGGACATTGCCACCACCACGAATAGAACTTCCATCACCTGGTAAGTTGGTTTTCACAATAATAACTAACTTTATATTGTTTGACAACGTGTTCAGTGTGTTAGGTGTAGGCTATCTGCTCCTAACTGCATTTGATTGGCTCTGTAGGCTACTGCACAATGATAATAATGTTTAATATAGTCTAGGTCTACCCCCCATAGCCTAATGTTGCTTTTTTCTCTTCTCTATAGCCAAAAAGAAGAGGACTACCCAAGAGCTGCACAATAAGACTGCCCAGGAGGAGCTCCTCCACTTGGAGAGGGAGAAAGTGCAGCTGATGAGAGAACAACTGGCAATAGAAAAGGAAAGGTTGAAATTGGACAGGGCGAAATTTGAATTCATGAAGGAACATTGTAAAAGACAGGACACTAGAGGGCATGGCAATTTTGATTTATTTGAAGTGTAGGATTAAAAAGATGAAAAATAAGAATATATTTTGTTGTAGACATTGTATTGTATTGGTTAATTAATATATGTATTTATTCTTCCTGAATTAAATGTTTTACATCAAATGAAAGTTCATTGTCTGTCCAATTTTCTAGTCTAATTTACTAGTTAATTATCCTATCTAGTGAAATATGTTTCTATTAAGTTGTTTCTGGTGTTCCTGCCAGTCTGTGCACCATCATTGCCTTCCTCCTCATCTTCAACCAGGGCAGGGATGTTATCTGGGTCTGGAACATTTTCCATCCTGCAAATATTGTGCAACACTGCAGTGGCTTTTATGAACATCACCACCTTCTCTGGGGCATACTGCAGATATCCACCGCTCATATCATGGCATCTCCACATCTACAATAACAAGAATTATTATTATTATTTTTATTCGTAGTAGTAATAGTAGTAGGGTTAGTAGTATCATCATCATTGCAATACTTTCAGGGCATGTTTTATCAGAAATTATTTGTGTAATCTTGGGGGTATACTGGGTATAAAGAGTATACTCTTTTTTTTCTGGGCCTTATACTGACTTATTAGCTTAATCACTATTGAAATGTATAGGGCACTATATCCTCTTCTTTAGAGGCAGTATGCACACCTCAGAAGTCCCCTCTTCTACAATTAAGACTACACCACAAGTAGCGATGTGTCAGCAGTATTTGCCTCACCTTCCTTTCCAGATGCCATACAGCCTCTCCTGTCTGCTACGGCACTTCTTATGAGCCACATTATATTTCCTCTCTGCCTCTGTTTGCTCATTACTGACTGGTGTCATCAGATAGGGTTTCAGAGGGTATCCTGAATCCCCCAAAAGCCAGCCACTTGCCCTACCCTGACTTAGGTAAGTGTTGATGTCACTGTAAACAGGATAACACACAAAGCATTAGTCTGGCTCTGCAAGTAAAGACTTGAGTGCATGCAGCCTATGCTGTGTCCTAAGAATGTCATGATGCTATCTAAGTAGGTTAAGCAATATTTCCTATTAGGGTCTATAGGACCTACCTGGTGTTGAAGACGAACGAATCATGGGTAGATCCAGGCCACTTTGCCACCAAATGCCGTATTACCATGTTTTGGTCCCCGATGGCCTGCACATTAATGGCATGAAAGCCTTTACGGCTAACAAAAGCTGGCTCATCAGGTCCACTCGGCGCTTTAATCGGAAAGAGCGAACCATCAACAAGCCCAATTACCCCCGGCATCCCGCTCTGTCTGAAAAACTCCTCCTTAATTTGTAGTACCTCTTCTCCTTGTGGGAAACGTATATATTGCGGCGCCAGAGTACAGATAGCTTGGGTGACCTCTGTGAGGTTGCGTGAGACGCAAGGTTGTGATGTTAAAGACAGATCTGCAATCTCAGTCTGGAAGTCACCCTTAGCAAAAAAACGAAGTGCATTTGTGATCTGTACGACCACTGGCAGAGCCCCATGCCTCCTTGTAGGCCTCTCCAGAGCCGGACGTAGCATGTCGATCAAATTCCATATTAATCGTCTTGGCAGTCGATATATACCCATTAATACATGGTCCGGGAAATTTAAAACGTCATCATGCGGTTTGAGTAGCCTTTCAATCATAATATTTCGGTGTTCATGTTCCCCATCTTCATTGCCATACAGACCTAACAACAATGGTGCTGCCATTTTTGGCGGTTATTTTGAATTTAGGACAGGGTCTATGCCATCCTAACTTAGGATTCCTAACTTAGGAAATTCTTCAGTTAGGACGGTTCTGTAATAGCTAAATTCCTATCCTAAGATAAGATAGGATTTTTTCCTAAATGCAGTTAGGAAACATGTTTCTGTAATACCCAAAATCCTAAATGTCATCCTAAACTGAGATAAGATAGGATTTCAGACTTAGGAAGTTTCTGTAATGAGGCCCCTGGGCTCTATGTGTACAAATTCGTCATTTATACCGCAAAATACCTACAAAAAGTTTTGGAATTGCTCCGGTAGATCGCCTCAGTCGGCAGTTGCGGAACGGGTTGCTATGGCTGCAACGTAATCTGTTGTGGCAAGTGCGCCGATCAAAGTACGTCCACTAAAAGTGCTTGTTTTTGCCACTGACAGGCTCAGATTGTTATTCGTGTGTCTGACAACATTACGGAAAGGATCTCTACAGAGATAGACCTCTTTTTAACCAGAAACCTTTGTTTAACCTCTTAATGCAACAACTCACCTCATCTTTCAGATTTCAGAGCGAGACTTCTCCTTGAGCGAGACTTCTGTTTCTGGTTAAAAAAAAAAAAGGTCTATCTCTGTAGCGATCCTTTTTTTGGGGCGGGGGGTGTATGGGTGACGGACGAATCTCCTTAACTATTCCTACAGTTTATTTCTGTCAGCTTATATGAGTGAACTGCATTGAGCAAAAAATTCTACTCAACTGTCAGGACCTGCTCTTAAGCAACAGCAGAGCAGACAATCTGCTTCCTGTTTACACGCGTGCCGCATGCCCAGTGTAGGTGAATGTTTACGTGATATGCGTTTTCCCAAGTATGTATCTCTGCATAGCATGGACGGAGATAATTTATGAAATGGTGCTAAAACGCTTCTGTGGACGGAGATCCTTTTAGTTTCAAAACTCAGTTTTAAAAC
Organism: Hoplostethus atlanticus; assembly: GCA_034670405.1. Taxonomy (NCBI): domain Eukaryota; kingdom Metazoa; phylum Chordata; class Actinopteri; order Trachichthyiformes; family Trachichthyidae; genus Hoplostethus; species Hoplostethus atlanticus. The sequence continues at coordinate 260,389 of JAXDDX010000202.1, forward strand.
GAAAACGTATTAGCGAGATCACCTGAGGTAAGGACATTAGCTTTTTTCACTTGGCTGACTATTTTATATGGTTTTGACTAATATCATTAGCTCTGTAGGTTATGTATGTTATGTCTTTTCAGCTAACGTTATTGTACTCCGTGTCAGAGGAGCTTCTCTTATGCTAGATTTCCACTAATAAACTTGACGGATCCCATTCATTTATTAGTAAAAGAGTGCCATCTAGTGGTGGATGAGGCCAGGTTACCCTAACAAAAAAAACTCATAGTAGTTTGATGGTAATTTTAGTTTTACCATGGTAAAATGGTAATTATTGTATACATAATTTACCATGGTACAGGCCCTATTTAAACATTGTTGATGTTGACCAGGGGTGTTAAAAAGTAGAAAGTAAAGCTTCAGAAAGTAGAAATCCTAACCACGTATTTGCTCCAACCTGGCTCTTACCAAGATGAAGAGTTGTGCTAATTAGAATCACCTGGTATATGGGATGGGTGGAGGAAAAACATGGTCAGTACTTCTACTTTCTACTTCTACTTTTTACACCCCTGATGTTGACTAGTACAGGCCATAATTTCTCTGATAGCTTTAGAATTGAGAAACTTAGCACTGTGCTGCATCCATGAAACCTTAAAGGGGAATTCCGCTATTTTTAAACCTCTGGCTCTATATGTACATATTTGTCATTTATACCCCAAAATAGGTACAAAAAGTTTTGAAATTGCCGGGGATCGCCTCAGCCAGCAGTTGTGAAACGGGCTGCTATGGCTGCAGCGTAATCCGTTGGGGCAACTGCGTCCGATCAAAGTACGCTAGGCATAAAGAGTAAAGTGTGACAGTGTTTGATTTAGTAAGACCTCACTTAGGCAGCCCGAGGGTGTGTTTTAAGGAGAGGACATTGTTGGACATTGAGGACATAATTGAACTAGTTCTGAAAATAAAAAAAACTTAATTTACTACTTAACATCTGTCTGTCTCTTATTGATCTGAGTATATTAAATATAATTTCCTATATATTTAAGTATATACCACAGGCCTTATATGATATTATGCTGTCGCATTTTTTTTCTCGACTTCGGGTAGCTCTCTTTTGTGTGTGTGTGTGTGTGTGCGCGCCGCGCCGTGCTCTGCGCTCTGTATATTTTCCTGCTTTTTTGTCCTTTGCCAATCACATGCCTGAGGTAGGACCTTTTGGAGCAGACACGGTGGTATATTGTCTATGCATAAGTGCTATTAGGGTTGCAAAACTCCCGGAATTTTCAAAGGTGGAGTTATTTGTACTAGCTGTATTTACCTTGTCATATGCAGACATAAACATAAATAAAAGTCCCATTCAAAAGTAAATTGAGCTACCCAAGCCTCTCAGTTTTTCCTCTCAGGTCTCATCAATCTCCACTTCCTGGACCTCATCAACAACTTCCTCAATCTCTACTTCCTCAATGTCTGACTTCGGTGAATTTATTTCTTTTTTACTCATGTCCTCTATGGGCTTCCATATTTTAGACATTTTTAGCATATTTTGACATATTTGTGGTATTTTTTTAAAGTGGAGAGTCCTGGCTTCACAAATACAGTAAGTCTCTACATAAAACGGTCACTGACATTGAACAGAACATACGTTGAATTTCCTGATCGCGGCGGGTTCAGCATGCTTAATCAAACTATAACCCACATTCTTGTATGACAACTAGCTAGCAGAAGGCAGAAGAAACTAGATAAACATTTTGATTTAGCCACTTTATTTTATTTATTTTTTTAACCTTTATTTTACCAGGTAGTCACTTGAGAGCAATGATCTCTTTTTCGAGCAAGACCTGGCCAAAATGGCAGCAAAAACTTTAAGAACTTATTAACACTTTGTTAACTACTCGTTAATGCAAATAGCCTGCTCCTCCAATAAGCAAATCATGTGGCTGCAACTCAATATATAAAGCATGCAGACATGGTGAACTGGTTTAGTTTTGTGTTCGACCAAACATTAGAATGGGCAAGATGCGTGATCTAAGTGACTCTGACCGTGTTATGATTGTTGGTGCCAGATGTGGTGGTTCTAGCATCTCAGAAACAGCTGCCCTCCTGTAATTTTCATGCACTATAGTCTCTAGAGTTTACAGAGAATGGTGCGATAAACAAAAAACATCCAGTGAGCCAAAAACACCTTGTTAATGAGAGAGGTCAGAGGAGAATGTGCAGACTCTTCAAGCTAACAGGCCACAAATGCTCCAATAACAGCTCTTTACAGCAGTGGTGTGCAGAAGGGCTCCTTGTTGAATCCATGCCGTGAAGAATTCAGGCTGTTGTGGAGACAAAAGGTGGTCCTACCCGGTACTAGATAGGTGTGCCTAATAAAGTGGCCGGAGAGTGTATATTTACCCCAGTAATATAATCACAACTGACCTGGTTTACAATCTAGAATTGCATTTAATGGCTATTTTCCAACAACATTTCAGCTCCTGGTTACTTTTGCTATACAAATTGATCAAAATTCCCCAAATTCCCGAGCTTCACTTCACATGGAAAACTCCCCAAAACATGCCGGAAAATTTTCACCCTTTGCAACCCTAAGTGCAACAGAGAAGGAATTTGTGTTTTTTGGGACAGGATTTAGGCTACTTGATAGGTTCACTAATTGTTTAGATTTATTTGGGTGCTTTCACACCAAGCATGTTTGAAGTGGTTCAATCAAATTCTACATTTACGTCTTTAGTTTGGGTAGTTTGACCATGTTTGGTCCCAAAACGTTTTTTAGGTTTTACGAGTATAAAGAGACAGGAGATGTTTACGTCTGATAGCCAGCAGCCTAGCATAACAAAATGAAGATACATTTCCAAAAATGTTCTAGAGCCTTCCTCACACTGTGCTGGTTTGGAGTGCCTTGTGCTACTGATTCTTATTGAGAATAGACCTACACCTCATACTGGTTCAGTAGGGTTTTTTCTTTCTTGCAGTGTAATTTTAAATATTTAAAAGCTATGTTATTCAAGTCTACAGTACACCGTGTACAACTGTTTGTCTGCCCATCCCACCACCACCCCCATGATCTGTGTTGATTGGTTGACAGGAGGATGTACACTATAGCCGGACCCTAATTGATTCTATGACGTTTTGTTTTCTCCCTTTAGTTTCCTTGGTCACTCAGCTCTGTAGGAAATGAATAGACTTCTGGTGACTTGTTGATCATGTGTGCTTTCCCTGCAGGTCCCCTGGGTGGGGTGAATGGCTGGGGCATGTGGCTGCTCTATGCCCTGGCTGCCCTGTGTTACAGTGCCGTCCTCCTCTCCAGCTCCTCCTTCCTACTAGACTTCTTAGGAACTGGCTTTGCCTACCCACGCCTCCTCACATCACTCTACATCTCCACAGGTACAACCCCCTCCAATCTGCTTTATCTACCCTAACCCTCCTCTGCCTGTCTCCCTGTCATTGGCTTTCATTGTCTTTGTCTTCATACCATGTACCAGTACTGGTAATGACTATTTATAGAACCACTTTGTCTGGTGCTCATTCCCTCTCTCATGATATTCACAATCTCACCAGCATCATAACACTGATGCACGTAAGAACGGGAAATAATAAAGGTCGATTGCTTGGGTCCGCACCCAAAATCGTTTCGGGGTGTTTAATATCCTCATAGGTTTGCCTTCACATGTGAAAATCAGCGGTGGAACTTCCGGATCTGAACATACCTCGCTTTTGTGTGTTTTATTTGTATTATTTATTTTATTTTTAGATTTTTGTATTTTAGGATAGTTTATATCTGTTTGTATTACCTTTTTATAGTCACTCACTTTTGAGGCCAAAGATCCCACAGCAGAGGCAGAAAGCTTCAGCTGTATGAAATGGGTTTTGTTTTGTTGTTTTTGAGAGTTGGCTTTTTTGACCTGTTCTCTTGAAAGAACATTCACCTTGTTAATTTTGTTCAGTTTGTTCAGTAAGGGAAATATTCTTGTTCTTTCAAGAGAACAACTAAAGAGCCAAGTTTACACTGCAAATTCATGCCGGGGTAATTTAATTAATGCAATAAATAAATAAATTGTTCGCTATGATAAAATGTACAATAGAACTCTGTTGTACTGATCACTATGGTCGTCTCTGTCCCTATTTCCTCAGTGGTATTCTTCCTGGCCATAGTGGGAGTATGTGGAGCCTGCCTATACGTCATCTACCATAACATCCAAAAGTTGGCTGGAAGCTGGACCTGGACTGCTGGTGCTACAGGGCTGCATTCCTACCCTGGAGAGAGCTTCTATTTGGCAATCTTAGGGCTGGTGTTCTCCTCTGTAGCAGCCATCATTTCTGTCAGTAGCCCATGCGATCCCACTTCTCCGCCCAGCCAGGGAGGATATGCGCCTGTGGTGGAGGTGGACGACAAGGATTTAGAGGAGCAGGAGGCTGGGGAGACAGAGACGCTCACCTATAGGTAACAGTGATAGCAACTACATTCAGGTTAGAGATTCCCTAAATGAGGTTAGCTGGATCAGAGAGTGGCCCTGAGCGAGGCAGCTGAATCCTGTACAAACACAGTTACTACTAAACAGAGTTTCTACACAAGTCTGGAAAGTCTGTAAATTTATGGAAAAATAACTTCCCAAGTTGGAAATTGCAAAATAAATTTGAAAAGTATGGAAAAAATATTGTTTTACTGTCCCAATATACATAGGAGTACACACCCCTATGCTGATGTGTTGTTGTGAAGAATAATCTTCATCTATAATGTAATATGTTTTAGTTAGTATGGGCAAGGGGACTGTCTGCCCCTATATTGAATACCGACATCCTCAAATCAAGAAATTAAGGTCTGGGGGCGCCCGGGTAGTGTAGTGGTCAAAAGCAACTGCCTACCAACGCTGAGGTCGCAGACACAATTGGCCATGTCTGGGGTGGGAAGCCGGGAGGCTATGTGTCCTGGTCGCTGCACTAGCGCCTCCTCTGGTCGGTTGGGGTGCCTGTTCAGCGGGGAGGGGAACTGGGGGGGATAACGTGTTCCTCCGCACGTGATACGCCCTCCCGGTGAAACTCCTCGCTGTCAGGTGAAAAGAAGTGGCTGGCGACTCCACATGCATCGGAGGAGGCATATGGTAGTCTACACCCTCCCCAGGCCGGCAGAGGGGGTGGAGCAGCAACCGGTGTCCGCTTAGGCAGGGGGAATTGGACATGTAAAATTGGGAGAAAAGGGGGTAAAAATTAAAGAAATATATATATTAAGAAGAAATTAAGGTCTGAAATAAAGGTTTGAAATTAAAACTGTGTAGGAACTCTGACAAGAACTCTGACAAAAAGAATTGAAGGCTCAATGTAAAAATAAGAAATTTTAAAAACTAATTAAATTAGTCAGAAGGACCTTTGTACTGCATTTCCTTTGCGTGCATCATTTTTGCCAGGAACGACAGAGCTGGCCAGCAGCAAGGGAAACTTATCGAGAAGCGCTGACTGAAGCCAATGTATTGAATGGCTATTGCTAAAAATATGCCAACGATATATCAAAATGGGTATTTATTAATATGAACATCTATGAACAAGGATTAGTGCTTTAATGACAAAGTCAGTCATTACCGTTGTCAACCCATTTGTTTCATCTGCCAACTCAGCACCTGGCAGATATTTTTAACTTTAAAGTTGAAAGGCTTGTTTCCTGGAGAGAAATAAACTATATTCCTAGACTAAAACACACTTAATGCAGAATCACCACTTTTCTTGTGTTATACTATACAGCACTTTATCTTTGGTAAATCACCACTGATTCTAAAGCAATGTACATATGTTTTGATATTTTTTTAAGTATTTTTTTTCAGTTTTCTTCACATTTGCCACAAATAGGGAAAAAAGATATTTAAACTTTCCACTGTACCTGGTGAAGAAAGATATCCAATAAAACGTCAAAAAAAGTCAGTATTTCTATTTCTTGTTTTAAATGGTTGAACAAAGCAAAATTACGCGGACTATTCATGTCACCAAAGAAGAAAGTGGAATTCTACTGTCCATTAAAGGAAAAAAGTCGTTTGTTTGTTTATTTTACCTTGGGCTCCCATCTTTTTCCATAACAGCATTGGTTGCAGTGACTTTCATAGATCTTTTGGTGCATAGCTATCAGTTGAGGTATGAATATAGAGAGAGTCGACAAGAGAAGGGAAACATATAATAGGAAAATAATTGTATTTTTAAATAACTAAAAGACACAATTGGTCATTAAATGAAAAAAATTATACACTTGATTCTATTCTACACTGAATAATGTCAGTTGCTGATATCTGTTGAGGGAGACCATATGTCTCCTGATACCTCTGCACAGGGTCATAGAAAAGACTAGCATATGGAATTATGTAACCTTTGATGACCTAATGAAAACATTAACAGAACTTACATTCTCTTGTCAAAACACTGAATTCTAGATGTTCTGCACATTTAGTACATCCTATCTGAATGTTTTAAGTCATTTAAATTGTATTAATTTTATTCTTTGTCTATTAGCTACTGTTTTAAATACTTTATGTTTTGGTTTTTGAATCTTAAATATTTGTTTATTTGTTTTTACTTTGTACTTTTTAATTTGTTGTTCTTTTATGTGTACATTCGGCATACTTGTAAAAGAGGGCACCTGCTCTCAATGTGTTTTTGAGTTTAAATAAATAAAAATGAACTGAAACTGAAATCTCCCTAAATGTACTTGCCTTTATCTATGTAGTAGCTGTGCACTTGCACTTCTATAAATTGCATGTTCTGTCTCACCTTGTTGAGACTGGCTCACTCTCCAGCAGACGCTCTGTCTGTTGCAGATGGTCACTCTGGTTCCCCAACAGTTCTTGGTGCCGTGACCCGGATGCCTACAGCATTAGACATGTTCTTTAACTGAGGTAAGTAATGAGACAGATCTCCAGACATGGCAAGGTTTAAGGTAATAGACTTCTCTTCATCTCAATAGCATCTCCAAAAGTCTCTTTTGCTACTACCTGCTACTCATTGACTGGTTCAGTTGTTGAGTATGGTCTTATAAGGGTGAACGGCATCCAGTAGTTGTGAATGTGCATATTGAAACACTAGCCAGTTGAGCAGTCTTTGTGACTGAAGCTCCTGCCATCCGTGCCCCAATAATGAACCCTCTTTCAAAGTAATTTAGATAACTGGCCCTCCTTTTGGGGCAAACCCGGCTTGCTGAAAGCTGACGGCCTCCACCCTAATGGGTTAGGTGCTGCTTTATTATCTAGAAACATAGAGAGATGTGACACAGGTCCCGAGAGCTGATCTGATTATTGAACATAATCTAGACATGATGGGTCTCTGTGAAACCTGGCTAAAGCCAAACAATTTTCTCCCTCTAATTGAAGCCTCTCCTCCAAACTATCTTAGTTCTCAGGTTGCCCGGGAGATGAAAAAAGGTGGGGGTGATACCTTGATATTTAACCCTATCCTTAATCTAAATCCCAACACTAACAACAAATTTACATCCTTCGAAGTCCTTATTCTGCGCCCTACATCTACGAATCTCCTGTCATTTTATCTAGCAGTACTTTACCGCCCACCTGGGCCCTATTCGCTCTTCTTAGAAGAGTTCTCCAATTTCAGATTTAGATCATATTGATATTTGTGGCCTCACTCAATTCCAGAAAGGTTGTTTTTCATTGCCTTTGTAGCTGAAATAAAAGGTTTACAGACCATAAATATGGAGTCTGTTTGATGCTCCTGGGCAGACTGACCACTGGGAACCTCTGACCTCTCCTGGTGGACTCTGAGGAGAAACATGATGTATTTGGTCTTCAGATATCAACACATAGTTATAGGTGACCGTGTTGTGTCATGATGGATCCTGGTATAAACACAAGGTGAACACCACTGTAAATGCTGCTCTGATTATTGGATGTGATGTTTTGAGAGAAGAAACCAAACAGTACGAAGGACTGGACCAATTCTATATCTCATGACTTCTTACTTCCACTCAGTAGAGTCGGATAATAACAAACTCATCTGATTTAAATTCTTGCTTTTCCTCAGTAGAGTGGGGTCCATCTTGGAAGAAGAGAGGATGCTCCATAGACCAGTCACTCTTCATGGACACACAGCTGGGTACAGGGGAGTGTGGTCTCTCCTGCTGCACTGGGCTTCAACACACAGACAGACCTTTTACTCTGAATAATGATGGTGTAATGATGTCACTGCTGAGCTCTGAGATGAGAACAGTCATGGACAGTTAGAGATCCTCATCTTACCTCTTAGCTTTGGTCTGGCTGTCATGTTCCCCAGACAGAGAGGTTGTAAAGGTAGGGACCCCCTCCTCTCTCTCCTCAGACAGATTCATAGTAGAGCGTCCAGCTTTAGAGAAACACACCCAACATGCTAGCTGGATATGATATGATTACTTCTAGGGGTTTCAGCATTCATGTCAGTGAAATGACAAATATACATGTAACCGTCCTTTGTCGGCATCAGTCTTTCACAGGCAGTATGGGTGTGTGCTGAATTCCAATTGAAATGGGGTGTGACCTGGGTTCTTTATATTTGGGACTTAAAGTGTGTGATAGCAGTAGTGTGTGTGTGCAGATTTAGTAAAGATGTATCCCACTGTAAGCACGGTGCCTCCACCTAATAAGCTAAAACCTATAATGAAACAGCAATAGCTAATTAGGAATATAAATGTATAACATAAACAAGTAAAATTGTTTAACTACAAAATAGATTTATTACGAATCGAATAGGGATTATTTATAAGGATAAAAGGAATGATAGATGATAGACTGATGAAATAACATTACTCAATATGATCAATCAATGATCAATATATATATATATAAATCAATTTTAAATCAAACTAATGGAGAGCTCTCCTGAACAAGCAAAATAACAAAGATTGTCCGGGCCCTTTAAGAAGACGGATCCTACTGTCCAATACGGAATGGGAGTGAGGAGATGCTTGCTGGCGTCGACAGCAGGTGATGAGGAGAGAGGGAGTAAGTTACAGTGATCTTCAATACAAAACTCCCCAGGGTATTGGGTACAATATAGAGGGTTACTTACATTTATGTGTATATTTGTACAAAGTGTACAAAACACTAGAACCACCTGCTCTTTATATCACACAGACTGACCAGGTATATCTAGACCTCTGTGTCCATGAGTCCACAATAGGAAAAACACCAAACAAGGGTGGTATTCATGGGAGGATACCATGGAGGAAACCTCTGACAAGCATAAAAAACATTTCTGTCTTAAATTTGCCAAAGACCACCTGGAGGTTCCACAAAGCTACTGGAACAATGTTCTGTGGACAGATAAAACACAAATAGAGCATTTTGGCAAAAGGGCACAACATTGTTTGTAGGAGAAAAAACACTGCATACCAACAGCAAAACCTCATCCCAACTGTGAAGCATAGTGGAGGGAGCATCATGGTTTGGGGCTACATTGCTGCCTCAGGGCCTGTACGGGTTGCGATCATTGGGGGAATGCTGGAGTAACTGAGTGTTTAAATCGCCTCCTCTATCCTGTACAGGAACGTAATTGGGCTCCTTGTGTTGGTGATGTAGTCGTTTGCAGTACATCCAAGTGGCTTGATGCTATGAACTTGAATGAAAAGTGTAGCCCTGGAAGAATAACCAAAAAAGGAGCAGATTTTAGCTCACGTCGTCATTGAGTCATCACACTCACAAATAATTGATTCAGATGAAAGTTCACACTGGATTTGTTTCGATCAGATTGTCACATTACAGCAAAGCAACTTCCTCTCTATGGTACTTGTGTAAGGGCAGGATAACATTAAATCCAGTGGTAATAAAAACAGACATCAGGTTATAATGGGAAATCCCCCATTCCTTGCATTCACACTGAATGCTGTCCAACTTTCCTTTACATTAATATTAAAAGAGCCTTCAACCTCGCTGCAACCTTCTTGACTCTCCTGTGTTGATCATTTGTTAGATATTACTGTCAAACTCAAATAGTTTAACATGACTGGTTACAACAAAATGCAAGATACTCTGTTTCTGTGCAACATTTAATTCCACATCTACATTTTACACCAGTATTCAATATGTACAACACTTGAATCATTGCTTAAAATCCAAACAAACAAACAGAATTCACTGTCTCACACACACAAAATAACACCCATTCAACGTGTAGTTAAAAGTATAATCTAAAGGCATAACAAACTAATACAAGATTTCAAACTAGATTTGGATCCATGGCCATTGAGTCTTGAAAAACATAACATAATCAAATAAATGTTTGATAAGATATGTAATGAATCAAACATTGAAGTGTGTGTGTTGAGTGTGTGTGTGTGTGTGTGTGTGTGTGTGTGTGTTTTTTCTGTGTTTATTTTGGTATGTCACTTTTCTTTCTCAGCCAACCATCTCTGTTTCATAAAAAGCAGATGCCTGGAACTCCCACCAGGTCATTTCCCTCGCCATGCCCTGTGGTTGGTATAGGGATAATACCCTTGCAGGGCAATAAATGTATTTTCCAGCCATGCCTGGGAACCCAGTGTGTATGTGTGGGCTATTAGGCCCCTGTTTTTCTGCATGTGGCAGAATCGTCCTTTTGGAGGTACTTCTGTGCTTTTTATCTTTTGTTCCTTGACTCTTTGTTTTGTTGCTTCAATCTCCCTCTGAAAAAAGGATGTTGAGAAGAACTCTTCAAAGGGCATTTTGGGGTTTGTGAGACACTCTGTGCTGTATATCTTGTACACTTTAGTGGAGCAATAAAAATATCGGATTGTCCACTCTGATAAAAAATAATGGAAGGAGGAGCCATCAGATTGATATCGAGACTTTGGTTGGTCACATGAGAGGCATGTCTTGGTTCTCTTCTTTTGAGGGGGCTGAGATTGTTGTTGCTGCTGCTTCTGCAAGATGCTGTGGACCATCTTCTCAATGGCAGCTTCTGTCAGAGGAGCAGCAGCCTGTGCTTGGGGATTGATGGTGGCAGGGGGCAGAGGTGTGACTAGTACACTGACTGTTGTGCTTTCAACAGTCAGTCGCTGCCACAGTTGCTGAGTATCCAGCAGCTTCTCTGGGCTTGTATTTAAACAAGAACTAGTGTTCTTCAGCTTTGACAGGTATTTTACATATCGTGAGATATGGACCCTTGTTGTTGGATGCAGGAGGCCGTTAGGGTCTGTGGTTGTACTGTGCAGCATAATCATGATCCACCAGTCTTAACATGTCCTTGTGGCCATGATATTTTGTGAGCAGGCCATCACCTGCTATGGTCCAGAACAAACACCCTGCCACCTGTCTTAATTGGTCCTGTGTGTGCACTTCTTGGTGAAGCAGAGAGAGGGAGGGGTGGAGTGCTTGGCGGATCTACAAAGGAAAGAGAAAGATAAGAAAAAAAACTGTTATAAATCATGCATTCCACTGTCAAGTAATTTACATTAACTAATATTACTTATGTTGTCAATCCATAATAAGTGGCCTAAATATCAGTGTGAATAGAGTTACCTATGTCCATCCTGAGCACTCTATAGCTCTCTGACTTGACAGGATCACAGGGCACCGAAAAGTCAAATACCACTGACTGTCGTGGAGGCAGAGCAGGCTGTCGTGGAGGCAGAGCAGGCTGTCGTGATGCAGAAGCTTGGGCTGATTGGGTTGCAGTCTCAGGGAGAAGAGGAGTCATAAACACGGACATGTCTTTCCGTTTCAGAGACCTGTGCTTATCCCAGTCAATGGGAACTGGGCGGCAATCACGCTCATGGTACCGGAGACCAAATCTCTCTCCAGTGTCTCTATTGGAGACCTGCAGTGCGGGATATTTAGGATGTCCAGTAATCCTCTCAGAGGCAGCATTCAGCTCTACTATTAGCACTGGATCAAATACTGCAGGTAAGGTCACATCTGGTTGTTTGAGGTCCACCAGTCTCTGGTAATTCCACCGTGCAACACCAGTTATCCCCTGTGCTTGTAATAATTCAGGAGAGACTTTGTTACCAGTCACCCACTGAGCTTGGTGGAAGTGATATCCTTCCTGCTGAGATGTGCCTCTAACAGGAATCCAGACAGGCACGGCAGCCTCTTCTCCTGGGACGTGATTGAGCTGCAGAGTGCCCCCATACCGATACTGGACTCCATCCTCCAACTCTGGGTCACTGAGGCAGCCTCTCAGCATGTGGATCTGCTGAATCCTCCAGGACTTTAACATCGATGGCTTAAAGAGAGGAAAGTTGTTGAGGTCCTTGGCAAGGTGGAAATGCCGAAGGACATCTTCCACTCTACCAGTTCCAGTGGGGGTGGGATTTTCATCTGGCAGTGCTCGCGGATGTGCTGTTTGGTTGGTACAGCTGGCACAATCCCACAGAAGGTGTAGGCCTTGTAGGCCATTCAGAAAACCACATGTTTCCTTGTGACATCTGTAGATGAGTGTAGTGTGCCTTTATCAACTGAATTGGCTAAAGAACCTAGCCTTCCTTTACATGTTGTTCCCTTTATGATAGATACGGGTGATCTTTGATCATAGATCGGTTCCCTTGATACCATTTTCCAAAACTGATGATTACTATAGGTGAGTCTGGAATAAACCATGTTGTTTCATTAGCTCAGCCAGCTCTTTTAGAAGGGCCTTGGTTAATTCCTTTTTTGCGGCACAACATTTATTGTTGTTAACTAAATCACCTGTCATCACCTGTTAATCTTTTAGACCGTGACCTCCTGTGTAAACTGAATTGTACCTTTGGGATGGTCTGCTGCATATTATGGAACTACTGTTCCCTCTGATTATCTAGAATTGGCAGAAAGTTATATTTGAAAGCATTTACTAGTGTTATTCTCGCCTCTTCCGTTTATTTTTCTCGGGAAGGCTGAAGCTGATGTGCGACTTTCACAAGATCAGCCATTTGTTTAAAGTTCCCCTGTCCACCCCTTGTGTCACACTTGCTGTTTCCCCAGACTATGAGGCACATGAGCTGAGCCAAATGGTGCTTAAACTGCACTCAGAGTTACCAGTTTCCACCCACCATGTGGTTGGACTTTTGCGAACACTTTATCTGGGTTCGCTCTCTCCCCTCAACAACTATCTGCCCCCTCTCTTCCCTTTCCCAACCCCCCCCCCCCCCCCCCCCCCACCCCACCCCACCCCTTCGGTCTGTTTCTTCTCATCAATGGGCTACGCCCTTTGATGGTGTTGAGTGTGTTTCTTCTGCCCTTCCTCGCAAGATTCAGTTGCCACCTGATTGCACTCTGCCCTTAGTATGGTCGTGTAATTTAGGGTCAGAGGCTGTTGCTGGTATAGCGCCTGTTATTGCCCTTTTATTACGCCAGGGCGTTTTGGTTGAGACTACTTCCCCTTGTAACACTCCTATTAATGTCGGAGGAAGAAGTCCAAGTCTCAGGCCAGTGATGATGACCGGACCCCCACGCCAACACTTAATACTTCTTCACGATTCTGTAGATGCTGTAGTTACTGGAGTCTCAAACAGGTTCAAAGAAGTGTTACGGTGTCCCAGGTGGGACCCAAAAGCAGAACCGAAACTCAGAGGGAGGATGAACAAAGGTTTATTATGAAGAGAAAACCGGGGGAGGTAGACAGGAGCGGAGGTAGTGGACAGGGCTGGAGGCGGAAGCAGGGGGAGCCGGAGGGACTGGTGGTGAACGTGGCAGGCAGAGGAAGAGCAGGTAGACAGGCAGGGAGGAATGCGGTATGGCTGGGTACGGGTGGAGATCTTGGGATGAGAAGAGATCAGGGTTAACACACAAACACACAGGTAGTCAAGGCTTTAGTCCGAAATACAAGGGCCGGGAACGAGATGTACCACACTGGCTGAATAACGATCTGGCGATGAGTGGGAGGAAGTCCGGGGTTTAAGTATTGGTGGTGATGACTTGATGGATAGCAGGTGTGCGGGGTAGAGCAGGTGATCGGGATGAGGTGATGATGCAGGGAGGAGCCGGAGACTGGAGCCACGCCCGCCGACACATATATACACACAGACAGGGACAGACAGGTAGAGACACATGGGGAAACACAGGGGGCACGGTGGAGACCGTGACAGTACCCCCCCCCTCAACGGGAGCCTCCAGGCGACCCACCAGGCTTGTCCGGATGGGCCTGGTGGAACTCCCGAACGAGGGAGGGGTCCAGGATGAGACGACGGGAAACCCAGGTGCGTTCCTCCGGGCCATATCCCTCCCAGTCGACCAGGTATTGGTATCCCCGGCCTCGGCGGCGTACGTCCAGTAGCCGCCGGACGGTGTAGGCTGGGTGGTCGTCGATGATCCGGGGGGGTGGAGGGGGAACGGCTGGAGGGCACAAGGGGCTGACAGACACAGGTTTAATTTGGGAGACGTGGAAGGTAGGGTGAATCCTCATGGACCTGGGCAGTTTCAGTCTTACGGCAGAGGGGTTGATGATTTTATCGATCTCGTAAGGACCAATAAACCGGGGGGACAGTTTCTTTGAGATGACCCTAAGGGGAATATCCCTTGAGGACAGCCAAACTCTCTGACCTGGGCGATACTCCGGAGCCGGGGTCCGGTGACGGTCGGCCAGGCGTCGGTTGCGGTCGGCAGTGCGGAGGAGCGCGGAGCGTGTCTCCCTCCAGATCCGACGGCAACGACGTAGGTGGGCCTGCACAGATGGAACCGCGATCTCCTCCTCCTGGGCTGGGAACAGGGGAGGTTGATAGCCCAAGGAGGCCTCAAATGGTGACCTCCCCATGGCTGCACTGGGGAGCGAGTTATGGGCATACTCTACCCACGGTAGCTGGGAGCTCCAGGAGGAGGGGTTGCGAGCGGCGACGCAGCGGAGCGCGGACTCCAGGTCTTGGTTAGCCCGCTCCGTTTGGCCGTTGGTCTGGGGATGGAATCCGGAGGAGAGGCTCACCGAGGCTCCCAGGGCCATGCAGAAAGACCTCCACACCTGGGAGATGAATTGTGGCCCCCGGTCTGACACGATGTCCGAGGGAATCCCATGGAGGCGAAGGACATGAAGGGTAAGCAGCTCGGCCGTCTCATGGGCTGTGGGGAGTTTGGGGAGGGCAACAAAGTGTGCAGTCTTTGAAAAACGGTCGACGATGGTGAGTATGGTGGTGTTACCTTGAGAGGTGGGTAGTCCGGTGATGAAGTCGAGTGCGATGTGGGACCAGGGGCGACTGGGAACAGGTAGGGGGCGGAGCAGGCCAGCCGGGGGCCGGTGGGAGGTCTTTCCACGCGCACACACTGTGCAAGCGGCGACGAAGGTGCGGGTGTCGGCCTCCATAGTCGGCCACCAAAAGTGTCCTCTGAGGAGCGCCAGCGTGCGGCCCATTCCCGGATGGCAGGCCAACCGGGACGTGTGACCCCACTGGAGGACCTGGGAGCGGACAGAGTTGGGAACAAACAAACGGTTAGGGGGGCCGTTACCTGGGTCGGGCTGGGTCTGCTGGGCTTGCCTCACCGTCGCCTCGATTTCCCAGGTAACAGCAGCCACCACGCAGGAAGACGGGAGGATGGTGTCCGGGGTGGCCGGCGCCTCCTGGGAGACATGCAGGCGGGAGAGAGCGTCCGGCTTAGTGTTGCGGGATCCAGGGCGATAGGTGAGGATAAAAGAGAAACGTCCAAAGAACAAGGCCCAACGAGCCTGACGGGAATTGAGGCGCTTGGCTGACTGGAGGTAGGCAAGGTTTTTGTGGTCTGTCCAGACCACAAAAGGAAGTTCGGCCCCCTCCAGCCAGTGTCTCCACTCCTCCAAGGCCAGCTTCACGGCCAGCAACTCCCGGTTGCCTACGTCGTAGTTCCGTTCGGCGGGTGACAGACGACGAGACAGGAAGGCGCAGGGATGGAGTTTCTGGTCCGAGCTGGATCGTTGGGAGAGGACCGCCCCGACCCCCGTGTCAGAGGCATCCACCTCCACGACGAACTGGCGCGAGGGGTCGGGGTGGACCAGGATGGGTGCGGACGTGAAGCGCCTCTTCAGCTCAGTGAAGGCCCGTCCCGCCTCGGGGGTCCAGGTGAAGGGGAGTGCCGGAGAGGTGAGCTTGGTCAGCGGGGCAGCGATCCGACTGTAGTCTCTAATAAAACGGCGATAAAAATTGGCGAAGCCAAGGAAGCGCTGTAGTTGTTTCCGGGACGTGGACGTAGGCCACTCGACCACAGCTTGGATCTTGCCTGGATCTGGTCGCACCTGCCCGCACTCGATGATATAGCCCAGGAAGCTCACCGAACTGGCGTGGAACTCGCACTTCTCTGCCTTAACAAACAACTTGTTCTCCAGCAGGCGTTGCAAAACCTGGCGGACGTGTTGGACGTGCTCCTCGAGGTTGCGGGAGAAGATGAGGATGTCGTCGATGTACACAAACACGGAACGATTCAGGAAGTCCCGGAGGACGTCGTTAACCAGGGCTTGGAAGACGGCGGGGGCGTTGGTCAGGCCGAAGGGCATAACTAGGTATTCGAAGTGTCCCACCGGAGTATTAAACGCCGTCTTCCACTCATCCCCTTCTCGAATCCTCACCAGGTGGTAGGCGTTTCGCAGGTCCAATTTTGAAAATACCGTGGCGTCCTGCAGGGGCTCAAAAGCAGAGTTTATCAAAGGCAGAGGATATTTATTCTTGATGGTGATATTGTTCAGACCCCGGAAGTCAATGCAGGGGCGGAGAGACAGGTCTTTCTTTGACACAAAGAAGAACCCTGCTCCTACCGGGGATGAGGAGGGCTTGATGATACCCGCAGCCAGAGAGTCCCTGATGTAGCCCTCCATGGTCTGCCTTTCCGGACGGGATAGGTTGTAGAGACGGCTGGACGGTAGAGTGGCTCCCGGGAGGAGGTCTATGGCACAGTCGTAGGGACGATGAGGAGGCAGTGAGAGGGCCTGCTGTTTACTGAAGACCTCCCCCAGGTCATGGTAAACAGATGGAATGGTGGTTAGGTCCAGGGGCTCGGGCAGCGATGGAGCGGCTAAGCCCTCTGTTGGGGAAAGAGCAGACTGTAGACATGTGGAAAGGCAAAATGGACTCCAGCTGCTTACCTTGCCGGTGGCCCAGTCGAGGTGGGGGTTGTGCAGCTGGAGCCAGGGGTAACCGAGGATGATGGGTGCATGGGGTGACGAGATGACGTGGAACCGGATCTGCTCGCGGTGGTTGCCGGAGAGGATGAGGAGTAAAGGCTTGGTCTGGTGGGTGACCCGAGCCAGAAGTCTGCCATCCAAGGCGTTGGCGTCCAGGGGAGCAGCTAAGGGCTCTATGGCGAGACCGGCTTGTGAGGCGAGGCTGGCGTCGAGGAAGTTCGCATCAGCCCCAGAGTCCATTAAAGCCACCAGGGGCAGGGTCTCCTGATCCCAGCACAGGGTGGCCTTAAACTGCATGCGGGGAACAGGAGAGACAGACACTTGACTCACCAGTATCCCCGCAGCTACTGGTGAGCCCTGCCTTTTGGTCGGGCCGGGCAGGTGGCCAAAAGGTGACCGGGTTCCCCACAGTACAGGCATGCCCCCGACCGCATCCGGCGCTGCCGCTCAGCTGGCGACAAGTGGGCCCTTCCCAGCTGCATGGCCTCTTCGTCCGGAGGAGTCCAGGAAAACGGGGCCGGGGTGATGGTGGAAAGAGTGGCTGCCGACCTGGCGAGAGGAGGGAGAGTGGAGGCAGAGAAGCTCGGAGACGGAACCCGTGCCGCCCCTTGTCTGCGGCGCCCCCGCAGGCGGTTGTCGAGCTGGATCGCCAGGGAGACAAGAGCCTTAAAATCTGGCGGTTCATCTCGGGCAGCTATTTCGTCCTGCAGGTGTTCATTAAGAGCATTTAAAAACGTGCCCCGAAGCGCTGCGTCGGCCCACCCCGCGTCAGCTGCCACAGTTTTAAACTCCACGGAGAAGTCCGCCACGCTTCGGGTTCCCTGACGGAGATTCGTTAGGCGCCTCGCCGCATCTCCCCAGTGAACCGGGTGGTCGAACACATCCTTAAAAGCAGCGATGAAACCCTCGAAAAGAAATCCCTCAATTGGCTGGTGTGAGTGCACTGCCTCGACCCATGCCAGCGCCCTTCCACGTAACAGCCCGATGATGTACCGTACCCTGGACTGGTCTGAGGGAAAGGTTTGTGGCCGCTGGAGGAAAATCAGGGAGCATTGTAGTAAAAACCCGCGGCACTTGTCCGCGTCTCCGGAGAAGGGTTCTGGATTCGATGCGTAGGATTCCCGGGAGGGTGGAGGCATCGGGGACAGGACCGGGAGGACTGGCTGAGAGAGCGGGGCTGTGGAGACTGGCAGAGTGAGGTGAGTAGTTAGGTTAGTTACCTGGTTGGTTAGCTGGGTGATCTGTTGTAGCATAACCTGGTTGTTTTCGGTGAGGCTCCGGAGAACTTGTTCATGCTGCCCCAAGAACTCGCCTTGGCTGGCGATGGCTCTCCGGAGTGAGGCGGTCTCCGAGTCCGGGTTCGCTGGGTCCATCATGGCCAGATCGTTCTGTTACGGTGTCCCAGGTGGGACCCAAAAGCAGAACCGAAACTCAGAGGGAGGATGAACAAAGGTTTATTATGAAGAGAAAACCGGGGGAGGTAGACAGGAGCGGAGGTAGTGGACAGGGCTGGAGGCGGAAGCAGGGGGAGCCGGAGGGACTGGTGGTGAACGTGGCAGGCAGAGGAAGAGCAGGTAGACAGGCAGGGAGGAATGCGGTATGGCTGGGTACGGGTGGAGATCTTGGGATGAGAAGAGATCAGGGTTAACACACAAACACACAGGTAGTCAAGGCTTTAGTCCGAAATACAAGGGCCGGGAACGAGATGTACCACACTGGCTGAATAACGATCTGGCGATGAGTGGGAGGAAGTCCGGGGTTTAAGTATTGGTGGTGATGACTTGATGGATAGCAGGTGTGCGGGGTAGAGCAGGTGATCGGGATGAGGTGATGATGCAGGGAGGAGCCGGAGACTGGAGCCACGCCCGCCGACACATATATACACACAGACAGGGACAGACAGGTAGAGACACATGGGGAAACACAGGGGGCACGGTGGAGACCGTGACAAGAAGTCACTGGAGATGATCAGAGTTCGTTGCAATAGAGCTTTATTCTTCAAAAGAGACAAAACCCGAGTTGGTCCCGGAACCAGACTGACGTACAACTGTCTGTGCATGATCTTATAAACCCTAAAAACTGGGTGGAGAATACTGATTTCTACGCCCATTTTTCATTAATTTTAGCTTTGTCAGCAAGAAAATAATGGTGTCCGAACACCAAATTTGGTCCTATGGGGGTGTCTTTGTGGGCATGTAGGCGGTCTCGTTTTCCCGTTTTACACCATTACGTAGCCGTTAACTGGGAATCTTCGGGACTTTCCATTTCACCATTACGTTATGGCCACCTGGACTTCTCTTGTCTGCGCATGCCCCACCTGGGTTTTTTTAAGGCCTCTGCCGCCTGACCTTGGACACCCTTAGTGCAGAAGGGCCTCAGACTGTATTTTTTTAAAAACCTTTATGATTACTGTAGGGAAACCGTTAGACTATGTTTTTGAAGCTTTATTGAAACTTTATGATTACTTTATGATCTTTTAGGTTACATGCTTAATCAAACATATTCTATATTTATGTAGATTTATCATAACACACACACACTCTAGATTATATTGCTTATTGTAAAGCATATCATTGTTTAGTACAAAGTATATTATTCACAACATTTCCCCCCTTTGGGACTTACTACAGTCCCACTATAATGCTGCTCATCAGGTTCAAACATGTTTCTTTAACGTGCACAGAATACACATACCGAACATGGCTCCTGGGAATCCAACACAAAGAGACAAACATAAAATGAGCAAATTCAGGAAACCAAATTACTGAATCAAAAGCTTAAGCTCATACTCATCACAACATAAATTGTCGTAACCAATCAAAAAATAGTGTATAGATTATATTATCACTCTGTGAGATTATATTAACAAACAATTTTCCAGTGTAAGCCACTCCAGTGTAGACTACTTGATTTGTGCGGATATTATAATCAGCAATTTTTTCAAACAGTATAATGTCAAACAATTTATCATCAATCTTATTGCACATCTATGTGAAGTATAGGTGTTTAGAAACCTGTACTTCTAAAAATAAGTCGTCATGTAGTCGTCGTCCGTCATCTTCATCAGTCGTCTTCAACCCAGACACTTTGCGTGTCGTAGAGAGTCACTAACATGAGAGGATACTAGAACCTCGTCGTTCATGTTAGTATGGGTATCTTCCAAGTCAGTTTCAGTCCATATGTGAGTTGGCATCTAGGTTCGATCAGAATCCGACGCCCAGGGTCAGTACATCGGACTCTGACCAAACCACGATACCAATGTGGTGTAGGGGCAAGGTGTAGGGGCAAGGTGGCCCACAACCCAGGGGTAGGATTCTTGCTTAGGGGTAGTGTGGCTTAGGGGTAATATACGTTTCCCTTAGGGGTAACGTATGTTCCAGTGCCACGCAGCCGTCGGTATCCGCCGATAACATCATCATTCGCAGCCACGCGACTGACCAGGAGATCCCTTTCTTTGATCAACTCATCCACTTGGCCCACGCGACAGGCCAGGAGATCCCTTTCTTTGATCAATTCATCCACTTGGCCCACGCGACCGGCCAGGAGATCCTTTTCTTTGGCCAGAAGATCCTTTTCTTCGGCCCAAAGATCCTTTTCTTCGGCCAACTTATCCACTTGGCTTCTCAACTCTCGTAGTAGGGTTGTCATTGCTTGTATCACATCTTTCTGGTGTTCCACAATCCCCTCCCGGCCTTCCAACACCTGCAGTCGACATCGCTGTTCTTCCATGTCATCCTCCTGGGCCTCTAACTCACGGAACCGATTTCTTTGTTCTCTTGACTTAAGCCTTTTGCGTGTGATGGCGCGTCGTTTGAGCTCTTCCATTCTGGCTTTTTTCAGAACCGAGGTGTGGTGAGGTGGTAGTGCTCCTGTCTGTGTTTTGAACTCCCACCACGTGAGATCAGCCAATCTGGCGGGTCTCCAACGCTCATCGGTAAGCAAGCTATTAGTAGAGCTGACTGAGGGCGTTGCCCAACCCTCCTGTCGCTTGCCCCTAGCCATGTACGCTAGCAACTTCAGGTACTCAGCCCTAGGCATTCCACCGTCGGGAGTCGTTGGTGTTGAGCCTGACGACTGTGGCTGTCCTGTTGGAGTCGGTGGTTTCTGGTTAGGGTTTGACATTTCTCCTTGTGGTGATGGGCTGTGTCCCGTAACCGTTTCCTCGTCGGTTGTATCCTGCACATCCATGGGGGGACTCTGGTGTGGTTTTCCTTGGCCTGATGTCGTCGGCTGTTGCGTCTCCCATTCTGGCTCCCTTGGTGCGTTTACCAACATATTTCCCTGTTGGTACCACTGGCTCCCGAGTTGGTGTGGTTGATTCACGGCTGGGAATGCCCTGTAAGGCTCTCCAGGAAAAAACCCTACGGCTGGTTGCATCTGGGCTGGCCCCAAAGGGGTCATTGGAACCAAATTTTGTGGCCATACTTGAGGTTGTTGAACATAACCCTGATTCTGTGGGAATTCTGGCCACTCATATCCTGGGCCTTCTGCCATGATTTATCTATCAAAATAATAAAAGGTGTCAGTTCATTCACTCTAGGCAACCTTTGGCATAATTCATAAAAGTTGGAGCGGTGTCACCCCAGCAGTATAACTGAAGTCTGTCTGTATATAGACTGTAACTATATTTACATCTGTCTGAAATTCGTCCTACACCTTTCTTCCCATGTCTCACTAATGAGCCATGAGTGCTGAATAATATATCATGTCCGAGTTTTAGGGTGACTACTTCTATTCTAGTTTTTGTGAACAGGGGCATGCAAAGTTGTCTCGGCGCCAATTGTACCAAATCATAAGTATAGAGTATTGAGACAACACTATGCTCCAATCGTAGGCCCTGTCCCAATGTATATGTCTCTGTTTTCCAGCGGCTACTGTGCATTCTTTTCATGCGAATGATAGGTGGTGTTAGTAGTGGATACCCCTCAGACTGCACTGAATGTAATGAATATTGTCGGAAAGTTTTAGAAGCATGCAGCTGAATAGGACCATATGGCAGGAGATCTAACACGGGTTGAAGTTCTTTGTTAAACCGTTTATCAGCTGTTTCTTTATGTTTTCGCCGTTCTTTCTTTTTTGTTCTTTGTTCTGCTGATTGTTCTGTCATTATCGGATGATTTTCTTTATACATCAAGCTGCCATTTCCGTGCATCCATTGGGGTGTAGATGTCATCTACAGGTTCAGGTTCAAACAGTATTTCGCGATTCATTTGTGTCATCTCTATTTCAATGTCTATGCCCTGGTGAACCACTAGAGGAAACTGTCCGGTTATCAGTGAGATCATCTTGCTGATCATCGTTCGGATTATTGGAAACACACAACACAAAACGACCATGGCAATCAACAACAGCGAGCCCACTATCATTCCTACCACCTGCAGGATCCTTCTCCAGGATAGTTTATTGAAGAAGTCCCACATTGCCTGTGCCCTGGTATTCCAATTGGAATTTTTTACATGTTCATCTCTTAGTGTTTTTAGCTTGCTCAATATCTTTGTGAGATTACCCTCTTCTCCTGTGTGCATTGGTATGACAGTGCAACACTCATCACCGATATGGCTGCACACTCCCTGATCTTCGGCTAGCAGGGTGTCTATGACAAACCTGTTTTGCAGTGTCATCATGGAGGTGTGGTGTAGCTGTTCATGTACAGTCCCTAGTGCTGATAAAGTCCAATTAATAAACCTCTGCTGATTGTACCATAAGTAATTCACCCATCTGCTGTTGCGTGCTATGTATTGTGCATTTGACATCTGTCCTATAAGCGGGACCACTCCCACTGCCTGTCCAGAGATGATCCAATCCTCTCCTAATGCCTTGTGGTCTGATGGCACGCCATGCGGTTCCTGGTTCCAAGTGATATAGACTTGTGCATCTGCTGCCCATTCACTATCGGTGCTTCTTTTGACTCTATTCTCTAATGGCGGGGTGCCTAGTACCGTCATTTTCCCTGTTAGCATAACTGGCGTGCAAATCCCTGTCCAATTTGACGGTAATACCATTTTTACTTGTTTATCGTTATCGCACATCCAGAACACATCTGCCAACGGCTCTGAGCCGTTTGTAAGGTAGGGGATACGATATGCCTGGGGAAGTGTGCCACCTTGTTTGATGACAAGATAACTACCATCTAATGCTATCTGATGGCACTGAAATTCTGCTTTGTCAGTTGTGTTACAGACTTTTTGTTACGGTGTCCCAGGTGGGACCCAAAAGCAGAACCGAAACTCGGAGGGAGGATGAACAAAGGTTTATTATGAAGAGAAAACCGGGGGAGGTAGACAGGAGCGGAGGTAGTGGACAGGGCTGGAGGCGGAAGCAGGGGGAGCCGGAGGGACTGGTGGTGAACGTGGCAGGCAGAGGAAGAGCAGGTAGACAGGCAGGGAGGAATGCGGTATGGCTGGGTACGGGTGGAGATCTTGGGATGAGAAGAGATCAGGGTTAACACACAAACACACAGGTAGTCAAGGCTTTAGTCCGAAATACAAGGGCCGGGAACGAGATGTACCACACTGGCTGAATAACGATCTGGCGATGAGTGGATGCAAGGCCGGGGTTTTTATACTGGTGGTGATGACTTGATGGATAGCAGGTGTGCGGGGTAGAGCAGGTGATCGGGATGAGGTGATGATGCAGGGAGGAGCCGGAGACTGGAGCCACGCCCGCCGACACATACACACACAGACAGGGACAGACAGGTAGAGACACATGGGGAAACACAGGGGGCACGGTGGAGACCGTGACAGTACCCCCCCCTCAACGGGAGCCTCCAGGCGACCCACCAGGCTTGTCCGGATGGGCCTGGTGGAACTCCCGAACGAGGGAGGGGTCCAGGATGAGACGACGGGAAACCCAGGTGCGTTCCTCCGGGCCATATCCCTCCCAGTCGACCAGGTATTGGTATCCCCGGCCTCGGCGGCGTACGTCCAGTAGCCGCCGGACGGTGTAGGCTGGGTGGTCGTCGATGATCCGGGGGGGTGGAGGGGGAACGGCTGGAGGGCACAAGGGGCTGACAGACACAGGTTTAATTTGGGAGACGTGGAAGGTAGGGTGAATCCTCATGGACCTGGGCAGTTTCAGTCTTACGGCAGAGGGGTTGATGATTTTATCGATCTCGTAAGGACCAATAAACCGGGGGGACAGTTTCTTTGAGATGACCCTAAGGGGAATATCCCTTGAGGACAGCCAAACTCTCTGACCTGGGCGATACTCCGGAGCCGGGGTCCGGTGACGGTCGGCCAGGCGTCGGTTGCGGTCGGCAGTGCGGAGGAGCGCGGAGCGTGTCTCCCTCCAGATCCGACGGCAACGACGTAGGTGGGCCTGCACAGATGGAACCGCGATCTCCTCCTCCTGGGCTGGGAACAGGGGAGGTTGATAGCCCAAGGAGGCCTCAAATGGTGACCTCCCCATGGCTGCACTGGGGAGCGAGTTATGGGCATACTCTACCCATGGTAGCTGGGAGCTCCAGGAGGAGGGGTTGCGAGCGGCGACGCAGCGGAGCGCGGACTCCAGGTCTTGGTTAGCCCGCTCCGTTTGGCCGTTGGTCTGGGGATGGAATCCGGAGGAGAGGCTCACCGAGGCTCCCAGGGCCATGCAGAAAGACCTCCACACCTGGGAGATGAATTGTGGCCCCCGGTCTGACACGATGTCCGAGGGAATCCCATGGAGGCGAAGGACATGAAGGGTAAGCAGCTCGGCCGTCTCATGGGCTGTGGGGAGTTTGGGGAGGGCAACAAAGTGTGCAGTCTTTGAAAAACGGTCGACGATGGTGAGTATGGTGGTGTTACCTTGAGAGGGGGGTAGTCCGGTGATGAAGTCGAGTGCGATGTGGGACCAGGGGCGACTGGGAACAGGTAGGGGGCGGAGCAGGCCAGCCGGGGGCCGGTGGGAGGTCTTTCCACGCGCACACACTGTGCAAGCGGCGACGAAGGTGCGGGTGTCGGCCTCCATAGTCGGCCACCAAAAGTGTCCTCTGAGGAGCGCCAGCGTGCGGCCCATTCCCGGATGGCAGGCCAACCGGGACGTGTGACCCCACTGGAGGACCTGGGAGCGGACAGAGTTGGGAACAAACAAACGGTTAGGGGGGCCGTTACCTGGGTCGGGCTGGGTCTGCTGGGCTTGCCTCACCGTCGCCTCGATTTCCCAGGTAACAGCAGCCACCACGCAGGAAGACGGGAGGATGGTGTCCGGGGTGGCCGGCGCCTCCTGGGAGACATGCAGGCGGGAGAGAGCGTCCGGCTTAGTGTTGCGGGATCCAGGGCGATAGGTGAGGATAAAAGAGAAACGTCCAAAGAACAAGGCCCAACGAGCCTGACGGGAATTGAGGCGCTTGGCTGACTGGAGGTAGGCAAGGTTTTTGTGGTCTGTCCAGACCACAAAAGGAAGTTCGGCCCCCTCCAGCCAGTGTCTCCACTCCTCCAAGGCCAGCTTCACGGCCAGCAACTCCCGGTTGCCTACGTCGTAGTTCCGTTCGGCGGGTGACAGACGACGAGACAGGAAGGCGCAGGGATGGAGTTTCTGGTCCGAGCTGGATCGTTGGGAGAGGACCGCCCCGACCCCCGTGTCAGAGGCATCCACCTCCACGACGAACTGGCGCGAGGGGTCGGGGTGGACCAGGATGGGTGCGGACGTGAAGCGCCTCTTCAGCTCAGTGAAGGCCCGTCCCGCCTCGGGGGTCCAGGTGAAGGGGAGTGCCGGAGAGGTGAGCTTGGTCAGCGGGGCAGCGATGCGACTGTAGTCTCTAATAAAACGGCGATAAAAATTGGCGAAGCCAAGGAAGCGCTGTAGTTGTTTCCGGGACGTGGGCGTAGGCCACTCGACCACAGCTTGGATCTTGCCTGGATCTGGTCGCACCTGCCCGCACTCGATGATATAGCCCAGGAAGCTCACCGAACTGGCGTGGAACTCGCACTTCTCTGCCTTAACAAACAACTTGTTCTCCAGCAGGCGTTGCAAAACCTGGCGGACGTGTTGGACGTGCTCCTCGAGGTTGCGGGAGAAGATGAGGATGTCGTCGATGTACACAAACACGGAACGATTCAGGAAGTCCCGGAGGACGTCGTTAACCAGGGCTTGGAAGACGGCGGGGGCGTTGGTCAGGCCGAAGGGCATAACTAGGTATTCGAAGTGTCCCACCGGAGTATTAAACGCCGTCTTCCACTCATCCCCTTCTCGAATCCTCACCAGGTGGTAGGCGTTTCGCAGGTCCAATTTTGAAAATACCGTGGCGTCCTGCAGGGGCTCAAAAGCAGAGTTTATCAAAGGCAGAGGATATTTATTCTTGATGGTGATATTGTTCAGCCCCCGGAAGTCAATGCAGGGGCGGAGAGACAGGTCTTTCTTTGACACAAAGAAGAACCCTGCTCCTACCGGGGATGAGGAGGGCTTGATGATACCCGCAGCCAGAGAGTCCCTGATGTAGCCCTCCATGGTCTGCCTTTCCGGACGGGATAGGTTGTAGAGACGGCTGGACGGTAGAGTGGCTCCCGGGAGGAGGTCTATGGCACAGTCGTAGGGACGATGAGGAGGCAGTGAGAGGGCCTGCTGTTTACTGAAGACCTCCCCCAGGTCATGGTAAACAGATGGAATGGTGGTTAGGTCCAGGGGCTCGGGCAGCGATGGAGCGGCTAAGCCCTCTGTTGGGGAAAGAGCAGACCGTAGACACGTGGAAAGGCAAAATGGACTCCAGCTGCTTACCTTGCCGGTGGCCCAGTCGAGGTGGGGGTTGTGCAGCTGGAGCCAGGGGTAACCGAGGATGATGGGTGCATGGGGTGACGAGATGACGTGGAACCGGATCTGCTCGCGGTGGTTGCCGGAGAGGATGAGGAGTAAAGGCTTGGTCTGGTGGGTGACCCGAGCCAGAAGTCTGCCATCCAAGGCGTTGGCGTCCAGGGGAGCAGCTAAGGGCTCTATGGCGAGACCGGCTTGTGAGGCGAGGCTGGCGTCGAGGAAGTTCGCATCAGCCCCAGAGTCCACTAAAGCCACCAGGGGCAGGGTCTCCTGATCCCAGCACAGGGTGGCCTTAAACTGCATGCGGGGAACAGGAGAGACAGACACTTGACTCACCAGTATCCCCGCAGCTACTGGTGAGCCCTGCCTTTTGGTCGGGCCGGGCAGGTGGCCAAAAGGTGACCGGGTTCCCCGCAGTACAGGCATGCCCCCGACCGCATCCGGCGCTGCCGCTCAGCTGGCGACAAGTGGGCCCTTCCCAGCTGCATGGCCTCTTCGTCCGGAGGAGTCCAGGAAAACGGGGCCGGGGTGATGGTGGAAAGAGTGGCTGCCGACCTGGCGAGAGGAGGGAGAGTGGAGGCAGAGAAGCTCGGAGACGGAACCCGTGCCGCCCCTTGTCTGCGGCGCCCCCGCAGGCGGTTGTCGAGCTGGATCGCCAGGGAGACAAGAGCCTTAAAATCTGGCGGTTCATCTCGGGCAGCTATTTCGTCCTGCAGGTGTTCATTAAGAGCATTTAAAAACGTGCCCCGAAGCGCTGCGTCGGCCCACCCCGCGTCAGCTGCCACAGTTTTAAACTCCACGGAGAAGTCCGCCACGCTTCGGGTTCCCTGACGGAGATTCGTTAGGCGCCTCGCCGCATCTCCCCAGTGAACCGGGTGGTCGAACACATCCTTAAAAGCAGCGATGAAACCCTCGAAAAGAAATCCCTCAATTGGCTGGTGTGAGTGCACTGCCTCGACCCATGCCAGCGCCCTTCCACGTAACAGCCCGATGATGTACCGTACCCTGGACTGGTCTGAGGGAAAGGTTTGTGGCCGCTGGAGGAAAATCAGGGAGCATTGTAGTAAAAACCCGCGGCACTTGTCCGCGTCTCCGGAGAAGGGTTCTGGATTCGATGCGTAGGATTCCCGGGAGGGTGGAGGCATCGGGGACGGGACCGGGAGGACTGGCTGAGAGAGCGGGGCTGTGGAGACTGGCAGAGTGAGGTGAGCAGTTAGGTTAGTTACCTGGTTGGTTAGCTGGGTGATCTGTTGTAGCATAACCTGGTTGTTTTCGGTGAGGCTCCGGAGAACTTGTTCATGCTGCCCCAAGAACTCGCCTTGGCTGGCGATGGCTCTCCGGAGTGAGGCGGTCTCCGAGTCCGGGTTCGCTGGGTCCATCATGGCCAGATCGTTCTGTTACGGTGTCCCAGGTGGGACCCAAAAGCAGAACCGAAACTCGGAGGGAGGATGAACAAAGGTTTATTATGAAGAGAAAACCGGGGGAGGTAGACAGGAGCGGAGGTAGTGGACAGGGCTGGAGGCGGAAGCAGGGGGAGCCGGAGGGACTGGTGGTGAACGTGGCAGGCAGAGGAAGAGCAGGTAGACAGGCAGGGAGGAATGCGGTATGGCTGGGTACGGGTGGAGATCTTGGGATGAGAAGAGATCAGGGTTAACACACAAACACACAGGTAGTCAAGGCTTTAGTCCGAAATACAAGGGCCGGGAACGAGATGTACCACACTGGCTGAATAACGATCTGGCGATGAGTGGATGCAAGGCCGGGGTTTTTATACTGGTGGTGATGACTTGATGGATAGCAGGTGTGCGGGGTAGAGCAGGTGATCGGGATGAGGTGATGATGCAGGGAGGAGCCGGAGACTGGAGCCACGCCCGCTGACACATACACACACAGACAGGGACAGACAGGTAGAGACACATGGGGAAACACAGGGGGCACGGTGGAGACCGTGACACTTTTACTCTTAGGGTTTTGTTTCTTGGTTGGATATTCACCCCAATGTGTCTACATCGTACTCGAGGATCTGATTTGTTTAGGCGTATGGCACCCACCATAACAATACCACGTGCTATACAATATTGGAACGTTGTCTCCTTTGCCATGTTGACTACTGGTGGTAACCAGGACTCGAGTTCATTTGATTGCCATCGTGGACAGACCTGCACATCGTTGGACCATCTTCTTCGTCCTCCAGCCATTGTATTACACAATATGCAAAACAGGTGTTGATGTTATGACACCCGCTTTTACCATAACCCGTTACGGGCATTATCTGGGGGATTCTTTTGGCATTATAGCACGTTACGCAAGAATGTGAGCTTGCTTGCCTGGCTGAAAATTGCATCCATTGATAGAACATGTTTTGTTCCCATGTTGGCGTCTTTAATTCTCTGTCTTTCCCATGAAATCCATCCTGCACATTTCTACGTGTACGCTCCTTGCCATATGGTTCTACCGAGCCGACTGTCCTCTTGGGTGTAGGTTCTTCTATATTGATATCTATACATTGGCTCCTAGAGCATGTGGCCCTTACTCTCACC
Organism: Hoplostethus atlanticus; assembly: GCA_034670405.1. Classification (NCBI taxonomy): domain Eukaryota; kingdom Metazoa; phylum Chordata; class Actinopteri; order Trachichthyiformes; family Trachichthyidae; genus Hoplostethus; species Hoplostethus atlanticus. The sequence continues at coordinate 289,623 of JAXDDX010000202.1, forward strand.
ACCCCTTTGGTCTTACACTGTTTATTTGCAGGAAGGTTGTCTAATTTAATGATCTCCTGGGTGGGCGAGATAGCATAAATTTGTTCGTTCTCAGATTTAGCATAGATGAGTTCAATTAGTTCATGTAGTGGCACTTTTCCCTGTTTTACTGCCATAACTCCAGCTGTCAAAGCACAGTTGATCAGCTGCCTGTGTTCTGTAATTGTTTCTTCAGGATCTGAAACCTCACATGTTAGTAGAAATAAAACCATAATTGTAAATATTCCCCATAACCCTTTTCTTTTTACTCTCTTTCCCTTATACTCTAGATGGCCCTTCCCCTGGGTCTGCTTCTTGTGGGGCGGTATCACCTGCCCCTTCTGGTCTTTCGGTTGGGCTTGTGGGCGATTCATTATCTGAATCTGATTCACTTTCTTGTCTTGATGCCACAGATCCACTACTTGCTGGACTGTCTCTGGCCCGTCTGGCAGCCAATCTCTGGGATCGTCTTTCTCCCTGTGGACTCTGGGACCGACTAGTTTCCTGTGGGGCGGTGTCACCTTCCCCTTCTTCTTGTGGGGCGGTATCACCTGCCCCTTCTGACTGTGGGGTGGCGACGCCTTCCCCTTCTGACCCAGGGCGTGCTCTCCTTCTGTACGCTTCAGCCGTCCCTTCTGGGTCATCTGCTCTGCAGCAATGATTTAGATGGTACCAAAACTTCTTACCTTCGACCTTTAGTGCTGTTGGGGTTGCTAGAATGACTTTAAAAGGGCCTTCATGTCTGGGTTGGTCCCACTTTCTTTTGAACACCTTGACGTATACCCACTCTCCTGGACGCACCCTCTGCAGTTGGTCTGGGATGTCTGCGTCTCTGTCCTCTGTGGCGCCTTTTACCTGTTGAAATATCAACTTATGGATTTGGGTTAAATGCTGCACATAACTTATTAATTCTTGTTCCAACTGCTCCAGTGGAGGACCTTCATATGGGCCTCTAAGATATGGTACAGGCATCGGTCGTCCTGTAAACATTTCATGTGGAGTTAGATGTGTTAGTCTGTTAGTTTGTGATCTCATGCACATTAGCGCCAGAGGCAAAGCTTCCACCCAATTTAGTTTCCCCTCGTAGTCTGCCAATATTTTTGCCAATTTTGCTTTTAGAATGCCATTAGCTCGCTCAACCGTTCCCTGTGACTGGGGGTGGTATACACACCCAAACTTCTGTTTTATCCCTAGCATCTTAAAGGTTGTTTTGGTAACTTCTGCTATAAAATGCGGTCCGTTGTCTGAGCTAATAGCATCTGGTATGCCAAATCGTGGGAAGACTTCTTTGCACAAAAATTGGGGTTCGCTGTTGGCACCGCCTCAACCCATCTGCTGAACCTGTCAATCACAACCAAGATATACCTCATTCTTCCTATTCGTTGGGTCATATCCACGTAGTCTATCATTAGATGTCTAAAGGGACCATCTGGTGGAGGAATGTGTGCTATTGGGGCCGAAAATGCTTTCCTTACATTATATTGAGCACACACGTCACATTCATGCAATGTTCTGTCTACTGTGGCTGCTAAAAATGGCGTCCACCAGACTGCCTGAAGGCGTTTGATCACTTCCCCCCTTGCGCAATGGTCCTGACCATGCGCATTTCTAATAGCATAACGCAACAAAGAAATGGGCATCACAAAATGACCATGGGGGCTTCTCCATAACCCTTTTTGGGGTCCGTCCTGCGTAACCTTGACAGCACCTCTTTTTAGCCATACTGATTGTTCATAAATATCAGCCCTCTCCTGTGCCAGTATAAGAGAGGAGAGAGTAGTAAGGGGCGCACAATCTTCTGCAAACAGTAGTGGCGCCATACTGTTGCTGATTGCCACTCGTTTAGCTGCTTCATCAGCTAAGTTATTACCTGTGGCTATCAGAGAGTCTGTTTTTTGGTGAGCTGGACACTTGATGATTGCAACCGCTGTTGGGAGGTGTATAGCATCTAGCAGAGCAGAGACAGCTTCCCCATGTCTTACTGGGGTGCCATCTGCTCTACAAAACCCTCTTTGTTTCCAGATGCTACCATCTATATGACACACACCGTATGCGTATTGCGAGTCTGTATATACATTAAGGCGCTGCCCTCGCGCCAATTTACATGCGGCTGTTAAAGCCTTGATTTCTGCTAGTTGTGCAGAACATGGTTGGGCAATTTTAGTTGCTTGAATGTTTGTAAAGGTGTTATCTTTATTCAATTGTACTATGCCATTTGTACTTAGCATCTCTAAAACAGGAGCCGTCTACAAACAATGTGAGATCTGCTGTAATAGGTTGAGCATGCAGGTCATCTCGTGCCTGCATAAAATCATGAGTTGCTTGGACACAGTCATGTGGAGATCCGTCCACAGGCAATACCATCCGAGTTGCAGGATTTACTGTATTGCATCGTTGGATGTTAAGTTTGGGCGCTGAGAGTATAACCTCGTACCCAGTTTTTCTAGCCTGAGTTAGAACGAACCGTGGGCTTGTGAGCAAGGCGTGCAACTGATGAGACGTATAAAGGGTCACTGAGTGGCCCATAGTTAGTGAGGAGGCTTTTTGAAAAGCGAAAGCAGCTGCAGCCAATCCCTGATAACAGGGTGGCAGACCGGACTCAATGTTATCCAATTTGGTGCTATAGTAAGCTAAAGGCTGTTTGCGCGTTGGCATATCCTGCATTAATACTGCATTTGCATATCCTGCTCGTTCTGCAACATACAAATGGAAAGGCTTTGAATAGTCCGGATTTCCGAGTGCTGGAGCCGACTGCAGGTCCCCTTTAAGTGCGCAGAAGGCCCCCTCAGCATCCTCAGTCCACTGTAAGTGGGCTGAGCTGTTATTTTGTCCCGCCGCTCGTATGAGGGCTCTCATAGGTGCTGTCTTGACAGCATAGTCACAAATCCACTGACGACTGTATCCCGCCATCCCCAGAAAAGAAAGCATCTGTCCCACCGTTTGCGGTTTGGGAGCGTTAGTTATGGCTTCTACTTGGGAGGGGGCAATTAGCCTGTTATCCCCGCTCAATCTCCTTCCTAGGTAATCAACTTCCTCTTGGCAAAACTGCAATTTGTCTCGGCTGACTTTGTGTCCGCCGTGTGCTAGCGCTGTCAACACTGCAACAGAGTCTGTCTCACACTGTTGTTTTGTAGGACTACAGATCAATAAATCATCCACATACTGGAGCACTGTACTGGGGACGTCTAAATGTTGCAGATCTTCGGCTAACACTCTATTAAATATGCTGGGACTATCAACATAACCCTGAGCGACGCGTGTGTATGTGTATTGTTGCTGCATGTATGTAAAGGCAAACAGATATTGTGAATCTGGATGTAGTGGCACACTAAAAAAAGCTGAGCATAAATCAATTACAGTGTACCAGTGTGTGTTAGGTGGAATGTTGGTCAATAGTGTATGTGGGTCTGGGACAATGGGTGTCTCGGCATCCACAATGGAGTTGATGGCTCTCAAATCATGCACTAATCGATAATCGGCAGAATGTGGCTTTTTAATTGGAAAAATTGGAGTATTGCAAGGGCTTTTTGTTTTTACCAATACACCTGCTGCCAACAGGCCCTCAATTGTGGGTCTAATTCCTTCTATAGCATGTTGCTTCAGCGGATACTGTTTTCTATAGGGGAGCCTTACCTGTGGTTTAAGTTTTATGCATATGGGTTGTGCTGACTTAACTTTCCCTACATCTGTCTTATGTTGTGACCATAATTCCTGTGGTACTTGTTTCAATAGATTTTCCTGTTCGGCCATTAAAGGCAACTGTGTGAGAGTTCTTTGATTTACTAAAACTTTCTCTGCCTGTCCTTCATCAACTGTGCGTAGGGATATTCTAATATACAGTCCATCAGATGACACGTGAATGCTTTTATTTTGGGTAGCTTTCCATTCATGTACTTGCAATGCCGCCTTCACCATTGGGCCAAGTTCATGGGATTCGTGTCCTTGTGTCACCATCAATGTGACGTGGGGGGTGGAATTTGTCACTTGAAACCAGTCTTTCAATTTTGAAGGGAGCTCTATGGCTACTGCTGCCCCCTGTGGTCCTATATACACGTTTTGGCTGACCACATAGTATGGTTTTCTGTTAATCAAATCATCCCAGCATTCCTCATAGTCTGTCTGTTGTCTTTGTTCATCATACATAAGAGTACAATGGAGTGGTAGTTGTGGTTCGATGGTTTGTCTCATTTGGGTTTTCACGCATGGTTTCCACGTGTTCCACTCTTGGAGCAGACTGGATTTTGGCATTAGCCGGAGCCAATATACCAAAGGCTGAGTTATGCTGAGGTCTCTCCAAACTGACATCATTCTTGCTGAGGAGTCTTCTGGAAAATCTACATAGAGACCTTCCTTAGTGCACATAATGTTAGCTTTTAGTGGACACAAAATGTCTCTTCCGAGCAGGTTGACAGGTGTATTGTCAGAGTATAGTAGGGGCGCGACAATAGTTTTTCCGGCAATTAGCATTGAAACTGGCTGTGTGAGGGGTATTACTTGGAGCTTCCCAGAGAAACCCACCGTCTTGACTGACGATGTAGAGAGGGGGAGGTTTGAGCCGGATTTCCCAATACATGAGTAGGTGGCCCCTGTATCGATCATAAAAGAGTACTCTCGGCCCTGTATTGTTACCTCTAGGGTGGGCTCATCCTGTGGTTGTAATGAGAGTACTGGTGTTATCAATTCCCCCTCAGGCTTCTCTGGGCCCCCCTATGGCCAATCTCCCGCTGGGCCTGTCCATGGGTTGGTTGGACAGTCCTGCCTGATATGACCCGTTTGGCCACACCCCCAACAGACGAGATCTTCTGTCTGTGTTTGGTTAAGCTGTGGGTTGGACTGGGAGCGTTGTAGTTGCTGTGGACCTCTGCCTCTCCCGCTAAATGATCCTCCTCTCTGTCCTGGTCGTCCCCTAGAGCGGTAATTTCCATTGGTCCCACCCGCCTGATTAATATGCACATGGATAGGTGGTAGTGCAGTCATGGTGTTGCCTGGTGCTCTCTGTTGTGGTTCCATCGGGACTTGTGACTGGACTGGCGTCTGGGGTGTAGGTGGAGCTTGGGGTGCCATTGTTACTGTTGGTTGTGCTGGGGCTTGATCTATGGCTACCACTGGGGCCTGAGTCTTAGTTTTATCCTTCTTTGGTTTGATTAATTCATTCAATTGTAGCTGTGTTAGCTTGTCGGCCATGCGTTTGCTTGCTTCTTCTTCCTTCTGCTTGTCTTTTCTGTGGTTTTCCACATGGTGCACAATATGCTCAGAAAACAGTGGCCATTCCATCTTCATAAGCCCCACGACATTGTCTAGGCGTGTCTGTACTCCCTTTGGCATGGCTTTCTTTACCATTACCTTAAACAGACTTTTTGTGGTGTCGTTGGCGTTCCAGGCACTTCCTGTTTCATCTCTCCACTTTCGCTGAAAGTCACGTAGGAATTTTGCTGGGCTTTCCCCATCTTTTAGCGCCTCTCCGTCCAATTTGGAGGGATCCATTTTTTCTGGATATTGTTTTCTCAGTTCAGCCCATATTGGATTGCGAAATCCGCCAAAACCCACCTCATCCACTCTATTTCCAGCTATCAGTGCTGGCAGATGAGCTGCTGTGAAGATTTCTTCAGTCATGTGTTTTCCAGCTATGTGCATGAGCAAAGCCTTGATGTCTCCCAATGCCAACCTCACTCCAGCTGTACTTTCTTCTAGTGCTGTTATCCATTTATTTGCTCCTTCATGGAGGTCTGGTAGTCTACTGGCCAGTCCCACCATGTCCATAAATGACCACGGCACATATTGGGTCTGCCCTGTTGCTTTGGTTATTATGGGGCACTGAGTGATTAGGGAATCATCATGGATCTCTTCCGGCTCTTCGCCTGGTCTCAGATTTTCCTCACTTAGGGCCTGGTATTGTCTTCCACTTCTCAGCCTGCCCGTTGGTTTCCATTGCTTCTTTTGTGACTTTATTTTCCTCAACTGGCGAATCTGATGATCCGCTATTTTCGACATTTCTGCTTCGATTTCGTCGATTTCATCCACTAGTAGGCGCCGTCTGTCTTCAATTGCTGTATCCTCTGTTGTCATGTAACCACTCATCTGTACTTTCATTCTGTGGGGCTGGGTCCTTGTTTTTTGTGATCTTTCCTCCAGATATGGGCGCTGCCCCTCCTCCAGTTCTTCCTCCAGGAATAGGCACTGTCCTCCCTCCAATTCTTCCTCCATTCTTGTTAGCCTCATAGCGTCTTGTGTGGCTGGAGTAGGTTTTGATGCTCTCACACTCTTTTCCCTGCATGATGGCCAGTAGGCATCCTCCTCCACCATGTCTTCAAAGCTCACCCTGTTCAACACTTTAACAGGGACGTTTCTTCTATCAGACCTGGCTGCAGGTGTGAAATCAGCAGGGGTGCTTGTGTAGCGGGGGCATTCTGCTGACTGGCTCCTTCTGCTGACTGGCTCCTTCTAATGCTGCCTTGACGTGGAGGGAGCGGTGTTTCTTCACCCTCCTTGCGATGGTAGTCGTTCCTGTCCTTGCTGGCTGACTGCCAGCTCTGTTGTGCTGCCTGTCGGTATTGCTGTATGTCTCTTTCGTCTTCGCTTGTTTGGTTGCTCCCTCCTGCTGTAGTTCTTAGTGGCTCACCACTGCTTTCCGCTCTCTTCTTCTGGGGAGGGTTGTCATTTGAGGGCGTGCTACGTGGGCGGTCATATATCCCCTCCTCTTCAGGGAAAATGCTCTCCCGACTCACATTGCTTCCCCTGTCGTTTGCTGGTGCGGTCAGTGTGATACTGAAATCCCCTTGCAGCTTGCCTTGTATTTTGCATTCTTTAACTAAGTTCTTTAGAGGAGAGACATTCTGATTTTCCTCACCTGGGCGGAGTCCTGCACTCAGACACAATCAGAAAGAATCTGCAGAATTTAGAAAAGGTTTCTGCTTACCTTTAATTTTGTGGCCACTGATGTGATGCAGGCCGCTCCCCCCAGGCTGAGATCCTCAGAGTCTTGTCTCTCCTGGCTGGCTCGCCAATTAATGTCAGAGGAAGAAGTCCAAGTCTCAGGCCAGTGATGATGACCGGACCCCCACGCCAACACTTAATACTTCTTCACGATTCTGTAGATGCTGTAGTTACTGGAGTCTCAAACAGGTTCAAAGAAGTCACTGGAGATGATCAGAGTTCGTTGCAATAGAGCTTTATTCTTCAAAAGAGACAAAACCCGAGTTGTTCCCGGAACCAGACTGACGTACAACTGTCTGTGCATGATCTTATAAACCCTAAAAACTGGGTGGAGAATACTGATTTCTACGCCCATTTTTCATTAATTTTAGCTTTGTCAGCAAGAAAATAATGGTGTCCGAACACCAAATTTGGTCCTATGGGGGGTCTTTGTGGGCATGTAGGCGGTCTCGTTTTCCCGTTTTACACCATTACGTAGCCGTTAACTGGGAATCTTCGGGACTTTCCATTTCACCATTACGTTATGGCCACCTGGACTTCTCTTGTCTGCGCATGCCCCACCTGGGTTTTTTTAAGGCCTCTGCCACCTGACCTTGGACACCCTTAGTGCAGAAGGGCCTCAGACTGTATTTTTTTAAAAACCTTTATGATTACTGTAGGGAAACCGTTAGACTATGTTTTTGAAGCTTTATTGAAACTTTATGATTACTTTATGATCTTTTAGGTTACATGCTTAATCAAACATATTCTATATTTATGTAGATTTATCATAACACACACACACTCTAGATTATATTGCTTATTGTAAAGCATATCATTGTTTAGTACAAAGTATATTATTCACAACACTATCCTCCCTGTCCCTGAACTAACAGATTTGGCGTGTGGCGCTTTGTACAGGATTTACATGCTGTGGATGCCTGTGTGGTTCCTCGGCTTCCTGTTTTCCTTGGTCCTACCTCCTGTCTCTCCTTTACCCCCTCCTAACGCCTCTCACTACATTGTAGTTGACCTCTGTTCTGCTTTCTTTTCTATGCCTCTCCATCCTGATTCTCAATGTCTTTTTGCTCTCACTTGTGGGTAAGCAGTACACCTGGACAAGGCTGCCTCAAGGTTATACGGGAAGTCCTACTGTGTATGGCAGTGCCCTCTCACATGATCTGCATGATCTCACTCTCCCAGGCAGCTGTATCCTCGTTCATTATGTGGATGATCTGCTGCTGGCCTCACCTTCCAAGAAGGCCTGTGAGAAAGACTCTGTTACAGGCTCTGGCTGCCAAGAGACATTGCGCCTCACTCAAGTTGCGGTTGTGTGTCCCTTCTGCCACATATCTGAGACACACCTTGAGTGGCACCTCTCGCCTGATTTCTGCCTCCCGAGTTGAAGCTCTCTCCTCTGCACCCAGACCCCTTAACGAAAAGACTGTGCCACAGTTCCTGGAGGTGCTGGGTTATTGCCGTCAGTGGATATGCTGCTCTTAACAAACCTCTCCACTCCACCATTGCAGCTGATCAACCCGTTGTTGTTTCATGGACTCCTGTACTGTCATTGAGAATTGCCTTGCTGACTGCTCCTGCATTGGGTATACCTGATTGAACCCAATCTTTCACCCACCATGTCCATGAACGGGACGGAGGGTCCTTACCCAGCCACACAAGGGTGGACCTCGTCCTGTTGCCTATTTTCATGCCAGTTGGACCCTGTTGCCCGAGGGTTGCCTTCCTGTCCACGGTGTGTTGCCGCTGCCTCTGTGATGGTATTTCAAATCTCTCCTATTGTTCTTTCTCTCGTCTCACTCTCTCTGTTCCTCACACTGTCTCACTCTCTCCTTACTTGTGCAGCTACTCAACATCTCACTGACATAGAGTCAACTGCAGGAATTCCGTGGGTGTTTTATCACCATTCTTGTGTGTGCTACTGCCTCAGCTCAAAAGTCACAACATGTCTACCGCCTTTCAGTCACGTTTTGAGGGGTAGTTGTGCCTTCCGACTCAGCATTAGTGGTTCAGTGGAAGAATTCTCGCCTGCCATGCGGGAGGCCTGGGTTTGATTCCCGGCCAATGCAATCATCTTTAAAACCTCCCATTTATCAAAACCGGAGCCTTAGATCCAAAGGGGAGCTGGTCGTTGAAAGCCGGTTCCAAAGTGCCAGGAAGGACACAATCACTCAGGATTAGACGTCTTTACAGACGAACAACTTGGTTCTTGTTGTTGAGGTCGACGGTGAACTTCTTCCCAAGTCATCTTGAAGAGATCGAATCTGAAAGTCAACAGTGAGACTCACGCTTGCAATTTGACATGGGTTGCGTGGTTGTTGTGGACCAGTTAAGATGCGCAGCTTCTGCTGATTAGAAGGGGGGACCCTTCTAATCCTAACCCTAACATGCACAATGTTCTGATGCAGGAAATGTTACATGAAAATGTACAACATGTTACATTAAAACGTTCAAAGGAATGGTACCCACAATTGTTCTGTAGTTAGAATGAAAAGTCATAGAACATGAACAAGCAAGAACATGCCAATAAAATGTGTTTAATGTTACAGTGTAAGTGTTTAAATCATGCAAAATTTACATAGATATCTAATGCAGAGAATTGTGGTCTATCCTCAGTTTTTACAAATATATATTTATTATTTATCCAATTTGTAAGCTATGGAATCGCTAATCACTAACATCACTATGGTAACCAGAGTGCACTCAATAAAGCCGTAATTTCAAGTCTCAGTGAGTGAAAACTGGCATTGAAACAAAAGTTGTTGTTTAACGGCAAAGGACCCTCAATTGAAATGGTAACCATAATTATATTTTCAGAGCATTTAATGACCATACCACATTGTTACTGGTATTTGCCGGGCAACATAAACAACATGCAATTGATGCACTGTACAAAAGTAATTTAGCTGTGTAGGCTACATTGTTATCTCATGAGATGCCATGGATGCCAAGCCCTATAATGGCTCCGTGTACGCAATTACACCCTCTCGGGGCAAAAATAGTCATGTAGCAGAGCTTATTTTACATTGATTTAATAGTAAACTCTGTCCAGTCGATACGCCACTCTTGTTGTTGAGATGGTGTAAAAGTTCACTCTGTGTGTGTGAGAGTGGGTGAGAGAACAAGGCCCACTTACAATAGGTTTTTTTTGTTCTGTTGCTCACTCCACTCACTCATTCCCATTGATAGATTTCATTTGGCGGGGGTGCGCAACGTCAGTCTGCAGAGGACTGCAGTGTTTATTGCATATTATAGCAATTTATTTCAGTCTGGATGTCAAAATCAGCAGACAATTTTTAATTTGGCCTTCTAATTCCTGCTAGAGGTTTGCATCTTGCGGTGTAACCTCTGTAATTCTGCTCTCTTCTGTGAATGGTAGACTATGATACTTTCACCTCTGATTGTTGATGATGTCACTGGACCTCATTAACAAAACGTTTCTTAAATTATTTGTAAATTTGTCGTATTTAAGTGCGTAAGAAAATACCAACGTGGGCTTCATGAAACATGCGGGAAAACTCGATTTCTGCGTATAACAGGTGTATATTTGATGAATGCCAATCGTTCGTAAATTGGATGCGCATGCCTGTTGAAGCGGATTTGCATAGGTAAACGCCCTGTTCAACACCATGTGCAGACTGAAGGGCCGTGTGCAAATAAACCGTGGGGAAAAGAGGGAAAAGAGGAACTTTGCGGAGTCCGAAATTAAAGTGAAGTTTCAGAAGAATAAGCAGCGGAGTCACAAGAACTGATAATAGTAAAGCATAGGAAGAAATTATTTATGCTGTCAATGCTGTTTCAGCAGAAACACACACCGTTGCTGAGGTAAAAAATAAATGGTTCAACGTGAAACTAGATTGCAAAATAGAATAAGGAAAAGTAGGCGCATATTATCACCCATAGGAGGATGGCAGCACACTGTTGCGCTATCCGACATGGATCAGAGGATCAATTCCATAATAGGAGAGACCTCACTGTTGAGTGTCCAGTCGGCATTGGAGTTGGACACATATCAAATCCAGGTTGCATCTTCATCAGATTGTAGGACTACGTAATTGTATTTGTAAGGCACTCAGTCTATGTGATCCACCCATTACAAGTTTGATAATCTTGTATTGTTATGAAGGACAATTCGGCAAATACGCCAGTGCAGCCTATTAGGACATTTTTTCTACAAGGCCACTGAAACATTTTGTTGTTAATGAGGTTTGGCACTACTGCAATTGATTTTTCATAAAGAATAATGCCGGGGTCAGACTATGCGATATTTTTGTCTGTTTCGATGGTCACTGTGTCAGATTAGGCGGATTATAGAGTGATAAATTTGTGCCGTGACTTGGCCGAGAGACATGACACTACACTACACGTTGGTCACTGACCAATAATCGCTTGCCGAGGTGCGTGATGTCATCGGAAAGCAGGTGCTAGGCAACAAAAATGTAAACAAATAATGGCGTCCGAAGCGATATGTATGATACTGGCTGTCTTGTGTTCCGGAAAGCCTAAAAAAAGAAAGAAAAAACTACTACTGTGGACCCGTTCTTGGGTCGCACAAAGAGAACAGTATGGGTTGTCAATCCTTCAAAGAGAACTTGATGTAAAAATAAGGAATGTTTTAGCCTGTAGTGAAACCTAAATGTAGCTAGCTAGCTAGCCTCCACAGGGGTGTTGTTGCCAAAGCTCGACAAACCTTTCCTCTGTTTCATAGTTCCACCTAGCGGCACCAACAACTTGATTCCTCTTTCGCTTCACCATGTATGTTTATAGTGCTCCGTGCTCCTATTGGTCAACGTCACGGATGAGACAGAACACGTCGTGGATGGCAAAAAAAAATTCTAACATACTAGTCTTTCTCTCGGGACGTCGTGAGGCGTCCCAAATGCGGCGTCAGTTGTCATCCACTATGTCACACTACACAAGATAAAACGATCGTTTGTCGCGCCCTGTCGTTCCCGACACGACCCGACGCCCTACGTCTGCCAAATCGGGCTATAATCAGGCTGATATCGTGTAGTCTGACTCCGGCATAAGGCATTCTAAGAGCCTTCCTGCATGTTTCCAAACACACAAACAAATTCCCGCATGTTTCCAAAGACAAGTAGGTTTTGATCGTACCAGCGAACAAATTCAGATACGAGCAAAATGATTAATCATTTTGAATCATAAACGCGTTACGATCAAATTTCATCTTATGCACATTTTGTGAATGAGGCCCACTGACAGTTGTGAAAACAAAAGGTTCTGTTTTACAATTGTGAAACATATGCATGAAAATAAAGAAATAAAAGCTGAAATTCAGACCTCTTGTCTCGTGTTCATCTTTTGATCTCAAACCCAAATGTTTTTAGTTTAAAAATAAGCTAAAATCTGAAAATTTAACTTGCTGTTCCCATACTTTTCAAGGGCACTGTATAATACACAACTTTATTCCAGTTCCATTATTGTACCTGCATCGTTGATGTTAGCTTACCCCAGGATGCAAATTCACTGTTTTCAAAGCTATCGGCTCTTGTCCTATTTTCTTTTTCTTCAAAACAAACACCAAGGAGGGGGAGTGGGGACAAGTAGCAACAACAACAACTCTTTTGCAACAGGAGGGGTTATGGGAAATGTGGTCTTCATTTTGAGAAAGTAGCACCTTAAATGGTATGTTGTAAGACATGCTCGTCCTAGTTCTTAAATGGGTGCTTCAACACACGCTTTTCCTAGTTGTAACATTGCATGTTTTAGACTTTGTAGGAGCCATTTTTGTGGGATTTGTAGTTTAAATGTGTGGACGTTTATTTTGATAAATGTGTGGACTTTTATTTTGAAATGTCTAAATGTCAGAATCCAGAGTGAGTTGATTTGATTGAGGGCACCTGTATATGGCAGGTAATGTTTGGTTTCGAATGAGATGGTAGTGGGAAGCCTACAGTTTTCGACCACACACACTTCAGAATACTGGTTTGGAAACATTTTTCTTTTGGCAACTTAAATTTTGTGTTTAATAAATATCAGCAAAAAACATCAACTTTGGATACGTGGATCTTGTTTGGAATGTGCGTCGAAACAAACTATTACCGTCTCAGTAGTGGCTTATTGGAACCCAAGTAGAAAGCCCCTAAAATTAAAAGTCTAAAACTTCGAAGTCAAAGTCAGTCGAAGTCAACTGTGAGTCAAACAAATGCCAATGCAGATGTCAGATTGGTTGTTTGGTTGTTATTGCGGCAAGTGGCTCAGTTGTTGAGAACTGCCGGCGTGTGTAACATTGTTGCACTTCTGTGTGGTGTGGGAAAAATGGCAAACATTGATGAATTGTGGGAGAAGCCGGTTGAGGAAGAGGATGATGAACATGTTGATGTTATTGATAAGATTGCTGATAAAGATGATGATGATTTACCCGCTGGGGTAACGGAGGAAATGCTGTTTAAACTCATTGGCTCGCGAAGAGCAAAGCTGAGTGTGTTGACTCGGAAAAGCAATGAAATAAACCGTATGCGCGCAAAATGTGATGTTGATGCTGTGTGTGTGCGCTCCATGATGCATTCGAACGGTGCTTAACAGAGTTTATGGAGATGCAAGAGTCACTGCCCGTCTCTGACAGAGAGGCAGATTACACAAACTGGTATGAACCTAAACTCACTGGATTCATGAAATGAATGCTTGACATTGAGAAATGGATCAAAGATGCGCGACCTGTAAATGAATCACCTAACACCTATGGGGTTGGAGCCGCATCAATGAATGACGAACTTCATTACAATGAAACATCAAAACGCAGCAGAACATCCAGCAAAAAAGCTAACACATCCTCTGTACACCTGAGAATGGAAGTACAGCATGCAGCTCTCAAGGTTAAAGCAGCTACATTGGACAAAATGCATGTGGCAGACTGGGGGGTGTGGTTGGGCCATTGGCTGGGTGCGGGAGGTGGAGTCGGGCTGGCAGGCGGGTTCGCCCTGCCCCGGTACCAGCTGCAGCGGATCAGGGGTCCGTTCCAGAAAGCGGGTTTAGTGAAAACTCTGAGTTTGTTAACCCTGAGATGAGGGAAACTCTGGGTTTTCCGTTCCAGAAAGAGAGGTAACTCAAACTCTGAGTCTGACTCTGTGAACCTAACCTGCTCGCTGGCAGGTTTTCTTTAACAAACCCTGAGTTTCTCCCTGTCTCCTCCCTCTGCTGAACCTGAAGCAGCTGTCGGACATGGCGTGTCCTTTCCTCGGTTATCCGATCGATATTCAAGCAGAAGTAATTTGCATAGCCTTACGGGAGAGGATTTTGAGACCCCGATTAGATGTTCTATGTCCAGGATGGAAGAGCTGTCCGAGATATAATATGCCGTTTGGGTCATTCCGTGTCAAATCACCCAAAATAACAGACATTTTAAACCCGACCATCTCAGAATTTGATTTGTACTTTTGGGATCCCACAACACCAAATCTCAAATTTCAGGTCAGTCGGACCAGTGGTTTGGGAGATACGGACCCCCAAAGTTTGAGATTTTGTGCAAAAAGGGGCATGGCCGCCAACCTTTGAACCCTCATATCTCAGGAACTACTGGAACTACTTTCCAGTGTTGGAAAGGGAATTTGACAGAGATTCAAAATCTGTCAGATTCGAGTATATTGGGGTACGTTGACCTCTTGACCTTTGCTATGACCTTGAAATTGACCTTGTGGATCACGTGACCTTGAGATGACCTTTCCTGAAATTTAATCTCCCACATGTTAACTAAAACATATAAAAGTTTCAGAGGTATAATATTCTTTATTTAGCAGCAATAATTGGTAATTGGAAATTGGTCGTTTCAAATTCATTCATAGTCCTTTCAATGGTAAAGGGTGACAAAGTCAATATTTGCACACGCTCTTGGTAGGATTCTGACCGTTGAATTTCTCTTTTAGCTCCTCCAACACTTTCCTGAATAACTGAAGGTCCGATTTTTCTGATGAGTCAAGGTTACTTTCAGGAGAATCAAGTGGGACATCATAGACTTGTTCAAGCTGTCGTTTCAATGTTACTGTAGTGTTGTGAATAATATACTTTGTACTAAGCAATGATATGCTTTATAATAAGCAATATAATCCAGAGTGTGTGTGTGTGTTATGATAAATCTACATAAATATAGAATATGTTTGATTAAGCATGTAACCTGAAGATCATAAAGTTTCAAAAATACAGTCTGAGGCCTTCTCACAATAAGGCTGTCCAAGGACGAGCTGCACAGGCCTCACTTTGATAAGAAGTACCTAAAAATAGACAGGCGGGGCATGCGCAGACAGGAGAGGCCCAGGTAGCCATGTATAATGGTGAATGCCAGCGCCATGGTCTGCATGGGTGTTTCGGACTCTGAGAACTCCAGCCTGGGAGGAAAGCCTGCATCTCAAACACACATCAGTGTACACAAAATTAAAAGGTAAGCAGAAACCTGTTCTAAATTCTGCAAATTTTGATTGTGTTTGAGTGCAGGACTCCGGCCCGGGTGGGAAAAAATCAAAATGTCTCTCCTCTAAAGAACTTAGTTAAAGAATGATTTAAAGAAAATAAGGAAAATTTGTGTAACATAAGTATAAAACCCAGCAGGTTCACCAAAATAATATTAACTAAAACTGAGTCGCTGGCGGTACAGAGTTTGATGCAACTGTATGCATGAAAACACCATGGTACGAAAAGAATGAATGATGGAGAAAGACTGGATGAATGGCTGTTGAGTGTGTGTATAGCATGCTGGATAATTGTGTGTATAGGTTATAATAGGAATTGCCCAACTTTTGTGGATACCGCCCTCCGTTTCAGTAGTGTTTCAGCTGGGTGCTGGGGGACTCCCGAGAAGGGGGGGACAGAATAGACAAAAGTTGTTTTGCACAAAATGCTAGCACAAAACTGCGGATACCGCTTCTCATTTCAGTAGGGCTTCAGCGGAGTACTGAGGCTCTCCCGGAAAAGGAAGGTCTGAATAGGCAGGGGTTGATTTGAGTGTACACCATCGCTGGGACCGACGGGGACTGCAACAGGGGGTCGGTTTGTGTACAAAAGTCGCTAGGAGACCGTTTAGGAACTGCGACAGGAAGGAGTTTTGTATGCAAACAGTTGCTAGGGGCCTCTTAGGGACTGCGAGGCGCGCAAGTTGCTAAATGTAATTGCAACTGTTGCTAAATGTAATTGCAACACTTGGCCAAGAGAAAAAACTATAGTGCATGTAAATATTGCTTTTTGTTTTTTTATTATATAAACATTTAGAATAGATGTGTAAATAATAAGTGTACTTATTGTAACCTAAAGAAGTAATTATATGAGATTGAATGAGTTACGGCTGTCGGAATGAGATAACGGTCTTTGCTTCTTGCCTGTGAGCAGAAGTGCTGTGCGGGCTGGTGGGGGCATGTTGAGTGGGAGTAGAGGAGGTTGCGGCTTGAAGTGAGATAAAAGTCGTAACTCTCTCTGCATGCACCCAGGAGTACTGTACAGGCTGTTGAACGTGTGCCAAGAGGAGTAGAGGAGAGATTGAATAGAATAGTATCATAATATAATGTATGTTGGTAAATATATAAGTTGGTAAATATTAATGGATGAGGGAGATATTTTGAATGAAATATTTTCGTTAGAACATTTTGATAATATAGGAGCTGCTGACACAAAAGGAATAAGGACACATTTTTGGTTGGAGCGAACCTATATTGATGAGGAAGGTGTGGAACAGTGGCAAGACGGACAATTAATCAATCTGAAACTTTGGCAGATAACAAAATTTGTAAACCTAGAGCAAATACAGGAAGAATTTCCTGACGTACCGTGGAGAAGGGCAATACATGGGTATTGGACTGTAACAAATTTGGCTAGATTGTTGGAGCCGTTGTGCGGAGATTCTGGTGCGGTAGCAACGCTCCCTTTAAATCCAGCATTTGGTGTACCAGAGGGGTTCGGGTTACAAGGACGAAGCCGAGTAGCGGTGAATCCACGGCTGTGTATTTCCGTAGTCCCCAGAAGAGTTAAGTGGGAAACTGGTAAATTTGAATATATTACTAAAACTCCACAAGGAGACGGGACAGAGAAACTAGAATTTGGTCATATTAAAGGAAGAAAATATAAGCCTGGCATTACTGCTGGTAAAATACTTGTATTAATAAGAACAAAAGAGTTAGACGAAGAGCCAGAAATTCCTAGATCACTGGCAAGCAGCGCGCGACAGGGATACATGGGGGCAAAAGTAACAAAGGGAGGCGGTGTGTCGACACCAATGGAGGTGATAATTAAACAAAATCTGGATCGTAAAAAACAGATCCAACAGTTCATGACCGAGTGGCATGAGCGGACATCAGGAAGACTCCAGTGGCCAATAACGGACACTTTCAGTAGTACATGCTGCGATGAAGTGGAGGAAAATATAAAACACCACAAGGCCAAAGATAAGAGCGATCAAAGGGAAGTGTTAGGAGAAGAAGAATGCAAAGTAAGTGTATAAGACAGTTCCCAGTAAGTGTATGAGATAAGGAAGAAGAAGGATGCAAAAAATACAAGGCAAGCTGCAAGGGGATTTCAGTATCACACTGACCGCACCAGCAAGCGACAGGGGAAGCAATGTGAGTCGGGAGAGCATTTTCCCTGAAGAGGAGGGGATATATGACCGCCCACGCAGCACGCCATCAAATGGCAACCCTCCCCTGAAGAAGAGAGCGGAAAGCAGCAGTGAACCACTAAGAACTACAGCAGAAAGGAGTAACCAAACGAGCGAAGATGAAAGAGACATACAGCAATACCAACGGCTGCGTGGCACTGGCATACGCACTACCCCTACGCCACCTTACCCCTAAGTCACCCTACCCCTAAGCCATCCTACCCCAAACCATCCTACCCCTACAACCATCCAACCCCTAAGCCACCTTACCCCTAAGTCACCCTACCCCCAAACCATCCTACCCCTACAACCATCCAACCCTTAAGCCACCTTACCCCTATCAAAACCGAGACACCAACTCACATTTGGACTGAAACTAACATGAACGACGAGGTTCTAGTATCCTCTCATGTTAGTGACTCTCTACGACACGCAAAGTGTCTGGGTTGAAGACGACTGATGAAGATGACGGACGACGACTACATGACGACTTATTTTTAGAAGTATAGGTTTCTTAACACCTATAGTTAACATAGATGTGCCATAGATTGATGATAGATTGTTTGAAATTATACTGTTTTTAATAGAGTTGTTGATTATAATATCGACACTAATTAAGTAGTCCACACTGGAGTGGTTTACACTGAAAATTGATTGTTAATATAATCTCACAGAGTGACAATATAATCTATACACTATTTCTGATTGGTTAAGACAATTTATATTGTGATGAGTATGAGTTTAAGCTCTTGATTCAGTAATTTGATTTCCTGAATTTGCTCATTTTATGTTTGTCTCTTTGTGTTGGTTACCCAGGAGCCATGTTCGGTATGTGTATTCTGTGCACTTTAAAGAAACATGTTTGAACCTGATAAGCAGCATTATAGTGGAACTGTAGTAAGTCCCAAAGGGGGGAAATGTTGTGAATAATATACTTTGTACTAAGCAATGATATGCTTTATAATAAGCAATATAATCCAGAGTGTGTGTGTGTTAGTAGCTGATGCTAGTTTTTGCTGTCCTTTCATTCGTTTACTGGAAGATGCTAGTGAATGGAGTTTAACAGGAGTTTCACCTAAACTTGATAGGGTAGAATTCAAATCGAAGTCCTTTGCTGGGGAAACAACAACCGGAGGTTCGACTGGGATGTCATCATCAACCTCTCCCATACTCCCACCCATACTACAGCTCTCCTCTGCAGGGGCTTTGACCTTTGATTTCTGAAGGCTAATCAGACAGTCACAGCACAATTTTTCTCCTGGCACTAGTGTCTTTGGAGGATTCACTAAGCCTTTGTAAGTGTCCATGATATAATGACCTAATATGTATTATGAGGAAAACATTGATACTTACATATCAACATTTGCCATTGTGTCCAACTTGAAAGCTTCAGATTTTCAAAGAAATGCAGATCAAGAAACTTCTTTGTCTTAAATTTTTATATGCCATGTGCTCAATGGGGATGGAGATTTCCCAGGGCTGCTTGAACTGAATACTGAAACGTGATTGGTCAGTTCTTTCACAATATAAGGCCCACTATGACGTAAGAATAGGCCTGCAGAGTTTGTCTATGATGTAAAAATTGGTGCCCAGTTTTTCTATGACATGACAATCGGCACCCAGCGTTTGTCTCTGACATGACAATCACCGCATTCCCATGTACAACGTTATAAGATATGGCATCGCTAGACATGCCTGTGTAGAAATATGTGATGCCATTTGGTCATGAGAGGAATCTATGCATGTAGAAAATATACATTATAATGCATTTTATCAATCATCTCTGTGGGTATGCATTTTTTGAATCTGTATTGCTGCTAAACAAAAAATATTACACCTCTGAAACTTCTGTATATTTTAGTTAACATGTGGGTGATTCAATTCCAGGAAAGGTCATCTCAAGGTCACGTGATCCACAAGGTCAATTTCAAGGTCATAGCAAAGGTCAAGAGGTCAACGTACCCCAATATACTCGAATCTGAAAAATAATGACAGATTTTGAATCTTCTGAATTCCCTTTCCAACACTACCAATTTTTTGAAGATTGGCCCAGTAGTTCCTGAGATATGAGGGTTCAAAGGTTGGCGGCCATGCCCCTTTTTGCACAAAATCTCAAACTTTCCGTATATCTCCCAAACCACTGGTCGGATTGGCCTAATATTTGAGATTTGGTGTTGTGAGATCCACATCAACAAGAATATCAAATTTCATCAAAATCTGAGGTGGTCGGGTTTAACTCTTTGGGTGATTTGACCCGGAATAACCCATTTACAGTTCACAAATTAAGCTACCACCACCCCGAGCAGTCAAATAAAGACACATTTCATTTGGTCTTCTTTATTTCCTACAAATACAAAAGCAACAGTTAGTATTTTTATATTGTTCCAACAACACATTTCACCTGTGACCATGCACCCACCTCTAACTTATGTTCCAGTAATTAAATTTCTAGATCTGCCTTTCTAATTTGCCGCCCCAAGTACACCATTTGAAGTATGTTTTTAGATTTCATTTTCAGCTGCTGCCAAGTGCGCTTTGCGCCCGTGGGATTGCACCTAAATGAAAATATTTTTTTTCCAATACCATTCCACCACTTTCTCACATGTAGGTAATATTATAAGAAAGTGTGGTTAAATGTTAAATGAATACACTACTTTCAGTCTCTTGTACTGAATGAGCATGAATAAAACTTGGCGTGTCGCCTCAAACCCTGAACTGTCTCGCCTGTTCTGTCTGCCACTCCCCGGTATCGTAGCAAGTTGGCTACAATGGATGAATTGGATTTGGAGGAAGCTCAACTCAAAGCAAAGAGAGAAAAACTTGCAGTGGAAGCGGAATTGTCTGCATCTGCCGCCAAATTAAAAGTCCTCGAGGAGTATGAAGGATCAATCACATCTGATCAGAAAAGAACATCTAAAATTCAATCTCAAAGAGTAATGGATGTCACAAACCTGCACATTAAAAGAGAAAAAACACTAAGGAGACAAACTATAGAGCACTTTGAACCATTTAGCCCTGAGAATGCAGAGCATCCATTTGGCCCTGAAAACGCAGAGCATTCCTATGATTATGGAAGACAGGCTGTGGTAGCATCAAGTCTGAATGCTCAGACTATCCCCTCTGTTGGAGTAATTACAGGGGCCCAAGCACAAGGAGATTTGGATGTCATGGCAGATGTATTGCGTAGACAAAATTACATTACTGAGCTCATAGTTAAACAGCAACAACTCTCCATGCTGCCTTCTAAAGAATTACCAGTGTTCTATGGTGATCCTCTTGATTTTAAATCTTTTATTCAAGCCTTTGAGCATGGCGTTGAAGGGAAAACGCAAAGCAGTCAAGACAGACTTTACTTCTTGGAGCAGTATACTGGAGGCCAAGCAAAGGAACTGGTGAAGAGCTGCATACATATGAATCCAGACAGAGGTTATAAAGAAGCCAAAAGGTTGCTGCAACAGCACTTTGGTGATGAAGTCAAAATAACAAATGCTTTTATGGAGAAGGTTTTAAATTGGCCTGTTATTAGAACAGATGATGGAAAGGCTTTATCCAAGTATGCATTGTTTTTAAGAACCTGTTGTAACACCATGCAAGATGTGGAACCTCTAGTAGAGCTGGAAACATTATCCAACATTAGAGTCATGATGGTCCAAGCTGCCATTTAGGTTGCGTGAAAGATGGAGGTCAATTGCTAGTGGCATTCAAGAGACAACCAACCGTAGGGCCAAGTTTCCTGACTTAGTGCAGTTTGTGGAAAAACAAGCACGGATAGCCTTGGACCCTGCGTTTGGTGAAATTCAAGACCGAGTTGTCAAAGTGAATGTCAAGACAAAATCAAATGAATTCAAACGTCATATTAAACCACAAGCATCCAGCAGGGGGAGCAGCTTTGCCACTGCTGTTTCAACTGTTTCTGATGTTGCTCCAAGTCAGCAAAAAGACCATGGTAATTCGGACATTCACTCCAATGCCTTTGAAAAGCCTTGCATGTTCTGTGGTGGAGATGATGCTTTGGAGGTTTGTAAGAAAATGAAAGCATTGCCGAATGCAGAAAGAGTGGAGTTTCTCAAGTCCAAGGGCCTTTGTTTTGGATGCCTTGGCAGAGGGCATATGAGCCGGACATGTCACAGACGCATGACCTGTAAAATGTGTCAGCAAAAACACCCCGGCATTTTACACATTGATATGGAAGTCAGGAAAAAGACATTGGATGCATGCTCTGCCAAGGAAGCCACCCTTAGCAGTGCTTTGGTGTCAATTGACATTCACAGTCATACTGGGGCTGGAAGCTCGGAATGTGCACTTGCTGTGGTACCTGTTCAGGTCAAGATGTCCAACAATAAGAAAACAATTCTGACTTACGCTTTTCTGGACCCAGGGAGCTCTGCTACCTTTTGTACGGAGACTTTGATGGAACAGCTGGCAACAAAGGGCAAGAAAGAGAATATCCTGTAAGACAATGGGGCAGGAAAAGCCCATCAGCAGTATAAAGATCTCTGGGATGGAGGTGGCTGGACTTGGTGAGAAAACATTCCTTAAACTTCCAGATGTTTACACTCAGGAGTCCATTCCAGTCACAGATGACGACATACTTACCCAGGAGGATCTGAGGGAATGGCCTTACTTAAAAGATGTCAAGCTCCCTCGTATCGATGCAGATATTGGACTCCTAATTGGCGTCAACGCTCCTAAGGCATTAGAACCTTGGAAAATTGTCAACAGCATTGGTGATGGGCCATATGCTGTCAAGACAGTTCTTGGATGTGTGGTCAATGGGCCACTCAATGGCAGCTCCCAGGCTGAATGTACTTCTCCTCTCATTTATGCCAACAGAATATCTATTGCCAGTTTGGAGGAGTTGTTGGTGAAACATTACAACCAGGATTTCATTGAGCATTGTTCCAACAAGCCTGAAATGTCTATGGAGGACCAAAGGTTTATGGAAATCATGACGGATTCAGTTACACTGCAAGACAATCACTACTACCTCAAGTTACCATTCCGAGATCCAGATGTGAGCATGTTAAACAACAAACAGATAGCAGAACAAAGAGCATCACATCTGTTGAAGAAGTTAAAAGGAAACCCCAGCTTCTATGACGAATACAGAGGGTTTTTGAATGAGGTCATTAAGAGAGGTTATGCTGAACCAGTACCTCAAGAATTGCTCTATCATGATGATGGTAAGGTGTGGTATATTCCACATCATGGAGTTTACCATCCAAGAAAACAACAGCTTCGAGTGGTGTTTCATTGTGCATCTTCTTTTCGTGGAACCTCTCTGAATCGTGAGCTCCTCCAAGGCCCAGATTTAACCAACAGTCTCATTGGAGTGCTGCTCAGATTTCGCCAATGTCCTGTCGCTCTAATGGCAGACATAGAGGCAATGTTCCATCAGGTGAGAGTGCCTAGGGAAGACAGGGACTTCTTACGATTCCTCTGGTGGCCTGAGGGGGACCTCAGCCAAGAGCTGGTTGACTACAGAATGGCTGTTCATCTTTTTGGTGCTGTGTCCTCTCCCAGCTGTTCCAGCTTTGCCCTTAAACAGACAGCTAAGGACAACCAGAAGAGGTACCACAGTGATGTTATTGACACAGTCAACAGGAACTTTTATGTCGATGACTGCCTCAAATCAGTTGCGAATGTGGACCAAGCCATCTCTCTTTATAGACATCTTAAAGACCTTTGCGACAAGGGAGGCTTTCGACTGACCAAATTGATCACCAACAACAGGAACGTTCTTGCTTGCATTCCTGAGGAAGACTGGGCCAATGAGGTGAAAGAAATGGACTTGGACAAAGAATACCTACCAGTTGAAAGAGCACTTGGAGCACAGTGGAATGTGGAGAAAGATGAATTTAACTTCAAGATGGCTCTCAAAACGCAACCAGTCACTAGGAGGGGTATTCTCTCAGTGGTGAGTTCGGTGTATGATCCACTAGGATTCCTTTCTCCAGTTGTCCTCACAGCAAAACAAATACTTCAGAACCTCTGTTGAGGTAAGTGTGGTTGGGATGACCACATTCCAGAGGTGTACGCTACACAATGGAGAAAATGGATTCCATGTGCAAAGATGTCTTGTTCCAGATGGCTTCAGAGATATTACCACGGCACAAATTCATCATTTTTGTGATGCGAGTGAAGTGGGATACGGAACTGCATCATATCTCCGGTTAGTGGATTGTGCTGGTGCTGTGCATGTGTCATTCCTAATGGGAAAAGCACGAGTATCCCCTCTAAAGCACACAACTATCCCCAGACTAGAGCTTGTAGCAGCTGTTCTGGCAGCACGTATGGACCGCCTGTTAAAGACAGAGCTTCAGATCAAAATTGTCGACTCTCTGTTCTGGTCTGACAGCATGTCTGTTTTAAGGTATTTGGCAAATACTAATAGACGCTTCCAAACCTTTGTTGCTAATCGAGTCTCTATTATACACGGTTTGACAGAGTTGTCACAGTGGAGGCATGTAAGTTCCAAACTTAGCCCTGCTGACGATGCATCTCGTGGCCTGTGGCCTACTACTTTCCGGACATCGAACACATGGATCAGAGGACCAGGATTTCTTTCCTTGCCAGAGTCACAATGGCCAAAGTCCATCCAGCTGGATTCCATACCTTCCAACGATCCAGAGTTAAAGAAGGATGTCACTGTTTGTGGGACCATTATGAATAAAGAAAATCCCACAAATGCACTCATGACTTATTTTTCACCTTGGCACAGACTGAAGATTAGAGTGGCATGGTATTTTAAGCTTAAATCAGCACTGAGGAAATTAAGCCTGGCACGTAAGGAAGTCATGCAGTCCAACCATAGTAAAGACACAGACCACAAAAAGATGATTGAGGAGGATCACCAGCATCGGGTGAAAGCAAGTCTTGGGAGCAAACTGTCAGTGGAGGACATGGATCAGGCAGAGAAGTCAATTTCGCGATTTGTTCAAGTCCAACACTTTTCAGAGGAGATACATTGTCTGGAAAAAGGAAAACCCTGTGTAGGAAGAAAAAGTGCTATCTACAGACTAGACCCTTACCTAGTTGATGGTGTCCTGAGAGTTGGTGGTAGGCTCAGCAGAGCAGTCATGCCTGAAGAGACAAAGCATCCTGCTCTTCTCCCTAAAAGTGGCCATGTATCTACACTCGTCCTCAAACATGTGCATGAGCAAGTTGGACATGGTGGGAGGAAACATACACTGTCAAGACTGCAAAAGAGATTCTGGATTATACATGGCAACGCTGCTGTAAGAAGTGTGATTAGAAATTATCTTACCTGTCGGTGTCTACATGCAAAAGTAGTGGAACAGAAAATGTCTGATCTTCCCAAAAATCGTGTTACTCCAGATCTACCCCCATTTACATGTGTTGGGGTAGATTTCTTTGGACCTATTTCTGTGAAGAGAGGTAGGAGTATGGTGAAGCGGTATGGCGTGGTATTTACCTGTCTAGCCAGTCGTGCTCTTCATTTGAAAATGGCCTCTTCCCTTGATACTGATTCTTGCATCAATGCTCTAAGGCGATTTATCTGTCGAAGAGGTCAGGTGACCGAGATGAGATCGGACAATGGCACCAACTTTGTCGGAGCCAACCGAGAGCTGAAGGCAGCCTTAAAGAATCTGGATCAGAACAGGATCCATAATGTCTTACTTCAAGACGGTATAAAGTGGACATTCAATCCTCCATTCGGAGCTCATCACGGTGGAGTGTGGGAGCGCATGGTGCGCTCCATCAAGAATGTTCTTCAACTAGTCCTCAAAGAACAAGTACTGGATGAGGAATCTTTGAACACAGCCTTATGTGAGGTGGAAGCCATTTTAAACGATCGCCCACTCACTCAGGTCTCAGACGATCCCAATGATCTCGAGGCTCTGACACCCAATCATCTTTTGCTGCTCAAAGGCAAACCACATTTTCCTCCTGGCGTATTTAATAAAGACGATCAATACTCGAGGAGGCGTTGGAGGCAAGTACAGTACATCGCTGATCTCTTCTGGAGAAGATGGACCCGATAGTACCTGCCACTCCTTCAGAAGCGGCAAAAGTGGAATAAGATAAAGAGAGGAGTCTGAAACCTGGAGATCTTGTGCTCGTCATTGAAGAAAATGCATCCCGGAATTCCTGTCTACTAGGAAGAGTCCTTAAAACCATTGTGGATTCTAAAGGCCTTGTTCGCCAAGTTCAAGTCAAGACCAAGACCAGCATCTTGAATAGGCCAATCAGCAGGCTTTGCCTTCTTCTAGAGGCAGAATAGCCTAGAGCTAATTGCTCTTTAGTGGAGCCAGTCATGCTAGTAACCTCTGGCTCCACACTTCATACTCACCAACTCGTCAGTATGAGGTGACCACTGACTGAACCCCTTGCACCACACTGACTGACCCCCTTGTACCACACATATTCATGTTCCTGAATTGGGACCAAATGGACTGCGCCTTGTGTACAATATGTATATTGTTTGCTATTGTCTTAGTCTCATTCATGTATAATTAACCATAACTATATTGAAATAATTGTGGCTCCATTTATAGTAAAGTAATTGCTTGTTGTACACTTCAGCAATTAGGGGCTGGATTGTAGGAGCCATTTTTGTGGTATTTGTAGTTTAAATGTGTGGATGTTTATTTTGATAAATGTGTGGACCTTTATTTTGAAATGTCTAAATGTCAGAATCCAGAGTGAGTTGATTTGATTGAGGGCACCTGTATATGGCAGGTAATGTTTGGTTTCGAATGAGATGGTAGTGGGAAGCCTACAGTTTTCGACCACACACACTTCCACACACACTTCAGAATACTGGTTTTGAAACATTTTTCTTTATGTTTGGCAACTTAAATTTTGTGTTTAATAAATATCAGCAAAAAACGTCAACTTTGGATACATGGATCTTATTTGGAATGTGCGTCGAAACAAACTACTACCATCTCAGTAGTGGCTTATTGGAACCCAAGTAGAAAGCCCCTATACTTGCTTTACCTAAATAGTATGTTTTAAGATGCAGTATTCCTAGTTCTTAAAGTGGTATATTTTTCATATTTGTCTCACATCTTATAGTTTATTTTTCATCATTTTTTATACTTCATTTTTATTATTCCTATTCTTACTGTAATTTTTTATTCTTAGTTGTTATTCTATTTCTTGGCTGCTGTAACAAAGAAAAGAATCATCCATTTGTAGCAATTACAGCCTTTGGCATTCTAGCTGTCAATTTGTTGAGGTAATCTGAAGAATTTGCACCCCATGCTTCCTGAAGCACCTCCCACAAATTGGATTGGCTTGATGGGCACTTCTTACGTACCATACGGTCAAGCTGCTCCCACAACAGCTCAATAGGGTTGAGATCTGGTTACTGCGCTGGCCACTTTAGACAGAATACCAGCTGACTGTTCTTCCCTAAACAGTTCTTTGCCCATCTTAATCTTTTCCTTTTATTGGCCAGTCTCAGAATCAAATCACATTTATTTGTATAGCCCTTAATCACCGTTACAGTCTCTAAGGGCTTCACAGTGCCCAACATGTGAAAACAATAAATGGTTAGTACACGACATCCCCCAGCCTTAGACCCTCACAGAGGACAAGGAAAAACTCCCACAAAACCTTATAGGGAAAATTGGGAGAAACCTTGGGAAGGGCTACTCGGAGAGGGATCCCCCTACCAGGACGGTTGGGCGTGGGGGTGGGGGGGGGGTAGACAGGTAGCCAGCGTCCTGTGATCTGAGGGCGCGTGGCGGTTTATATGGTTTAATCAAATTGGATAAATAGGACGGTGCCATCCCATGTAATGATTTATATGTAAGTAAAAGCACCTTAAAGTCACACCTGGCCTGAATTGGTAGCCAGTGTAATGAGGATAGGATGGGAATTATATGGTCGAATTTCCTAGTTTTCGTCAGGATTCTGGCAGCAGCATTCTGGACCAGTTGGAGTTTTTGGTAACACTTTATTTGAAGGGGTGTGCATAACACTGTCATGACACTGTCATAACCATGAAAGACGCTTCATGAATGTTTATGACTGTTGTCATTAAGTGTCATTCGGTAAAGACATCTCAAACAATGTCAACTTTGCATTAACAATGACATAATTTACCGAATGACACTTAATGACAACAGTCATAAACATTCATGAAGCGGTTAGGGTTAGGGTTATGGTCATGACAGTCTTATGCACACCCCTTCAAATAAAGTGTTACCGAGTTTTTTAGTGCGCCCAGTAGATAAGCCCGAAAAAAGGACATTACAATAATCAATTCTGGATGATACAAAGGCATGTACTAAAATGTCTGCGTCTGCCTCTATTAGCATGGGTCGAATTTTGGCAATATTGCGAAGTCTCCTTAATGTGCATCTCGAGGGTCAGAGGGCTCCGATATGGCTTTTATTTGCTAATCTGCCTAGAAGGCCAGCATCCTGGAGTCGCCTCTTCACTGTTGACGTTGGGACTGGTGTTTTGCGGGTACCATTTAATGAAGCTGCCAGTTGAGGACATGTTAGGCGTCTGTTTCTCAAACTAGAGACTCTGATGTACTTGTCCTCTAGCTCAGTTGTGCACCGGGGCCTCCCTTCTCTTTCTATTCTGGTTAGAGCCAGTTTGCGCTGTTCTGTGAAGGGAGTAGTACACACTATTGTATGAGATCTCCAGTTTCTTGGCAATTTCTCACATGGAATAGCCTTCATTTCTCAGAACAAGAATAGACTGACGAGTTTCAAAAGAAAGTTCTTTTTTTTCTGGCCATTTTGAGACCATAATCAAACCCACAAATGCTGATGCTCCAGATACTCAACTAGCCTAAGGAAGGCCAATTTTATTGCTTCTTTAATCAGCACAACAGTTTTCAATGATCAATTAGCCTTTTAACACGATAAACTTGGATTAGCTAACACAATGTGCCATTGGAACACAGGAGTGATGGTTGGGCCTCTGTACGCCTATGTAGATATTACATTAAAAATCAGCTGTTTCCAGCTATAATAGTCATTTACCACATTAGCAATGTCTAGACTGTATTTCTGATCAATTTAATGTTATTTTAATTGAAAAAAATTGTGCTTTTCTTTCAAAAATAAGGAAATTTATAAGTGACCCCAAACTTTTGAGCGGTAGTGTACATACCTGGTAATCCTTGGGTGGATCAGCGGTCTAAAGCCTGGTCTACACAGCACGCGACTCAGTCGCGTTTTTCAGTCATGCGTCTCTCGCAGCAGAAACACTTTCATTTTAACCAATGACGCCGGCTCTGTCCCGGCTCGTGCTCAAGCTGCGTCTCACATGCGTAACTGCGTCCTAAAGCGGCTTTTTACGCGTCAAGACATTTTTTTTTCAACTACGAGTGTAAACGCGCTATTTAAACCCCACAAGGCTTTTTAACCAATATAACAGATGAATTTCGATCTGAATTAAATAATTAACCTCATCCTGCCTTGGTCATCCTCAAAAAAAAATTTTTGTGGTCTGATAGGACTGAGAAGGAGGAAGAGAGCAAGTGCTTTCCTTCTGTTTGCTGCTGATGCTACCCCATCAAGTGCACAAAATCGATAGACAGAAATATTTTACATCAGCCTATTGTAGTCTAAGTTTAATTCAGTATTCTATGTGTGTTTATAACCTATTCAAACTAAAAATTCTACAGGAAAAACGGAAACATGCCAACTATCCATTATTTTCAAGTTCTGTGTAGAACTTGAAATGAATGAGCAGCAGAAACGCTACTGAAGGGGAACCAGTGTGGACACAAACGCAGGACTCGCACATTACATGTTGCTGACATGATGCAGCTGTGTAGATTTTGCTTAAGGCACGTACCATGTAACCGCAAAGTCCAATCCAGCCCAGTGCCTTTGTCGCATGTCATCCCCCTTTCCCGCAATAAAGGCAAAAATGCCCAAAAACAAAATCTTGGTAATTCACCCAGAGATCACTTGATAAACAGTGTGGCCAGTAATGTGACAACTTTGTCCTTGGATTTTCTGTTGAAGAGGTTTGAGTTTCTGTAGGTGGTGCCCTTTTCTTTTTCTGTTCAGACATAGGGGCTATCACCCCTCAGTAAGGCCTTCCTAGATCTTATTGATACTTGCGGCCTCACTCAATTTGTTAATGAACCAACCCACCATGGCGGCAACACCCTTGACCTGGTTCTGACCTGTGGCATTCCTGTTTCTGCTTTAGTGGTCTCCTCTTATGTGCCGCCCTATCTGATCACTATCTCATTAAATTTGAAATCGAATTGATCTTCCCACGCCAAAAGTGTGAAGATACATATATTAGCCGTCGTATTAATGCCACTATGGCCTCGTTACTATCTGAAAAACTGCCCAGTTTTCTCGCACCACTCTCTGGTCATGTTGGCTCACTCGACAATTTTGCCAACGAACTAAACGCTAGCCTTACCAACGCGCTTGACTCAATCGCCCCGTCACTAGAAAACACCACGCTAGGAAGTTTGCACCGTGGTTTACCCACGACACTCATGCACTTAAACAAGCCTGTAGAAAACTAGAACGTAAATGGCGATTGACCAAACTTGAAGTCTTCCGGCTTGCCTGGAATGATAGCCTGCTAAATTATAAATGTGCACTCTCGTCAGCCAAAACTGCACACTTCTCTAGGTTAATCAGTGCAAATAAAAACCCAAAATTTCTATTCGACACTGTTACTAAGCTAACACGGAATCCCTCCCCCTCTGATAGCTTTCTGTTTTCTCCGAATGATTTCATGTCCTTTTTTAGTCAGAAAATCATGCTGATTAGAGATGAGATCACCAGCACACTCTCTACTGGTGGTGCCGTCTCATCCCTGAAAAGTCCACTTGGTGTTTCCCGGGCTGAATGTCTTTTCTCACAGTTTGAGTTAGTTTCCTTAGACTCTCTCACCAAGCTAACTCTGTCTTCGAAACCCACGACCTGCATGCTAGACCCTCTGCCTGCTAAACTGCTTAAAGAAGTTTTCCCTATCCTAGGATCCTCCATTCTCTATATGATCAATCGGTCGCTGTCCACTGGCACTGTGCCCTCCGCCTTTAAAACGGCCGTGATCAAGCCACTACTGAAAAAAACGAACCTTGACCCCGAAGTACTTCAGAAGTATAGACCAATCTCAAATCTGCCGTTCCTCTCCAAATTACTTGAACGAACAGTAGCCAGTCAATTTACAGATTTTTTGTAACCTACTTGATCCCTTCCAATCTGGCTTTAGATCCTTTCACTCGACCGAAACTGCACTCACGAGAGTGGTAAATTACCTTTTGTTAGCTATTGACTCCAACTCAACCTCAGCACTATTGCTGCTTGACCTGAGTGCAGCCTTCGACACAATTGATCATACGATACTCTTGAACCGTCTTGAACATTATATTGGTATCCGGGGATCAGCCCTTTCTTGGTTTAGGTCTTATCAACTTGATAGATCACATCGCGTCTTTTACAACAACATGACCTCAGAGTGTTGCAATATGGACTTTGGTGTCCCACAAGGCTCTGTCCTAGGACCACTGCTATTCTCTATCTATATGCTACCTTGGTGGCATCATTCGCAAATTTGGCATTAACTTCCATTGCTACGCCGATGACACCCAAATTTACATACCAGTCAAACCAACCGATGACACCCAATTCCAAAAACTAGAGGCCTGCCTATCAGAGGTCAAATATTGGATGTCCCTAAACTTCCTACTTCTTAATGGCAGCAAAACTGAGATGCTGATTGTGGGACCGGCTAGACATAGACACTTATTTGAGAATACTACTCTCAACTTTGATAGTTGTGTAATCTCCCAGAGCCCATACGTTAAAAACCTTGGGGTAAAATTCAACCCTACCCTCTCATTCGAGTTGCACATTAAGGAGATCACTAAAACAGTGTTTTATCATCTTCGCAATATTGCCAAAATTCGACCCACGCTAACAGAGGCAGACGCAGACATTTTAGTACATGCCTTTGTATCATCCAGAATCGATTATTGCAATGTCCTTTTTTCGGGCTTACCTACTGGGCGCACTAAAAAACTACAACTGGTCCAGAATGCTGCTGCCAGAATCCTGACCAAAACTAGGAAATTTGACCATATAACTCCCATTCTATCCTCGTTACACTGGCTACCAATTCAGGCCAGGTCTGACTTTAAGGTGCTTTTACTTACATATAAATCATTACATGGGATGGCACCGTCCTATTTATCCGATTTGATTAAACCATATAAACCGCCACGTGCCCTCAGATCTCAGGACGCTGGCTACCTGTCTATCCCAGCAGTCAAAAAAAAAACTGCAGGTAACAGAGCCTTTTCTTACCGGGCTCCCTATCTATGGAACAGTCTGCCTGCCTCAATCAGAGAGGCAGGCTCTGTCGAAGTCTTTAAGTCAAGGCTAAAAACCAATTTATTCTCTGTGTCATTTGACCAGCCTTGAGGGAGTGGCTCAGTCTCTTCTCAGAGTAAGGCTAGACCAGTTAGCTTATCCTAGCTCAGGGTCCTGCCGATGGATACTAGCATCCTGTCTACATGCCCTATTCTCCTGGTCTACCTGCTCCTGTCCACTGACGCTGGTCATGTTTGTCTGTGTGAGTGAGAGTGTGTGTGGGTGTGTCTCCTATCTGTTCCAGGCTGCAGCCCGGCAGAGTTGGTGTCTGCGTGGTCCCCCCTCCTAGGACGATGCTGACTGAGCAGGCGTTGCGTTCTCCTATCTGGGCAGTGTTGGCGCCTGCATAGTCCCCTAGTCCTATGATGACGCTGACTGAGTTGCCGTTGCTGTGATGCCGCCCCATCAGATCTGGATGTCCCACCAAAATAAACTTTCATATATTGTGTATACACTGCTTACCCAAACTCGGCATCTATTGCACGCCCAACCGTCCTGGTAGGGGGATCCCTCTCTGAGTAGCCCCTCCCAAGGTTTCTCCCAATTTCCCCAATAAGGTTTTGTGGGAGTTTTTCCTTGTCCTCTGTGAGGGTCTAAGGCTGGGGGATGTCGTGTACTAACCATTTATTATTTTCACATGTTGGGCACTGTGAAGCCCTTAGAGACTGTAACGGTGATTAAGGGCTATACAAATAAATGTGATTTGATTTGATTTGATTCATGCAAACCAGCCAAGAGGCGATGTAGATGAGCTGTGTTGGTGACACTTACAACTCTCGATACTTTATCATATTATTGTAAATATTTAATATTTTTTGTACCCCCTTCTGATCTCTACAGAATTAATCTCTATCTGTAAATTACTGAAATTAATATATTATGTATATACAATATAACATATGGCACAGAGAAATTCACTCAAAGCAGAGACTGAAATCATGACACGTCTTGTTGCCTTAAGTCTTTTATTTGTTTTAAACAAAGAGCTACAACTGCCTTCCTTCAGTTAAGAGGAACCAATATTGTAATCATCACTAGCACTACAGCATTTGCAGAACTCACAACAGTAATCAATTACCCCCTGGGATTGAAGTATGTATCTATGTATCTATAGTCCAACTTTATGACGGGGTGATTAAAAACATTATGACAAATGGATGTTTCTCAACCTCATTGTAAAAAGCCACATTACATATCTTGCAATTATATTATTATATTAACTACATTCATTCCAAATTCAAAGGATGTTACCACAATAACTCACAAAAGTATCCATTTTAAACTTAAAAGCAAAGTCAGAAATCCTATCCTGATTGGTCTATTAGTGGTTTAAAATTATATGGATTTAATAATCATAACTAATAAAATTTAATTTAATTCAAATTTAATTTAATTCAGATATCAGGTATCACATAGTTTTATCGATTTTAACCAAGCTAAATAGCATCCACTTTCCAAGTTTGAGTAGGCTTAATAAATAATGCAGCCCTTATCAAATACATGAGTGGCACATCTTAACAGTAAAGCACTTGTCAATACAGTATTTATCTTATTGAAGGGAATACCACTTGAATACTGCCCCATGTTTTGGGTGTAAAAAGACACTGGTGTGTAATAAAGTTTATAAACCAAGGGGGTTTAAATATAGGGTGCTAGGGTGTCGTAAAATATAATCATTTCACATGATCATTTAACCATCATTGCAAGCTTATGTTTTACTACCTTAAAAAATGAATTGATATTTTGAGAACATATTAAGGGTAAATTGAGGAAAGCTTATAATATAAAGTCAATAATTGGCTTTTGATGGTTGTTTTACTACTGAACTGACAAATCTTGACATTCTGTCACTCAAGTGGTTATTTCATATACTACACAATAACATATTGGTATTGTTGTAGTATGGTAGATGTAGAATGTATCTAGAAGTATGCATCTGGGAGCTTTGCATGCTTAAATCTTTTTGTTTTTTGGTCTTGCTCTCTGTTTATGACTGTTCGCCAGGCTAGGCAGAGCTCTCTTTATAGATTGTTGAGCTCCAGGAGGGTTTGGTCCAGCACTTGGTGCATGTCTAGGTTTTCTTCTTTAGCCTGGGCCAGTTTCTCTGGTGGAGGGGGACAATGTCACAGGTGAGAATCCAAACGCATCAACTATTGGATAGAACACATTTTCCTAAATAAAGTCTAAATAAAGAAAATGAATGTGACTTCTTTGCATACTGTACACATTTCTATATGAAGTGTTTATACATTGTTATTTTACATAGAAAGTGTTTGGTAAAAAAAAAAAAGCAAAAGGCACACAGTTGTGCCGTTCAAGAGGTATCACAACAACAAAATTAGAACATTTCAGACCCATATGAACACTAAATGAAATTAGCTGTAGCCCAACCTGACTGAGGTGAGGGTGCATTCACTCTAGTGATAGGTGATCTGCTGTGGCGATGGGAGATTGCCTGTGCACAGACTATCAGCAGAAGTTTTAAATTTCAATGGGCGCAAGAGGACAAGAGGCTCTCACAGAGGACAGCTATAGTAGAAAGGTCTCTGGATGTTGCACTGAAACTCAGTGACAATGAAGGCAATGATCTATGTATAGATGAGCTGCATGGAATTCAGCCAACTAGTTAGCTTGGAATTTGGGTCCGTTTAAATATCTGCCCCCATTCAGCAAAGCCACAGTAATTACACAATTCAACACAATACCAAAAAGCCTCCGTGGGTTCAGAATAAAGTAAGCAAACATTAACAACTAGAAATGCATTTCCCGCGGAAAATGCGTGGGATTGCTGTACGGGCAAACCGCGAAGTATATATTACTCTGTTGTATGAAGTTAAATGCAGTTGCATTACAAATACATTGATGTCTATGTGATTTCTAATGTGTTCTAGCTGGATCCAAAATGGCCGCCTGGATCAAAAATGGCGGCATCTGTAGTAGTACTAGTCATGGTACTTCAAAGTTGTATGAAGTTGAATGCAGTTGCATTACAAATACATTGATGTCTATGTGATTTCTAATGTGTTCTAGCTGGATCCAAAATGGCCGCCTGGATCCAAAATGGCGGCATCTGTAGTAGTACTAGTCATAGTACTTCAAAGTTGTATGAAGTTGAATGCAGTTGCATTACAAATACATTGAAGTCTATGGAGAGTTCAAAATACATGGAAGTCTATGGGAGTTCAAATACATGGAAGTCTATGGGGAGTACAAAGTACTTCATAATTCCTAAAGTACTACTAGTATCTCAGAAAACTCATAGCACACCTCCCCAAATAATTCCGGACAGTTTGACATATGACACGTGCATGTAGCTCGAAAACTGCGGGAGAAGTAGCGTGGCGACCGCGTTTTTAAAAACCGTGTTTTTCTGCGATAAATCGTGAATCGTGCGAAATTCTGCAAATCTGACATCTGAGCTCACTATGTACATTTAATTACCCACATTTCGACACCTGAACCACATATGTGGCACAAGCGGTTTTCGCGCTAAAGGTGAGCAAAAAAAACCCATAGGGATCAATGCAAAAGCGCACGGAAGAAGAATAATAACTAGAAATGCATTTCCCGCGGAAAATGCGTGGGATTGCTGGACGGGCAAACCGCGAAGTATGTACATGTGCTAAGCTTAAAGGGATATAAAGGTGGTTGCTAGGGTGTCCTAGGTGGTTGCTAGGGTGTCCTGGGCTGTTGCTAGGGTGTCCTAGGCTGTTGCTAGGGTGTTGCTAGGGTGTCCTGGGCCGTTGCTAGGGTGTTGCTAGGGTGCCCTGGGCCGTTGCTAGGGTGTTGCAAGGGTGTCCTGGGCCGTTGCTAGGGTGTCCTGGGCCATTGCTAGGGTGTCCTGGGCCGTTGCTAGGGTGTTGCTAGGGTGTCCTGGGCCGTTGCTAGGGTGTGCTAGGCCGTTGCTAGGGTGTCCTGGGCCGTTGCTAGGGTGTTGCTAAGGTGTCCTGGGCCGTTGCTAGGGTGTCCTAGGCCATTGCTAGGGTGTTCTGGGCCGTTGCTAGGGTGTTGCTAGGGTGTCCTGGGCCGTTGCTAGGGTGTCATAGGCGGTTGCTAGGGTGTCATAGTTGGTTGCTAGGGTGTCCTAGGTGGATCCTATGTTGTTTATAAGTCGTTGCTAGGGTCTAATATGTCATTGTTAACGTGTAGTAGCTGGATCCAAAATGGCCGCCTGTACCCAAAATGGGAGCATTTGTAGTAGTACTAGTAGTAGCACTTGAAAGTTGTATGAAGTTGAATGCAGTTGCATTACAAATACATTGAAGTCTATGTGAGTTCAAAATACATGGTCTATGGGTCTGGAGGCAAAATGGCGGCGTTGTAGTAGTACTTGTAGTAGTAGTAGTAGAATGTTGAATGAAGTTGAATGCAGTTGCATTACAAATACATTGAAGTCTATGAGACTACAAAATACATGGAAGTCTATGGGAGTTCAAAATACATTGAGGTCTATGGGTCTGTATCCGAAATGGCCGCCTAGATCCAAGATGGCGGAATGTGTATCCAGTCCCAGCTGTTTTGCTGACTCGGCAAACAACAAAATCCTGCATAATTCCTAAAGTACTACTAGTATTTCTTAGAAAAGTCATAGCACACCTCCCCACATAATTCCGCACAGTTTGACATATGATACGTGCATGTAGCTCAAAAACTGCGGGACAAGTAGCGCAGCGACCGCGTTTTTAAAAACCGTGTTTTTCTGCGATTAATCGTAAATCGTGCACATTTCTTCAAATGTTACTAATTTCCATAATGCTCCTCAAAATGACGCACGTTTCGATACTTGAGCCACATCTTTGGCACAAGCGGTTTTCGCGCTACAGGTGAGCAAAAAAACGCACAGAAAAATAATAACTAGAAATGCATTTCCCGCGGAAAATGCGTGGGATTGCTGTACGGGCAAACCGTGAAGTATGTACATGTGCTAAGCTTAAAGGGATATAAAGGTGGTTGTTAGGGTGTCCTAGGTGGTTGCTAGGATGTTGCTAGGGTGTCCTGGGCCATTGCTAGGGTGTTGCTATGGTGTCCTGGGCCGTTGCTAGGGTGTCCTAGGCCGTTGCTAGGTGTTCTGTTGTCCTGGACCGTTGCTAGGGTGTTGCTAGGGTGTCCTGGGCCATTGCTAGGGTGTCCTGGGCCGTTGCCAGGGTGTTGCTAGGGTGTCCTGGGCTGTTGCTAGGGGTGTCCTGGGCCGTTGCTAGGGTGTCATAGGCGGTTGCTAGGGTGTCATAGTTGGTTGCTAGGGTGTCCTAGGTGGATCCTATGTTGTTTATAAGTCATTGCTAGGGTCTAATATGTCATTGCTAACGTGTAGTAGCTGGATCCAAAATGGCCACCTGGACTCAAAATGGCGGCATTTGTAGTAGTACTAGTCATAGTACTTCAAAGTTGTATGAAGTTGAATGCAGTTGCATTACAAATACATTGATGTCTATGGGAGTTCAAAATACATGGAGGTCTATGGGTCTAGACCCAAAATGGCTGCCTAGATCCAACATGGCACCCAGTTGCACTTACAAATACATTGAAGTCTATGGGACGACAAGTTTTGCTGAGTCATGGTAAGTATTGCATTACAAATACATTGATGTCTATGGGAGTTCAAAATACATGGAGGTCTATGGGTCTAGACCCAAAATGGCGGCGTTGTAGTAGTACTAGTAGTAGTAGTAGTAGAATGTTGAATGAAGTTGAATGCAGTTGCATTACAAATACATTGAAGTCTATGTGAGTTCAAAATACATGGAGGTCTATGGGTCTAGATCCAAAATGGCGGCATTGTAGTAGTAGTAGTAGTAGAATGTTGAATGAAGTTGAATGGAGTTGCATTACAAATACATTGAAGTCTATGAGACTACAAAATACATGGAAGTCTATGGGAGTTCAAAATACATGGAGGTCTATGGGTCTTGAGCCGAAATGGCCGTCTAGAGCCAAGATGGCGGAATGTGTATCCAGTCCCAGCTGTTTTCGGCTGTTTTGCTGAGTCAGCAAACAACAAAATCCTGCATAATTCCTAAAGTACTACTAGAACTGTATGTATGAAATGCTGGCCGGGGCTTTCTTCCTGGAATAGGGGCAGAAAGTCAATATATTGCCTCATGAATTATTATAACCCTAACCCTGTTACACAGCAATCCCACTAATAAGCCTGCAAGAGTACAATAGTGGGTTTGCTGTTTCACAGCAATCCCACTAATAAACACGAGAGATTACAATAGTGGGTTTGCTGTTACACAGCAATCCCACTAATAAACCTGCAAGATTACAATAGTGGGTTTGCTGTTTCACAGCAATCCCACTAATTATTATTAAAACTATACTCCATCTTTTCACACATATCTATTGCGCTCTCTTGTATACAAGTAATTGTGTTTTAAAATCATAGGTTCTTTGGTTCCTTTGATTGTTTGTAAATTTAGAATGTATATTCTACAGGGCATTTCATATTGCACATTCTTAGCCAGGGTGATTTTGATTTTGAGAGACACGTGCTAGACTAAGAGAATAATGAAGAGCAGGCAGACAGCAGCACTACACAACTGACCTCAATTCAGAGCAGCTAATCCCACAGAGTAAGTGAGTGGGACAGAGGTAGTAGTACATGTACACTCAATATCTATTACTTGTAATAGAAATTACAAGGCATGTTACTCATGTTACTCATGTTATAGTTAACTAACATTAGCTAGCTGGCTACAACACGAGCTAGCTTTGTAACTTGCTAGGTATAGTGCAAAAATGACATTTTCTCTCATGATAGCCAAAAAAGTACATTTAACATACATAGCCTACAAATAAACCTCTATTTCTCCAAAGATGGATATAAGAAAGTACTTGATGAAAAGCAGCAGAACTACAGAAAGTGATCAGGCAAGATAGATGAGTGAGGAATGAAATAGTAGTACTTCAAAAGTAGTACTATTTCACCATGATGAGACTACAACAGTTCTACGCTTATTGCCCAAATTTATTACAATGTATGTAAGTATTCTTTTTATAGTACCAGTATTTTATATAAATACATTCTTGATGTTTTTAATGTTTTTAAATATATTATTAGCTTACAGTATCTTTGATTATCACCTTGGATAACAATCATCATTCATCATTGTATGACTGACAGATAATATGCGTAAAGAGGGTAAGATTATAGACTACTGTTGATGCAATTGGATAAAGGAAATGTAAGACATGCATGTAATTAACTAATTGAAGAGTAGGCCTAACTAAACACCATGGGACATTGCTCTATTGAACCTGGAAGTGGGCTGGGAGAAATTAATTAATTAATCAATCAATCAATGTGCATGCCCAGCACGCATCAATGAAAATGTAAATAATTCATTTTAAAAAGCGAGTGGCTTCACGCACAAGAACAGCATCCCTCTCCAAGGGGGCTCAGCCCACACCAACATTCTCTTAATATTTTGGTTATCCAAGTATTAAGTGTATGAGCTGGTGCATATAAATGCCATATCCTGTCATGGGTCATGCCACCCTCAAAATCAATCATTGCGCTTTATTATATTTTTACAGTTAAAATAAACAAATTTACAATTGTCAAAAATTACTATATTCTCAATGTCAATCCACTGTTGAATCACATTAAAATGGTCAATTATTTGTATTTGTATTTCACATTGCTGTAGATGAGGTGATGTGCAGGATTATTTTTATAAAGGCTGGAACAGACAAATTAGAATTTTCAGCCCATAAATCTTTGGTTTAACCTCATTTCTCACTGGCAATAGGTAAGACTTGGTCTACTTAATAATGTTATAGCATGGAAAAAAATCAAGGTTAACTCAAAGGAGAGGCAGTATCCCTGAGTTAAAATAAGGAATAACGCCATTTTTAATTGGCAAGTGTGAAACTCTTTTTAGTCCAGGGTAAAGCACCAATTTAACCAGGGATAAAGGGGTGGTTAACCCTGGCTTAAGTAAAGAATATGCACTTTGAAAGGCCCTAGTACTGCAACACAAATATTATTGCTTTAACATACTTCTTTGGGCTAGGCCGTAGCCACAGCACCATACACTACCCTGATAAACATGCCGGGAGGTGGACACCTAGGGTGCATCCCAAAGTTCCAAAAATCACTCCTTTCCTTTGTGACCCAGAAATTGATGTTTTTGCCACCATGTGGTCTCTCAAGTCTCCTTCGGTGGAGGATGCATAGTTGTATCCTACCTACGACGTCATACGACATTGACAAAACTTGATAAATGATAGGGCCAGTTCATTAATAGCAGACATAAATTGAGTCTATCAATGAATTCAGTAGTTAATATATCTTAATGTTTAATATTTAGTGACCACCCTTACTGATGACATGATACCGATGTGTGAAACTGATGCCAGAATCTGCAAGGGAAATAATACACTGGTTCTGAGTCTATGCAGGAACAAGGGCATCCATATGTGATGGAAATGGTCTCCTCTTTCCCTCACTTCTCCTCCACTCCTTCCCTTGTCTCCTCCAAGTTACTTCCTGGTAACAGAGGAGTGGTAATGAGGGGAGGAAAGGAAAAAGCTTTGGGATGTACCTCTAATCTTGTTTTACCAAGATATGTTATGCCATCTCCAGTAAAACAGGGTGTGCTCCATGTATGCCATCTTAAATTCTAAAACAACTTTAGGCTTAGATAAAATACTACTACTACTACTTCTACTACTACTACATCAATCAATCCACCTTCAAGAAACACTACCCTGACCCTTCCTCTTAGCACTTGCTTATTTGGCTTCACTTATTTGTCTTAGCTCTTGTTTATTTACTTCACTTATTTGTCTCATTTGTTTAAATAAAAAGTAGGTAGTTAACTTATTGCACTTCTACCTTAGCACTAGTTATGCTCTTAGATGCTTGTTTAGGAAGGAAATGCACTTACAATTTCTGGTGACTAGTAGTTATCTTGCCTCTCCTGCACTTATTGTAAGTCGTTTGGATAAAAGCATCTGCTAAATGCCTGTAATGTAATGTAATGAGAATCCATCCCACCCCCTCTATGATGAGATGAACGGGCTAAGAAGCAACTTCAGCCACCATCTAATCCAACCTAAGTGCACAAGGGAACACTTCAAGCACTCTTTTGTGCCAACTGCCATCCAGCTTTACAAGGCTACCTCCAATGTCAACCCCTGAGCCTGCTGTTTCTTTTTCCATATTTTTTTGTTTATTGTATAATGCTGTGTGATTCTCTCTAGCTTTGTACACCCTCTGCTGCATAACTGCAATTTCCCCTTGGGGAAAATAAAGAGCCATCTAATCTACTACTACTACGACTACTACTACTACTACTACTACTACTACTACTACTACTAATAATAATAATAATAATAATAATAACGATAGCGTAGTTTCAGTTTTAAAGCTCAAATATAATTCTGCAAAAGTTTGGCAATAAAACTCCAGGCAAGCTGTGGTTCACAAATCAAGCAAGTGGGCCAGTAGCCTTCACCAGTTGGTGAAAAATACAAAACACATTCCCTTTGAATAATTAAATCTATGAGCTTTACCAGAACAGTCAATCCAGATGACTCCAGTTAAATGCATTCACCAGGTGTCCCGGGTCTAAAACAGTCCCTATTAGAGATGAATGAAAACCAGCAGTACTCTGGACCCAGTGGTCCAGACCACTGCTCTAAATCATTGTGAAAATACATTCATGTTTAGCAGCCTGCAAACAATTACAATCCAGAAGGGGATTGTTGTGTATGTAAATTAAATTCCTGCCATGTTTCATATACCCCATATTTTATTTTCATTCCCTATGGACAAGTCAAGCCATGAGGCAATATATTGACTTTCTGCCCCTATTCCAGGAAGAAAGCCCCAGCCAGCATTTCATACATACAGTTGCGAGCAAAGGTTTGTGAATCCTGAATGAATTACCAGCATTCCTGCGAGAATGGCTCCTAAAATATGGTCTGATCTTCATATAAGTCATAGCGATAGCTAAACACAATTGATTGTGATTTAACGACTAACACTCAAAAAATACTTGTTCTTGTTGAACATATTGTTCAAACAGTAACAGCCTTAACTGGAAAAAAGTATGTCAACCTCTAGGATAATGACTTCTATGAAAGGGAGTAATTGAATTCAGGTGATCCAATCAAGGAGATGACATTCAGGTGTGGGTTAGAGATGTCCTGTCATATAAAAACCCCACAAAGTTTGAATTCCAAAGGAAATTCTCCAGGAGAATATCAGGACAACTGTCCATGATCTGATGCTTAAGAGGTTGGATCATGCAGCATGACAATGACCCCAAACACAAAAGCAAATCACCAACAGAATGGCTTAAACAGAGAAAGAAAATCACATTTTGACCTTAACCCTATTGAAATGTTGTGGCCTGAAGCAAGCCGTTCATGCAAGACATCACAAAATTATCAATTCACTGAAACAGTTCTGCAAGGAGGAATGGTCCAAAATGCCTCCTAACCATTGTACAGGTCTGATCAGCCACTAAAGGAAACATTTGGTTGAGGTTATTGCTGCTACTTAATCTCGTTTTTTTCAATCCAGGCTGT
Organism: Hoplostethus atlanticus; assembly: GCA_034670405.1. Classification (NCBI taxonomy): domain Eukaryota; kingdom Metazoa; phylum Chordata; class Actinopteri; order Trachichthyiformes; family Trachichthyidae; genus Hoplostethus; species Hoplostethus atlanticus. The sequence goes on from JAXDDX010000202.1 coordinate 332,043, forward strand.
TAAAAAAAAAAAAACGTGTGTTATTTGTTAAATTGTGTTTATCTATTGACACAATCTTGAACTTGATCTTGATCTTTTGACACAATAGCACTGACTCAGCTAAACTATCACGGCCAAGTAACATACAGTTGGCAGAATTATAATTGTGTGTGTGTGACAGTAAATTTAAATAGTGAAAGCTATATCTTCACATGACAGTATTGCCATTTTTTCATCCCATTTGCATGCACGTCCTGGCTAAAGTAGGATGTTTTTACCGTTTTGTACTGTTCCACTCATAATTAAGAGACACGAGCATGTTATTATGCAAAAATTGAGTCTATCAATGAATTCAGTAGTTAATATATCTTAATGTTTAATATTTAGTGACCACCCTTACTGATGACATGATACTGATGACCACAATACCGATGTGTGAAACTGATGCCAGAATCTGCAAGGGAAATAATACACTGGTTCTGAGTCTATGCAGGAACAAGGGCGTATGTGCTTCCAATGTATGCTGTGGAAAAGTGGAAGCAAGCCAGCAAATGTGCCTCTGCCCTTATTGGTGGTTAAACTGATAGAGCACCACTATCGGTTTGTTACTGAGAATACATTTTCACTCCACCTTGTTGTGATAGCGGTCTGTAGCAGAGCCAGCGTGAAGATACAGGAACAGAATAAAGAGATATGGCAGGGTAAGAGCAATGAAGGTCTCAGTGCAATGGCAGACTACAGAAACAGAGCATCCACTCACCGTTTTCACACAAAAATATAGTACCCATTGCACTTATTCTAAACAAAGTTAACTGTCTTGCAGCAACATACTGAGTGTGCTAACGTTAGTAACTAAGAAATAGAGCAATAGACACCATTGCAGTATTGTTCATTTTTTTATCATTAGATAGATCAGTGACGCACTGAGAATGATTGACTTTAAGTCAATGTTCAGACAATTAAATAGCAATAAAAAACAATTTGAATTTCCTGGTGTAAAACCAAGTATTCAGTAAATTTGACTCTTTGACACTTAATATAATGCCAATTAATGAGCATGGTATTGTGACTGTGTTGAAACTGCAATTTGGGTGAAGGTAGACACACAAAGTAAGAAGAGAAAACAGGCAAGAGATAACTGAAATGAGCCAGAAATGTGAAGAAAGGGATTCAGACATTTATTAGAGGGGAGAGAAGGGGAAAATCAGAAGACATTCATATCTAAATACATTCATATCTAAATACAGAAGACAATGACAGAGGCTACCAAAATCTCAGTAGAGGTATCAACATTGGCTATGCAGTAATTTTTCCTTCTGTAAAAGACCAATGTTGGCACCTGACAGAGGTAAAGGTGGGTAGGACACGTTCCCGAGGAGTGGGGGAATTCAGCAGTAACGTAACAGAAAGGAGGTGAAGCATTTTAGAACAGGAGGAACAGAATGGAGGTGAGGGAGCATCTAGAGTGTAGTCATGTCGTTGAGGGCCAGATCAAGCTCCTCACTGAGAGCTTTGCCCTTCAGCTTCTGGGCATACACTTCATCTGGAGGGAGATGGATGGACAGACAGACAGACAGAAAGACGAGGGACGCGCCAGACAGACACACAGAATGGAGACAGAACATGGCGATGGGACGAGTACGACAACAGCAAATTGAAAATATGATATAAACTGATATAAACGTCCAGCTGAATCACCAAAATGCAGTCAGAGTCAGATGGTTATCACAGCACACCAAGGGGTCATTCAGTTAAATTATGTCAGCCCAGTATGTTGTTTTAGCTAAATCAGTGAATCAGTGCCCTCTACAGGCTAACGGAGAACTTATGCAGAGCATAATGTATAATCTGTCAGTTAATGTACATTAACTGAAGGAATCAACAAAAGGGGAACTATTTCCCACCGACCACGAGAGGGACGATCTCTCGATGGACTGGCCATCGCCAACGTTGGTCCCCGTCCCCCCCACCTTCTAGACCAAATTTGCACCAAAATTGCACTCGCTAACGTATCGAGTACAAGCTAGCATTAGTAGTGGCTAGTTGTGCCGTGTTAACATTAACATCAGTTGCTTTGCTAAATTAGCCTGCTGGCTAGTTAGCTTGCTAACAAAGCCAAAAACCAACAGTTTGTTCAGGTTAAATGAGCTGACTCTTCTCAACCTACAACTCAGAGAGAGACTACTTTTGGAGTAGAGACTAGGGCTAAAGACAAGACAGTTTACTGTGTCACAGCAATCTACAAATCTACCTGATCACACTATTCATTTATAACGTTACTGAATGGACACACACCCAGACTAGCCTGGCTGTTATATATTCAGGCATTATTAACTAATGGCTACTTCTCCAATAGACCTCCACACACAAAGTTGTGGCATGACTACATAACTGAGCAAAACGAGTTGTAATAACTGATCAGGTTGGGACCAGCAATGGAGTTACAAATGATAAGTTCCCTGCATTCATACATCACTGGCTACATCATCATCAGTCAAAACAGAGCAAAAGGCAACACAAACACAGCACAACTGTCCAGCCAATCTTCAATTCCAACAGTCGAACTGGGATTAGCAATGTAACATCGTTCATGCATAGATAGAAAGCAAAAGCAGATGTGTTATTAAGAGAACACCTAATGGTGTCAGTATGAGAGTGACAGTAAAGTGTAGATGAATAGATGGCTGAAAGACGAGTGCTGAATACCTTCCAAATCATCAATGGTCTTCTCCAGCTTGGCCACAGACCTCTCTGCAAACTCAGCACGGGTCTCAGCCTGGGCAAAAAACGCAGCACAATGTATGTAAAAATACATTTGACTGCCACAAAAGAGTAATTCTCTCTGTTACATTCAGTTAATGTTGGGTAAGAATAGTGGAGAAAGGCTGAGAGAGACTATTGTAAAGTGTATTTCTATTTAAAAAATATTTCTGTAATGGACTAAAGAGTATAGAAATGTGACTCAGGACAGCTCACCTCTTTAAGTTTGTCCGTAAGAACTTTAATTTCTTCTTCATATTTGTCCTCCTTTTGTGAGTACTGCAATCAAAATATGGATGACATTAACAATAAAGTAAAGTAACACAATTTGGATTGCAATAATAAATAGTTGGAAATAACAATACTTCATTGATTTAATTGGAGAAAATACTTAAATGGCAGTTTTGGAAATTATAATTAGGATCCTTTTGCTTAATTGGGATTGCAATTGCAATTAAACAGTCCAACTTTAGGGCAACTGTAGGGCATTTGAAACTTGTCATAATATTATCGTATTACCCTTTTTATCATTATACTCTGTAATCATAAAGAAACCTTGCATCTTGACAAATACAAAGAAGTTGAAACAGAATTTCAATAATGAAAAGCAAAGCCTTCCCTTCCTTCAGCAGAACTGTGATAGTAAGACCTTTGGATGCTGCTGACTCAGTTTCAGCATCGCTGCTTACTGTAGTAGGCCACTTAGGACTGCATATATGTTGTGAATGGGCATGAGTTTGTGTCACTGTGTGTGTTTCAATTTGTCTAAGAAAGTTGCTACATTCGTATAATGACTTTTGCTTTTAAAAATAGTAAAAATAGTAGATCTCATACAATCAGAGTCCATGGTCTGGTTGGCCAATCCTGAGGCTGAACAGAGATGCTACTACTCTACTGTACCTTCTCAGCCTGGGCCTCCAGAGACTTCAAGTTGTTGGTGACATTTTTCAATTCTTCCTCAAGGTCACCGGATTTACTGAGCCACAGCGGAAAGTAGAAAAGCAAGAGAAGAAAAAGGAGCGATTTAAGAGGGAGGACAGCAGAAGAGATCAAACCCCGACTCTGTTTAAAGGCAGGATGCAGGCAGAAGGGTAAATGGAGCCACCTAACTTACCTGAATGGATTAATGTCAGATAATAGTTAGGCAAAATAAAATAGGATCCTTGATAGTCCTTGCAAGCCTTTTACTGAAAGCAAAAGTCATATCAAGGATCCCAAATATGGCTGAACCACAGGGTATAATAAGCATTGCTTGAAGCACATGGTCCATGTCACAGAGTGCAAGTCAGCAAGAAAATGTAAAGAGGAGTTAAGAGGCTAAAGGCCAGAGGAGGGAAAGGCAGCAGGACAGCTCATCAACAAGGTTTAGAACTCGAAGTACCTCATCCTCTCCGGACATCATGGACTTCAAATTCTGGTCCATTAGTCTAAGCTCCTCCTCTAGCTCCCTGACTCGACTGGGTTAGTCCACAGCCAGGAGGGTGGGGGTGAGGGGAGATCGGGCAGGGTAGCCACAAAACAAGGCAAGTTCCCGGTGGGGTGGAGGTGGTGGTGGTGTATTCAGGCATGCATTACATAAAACACAAAGGGAGAGAACACAAAACACACACAACCAGGTGTCTCTCTGAGGTTAGTGTATCCAAGGTATCCTGCTGGCTTGTGTTTCACACATGGACTTTCACACATGGGGCTGTAACAGAAATGAGTTGAGCAGCAGGTGGGAAACGTACAGGACAGAGCAACAGGATACCTTTGATCCTCTTGCTATTTACTGCTGTTGTGTATTATGACCCTGTGCGATTACTTTGGATCAAACTCATTATCTATGGTCAGGGAAGGATTCCTTGCTGCACTGGTGCAGTAGATGTACCTGCTGCTCCACACTCCTCATTCCAGGTACCAAACTTAACCATGCACAATTTTATAATGCCGTGTTGAGTCCATGCAACAATTACAATTTCCATTATCCTCCACATTAATAAAACTTACAGGTTTATATTGCCTTATTATTGGGAATTACGAAATGACGACAATTGAATGTGTCATGATCACTGATGTACTATTATAAACAGACAGCGTTATTGACACAGAGGAAATGTTATAATGATATAAAATGCGTTTATGTTGGTGTAACTTACGCCTCGGCCACCTCAGCACGCTCCTCTGAACGCTCCAGATCACCTTCCAAAATCACCAGCTTACGGGCAACCTGCAAACGTGCGACACACACTTGGAACACTCCTTCAGGGAGAATGGTACACAAGGATGAAACAATACTACATGTGACTAAAATCAGAATACTGCTTGTAGAAAATGTTGGATAGATACGCAACTTTGTACTATGACATTTACCATTACACAGGACCTGATATAACTAACCTTTGTGCTATGCTAGCATGAGTATCTATGTAAAAAAGCTAGGAGCAGCAATTATAATAATGGGTACATTGAGGATCTTTGTGATAAGAATTACAGTATACTCAAATATGCCCGTCATGATTCCAAAGTAATGTGTCTCTAGTTCAGTGGTTTTCAACCATAAAACATGGTGAGCCAAGAGTCTGCAGCTCATTTCACTGATTAACACACCTTCAATGGTAGATGAGGCGGAACTAAGCAATAAAATCAGCTGCTGTAGTGATTGGTTGGAGTGAAAACCTGGGGTCATGATGAACCATGATGGAAAACCACTCATATAGCTCATATAACATCTCCAGTGGAGACAGACCCACCTCTTCATATTTGCGATCAGCCTCCTCAGCAATGTGTTTGGCCTCCTTTAGCTGCATCTCCTGGATTTCCATTTTCTCCTCATCTTTTGTTGCTCTGTTCTCTATGACCTTCATCCCTCTGGTTGACAAAGGGAACATAAAGCAAGTTGCTAGGGTGTACTAGGTGGATGCATTCAGTTTCTGAAGAAAATGTGAGTGTGCTTGCTGACTGGTGGTTGCTAGATGATTACTAGCGTTTCACTAGGTTATTGCTACATTATTAGTGGTTGTACACACATCATTATCTATCATTGTGCCAAATTGCACATCTGTATCATGTACCATCTCATGGTAAATTGAACAATTGAACATTTTTGTAGGCCACGCCCACATCATCCAATCACATCCTACCTCTACGGTATGACTAAAAGTTGGCTCTAGCATATAGATACCAAATTTCATAACATGTGGTTGACCAGATTTTGAGATATATTTTTGGCATTTTTAGGGACCCCAATTATTCAATTGATAAAATACTTTATAGAACAGCTTATTGACGCAGTCTAAATATATCGTATCATAGCCATGGATGATCTGAGATAAGTTTTATTGCTAGCTCTGAATACCATTTCTTTTCAACTGTCTTTATTTCTTACTTAGAAGCTGAGATGTTCCCTGTTAACATCATTATTGAGTTAGGGCGCTTTCACACCTACCCTGTTTGGTCCGTTTTAATCGAACCATGGTGCGTTTACTCCGTTAGTCTGGTACGTTTGGAGAGGTGAGAACACGCATTCGAACTCTGGTGTGGTGTGGACCAAACAATCGAACCATGGTCCTCCTGAAAAGTCGGGACTCGGTCCGGTTCCAAGTGAACCACGGTTTGGTACGTTACATGTGAGAACACAATCGGACTTAACATAGGACCTAAGCGGCTTTGATCAAAAATTGCAATGCAATTTGCGATATTTCTCGTGTTATCTTGTGGTAAAACAGCAGGAATTGATGAAAATTTCGAGCCCCCCATCCTCCCCAAAACATTGTAAACTGTCCACTCTGTTTTTTAAGTTGTTTTTTTAAAGTAGTAGAGTAATCGTCACACATTAATACCTCCCGGGGCCGCCGGCTGAAAACTAGTTTTACTACACATGATCTCTGTCTAGTGTCTTTCTTTGTATTTCATTGCTTTTTAATCCTAGTTTTCTTTACATTATTTTTGTTTGTTTTTTCCCTTTAGGCTGCAATGCAGCATATCTACAATTTGCCATCACATCATTAGTTGACCCGTCACGTTCCTGTCTCGCTCTAATCTGTCAGGTCTCTCAGTGCTGCCAGTTTGACACAGAGAAAAGGAGAGAGAGGTCCGGAGCGGAGAACGAACATCTAATTAGTCACCGGCCTGTCAGCAGCAAATCAACTTGAACAGTTTATAAAATGATTAGGCTACACCGCGGCCCGTCCAACCGGCCCAAAGACCCAACGGCCCACCGGGATTCGTCCCGGTTGTCCCGATTGGCCACTCCGGCATTGTCCTATCAAAGGCTCAGGATAACAAGAAAGCAAATGGTGCAAATTGCATATTTAAATAAAAAAACAACCTCCCGAACATGTAGGAGTGTTAATGTAACATGTAGGAGTATTAATGTGGAAGCATTGTGCCAATTTGACCGTTTTATGCGGGAATATTGCGGGGTATTTTTTGGCAAAAATGGAAGTTCTTGCAAGTATTCCGGCAATTAGTTGAATTTGCGTTAATTATTGCGATCGCAAGATCCTGGAGGGACTGTATAGTGGCAACGAAATGAATCTGTTCATTCATTTCATTCAAACGTAAAAGGCTACCCGCCGAATTGACAACACGCCGACGTCAGACGCACGCCCCTCTACAAACCAATCAATGTCAAGTATAGGGAGACGCAGCCCACGTAGGTGATGACGACAGGACGTAGCAAAGTTCTTTAGTGCGCTCGCAAAATTGCAATGTGAAAGCAAAACTAACCGGATCAAATGTATACAATGTAACAAAACATGAACCTTGGTTCGGACCTTGGTCCGGACTTTCAGGTGTGAAAGAGCTTGCTGTAGACCAACCACTAGAGGGTGTCTGGTGTCATTTTAAAACCCTACAGTTTCCTGATTTCAAGTAGGCAAGCTCAGCTACTTGAGGAAAGTACTGAATTTCCCTGATTGACTGCAGCTAAATGGGGGTGAACGGCAGAAGCTCCTCACCTCTCGCTCTCATCTGCAGCTTTCTCAGCCTCCTCCAGCTTCTGCAGAGCGGTGGCCAGTCTCTCCTGAGCTCGGTCCAACTCCTCCTCAACCAGCTGGATACGCCTATTAAGAGAAGCCACCTCTGCCTCGGCCTGCAAAGCAATCACAATATTCTGTAGAACCCAGCCTGAGGACAGGTTCTAGTAATGATAATGATATAAAAAATGCCTAAAGAATGGCATATTTATTGATAAATATGTGAATACATCATGTATTACTCAAGAAATAGCACTATCATTACAATTATTTTATTTTATATTTTATTTTTTTTATTTAACTTTATTAAACCAGGTTAGTCTTGCAGGGATTAAGAATCTCATTTTCAAGGGAGACCTGGCCAAGAAAGCAGCACTGAGACAAACAACATACAACAATGTACAGTCAGAGTACAGTCAAAATAATATAAAAAAGGAGCAAGGTACAAAAATGTATAAAATCGACATAAAATTCAAATCATAAGAAAAGAAAAGAAGAAAAAGAAAAGTAAAATCTTCTGTTACAGCTCTCCCAAGTTAAAACATTCAGTTTAATGAGAACACAGCATAACAAGGTTAGTGGTAAAATGAGGAGAGATGGTGTTTGTGTAGTGTGGTATGTTTTCATATGCCTCTTATATGCTCTTGGTGAGGCCTTGAAATTCAGGGTAAATTCAAGGTTTTCCTGTTTTTCTGGAATTATAATTTGGCCTGGTCTAATTTTTAGAGTGATAATATAATTTGTGATGTTAATAGGTGTTAGGTTACCCAGCCTCAGGGCTGAAGTTGGCAGATGACAGACCCCCCAGATGCCCTATGAAAATTTGGTTCATGCTTTTATCTCCTCCTGTATTGACTATTGTTATTCACTCTTCACATGTCTCAATCAAGCCACCAGAGGCAGATTCTACTAGTCCAAAATGCAGCAGCAAGACTTCTCAGAAAGACCCCATGCAGGGTCTTCAGACCAAGGGCTTCTGGCCCACTCTCTGGTCCAACCATATATCTAGAGGGGATTGTGCACTTGCAAACACAGTTGATTGTTTTAAACGGTGTCTCAAAACCCATCTTTTCATGTCAGCCTTTCACTCATTTTATTGTTCTTGTCGGAATTTCTTTTATCTTTGGTTCTGATCCAATTGTCTATCTTGTGAGTATTACCTTTATTTGTGTGTCTGATTGTATTGTCTGTTTTGTCATTTCCCTTATTAGTGGTTTAATATCGTAGGGCAGACCCACTATTGTATTTGTGTATCTGTGCTGCGTTAGGTAAGATAAATCCTTTGAATTTGAAAATGGATGATATTACGAATTGAAGTTAAAATCGTTGTTGCGTTGTTCAAGACTAACGTTAATTAGTGCATTAATGTTAGCTGTAATGTTACATCAAAGCTTGCTCCTTACGATACACAGACGGGGCAACATCAAAGCTAGCTAACTAATGTTAGTTTAGCTGTTTGGTTAGTTCGCGTAGCTGTGCTGGCTTTGTAAGCTAGTTGTGGTGCTACTAGCAAATACAATCTAGGCTACTAGCTAGCACTTAACAAATTGATAATTCGCTTATCGTTTTTTCTTGGGTTTTAGGATTTTTGCAATCAAAATGGCCAAAAAACAAATATTAAGTGAATGGGGAGTCAGTTAGTCACTCAGTAAGGGATACTGACTGTTGAGTTTAGTTTAAAGTTATACACAAAATAGTAATATTTCACAATGAGTTCCGAAGCCTTGATGTGGTATTTTTTTTATCTATGTCTTTTATATCCTTGCAGTGGACACAACATGCAATGTGTTTGTATATAAAAAGTGAGTACCAAACCTAAAAAATGTGCACCCCTAAGCATTATGTACAGTTATTGCTCACAAATACAAATGTGAGTGTAAATGATCAAAAGGCTACTCCACAAGTATCCTGGGTACTTAAAATCTCAAAATATGCATTTTTTTATAGTTGAGGGATAAGAAAATTATAACTAATCTTATAGATCATAAAAAGGAGGAGTTATAACAGCACTTTCAAAGAGGGTATTTTAATTTTAATACCAAATGAAGCATATTGGCAAATTATTAGTGCATGTATCACCCCAAAAACCCCAAAATACAAAAATAGCCAAATCTTTCTCATAAATGTGGGGTCTGAAGACATAGTGTTCCAAAGAGGTCTGTCAATATGACAACATCAGCAGATAATTACAGGGGTGGCTCAGGGGGTGCAGGGGTATTTCATGGTATGTGTATATAAAGATGGCTAGAACAATAACATGTAGGCCTTTTTAGGCATGTTGGCCCTCTTTGTCGACCTGAGCCCCTGATAAGGTTGCATGAGTCTGTGGGCTGGTCTGAGGCATGAAACTTCCAGGCTGAAAATGAGTCCCACTCCGGCCCTGGCTGCACTGATATGGGTGCAGTCTATTGCACCAATAACTCTTGGGAATCCTATGAAAGAATTTCAGCACACTTAAAATGCAACAGTAATTTTCATTCATTATTGATGACCATAGTCAAACAATGTAAGCTACCTGCTATGTGACTCTGTGAAGAGCCCTTACCATCTGTTAACTCAATAGAATCACCTTGTACAGTTCTTTTTAGTACTTGTTGCATTAATTTAAATACCATGTTTTCCATCACATCTGGTTGTGTACATGGAATTTTTGCATAAAGGTTATAAAAAAACGTCATGGTATCATCTAGGAATGGTGATGCCATGTTTCCAGAGAGATGATTTGTGAAGAGGCGGGCTTTTTATACATTGTGGTGAGCCAGGCCCTCACCACGTTCAAGGTAACAACCGGCACCAACAAGGCATAGGTGGCAACAGTATTACCACTGCCAATTCCTTAGGTCCTGGGGGGAACACAGCTGTGCCCCATCAGCAATAAAGCCAGCTACCTAAGAACGAGCAGAATGCCAGAGAGAATTTGCAAGACGGTGCGCAAACTGAATCTCTAGTACGGTAAGAAAACGAGGAAGAGAAAGAAATGGAGTTGGTGATAATTGATTGTGATGTGTGTGACCCCCAGTATCTGGATTGGACCAAGATGTAGTGTGAGCCCTGGAAACCTGACATGCGCAGAACGGGCACAACACCGGCTTAGATTGTGGACAAATGGACTCGGAAGCTTCTCAGACTCCCCCTGGCTATCCCTCAGTGTCTCACCCCCTCTACTCTGTGTGTCTCCCCTGGTTCCTCGGAGCCTTACCCTGTCACGGTCGGAACCCGGACCAGGAAGAATCACTGTTCCCTTCCTCCCTCACTCCTTTTCCCTTGCAATATCAATAAACAAACTGTCGCTGTCTGCATCTCAACCCCAAACATCAGATCCAAACGGTGTGGTAACCTACCAGGGGCAACACTCTCAAAACTGTGAATAAGGAGCCGAGGTTTGGGGTTGAGATAACCTGCTCCGGAGCAGGTTAGCTGTGCAGCCATGCTTACCATGGTGATGGTACACCGCTATAAAGTGAGCCACCATTGTGAGACTGAAAAGCCAGGGTTAGCCCAAAGTTAGCTCGCTATACCACAAACCATGAGGCCAGAACTCGTTAAGATATAATTTGTTTTGTTAGTTTACATGTTGGGAGTACAATATTGTCTGAATTTTGGAGAATGGCCCTTAGCAAGTTACAGTATTAATGGAGCCTGAAAGGAGAGAGCAGTGTAAGCCTTCCCTATATTTTAGACGATTGCTTGTAAATATATTATTATTTACGATGAAACTCTACACCTACACAGGTGTCCTATAGCCTACTCAAATGTATATCTTATCTTATGTAACTTAATATGTTATAAACGAGGCCTGCTCATTGTTTTTGTCCTGTTTTGGATATTTGTAAAACCATTCTAAAGTAACAGTTGTGATGAATGATATAACCATTTATGACACACCAGTGTCAATACTCAGCAATAAGAACTACCACTTCCGGGTAGATTTTGAAAAATAAAAATCCTATTGACGAACAATCTTTCACATTGATTTTAGTTTATATTTAACAGATGGCGTTTCACTCGGTGTTGCATTCAGAGACTCCACCGAGAGTTCTGACACGAGTTTTACTGTTCTGTACATCCCGATAGTTAATTATTCTTTTTCGTTTTTTAGAAATGACAAGTGACGCGTTTATTTTGTAGTTACAATCGCGTAGTTTCCGCCCTTATTTTATGTACCTTAGTGGGCTGAGGTACATAAACTTGGTGAGTACTTGTATCGACTATAGTGGTGAGTATAGTGTTTACCCTCTCTCTGGCCTGTCTCTCCATGTCCGCCTCCCTCTCCAGCAGCTCGGCTCGGTACTCCGCCTCGTCTGCCTGTTGTTGCAGCGTCTGAATTTTCCTTTTCACAGCTTCTATGGATGTTAGTGTCGCCATGTTGCCAAAGGGCGAAAGCTTCTCGGGGATGCTATTGTCACCAGCGCAACGGGATCAAGCGCGTCAGGATCAAAGCATGACGACATTTCTGGTCAGAACTTTCAAAGTAAATTTTATTGACGAACATGTTGCTACGGGGGTTTCGAGTGACACAAAGTATTCGTAAATATTTTTGTTCTGCTAAACACCCCAATACTTAATTGTTGCTTTTTATTTTTAATTTATTTTTCAAAGTTAACGCTTTTATTTAGAAGACAAAATTGCTACATTTCCGGTCTTATTCTAGCTCTCTGATAGCTTGACAGACCTGTAACGTTGTGTCTGTTTTATAACTGTGACATCTGCTGGGACACGAAAAGTTAGAGTCCTTTAATGCGATGTCCTTTCAGTGTCCATACTGAGGGACTGGTAAGAGTTTTCTTTTTTTCTTTCTCTTGATCATTTGGTTTTGTAACATTTTTTCTCTGCAGTCATTTACAGTTCTTCAGAGTTCTGTACAGTCCTTTACAGTCTTTTATAGTTCTTTGTAGTCCCCTGTTTCTTACAGTGCACTTATGAGCAGCAAAAACTGCAACAATTAACTAAAATACTTGCAGTGCACTGCAGTGTGTATCAAAAACAACAAACAACTGCCTAAATGTGTCATACCTCTCTGGGGAGCCATAAGCCCTGATTCCCTTTGGGAATCATTCATCGTACAGGTTTTTATCTCTCCCAAAGGGTCCAGTCCTGCTCCATTGACGTTTCTCCCTACAAAAGTCAAAGCGTCTGTCAGCCAATCTTTGATTTCATTACATTGGAGATTTGGGGTATACCTGCCTTTAACAAAGTCTAAAAGTGTATTTGTGCATAGGAGATGTAGCCACCGCTGTGAATGTAGACAAGTAAAGGATTACGGTCATCTGTTTGGGTAATTGAAACTCAACATATTTTTTTCGTTATAGAGCTCCGACTTTCGTAGGGAGAAAAAGTCAATGGAGCAGGACAGGACCCTTTGGGAGAGGTAAAACCCCATACGATGAAAGATTCCTAAAGGGTCCTGTATCCGGGCTAGGGAGCCATCTGTCAAGGAATGGCAGTAAATAGAGTGTACTTCTACAGTCTTTGACTGTTGACACTGGAGCAATTTAGGGTTAAGTACCTAGCTCAAGGACACAGTTGTTGAGGGAGGGATGAACTTCCACAGTGGAGCTGCCCAGTGGCCAACACTAGAAGACTGTGGTTGTACTGAGTACAGTTTCCATACAGGCAATAGAATACCTGGTTTGTAGTGATGATATGGTTACTTAACCCTATACCTAGTCACTACACATGGTATGGTTACTAAACCTTAGATCTAGTCACCAATGATGATGTGGTTACTCTGTGATTTCCCTCAAATGAATGCGGGTAGCCTGGATCTGAGTCATCATGACCTACAATTCCACTTTTGCACATACTGGTCACTGAAACAAGCACATCCTTTGATGTTCTCAAAAAAATGTGTAAATATGTTATGTCAATTGTAATGCAAAATAACATTTAAACATTTTTTGACAAAATCAAAGGGTGTGCATGATGTGGCCATTGCTAGTAAACATAAACAAGGTAGTTTGGTGTCTTTGGGTCACCTGGGTCTTTGGGTTTCCTGGAAGCCATTGAAAGAAAATCTATTATTTTGCATTAAAATATTTTTATAAAATATTATCAAGATTTTTTTGAGAAAATCAAAGGGTGTGCCTGATGTGACCATTGCTACTAAACATAACATAAACAAAAGGTAGTTTGGTGTCTTTGGGTCATGTGACCTGGAAGCTATTGAAAGAAAATCTAATATTTTGTATTCAAATATTTATATAAAATATTTACAGTATTTACAAAAAGCACTCATTTGTTTGTCATATGGCTGAGAAGCTATTGAATCGAAAATGTTAAATTGTGGGCTGATGGTTTTTAAGTTTCAAACCTTTCTCCGAGACACAGTACGAGTAGACAAAAACAGCACCATCTAATAGCATCTACTAGTGAGGACTGATTGATGGAGATAAGGTTGACAAAGTGGTGGTGTCCTTTTAAGTTGCAACATCTTTATTTTATTTATTTTATATCTCCTTAGTATGGGTCTCCATGACATTGTGTTGTCTACACAACAGCCTCCTTCAGGCTGTTTGAGTTAGTAGTCTACATGTGTTTTACTAATTAGGGATGGTAAATAATTGTCAACAAAGCCTAATTTAACTAATGACAATAAAGACTCAAAAGTCAATGTGGTGTATTAACTCTGTTCATAGTGGGCATTTAAAGATTTAACTTGCGTTTGCTTGGAAGTTTTGTAAAATTCAGCAATATATTTGTTATTATATGAATAGATTTGATATGAGAATATCATAATTTTGGAAATAAATTATCTGAATTATACATACGTTTGTGAGTTGTGGTTGCCAACTGCATAATATGCTCATTTAAAGCTATTTAATTACTCCAAAACATTGTTCCCTTTTATATGCATCTTATTTATCCAGTAAATTGTTTATTTTTCAAATATCCTTCACAAATCTGTTTGTGAACTTTATTTCCCGTGGTGGAGATGTTTATCTGGTAGCTGAATACCACCTAACAGAGTTCTCTGTGAAGAGAACTGGAAAGCATGACCATAAACACATGAATGCATTCCTTTAATTCTTTTCCCTCTTTGGGTACATAATAGTAACACTACATATAAGGAGAGCTCCTTCCTTTCAGGAAAAATAAAGTGAGTCCTTACTCTGTCCTGAGTCAGTGTGGCCAGCAATAATTTGCAGTGTCATTTGTGATACATGTCCTCATTCCCTATTAAAGACTTTCACTGAATAGCGTAACAATCCAAAACAGTCAGCAACTGAGATTCAAAATTCAAGCCTAATCCCACAACCATTACTATTGGCACCTTTTTTGTAGGTTTATTGGCAAAGTAACAAAGTTACTGGCACCACAACAGTGTTTGATGACTAAGGGAGAAGAGTGTTTGGGAGGGTAGAAAGTCACAAGGAAACAATGGTGGGCAATGGTGTGATAACATTCCTTATACACACATGCTGAAAAGGGATTGGGCATTGACATTAGGAAAGAATCAATAGAAATGTAGAATTGCTGAATATCTACCTGTAGTTCTCATGTTTATGTGCAATAACTGTGTGCAACACTGTGCAATACTATTTTAGTATCAGTTACTTTTGTGTGTACAAAAGTACTTTTGTGTGTTTATTTTGGAAGTAATTTGACCATTTAATATTGAATGAGACTATCCAAATAGCTTAAATCAAAACTATATTCACAGAGTTTAAATGAAAATAAAGTTACTACAGTGCAAATGAAAAAATATATTATTATATTATATTATACTATAATGTTATGTAAGGTATTTTAAGGATAACCTGATAGGATCATATTAATATCATAACATCATACACTTACATACAAACATTATTTAAACATGACACTGCCCTGTACACGCTGTTCGACTGAGAATGAGAGAACGACGAAACCAAATATGTCCAACCAGAAGCAGTCCAGATTCGTCAGTGCTGACAAGCTTTATGATGTGTTTGTAGAATCCGATACTGTACATTTCAAATTGAATGCTGTCCCTGCTGCAGCTGTCAACGGCAGGATGGATGGCGAAGGTTTTATAAGGAGGCGAGATTTGGCCGGAGCACGACCGGTTTTGTGACAATTCCAAATTTGTGAGATCTTTGGGGGGAAAAACTCCCTACAACTAATTGAGAGCAGGAGGGGGAATCTGAAGTACTGACTCAACAAACTGTGCAGTGCATATTTAAACCACAAGAGGGAGGAGAGCAGATTTAGGGCTGATGCTTATAGTGCTAAAAATGGGCAGTAAAGACAGCAGTGATGAATTGATGATAGAATGGAAAAGGCATTGTTATTGTCTTCAAACAGGCCTGGATGAAACAGACTGAGTTGGATTAACTATAAGATAAATTGATAATGGAAAAACTGGAAATGCTCACCTAGAAAGCTCAGTGCCTTTTTGTGAATATGAATGATTACAAAATTATTACTTTTTTATTTGCCCAAAAAAGGTATAATTGTAGAAATGGAGAAAATAAATCAAATGAAACATGTTGGAGGAATCAGGAAGCCCAAGGGCTTATAAAGGTGTTCCCTCTAGTAAAACATGAAAAATGTGAAATGTGAAAATAAAGACAAAAAAATAAAAGGACTTACATCCTACTTTATTAGTATTAGTATTGTCTGTTTATATTACCTACTGATCCTTTAATTATTTACAGAATGCGTGTTGCTGTGTCTGGGGGAAAATATGACTAGGTTATAGAATGGATCAATGTGGGTTTGTAGCTGGCTTTGTACAGTAATGGTGACCCCCTGCTGTTAACTCCCGTCACTCACATCTGCAGCCTTCTTCTCAGCCTGCTCCAGCTTCTCCTGGGCATCCTTCAGAGACTCGGAGTATTTATCCAATTCATCCTCCACTCCCTTCAGCTTCTTCTGGAGGCCCAGCAGCTCCTCTTCCAGCTAGAGGGGGACAAATAGGACAAATGGAGAGGGTTTGCTGAAGGTATATAAAAAAAATCAACAAAAGCCTTCTTTAAACATCTGAATATCATTTACTTTTCTCCACAAGTGAAACTTTTGTTTGTTCAAAATGGGACTTACATTTACATTTACAAAAGAAAGTGTCCCCTTCTCTTAAATAATCATTGGAATTTTCAATGATTTTGTAAGAGGTGACACTTTTTTAAATGTATAAATCCCATTGACATCCTGATATCGAGATATTGAGATACTGAATGAACCATATCAGGAAATATTTTTTCTTCCGATTTTTTTTTCTCATTTAGCGGCATGGTCTCAGACTAATCTGGTCAACATCTCTCCAACTACATTAGACTCTAGAGGGGTTGCTGTTTCAGAATTGAACTTTGCCTCATTATTATGGAATGACTCTTTTGAAAGATTGCTTCAGCAACTCATCATTAGTAACAACAGCCTCGAGGCCTATAAAAAGCCAATTGTGAATGACAGTGATATGGCCCGAACACAATGTCCCTATGACAAATGTCATTTCTATATTACCATCTGACGGTCTCTACTGTTCCATAGCTATGTAAGGCCTCTGGGTCACAAATAGCCTTGGACAGTCCAGATCCCAGAGTTGGCATTGTGGCGACCCCCCAACCCAGCCTTAACCCTCTTTCTCTCTGGAACAACAATTCAAAGAAGGTGAGGGTCTTCGAAGGGAACACTAAAATAGACATGCCACCCTTTGATGCTCCGAGGCAAAGAGAAATGATTGCGCTGGAATTGTAATAGCTATAAGGCGGGTTCTTCTCGGAACAAAGGCTGTGTAGGCGGTTGCACTATTCATAGATCGCAACCTGGCCGCGTCAATTAAACTGTGGAGCTGCACAGGACGGAAAAAAATAGTCATCCGTAGACGTCTATATCTCTTTGGTCTCCAGAAACAAAAGCTGAAATTCCCAATTCCCAGCCTGGAAACTGAGGTTCCACGCGGTGGCTCCAACGCATTCCAGGGATCGGCTAATGGTGGCGGGCCAAGGGAGTTTCTGATTTCCACATCTCTGGTAGCTTTTGTTACTTTAGGGGGCTTAAGAGAGAGGACTCATGTAACATTGCTAGCTGAGACTAAAAGCTAATAATAGCTGCGTACCCTAAAACAGTGATGTGTGCAGAATAAGTCCACAAAGTGTACTGCATATATGATATTTGAATGAGACACCGAAACTTTGGGGATTTTTGAAACATGGAAAAAGATTGTTTTTCCGTTAAACATTCAGATTTGTTATACCTCACTAGTCCATCAGTTGGGTCTTGGCTTTATCCACGATTCACTACATCTCCTGTCTAGAAAAAGGTTGAATGGTCAATCACTCAAGGATGCCATCGCTCTTTTGCATTGTGAGGACAGGAAGTCGGCAGTGCACATAGAAGAACGTAAGAGGTTAGGATGAAGTCGATATACTGTTAAAGCCATATGGATTGCATAATGACAGAGAGAAAAAGCGGGGCCAAGGAGGACACACTGCCAAGATGTGATATCAAGCAAATCAAGCAGCAATGTGACTCCCTCATCAGCATTTTTAGATCCTTGAGCTTATAGTTTGGATCAACGTGGATCACTCTGGAATGGCAGGGAAAAATCTGTTCAATGTTTCTGGGGCTCGATATTTATCTCAGTAAGCCCATTCCTTACAAACTCTTGACTCTTGAGGTCATCCCCCAAACCAGAGGTCCTGGGGGTTCCTGGGGGTTCAGTGCAACCATACCTGCCAAAGCGTCCTGAGCAAGATACAGAACCTGCTTCAGCTGGCTGACTGTGTATCACAGGCAGAGAGAGAACAGAGAATTTCCTCCCTTGGGAAATTAATAAAGTATGTAAAAAAAAAAAAACAACTTCACAACTTCACACTGGGCATCCTAAGCGTCTCAGCATATATTCCAGCAAATTCACAGAACACCTCACCCCCCGGTGCCTGTGTCCATCACTGGTCGTCTCGAGAAATTCCATGATCATTGAGAAAATATGCCTGTATAATTGATTACAAAAATACTACATGGTCACAATTTTTTTTTAATCACTGTCCTCCTTATTGTCTATTTACAGAATCACAGAATCCCACAATAGCAATAACATTGTATGTAATTTCAGTTGAGAGAATGATTGAGCTGCTTTGCTTTTAAGCAATGTGCGGTGTAGTCCTGTAATCTGACAGTTTTCCCGTACCTGTTTGCATTTGTCCTCTGCCCCCTTTTTGTCCCCCTCAGCCTGCTCTGCCCGGTCAATAGCATTCTCCTTATCCAGCTTCAGCATCTGCATTTTCTTCTTGATGGCCTCCATGTTTCCTATAAACGCTTGTTCTTAGTACTAGGAGAAGAAAGGGAGTCGGTGCTCTTGACAGAGGTAACGATCTCTGCGGAGACGGAAGTGGACAGGAGTGCTCGGGCGTCTTGTCTGAGCGGCTCGGAGTTGAGTTCGACGATGGAACTCTGGCCACACGAGCCTCAGCCTTTTTTTGGGGGGAACCGTTCAGTGACGTCACGCGGGGAGATGTTGCCCAAGTTTGGGAAGGTAGTGTTTATTCCCCAGTCTTTGTGGTGTGGTGATTTTCTCCTAAATATATCACATGATAAAGTGAGAACTTCTTCGATTTATCACGTTTACAGGTATGTCCATACGCCACATTTGACATTTACAGCTTTGCCAAAAGTCGCGAGCAAAGAGCCACACTCCGGATAAAACTGAATTCTAAAACTAGTTTAGTACAACTAGTCCCGATATGGCCAGTCAAGCCAAAGTCCATTAGAATCTGGTACTTTAATAATGTGTTGCCGCTCGGCAAACGTTACACACCCTATAAAATATGACCCATGGCGTATACGTCCAATACGCCAAGCATCATTTAGTTAACTTCAATTTTAACTTTTGCAGTCGGTTTGTCCGCCCTAGAGGACAGTAGAGAACCAATTCTATAAATTGGGATTTTATTGAAATAAAGCGCTACTTGATGGATCACTTCTATGCCGAATTGACGAGTGACTCGTTGCGAGTCAGAGAAGGAATTTAGTTGTATTTTAAAGTGTGTACCTTTGCCGATACGCAAGACAATATATATTAAACACGATTTTTGAAGGTAGTTTGGTGGGTCGTAGTTTCCATACAAGAGAACTAATGCGCCTTGCAGTTTGATTGCTATTACTATGATTAAATTCTCAGGGGGCTACTTCCAAATGTTGTTCCTAATGAAATTTCACATTAAAAACAATTCTTAAAAACTAATCAAAATAATTTATTTATTAATAAAATCTGTGTAATTTCCATTATAATAGTACAGTATAACAGGCTATGCATTAGGAATTAGCAAGCGTCAATGCTGAACTCAGAAGTTGTTACAGAGGAGAGAGAATACTTGATACTTAATTTCTTTGTGATTTCTTAATTTTCCTGTTCATCATTGCACACAGATAACAATTAGCATGGTTTTTCTTTAAATTGGTTGGCCTTTATATATATAGTTCTGGCCAAGATTATTGGCACCCTTGCATTTTATGCAGATAATGTACAATATCTTCTTAAATAATTGGAAACTTTTGGCCATCAGATATTCAGCTCATTTATTTAACAGCACATGATCAAACAACAATACAAATATTAAAACGATTTTTATGGCTTCCACTTTTCAGTTTATGAACCCCTTGTGCAATTATTGTGCATGTAGTAAAATTAAAATAGTTTAAGGAGAATTAGTGCAGGTGCAAGAATAACATCCAGAGATATAGAAGCCTCCATTGCTGCATCTGATGTCACTGTACATACATCAGCGATGAAAACACTGAATAGAAATGGCAATGAATGAATGTAAATCCTGAATGTTCTTTATTATTTATGCGATATCTTCATTAAGATTTGAGGTTTAGATAATGATTTTATAAGGTTATTCCTCCATATGAAATCAAGCATGTGTATATTTATATAGTGTAGAAAGTTGATATATATATTTTTAAGGTTAAGCCACCATAGGGATTTATATTTAAAAATGGAATGCTCTTTTTTCAAAATATAAAACCCTAAGGGGGCTTAACCTTAAACCTACCCTTCTCTTTAAAATAGGCTGAGGAAGTGTAAAATTAAGTTGTTAAAAATGGATGAAAGGCAATATTCTCAAAGAAAACCAGCTTTATTGACCATAAATCTCTTTTACAGTGCCAATGAGGTGGTACTAAGCATAGCAATAGATTTGTTTTACCACATTGAAGTCAAAATGTGAAAAAATAAACAAGAAAACATATCTTGAAACTTTGTGTGATTATACAAACTCAGTCACTTTTATATTAAGCATAATTGTTCAGCTGTGTGCAAAAGAAAAAACGTGTGTAAAAGAGTTGATTTATATGAAGTTCTGTTATGTTAAACAAATGTTTAAGTGCACTTAAAATGTTAACAGTTAAATACACTTGGAAAATACATTACTTAGGAACCTTTTATGCATTGATATGTTGAAAAAACAGGGTTAAAATGAGGCCTCTGGCAGTGAGAAATAAACTTGATTATGGGTAACCAAACCAAACATGTATATGTATCCTTAGCATTGACATCATAGGATTGTACTGTGACAACAGGAATAACCCAAGAAATATAGATCTATTGCTTCAGAAAGAAATATTAGCTGATTACTAGATGCATATTACAGTCTATATCTTAAAGAAGTTAACCAATAAACAGCACCCAAACAAAGTCATTCATGATTCAAATTACAACATCTTGAAGTAAAATAAAATATATGGCTTCATGATCTTTAAACAAGACATCTGATCCAATTTAGTCCTATATAACTGGTTGAATCCAAATGTTGACACAAATTTTTCAACACATTTTTATTATTTTATTAATATAAAAATTGAATAGAAGATACCATTTTAACACATTTAATAGAATCTATCTTTAAAAAATATGTTTTTGCCTCTCTGATTTGTTTCATCGCAAAGTAAATCATTGCAACTCTGGTCCAAATTGCAACAAAATGCAGTTCAATGGCCTTAGTTCAGATAAAAACACAGTACGTGTCTTGATAAACATACTGATAGAACAGTATCAGCTTTGTCATCTGACCAAAAGCCTGCATTTCTTTTGGGCAAAACCTGCGCAGTCAAGTATCACTTACTCTCTGTTAGCCCATAAGCATTTCCAACAGTTACCATGCTCACAAAAATATAGGTCTATAAATTGTTCTAATAGTTAAGGCTAGCATCATTTATTGGCAGGAATTTATGAAGTAACACATTGTGTACATACTGAAAACATGCAATCCAGATTAAAAAAAAAGGACTAACTTAAAAGGACCCAGATATTATATTAAAATGGATATGATTTAAAAGCACAGTTACCTTAAAAACTTGCATACAGTTTTTGCATTATCAAAATTAATGATCAGTGGCACTATTATGCTCTTGAACATATGAAAATTAAACAAGGAAAACACAAAAAATAAACATCCTGATAAGTCTTTTCACGCGTTTACCTCCTATAATTTATTTTAATCAATTTGCCCAATGTTACTCCTGTGCTAAAGCATAATACCTTAAAGCTTTCCTCCTCCTTCCTCTAAATGTAGCTAGGGTAAGGCCCTGAGCATCTGATTTGTCACTGCTGTATTAGAGAAGTGTATATGTAAGCATACACTCTCACTGTTCCTGCCCATCCTCCCGCAGCTCAGAAGGCAGGAACTTGTACTGCTGCTGTCTGATCATGGCCAGCTTCTTCCTGGCCTCGTCCAATTCCCTTTCTTTTCGCAGCATCTCTTCCTGAGCGGCAATGATCTGTAACACATCGGAGCTGGTCAGTGCACTGAGGCGAGGTCTGATACCAACAAGTACAGAGACAGCATTGCAAGCTTTGACAGGAAGTGCAACAGGCACTTCTACTTCTCCCCCACATAGTCTATTCTCCCCCCTGCCATCTGGGAGGCGCTACAGGTGCCTCTGGGCCCAAACCTCCAGGTTCAGAAACAGCTTCTGTCCCAGGGCTGTTACCCTAGTGAACTCTGCCACCCGCTGACGTCCACTTACATATCTTACACACACCCCACACCGACAACACACACCACACCCACACCATCTCCATATACTCATATCACTCCCACCTTCCTATTGCACTACTTACCAATGAGTATTCTACCTCATCCGTCATCTGTTTACATTGCTCCTCTTGTCAGGACTTGGCTTTTTTTCTATTTCTTTTACTTCTAGTATGTATGTATTTTTTGCAACTCCTACTCACCTGAGCAATACCGCCCACCATCTTACTCTTGACCACCACAGCCTGGTCATCTTGAGCATCAAAGGCTGCTTTCTGCGCTGCCTTCACAAGGTTATCAGAGGCTCTCTTGACAGCGTTTCCTGCAGCCTGTGGAATGGTAGAATAACTGTGTGTCAGGATGTGTTGAGATTAGGGAGGACAAGGTAAAATTATGAAAAGCAAATCCTACATCCACACAGTAGATTCCTAACATTTTCTAATAGTTTGGCAATGAATATGGCTTTCAGGGACTTTGGTTCTATAACTCAACACATGAGTTTGTGTCCAGAGTTATCAACCCTACGGATCATGAACTGCAAAAGGGGAATGTTAGCCCCCACCAGTGCACAGGGAGAGAACCATAACACTATTTTTTTTTCTTGCCCAGTGGCTGGAAATAGCTTTAAAAGGCAATGAGGAGTTGCTTGCTTTACTTCACTCAAAGCAAAGCATTTCTCATTTGGCAGCCCCTTTCAAACAAACGGTGGGCTTTTCTTTTCTCCTTTTGAGGCTCTGCGGAAGGCAATGAGGCACTGTGCTAGCAAGGGCAGAGCTAGGCAGCCACCACGAATTCCCCGTCTACTGATTTATCTCTGGCTGGAATGTTACTGTTAGTCCGGCCCTGACATAAAACACAACACTATCCAGGCCCCCATCAGAGGTGCAACAGCTGCTCAGTAATGCAAGACACCAAATCGGTACTATTACAATCTTTGTGCCACGAGTTGCCACCAGGCAACCTTCCCAAAATCCTGATGAAATCTTCTTGCTTAGCAGGAGATTCCTCACACTCTTACTACACCCTGGATTTCTTTGCTACCAACGGGAGAACTGGTGTTCTGGTGGATTTTTCATCTGCAATTCAGTCAATGGCATACAGTTAAAACAATCAAACAGTTAATACCATGTTAAATCAAGTATAAATCAATTAATGCCATATTAATTCTTCTTCTATCAAAACTATTACACTACACTGAAAATCTACTGAACCACAACCCCAAAGCCGAAGTATGTAGCAAACTGTGACTTTGGTGAACTGTTCCACAACTGGTATAGATGGTACTTTACTGATAATAGACATGAATGATCCATGGTCGGTCCTGTCAGATGTGCAGTATACATGCCATTGCTATACCACCTGCTGCCAGTGCTTCAGGGCCAGTCCAAACAGCCATATTTCCCCAAGTATTCACACATCAAACAGGAAATATGGGTTGGTGGGGGGTCCGAATGGACATTAATTACTTAGCACACTGAATAATTACACAGCCTTGTAAAAGTGTGCAATTTCTTGTAGCAGCAATCAAGGCTAAAGTTTCCAATGATGGATGCAACATTTCCAAGCTATGCTGTTTCCAGAGATACTGTAGACACAAATATATGGGAATTACCCAAGTGGCAGCTGCAAGCCCAGAACAGGACGAGATAAGTCACTGTTGATTGGATCAGAGAATATGAGATGGCCTGGTCTGGTTGGTGTGCAAACAGCTAGCATTCACACAGCCTTAAATATATTATTTGTGGGTTGGTGAGGTGAGGTATACTTGTAGTTTTTAATGTCATAACTGCAGGGACTGGCTGCATCAGCTACACACTGTGGAAATGGTAAAGGTCAAAACGAGTCTAACGGGTTATCTGGTAGACTTCTTCCAAGAGGGAATCAGTCTTCAGTGTAATTTGTCAAGAATAAGAGCGTCCTCTACCTTCTATCCTACTATGTCAGCTTCTAATACAAATACCAAAATAAAGCATATAGTAAAAAGCAATGGCTACAATTGAGCTGAGCCAACTCCAAAAAGCAGTAATGCCAGTCTTTGGTTGAACAAAGACTGGCACACAATTCAAAGCTTTCACACTTCAAAAATGAGTTCTTAAATGAATGCCCCAATTCCAAGGGCTACTTTCTCTAGATAAATAAAACTGCAGCCACAGATAAAGGGCTGCTCCAACCTGTGCTAAACATAGACCGACCTAAACCTGATGTGGCAGCTGTACAGCTAAGAGGACTTACCTGTAAACCTAGAAACTGACTCTCAAACCTATTTATAGACCTTAGCTCACCGCCTGCCCTCCAGTACACTTAATTGCTCAGGCAGCAAGAGAGAAAGACTTCTGTTTCTGTGTGGTGGCATATGCTTAAACCAAGGCCTTTGCAACTGCAGGGTAGAATGATTGAGAATATAAAATAAATCAATACATGGCTTCCACAACAGGTAAATCCCTAGGAGCCATTAGGTCAAATGTCCCAACCTTCGTCTCTTAGGGTGCATTCCCACCAAGCATATTCAGAACGGTTTATTTGAACGCTGGAGTGTTTACTCCTTTCGGCCAGCTGAAAACAATGCCATTCGAATTGTGGTGGTTCCACATAACCGAGACGCCTGAAGATGTGGGTCTCGCTCCTCTTCCAAGTTAACTGCGGTATGGTTCGTTATCCAAACTAACTACAGTAAACGACCCCAAAACACAAGGGTTTATGGGTATAAGGGGGCGGATGTTGACATCTGATAGCGAGTAGTTCCTCATGCTTGGAAAGAATAGCATAACAAAATGAAGTGAGGGCAAACT
This sequence comes from Hoplostethus atlanticus, assembly GCA_034670405.1. NCBI lineage: Eukaryota > Metazoa > Chordata > Actinopteri > Trachichthyiformes > Trachichthyidae > Hoplostethus > Hoplostethus atlanticus. The sequence goes on from JAXDDX010000202.1 coordinate 357,486, forward strand.
GCTGTCTAAACTGATGCTCACATTCAGTTATTTCTTCATGTGTTCTTAACTGGTATGAACAACAGAGAATGGGTAATTAGGGCGCAGACAATCCTATCATGCTTAACTAAAGTTACAGGACTGGAATCAAATTTGTATTGACTCTCCTGGACCGCCAAAGGGAGTATGTAAAGCCGCATGGAGTGCTGACCTGTAGCCTCTTCATGGTCTGGGAGTCCTGGTCAGCCTTGACCTTGCAGGCAACCAGGAGCTGAGCGGTGGAAGCTGCCACCTGCTTGGCTGAAGATATCAGCTTCTCCTCACTGGCATGACCCTGCACTGCAGAATTGGCTGCCTCACACAGATTGTTAGTTGCTGCTGCAACCATTCGGGCCTGAGAATTGAAGGAGACAGATGGTGAGGAGATGTTTCACTGCTGATTTTGAAGATATCATATAAAGCTTCTGAGAAGACACTTACAGCTGAAATGAGCCCCTGAGACCACTGTCCATCATCCACTGCATTGGCTGGGATAGCGCCGACCTGTTGGCAGATAAAGAGCTTAGAAACTTTCAGAATCAGATCGGCTTTATTAGCATGACCAGTATGCTGATGTTGCCAACGCACTCAGAAATATGACATTAAATATTAATGGTACACAGAGATTTAGCAGCTGAGTTTAGGGTTTATTTTGGGTGGTTTTCCAAGACAATTACAAATCAAATCATTTTTAATTTTCTTGATGAATTTGGTTTTGTAATCTTTTGGGGATTTGGTTCTGGGTGTCATATATCATAGCAAGTTGTTCTAGAGGGTCAGTAACTGATGAGTTGGCTTTTAGTGCCTTATACTGGTAGTGGTGTGGTCAGACTGTTTAAATGTTCCCAGAAGCATCCTGAATCTGTGGCAGATTTGACCAAAGTGTGTTTATGCAACCAATACAGTTCAGACGTACCTTCCCTTGAGCAACCAGTTCTCTCTGAGCCGCTGAAGCAGCTTTGACCAGAGCGCTGGTGGCGGCTGCAATGGACTTTGCTGCCTCCAGAATCTGCTCCTCAAAGTTCAGGCTCTCATCTGCCTCCTGTTTACAAGTACAGCAAGCAAATGTCACTAAAACAAATCACTAAACATGTCATATTCACCTTACAGGGGTGTGACGATCTGTGCCACTGCACAGTCCTCACAAATGTTAACAGGGCTTGTTCTGACCTACAGCATGAGGATAATTGTGTCAAGAATGGAGCAAAGTTTTAATGTTATTCTGACATTTAAATGGATGTTAACTTATTTTAAGTGGAAGGGTAGTATACAAAGCTAAAGTAGGCAGGATGTGGGGATATCATCCATGGAGTGAGGAACTGATAACTGAAGCAAACTAACATACACATGGAATGATCTACAGTAGGGGGAGGATAATATGTCTGACGCTGAGGCTGAGGTAACAGGGTAAGTGTGAATGGTGGGGAGTCCTGACACTGGTGGAAAAAGCCCTCTCACCTTGGGTTTGGTCCTGGGTCTCAGCTGCTCCAGTTTCTTGGCAGCTGCTTCAATGGCTGCTGCCGCTCCAAGCAGCTCATTCTCTGCAATAACAGTGGGATCCTCAGGGTCCACCCACTCTGTACCTGTGACATACAAACAACACAGTGACAACATGATTATATGCTATATTATACACTCTTCCTCAGATTTGCATTAGCTGAATATGAAAACATAGCTGAGGGGGATAGTGGGGATATGCAGAGGTGTTTTTAAGTATCTCTGCTCAAGCTCAGTCTCAAGTCAAATCGCAAGTTTTTATGAGCAAATTGCAAGTCAAGTCACAAGTCTTTCAGGTTTCTCTAAATGCCAGTAAAATCTCTTTGACTCGAGTCGGACTCGAGGCCAAGTCTCAAGTGGTTTACAGAAAGTGATAAAACCTCATTCTCTTTCATCGCTCAGGCAGATATTTTTGCCTCATCTATTAACTCAAGACATTTACTTATAACGATGCACGCAACAGGGATTCAGGTGTAGCTAATGTCTCTTAAATAGGACTTGAGGAACATTACACTGTGAAATAAAGCAGGGGGCTGCCTTTGGGTCCCATTTAGTGAATGATGCGCTCATGGCATTGCCTCGAATACAATGCAGTTTGTACTTAACACTTATAAGAGGGATCCCTGAAGATAGCTGTGTGAAACAGTAGAACCCTGAGGCAGCAGCTGAGAGCCAGTACTGAAAACAAGGCTTCCACTAGAAAGTACATATGAGGCCACCCTCTCCTAACTCTCAGCCCGATGGATATTTCAAGCAGCTGAACCTAGTGGCCAATATTGGAACTTTGCCAAAATATAGTTATGGGCAAAAGTTGGTATTACACAATGTCTCCGACTGGAGGCACTATTGAAGCTCCACATGAGGTACTAGACATTCTCCATGCCGGTGCAGAATGACTTGCTAATTTATGCAGTACGGTTATATAGAAATTTTGACTGTCAACTTTGTTTCCAACAACCAAATGTTTCAGCCCAGAATATCACTACTTTGATAAAATGTGTTTAACTTTGCATGCATGTGTAGAGGCATAAAGTAATCTATTTTTTTTTTTTTTATTGCCTCCTATCAGTGACCAAGGAATTGTAACAACATTGAGAGGTATAAATATCTTAAGTCACAGAGGAATAGGCTAGCTAATTAGAGATCCAACAGAAACATCTAGTGAAGAGGTAATATATCACCATGCAAAATACTAGTAAAATGATATAACACAGAGCAGGGGTCTTTGCAATAGAGCAAACAGAAATTAGAGACATTTTCCTCTTTGCTGCAATCAGAACAGAAATTGAGAGTGAGTGATGTATTGTGCTTTGTTGCAATGCCACAACCATATAAACACAAACTGTCTTGATTTCAGTTTTCATGTTTATGAAGATGTATGGATCGTTAGTCAGATCCTTATTCCAGAGCCATACAGAGTATTTTCAAATTGTAGTCCACGGCTGAATCTCACGAGGACACATTGAAATACAAAGGCTTCGAACAATTAGACAACTGTATCAAGAATTTGAGAATATTCATTACTTACATACTGACATTCCACATTAATTTTGAATACATACTAAAAATGTATTCATAATATAATGAATTAACTTTTAGTCCCAGTGATATATCAATTACCAGAAAATTAATTTAGCTAGCAGAGTCAAAAGGCCACTCTGAATCTTCCTCAACAGCTGTGTAAAGTTTATACCCCTTGGTGCTTTCAGCTATACTGCCTACAGCTATCCAGCCATATCAGACTCATTAACACAAATTAATAAGTGCATTGACACATTCTGTAAATAAAGAAATTAAGAGCTACTCCCAAGAGAAGCAAGGAGGGTGAAAAGTTAGGAATGTGGTTCTGTCACTGAAGAGGTCAAAGGTCAAGGTACCTTTCATGGCCTCAGCGGCCTGGATAAGCTCAGTGACGGAGCCAGCCACGCGCTTGGAGTAGTTGGCTAACTGCTGCTTCAGTTCATGGGTGGGCTTCTGGATGATCTGTTGGTGGAGGCAAAACAAAATAGAGACAGTCACAACCTTTCATCTCACCTCATATTTATTCTAATCGGGCCTTCTGGGCCACTGTATTGCACTGCATCACAGATGCTTAATATCGTACAGTGTAACACTCAAATCTCAGACTTACTTAACAGTACCTGTCCTCTTAAAATGCCATCACATGCTAAGCTGGAACATCCCGACAGTTACCGATCATCTTTTACTAGCTGTGAACACTGATGTCACTCTGTAAACTTTACAGGAGAATGTATAAACTTGTATTATTTCAGACGCTCACATCAAAGGTGTAATCTTTGCACAAAATGAGACAGTACATTAATACCAATAATGTGTATGCCTAATACCTAATAATGTGTATTAATGAAGAGCTTGATTTATTTTAAATATTGGCATCCAACCAATGAGGACAATCTAATATTTCAAGGAAAATAATGATTAATGTTTGAATTGTTGGTGCTCATATGTGTGTTTGGCTTTTGGTTTTGGCTGCAGCTGTAGTTCATGTCAGTAACTGAGTGTGTCCTCGATGGCCAGATCCAGGTTGGAGCAGTGCATGACAGGTGCAGGGCATTAACAGGGCTCAGTCTATGCCTAGCTCAAGTTCATTCAGATGTGTTGCCATGAAAAGACCGGAGCATGAATGTAGCTGCACAGGAAAGCATGCGCTGGGCCAAACTAATGCCACAGCCAAACACAAATCCATAGTATACATGCAAATGCACACGGACACACACCACATGTACCAACACATTGACACAGACACACGTTAAGACAACACATTCACACATGCTGTGACTACCCCATTACCTGAACTCCCCATGAATGACCTCCACTGCCAACAGTATTGGGCATAGGGAAATAGGACATATGGCATGTTTTGTGTCACACAACAAGATACACAAAACTCCATGCGACAACACTAGATAATGTTAATTGACCTGTGACATGAGGTTTAGAGGTGAGGAGTCTCACTGTGCGATGTGCTCATCTGATGGCAATCCAAGAAAAATCTAACTAACCATGTGTTCACACTGTGAGCAACACAATCAACAAGTCACCAGAAGTCTATTATTTTCCTATAGAGCTGAGCGACCAACAAGCTTGTTGTCTGAGAAAAGTTGGCCATGGCTGAACTGTTCATGGTCATCGGCCATCAACAGCCAATCCAATTTCTGCACTTGTTTGTTTGCCTACCGACAATCTATCCATGTTCCACCTGGCAAGTTCAAAATGGATAAGATGTTAATTACAGCCATTTAAAGCTTCCCAGTTCTCAACTAGTTTAATTTGAAATACTACAAGAATAAAGGTATCGAAAACAATGCTTGGAGAACAGTGATTTTCCTGTTCAAAGCTTTGTAGCTGCAGACCACTACATAGATGAAATCAGAGCCTGTGGCACCACCCACAATCTGTCAGAATAGAGTGACCAATCAAGGAAGTTGCTCAGTGTGAATGCACGGTCAACCTAACATCAGTCTACTGCTATATGAACTATGTTAACTGATCAGCACTCTCAGGCTGTGTCCTGACTTGGCTTGTGCGGACTACTTCGATCCAGGTCAAAGAGAGGTAATCTTAACATCATCATCCAAGATAAGGAGAGCTGAGCTGGTCTGGTGTTTGCTAATATGGTGCTGACACTGTATTCTGTAGGGTTGTTGAGATGCAAAGTATGTCCTGAGACATTCAACTGATGCAGCTCCACACTTGTGCAGGTCAATCATGTGGCCTACTCACCGGCTAGCACAGTCACCAGTAAGACACAACAGTGAAGGAACATAGAGCATTGGGAAGAGGAAAGAAAATGGTGGATCAAACTCATGACAACCTTTACATTCAAGATACAGTAGAGGTGTTTGCCTTTGTAACGATGCAGTGATCATGCTGTGAGATATTGCTTTGGTGATATCAGTGGCAGTTTGTAACTTGTCTGAGACCACACCATTATTTGTGACTATAAAAGGAAATGAAGGCCATCGTATACTTTCTGTGGAGAGAGAGATGTTGGCAGGTTCGTACAGACAAAAGGACACGTTTATGGTGGGAAAAAGTGCCGCATTGGCTTCGGATTTTGCAGTGTGAACAGGATCGCTGGCTGCACTAGACATAGCCATTTCCTTTTCTGGTTCACTGGTTTTGTTTCCATCTGCATGCAATTATATTCATTATTTAGATTGGTAATCCTCAAGATCCTGTTTATTTACTTTGTCTCCATCTTTGGTGATAAGCGGTCATTGCTGTGGTGTTTCTTACTGCACTTCCCAGAGATGACTTGTCAAACAAACAGTGTGTCCAGGGGCTTCATTTATAAAACTTTGCGTAGATTCCATCCTAAAACATTGCATACGCACAAACCTCAGAATCTACTTACGCAAGAAAATATTCAGATTTATAAAACCGTGCGGCGCACACCTGTACACAGTCTTCTCTTTATAAATACCCACCTGCGGTGAATTGTCCCAGTGTCCTCCCACTACTCCTCCCAGTGTCCTCCCACAATCATCCATAAATGGTCAATGCTAAATAGCTCATGAATATGCCAACGTTGTTAAGCAGCCTTTGTTGGACTATCAATGAGGGAAAGACGGAGAGACGGCAACTGCAAGAAAGGCGAAATTTGTGGAGTGTGAGATCGAGGTGCTCATCACTGAGGTTGAGCGCCGTAAGGTGTACTGTTTGGGGGCTCAGTAGAGGCATCTGTGCCTCATTGTGGAGAACCGCACACCTTATTAATAATAATAATAATAATAATAATAATAATACAAAGTGCTTTAGAAGACAAAATAAAAATGGTAGACAAACTGATGATGAACAAAATGATAAAAACAATTTAAAAACAGTTTAGAAGTTATACAACATTGAGCATAAGGAGCTACATATGAGAGAGTAAAATGAGGGGGGGTCTTAGCCCCTCAGTTGTATTTTTGCCCCCTCTGTTTAAGCTTTATGTATCTATAGAAAAATATTTCCATAGGTGTATGCTAGGGCGTCCATAGTAGCCTACTGAAACGGAGCGGAGGAGATCGACAGACAGACAGACAGGTCACTTAGTTCTCAGCCTGCTTGCTTTTCGTGGTGGTAAATACAACTTTCGGCCCTAATTCCATTCCCCCCATTGTAGAGAGAGAGAGAGAGAGAGAGAGAGAGAGAGAGAGATGCAAGCCGCAAACTGCTGTTTCTACGCGCCTCCCCCTGCTGATTTTGACAGAGAATCGTTATCGTTCATAAATTCTCTGCAGTGCTCCGTTCTTATGTGAGTGCTCTGATTAATAAATGTATTCTTTGATTTTGAACAGTAGCCTTATGTTGTTGTTATTTAGCCTTTCTGATGCTGTTGCATGGTTAAATCAATGAGTTTTATTTTATGAAAAATTGCCCCCTCGCAATTTTTAACAGCCCCCTCAGTCACTTCATCCTGGCGCCGGCCCGGTAAAATAATCAATAAAATAAGAGTTAAGAGAATGCCTTTGTATAAAAATAGGTTTTAAGTAATGGCTTAACAGATACAACAGACCACAAACCCTGTGAAAGCACACTTATAAAACTATGTTTTTAAGAGGACTGAGCTTTATTTTGTGATCTCCCCATCGGGCGTCGCTGATTCCTGTGTCTGAAAAACTTTGCGGTGAGCACTACGCATGGGTGAAAGGATGCGTAAAAGTGCGCACCTTTTACCGCATAGAATTTTTCTATAAATCCCGAAGTTTGCTGTAAAATATGCGTACGCACATTTCACCCCCGTTAACGCCACTTTTTTGTGCGTAGCAACCTTTATAAATGAGGCCCCAGTACTGTGACATCTTTTTCCTTGGATTCTTTGATGAGTTTCTGTAGGTGGTGCTTTTTTCTTTGTCTGTTTAGCTATGGTGGCTATCGCTGCTCATGCTAACTACTCAGTTCTTCTTCTATTTACTCCAAATAAACCGGAAATGTGAAACGCATCCCTTCCTGTGCATCAAAGGATTTCACACACAAAAGACCTACCCTACACCGGGTGTTTAGAACAGCCAATGTAATAGGTTTCATAAACTGGCTAGAGGTCGGATCGCTATTGTGTTAAATCAATTGGGACAGAAAGAAGCAAAACGGATATTTATTTGTGAGAATATGTCACAGATTATTACATTAACTACAATTAAATTATCTACATAAAGTCCATTTTCTTTGCTTTTAATTATGCAATCTTACTATTAGAAACAACTAATGAAGTGCACACACGAGTGGGTAAGGGAGCTATCCGATTATTGTGCCAGAGCATAAAACTTAAAATAACAGAGGGGCCGAGGCCAGGCTGCTCAGGCAGTATTTCACTCCTGGCTGTCCTCCAAATTAAGTGACATGGGGGGGAGTAGGGTGAAGGACAGGAAGCTTGTTGGTCTTCAGATGCCCTCCCTGTAACTGGATCTTTTTTCAGGGCACACTGGTCACCAGTACAGGTCCTGGAAACTGACTGCCACAGGCTATTAGCTTGTTCAGGTCAACCATAACTCAGACGTTTATTTAGTCACTTATTCATCATGACCTTGTCTTGAGTCTGGTTGTGGTATTGCCGGTGTCATGCAGGGCTGCAGAATTCTCAACAAAATTTCTAGTTTTCCATACCTAATCATAATATTCTTATGGGAATGGTTATAATAGGAAGAATGGGTAGCACTGTCAATAGGTGAATGTGTGTGTGAGGTTAAAGGTCTCTTACCACCAACACATGCTCTAGTAGTCCTAGGTATCCAGTGGCACATTCATTACCATAACGCAGTGCCCTGATCTGGACCTCCTTGCTGACCTCTGGGTGATAGGCAGCTTGCTGAAGGGGCAACAAGGACAGATATCAACCAATGCACTAAATGTGGGCAATATGAATGTCCAAAATGACTATTGCTAAAGGTCTTCTTACTTTGGATGATGCTAGTGGCCTACTATCACTCAACACCCCTCTCTAAATAGTATATGTTAGAGAGTTAGTTGACCAATGGAACAATCTATTTGAATGCCTTCTTGTCCTGTACCTTGCAGGAGTGCAGCATGTCAGCGATAGCCCTTCTGCTGAGGTTGGCGGTGGCAATGACATCCTCCTGGCGACAAGAGTTCCCAGCAGCCACTGCCTTGGCAGTTGCCTGCGTGATGCCTTTAGTCATGCGGATGAATTCTTCTGGCGTGGCCGTTTTAGGTGGTGGGTCCATGCTACTGAACGCCTGAGTGGGGAAAACAGGACGGTATTAGTGAGATAACTCCTTACTATTATTCAAACGACAGCCAAAATGTAGTATTAGTTATGTTTCCATCCAACTGTTGAGGAGATATTGTATACTTTATTTATTTCAGCTTTCTTTCTGCTTCAGGTAAATGTAAAAACTTTTTTGTGATACTGAAAAAAATCTATTGAATTTTGCCATTTCCATTCAGCTTTTCTTATTTGATAAGTCAAAATTCACATGTACTGACTAAATAAATAAATACTATAAATAAATACTAAATACTAATACACTATTTCTAATGTCACCCATTTCATCTTCTTATTCTCCCTGCCTTCTAATTAAAACACTAGTTTAAATCAGTCCCTTGAGAAGATAAGCATCCTTGGATGTGGTTACTCACAGCCAGCTCCTGCTTAATGTGTTCAATAGTGGCCTCCAAAGCCCTGGTACCCTTGGTGGCTTCGTCTTCCACTGCCTTGACCGTCTTCAGCAGCGAGGTCACGTTGGTGACCATCACCTGCAGCAATCAGGATAGACATTATGGCATTAGCTTACACTGGTGGCATGCCAAAACTGTTCAATGATGCATAAAGATGCACTGTGGCAACGATAGATGAGAGGGAAGAAAGAAAGATGAGGAAATACAATGAAATGAACAGTTGTTTTGTTTGATTGTTTAAAAAATGCTGTGAGCAGTTGTATAAATTTGTGTATACCATGATCTATAAAGCACTGAATTTGTGTAACTGTCTGAATGTAAAGTAGGGTGTTGCTGGAAAAGAGCATGGAGCTCAGTTGACTTTGCCTGGATAAACACGCGTTAAAATAAAAATAATGTCTGGTGTGAGGCAGTATTTTGTATCTTATAAAGTATCTTACTTTAGCGGAGTTCTTCAGCTGAAGCATGGTGGGGTCGTCATGAGGTTTCCCCGCCGCCCCCTTCGTGGCGCTGATAAGGTCGCCCAGGGCCTTGGCAACATCTTTCACTGCGTTGATCAGGACCACCTGCAGGGGACAGCACACAGTATTTTGTAGATTATTTTGATATGTTCATTGAGGGACTATTCAAAATTTGCACCAAGACAGACAGTGTTCCTACAATCTGGACCTCTGGGTCCAGAGCACTGCTGGTTTCCTATTCTGTCAGGTAGTTTTCATTCTAGCTGTCTAATCAGGGACTGGTTTGACCTGGGATGCCGCTGGTATAAACTGTTTCATTGATTTAGAGAACATGTAATTCCAACAGTATGGGCCAGAGCAGACTGAGAAGATACCAAATGATTGGACAAATGAGAAATGTAACCAGTCAACCAGCCACAAGCCAAAATCTTGAGGTCGTCTTTTCACCTATATGGTATTTGAATTGTATATATACTGTTATATAATTATTTATATATTAGCTATATTTCCCATTGCCAACTGACAAATGGCCCATGTTTCATTAAAGTCATATGATTAAGCGGTGGTGATTTGACAGGAGTTAGGAAATTGAACCCAAGTCAGTCTGCGCAATGCCTCCACCCATATGTCCAATGTCCTGTGTGGTGCCAACACTGATCTCAGTAAAGCCCAGAGTTGGGCTTATATGTGTCTGGTAAATCCAAGACAAGATCGTAAACAAAAAACTCATAAATAAGGATGTGAGTGCAGTTTGACAAGTCAGTGTATATTTGTGGTTTTCATATGCTTGTACTGTTAGGCAGTGAAATGAAGAATTGAGTGGCAGACTGAAAAAATATAATCTTACTATTTGCAGTTGGTTATAAATATCAGTTCTGGAGTATAAGGCAGGACCAAACAGAATTTGAGGGCTGGTTAGTGGAGAGAGGCTGCTTCCTTTATTGGCGAAAAATCAGCTGCACTTTCAAATCCAAATATGTTCATCAGCTTCACAGGCAATTTTGCATGTCTGGCTGTGACTGCACCGCCCTCTCTAGGAAGAAAATGTAAAAGCTCTAAAAGAATTCAGGCTCCACTGCAATTATTCTGTGATCTCAAAATACAGCAAAATGCATCCTTCCTCTTACAAAGTTAATGATAATATATTCTGGGAAAAAAGAGCAGATAAACGTGCAAAGTAAAGGAAGGATGCACAGTGATGAAATGAAAAGATACTGAAGAGGACATGATCAGATACAGTAGGGAAAGAATAATGGGCCTTGATTTCAAGGAGTTGGGAGAAAAAAGCAAAAAGAAGAAAAGAAGAAGTGATGCCTCACTATGTTTAAAGCATCTTACAATAGTACAATAGTATCTTCTGCATATAAAGTTTGCTTTCATAAAAAGGATGAAGTTGAGGTATGGAATTGTGAAACATACGTGAATGATATTATCACTTAGTTGCATATTTTACATTTTCTGGAGCACATACTATTACCTCTACCATATCTATATGTGTAGGATGTGATGTAACTCTAGTGCCCATGTGGAAACTTGGTTTGGATGTTGGAGGAAGTGATCACCTTAAAATTCTTAAAAAAAATCTAAATCTAAAAAATCTTTACTGGTCTGTTGGTCTATTCCAAGCAGTAGTGGTAGTTCAGATAGTGCGAATGCATTTTGGATTTATTTTTTTATTTTGGGGATTGGAAGCATATTTGCTCGACTATCCGATGAGGTAAGCATATATATATAAAACAATTATTAATAATAATAATAATAATAATAATAATAATAATAATAATATATCAGCGATGTTGTCTTTGTTTTCTGTTACTTCAATAGATCTTCATCTGGCTATATTTGCAAGATGGTAAACTAATGATGTGACATTTCTACTCTAAATCCTTTGTCATCAATAAAAGGTAGAATTGTGTTTTCTATGACAGTCCTTGATACAGACAACACCTCTAATCTCTAATCTGACAGTTTTCTGACAGGCAGTTCTCCTCTTATCCCTACCTGGGTTTCTGGGTCCTCAGCACCCAGGCTGGCGGCTCCCAGCTTCACTACATCAGCCAATTTGGTAATGGTGGAGACAGAGGACTGGGCGGCCTGGGCCAATTTCTCCTGGCTGGCTCCAGCACCTGACACCAACAGCTTGGTGTCCTCCACCAGCGCCTTGGCTGTCTTCAGGATGTTCTCTCTGGGTGGATAGAGGTCACAAAGTCACCAACACGGATTGAGGATGTTATAGAATAGTAATAGTATAGAGGAGAAATTGACACTCCCAATATATTCTGCATTTGGATTTCCCCATTTAAAACTGTTTCTGCAAATAGTTTTGAGTAATTCACTAATACTTACTAATACCTGGACATTATTTTGCAGTTATTAAACAAAACATGTTCATTTATGGAGTGAGGACCAAAGTTGCCACATATTGCATATATAGTGATTCAGTCTCTAATAAGAATATAGAATTATTTACATATTATGCAATAATAAAAATGTTATAAAAATAAAAATACAATAGATAAATAAAAGATAAATAAAATAATCATTTTAAAGGGTAAAAACACTATTGAAACTGTCAGTTGCATATGTGTATATAACCCTTGTAACTATTACATTTCCTGCAGCAATGACCCAATTTCCAGGGATTATTAAAGTTTCATCTAATCTAATCATGTATAACATGTTATCAAGGGCTATGACATACTGCTTACTATGGCTTACAAGTTATTGCTAACATATTCCCATGGGGGAAATCTCTGTAATGTTTAAGACCTGTGGTCGGCGAAGGTCTCGGCATTCTCTCTGTTGAGAGTACCAGCAGTGGCAAACATAATGGTGGTGTCGAGGTCGGCGATAATGCCGGACACAGCGCTGGCCGCCGTGATGCAAGCCTGCGTGCCCCGGTTACCCGCCTGGAGGGACGCCAACACGTGGGATACCTGTAAGAAAAAGAATATAATATGACTGGAACTGATATTGACGTATGGAGGAGAGAAACAGGTAACAATTACATTAACCATGTCAAACGGAAAATACCCAGAAACACAAGAAAAGACCTAGCAACAAATGTTAATTATTTGCAACTATAAGTAATCACCTTGCAAGCAACTATTACCACCTTAGTGCTCACTAGTATTAACTTTGCAACCACTGTAAATTACCTAGCAACCAATCATTGACACCCTGGCAACCACTAGCATTCATATAGCACCACGTAATAACTAGCAAAGATTAGTTATCACATATACATATATATATATATTTCACATGTTATTACATATTGTTCAATGTATTGATGACTATTGAAAATGAATTGCTTGCTTTCTATGTCGTCAAATTATATTTGATGACATTTAAACTCTTTCTAATGAGTTTAACTTTTGAACTGTTGAAACTGAAGCAAGCACACACATTTTCTTGAGAAGATTTTACATTTCGTAGTCTTATGTTTGCAATGTATCCTGATAGTTGCTAGCAATATGACAACATGGCAGTAAGATATGTTCACATATTTATTTCCTTCATATTCTCATGATCGTATTTGTTGTATATTTCATATATCCTGATATTTTATGATTTTTCTGTCATTTCGTACTTTATATATGGGTATATTTTCATATCCTATCTTTTCTTTGTCTCAGTGTATTCTACTGATATTTTGCACACCCTGCATACATGCTGTGATTCATGGATTTTCATACTTTTATTCATATATTTCTATATGTTCTAGTGTTGTAATTGTCAGTTGTGGTGTGTTACATACTTTCAATTTGCTCTTATTTATATTTATTTATACTTATTTCTTTGCTGTATCCTTTTATTTGCTGCTGCAACAACCTAATTTCCCCACAGGGATCATTAAAGTTTCATCTCATCTAATTTCATCTTAGTTAACTAGACCATGATTCTGTTTGTGAAGATCAATACAATATCATCATGTACAAAACGACAACAACATAAAATGTTTTGTCATACATGTAGTGGCATGTTACTGTAACTTTTCCAGATTTTCAGGCCTACTTCCTTCTCAAAATCAAAAATATGGCTATCAGTAAGTAAAGTGATTTTTTTTATCTGACCTTCTCAGAGACTTTGCGGGCACTTTCAATCAGTTCCTTCTTGGTAAAGGTGTCGTTGGGGCTGCACTGCAGAGCTCCAGCTTTGGTGACCAGGCCGGTACAGCTGAAACCCAGCTCGCCTACCTGCTTCTTAATGTGGGAACCAATCTGCACATGAACACAGGGAGACGGCGTCAGATCAACAACATCAGCAACTTGGTGGAAATTGGTGGAATGGTCTATGTAGTGTGTCAAATGCCAAGATGTTATGGTGAGGTTAGTTCTATTTACTTCATCATTCTCTGCGGTGATGGCAGCATATTTGGCCTCAGTGGCCAGCTCTCCAAACTCATTGGTCAGCTCGTTGGCCAATCCTCCCAGGTCATCTGGGTTGGTGTTAGACTTGGTCACCTGAGGACAAATGATTAACCAGAACAGTCTATTTCCAATAGCTTCTAAGTGCATCCACACCAAATAGATCACTTTTAACAAACAGCAATCAGCACATACTGAAGCGCTTTTCGTGGCTCTAACTGTTAAAAACCCATAGGGAACACTGCTAAAATTAAAGTATTTTTGTTTTTACCCCCGTTAAAAGCACTTAATGGTATGGTGGTAACACATACAGACACTCCACCAGCCTCCCTTACCATCTCCTGCACGGTCACGGCAATGGCCTTGGCCGTCTTAACCATGGTGGTCTGGTAGTCAACGAAGGTGCCGTCGGGTTCATCTCCAGGCACATCTTCCATTTTATTGATGGCCTGGTTAATGGAGTCTACCATGCCACCCACAGCACCCGCTGCGCTGGCTGCCTCAGCCATGGTGGCACCCAGGTCATCTACTGCCTCCTTCATCATCTGCACTGACTCCTCCAGGGCCTCCTGGGTGTGGGCCGCCTGGAGCAAGAGCAGAGTTTGGATTAGATTAGATACACTTCATGAAAAACTGAATTGGAACTGCACAGGAATACAGAGGTCAACAACAAATACAAAGGGGGACATAGGAGACATGTTTATCTGCCTCAGCAAAACACAGTACAAGACATCATCATCCTATGTTGCGATGTCCTCATTAAAAACCCTAACATCAACATCCACAAGACGATCGGGCCTAAGAGACGATCTGTTCTTTGCCAGGGCTCCTAGACATTGGAACGACCTGCCGGAGGAGCTCAGGCTGCTAAATCTGTATCATCTTATGAATGACTTCTGAGAACCCATTTTTATAGACTTGCTTTTATGTAATGCTTAAAGCTTTAATGACCTCTGTTTTATGACGCCTGCCTTGCTTTTATATTGGCAATTGCTGTTTTTTCAAGACTTTATAAAGTGCTTTGTGGCTTTTTTGAATGGTACTATATAAATAAATAATTTAGTTATTATATTATTCTTAAACTGTTATGAGAAGCCAGATGGCCACTGTAGCCACTTCTAAGTTCAGCAAAAGCACAATGCAGTAAATGTCATATTGCAGCACCTCTGCTCTGTTTTGGCCTACAAAGGCTGAAATAAGACAGGGGCTTCATCTGCCCAGGTTACATTACTACCTCATCTAGCAGGCTCAACATTACATTGACATATATGTCTGCTACCTTGGGGTTTCCTCCGGCTTCCTTGGCAGTGTAGAGCATCTGCAGGGCTGACTCTGCTAAGGTTTTGGTCTGGTCTAAGACTGCCATCTGCTGCTGGCTGCTGAGGATCTTCGATGCTGTACCAATGGCTGCCATGATTAGGGGCTCAAAGTAGCTTGCCATCTGAGATACCTGGAACAAGTGGGCGGGAAAGAAAGAAGAGCCGTAAGACTAGGAAACTATGGGTTATAAGGCACCAATACTAAGTAATAAGCATGACTACAATGATTTTTGAGTTCATTTTCTGAAAATCAAATTTCTTTTAGACACTAGGTTTAGAGTTGCATGTCTATAAACAGGATAAAGCTCTGTAGCCTGGCTTCACAGACATATGAAGCCAAGTTGGAAAATAGTATCTCCAATGAGAGGAACATTATGGTTTGGAAATAGGCTTAACCCATGTGCATGTAGTCCTATTCTGCCTTCAGCTGGACCATAAGCATGTAAGCAGTTGTAACATATCAGTTCTGTAGTGTTGGGCTCTGTGTTTTACCTTGTGGCCGAGCTGGGAGGCCTCGGACCGAGCGGCAACGGCTACAGGTTCAATTAAATTACTGATCTGATGGACCGAGGCAGCCATCTGCTCATGGAGAGCCTGCAACACACACACACAGGCTCATACAAGTGCAGTTATCTGCTATTTATGTATTTCTATTGTTTATCCAATTGCATTTTGATGCTTTGACAATACTTTTCATCAAACATTCATGGCAAATATATATGTAAAATTAAAATAGCGAAAGTGTATGTGTCTGTCTGTACCTCTTGAGAGATATCCTCTCGGGGTGTGAGCTGCTGGCTGATGGCAGCCAGGGAGGCTTGGTCGACCTCTCGGATGCAGCCGTTCAGCACCTCAATAGCTTCATCACACTCCCTCTGACCAGGAGCCTTTTCTCTGTACACACACACACACACACACACACACATATTGAGATAATCTTAGAAACATTTTCTTTGGGGAAAACAGAATGAAATACATACAGTGGCTAAAAGAGAATGCAATATCTATGTTTAAAATCTGGCACTGGAACCACTATTATAGGGTTGATACATATAAGATTAACTGAACTACATAAGTCCCAGAATTTGTCATTTGAACCAAATCTTCATAATCAATGTGCTCAGAAAAAGTCACAAACTAGGACACAGCATTTTGTACTGACATTTGTCAAACTAGGGCTAATGGTATGTTGTGTCTGCCACCTTAGGCCCATTTTGGTCTTTTGTGCATGTGCTGTTAGGATTATGGAATATAGGTTTTCTTTTTTTTAGAAAATTGTCTTCTCATGGAACATATCTAAGAAATCCACAATATGTTGTATCAAACAGTTCAATTTATTATCAAATTATTATTGCCTCTTGATAGTTTTGTGGACTTTAGTTCTGTCAACATTTCAGAGTGGATTTTGACAATTTCTGCCTGTCTAATTCAGCAGAAAACAGTACATAGTAGATGTGCTGCATTCTATTAGCATTATGTACAGTTATTGCTTTCAAATAAAAAATTCTGTAAATGATCAAAAGGCTACTCCACAAGTATCACAAGTATACCAAATGCAGCATATTGGCCAAATATTAGTCCTTGTATGTATCAGCCCAAAAAGTCCCAAAACAGCCACATTTTTCTGAGAAATGTGGGGTCTGACGGTATAATGCCAGAGGCAAAGAGGTCTGTCAATATGATAATATCAGCAGATAATTACATGGGTGGCTCAGAGGGTGCAGGGCTATTTCATGGTATGTGTGTATAAAGGTGGATGGAACAATAACATGTAGGCCTTTTTAGGTATGTTCCTTTGCCAACCTGAGTCCATGAAAAGGTTGCATGAGCCTGTGGAAGTGGGCTGGTCTGAGGCATGGAACTCCCGGGCTGAAATGAGTCCCACTTCGACCCAGACTACTACTGCTGCTACTAGTACCACAACAACTACTACAGTTATAACTATTACCAATACCAGTACTACTACTACTAGTACTATGGATTAGTACCATGACTACTACTAGAACCATTACTACTACAACTACTACCAGTACTACTACTACTTCTACAACCACTAGTAATCCCCTAATAACAACCTAGTGAGTCCCTAGCAACCACTAGTAATAACCTAGCAATCACCTAGTGACGACCTAGCAACCACAAAGTGAGACTCTAGCAGCCACTAGTAATGACCTAGCAATCACCTAGTGACACCCTAGCAACAACTAGTAATGACCTAGCAATCACCTGGTGAGACCCTAGCAACCACCTAGTGAGACCCTAGCAACAACTAATAATTGCCCAGCAACCACCTAGGAACGCCCTAGCATCCAACAGTAATCACCTAGCAACCGCCAATTGACACCCTAGCAACCAGTTGGAATCACTTAACAACCACTTGCAGTGACCACCAAGTCAACAAGACTGTGGTCAGCAAGCACACACACATTTTCTTCAGAAAATGTACCTAATCTAGTTATTATCATTATTATTGTTTCTCTATTTAACACACGGTATACCTCATGTTGGTGATGAGTTTCTTGATGGAGTCAGAAACAGTCCTGGAGTGTCCGGCCAGTACCGACCACTTGGGGGGATCTTTGGGGTTGACAGCCAAGGAGCGTGCGGTCTGGATCAGACCAGTAGAACTCTCCAGCATCGTCTTCGCTGCTGCCACGATGGGCTCCATCGCTGCATGACCCTGAGGGAGGTGGCAGGGGGAGATAATGGAAATCATGGTGAAAAGTCAGTGGACACCTGACCATCACACCTATATGAGCTTGCTGGACATCCCATTCTAAAACCATGGGCATTAATATGGAGTTGGACCCCAATCTGCGGCTATAACAGCCGCCACTCTTCTGAGAAGGCTTTCCAAAAGCTTTTGGAGTGTGTCTGTGGGAATTTGTGCCCATTCAGCCAAAAGAGCATTTGTGAGGTCAGGCAGTGATGTTGGACGAGACGGCCTGGCTCGCAATTGGTGTTCTAATTCCTCCCAAAGGTGTTCAATGGGGTTGAGGTCAGGGCTCGGTGCAGGCCAATCGAGTTCCTCCACACCAAACTCGTCTAACCATGTCTTTATGGACCTCGCTTTGTGCACAGGGGCACAGTCATGCTTGAACAGCAAAGGGCCTTCCCCAAACTGTTGCCACAAACTTGGAAGCGTCCAATTGGCTAAAATGTCTTTGTATCCTGTAGCATTAAGATTACCCTTCACTGGAACTAAGGGGCCAAGCCCAAACCCTGAAAAACAGGGTGGCTGAAACACCTGAACTCAATAATTAGTAGGGGTGTCCACTGACTTTTGGCCACACAGTGTATAAAACACTAAATCAACAACAACTAAGGTCTTCCAATATGGGTCCCTGGGGCTAAATCTAAATTGAGGTTTGTGCTCTAATGCAGGTCTATCTGGGGGTCTGGTACATGAAAATGTCAGAGAACCCCTGACCTTATGCACATAATGTACAGAATCGCAGGGCTTCATTAAAATGAACCACCATGTTAAATAGTTCATATTATTACAGTCCTGCAAACATTATCAGTGTCACAAGAAATATTATGGAACTGGGAAGTCCTTTGGAAGCCATTTCAAATGCCACAAAACAGCTTATAACTGCAAATGTGAGAATGCAGTTATGAACTGATTCAGGGCTGATTCATGTCATGATTCATTCATGTGTGGACCGGTGTTTGAAGTGGAGATAGTGGTGCAGTGACCGGCAGCATACCTCAGGGCTGATTTGGGCAGGAACGCTGGCAAACTCCGGGTTGGAGGCAAAGGCAGTCAGGTTGTCCACAGCTTCTATCAAAGGCCCAGTGGCAGCCTTACACTTCTCTCTGTTCTCCTGGTTAAACGCTCCATCCAAAGCCTGCACAGGATTAATTCTATTTGTCATGATTCCAGTGATATGTCTTTGGCACTAGATAGATAGATCTCATCATAAGCTTTCACTTGATAGAGTCTCTGTCAAAGTAAAGACACAGTTCAGCTCAATGACGTGGGATAACCCTGTACGTGATCATCATTAACTTCCACATCTATTCAGACATTTGCTTTCATGCAACATGGATAAAAAAAAACCTTCTTAGGGCTTCACACTGTGCAGCGATGAGGATTTGAACACAAACCTTTATGGACTTCACCAGGTTGGCTGTGCTGTTGGCCACCTCTTTGGCTGATTGGACAAACTGCCTCTTGGCAACAGGGTTGGGGGTTTTGGAGGAGGCCAAGCGGCAGGCGTTACATAGCGCAGAGGTGTGTTTTGCAACAATGGTAGCTGCAGAGAGCACCTGGGGGAAGAAAATAGTGGACAGAAGTGAGACAAGTGGATAAAAGACTGATTAACCATGGTGGACTAGATTGATTATGACAATAATAGTCAAACTGTACATATCGGTGTGGCACTGGTGTGAAGTTGATACCTACCTGGGACTGGGTGCAGGCTGGATCCACCAGGTTCTGGCAGGCCATTTGAATGGACTGGTTAGCCCTGGCAAACTGGGAGGGGTCCACCAGGCCCTTCTGACCTGCTGAACTGTTGGGGTCTGATACTCCCACCAGGTAGGCAGCCTGACAACATGACAACATGGACATCACTGGTCAGTTTACACCTAACTGACAATCACCACAGACAAATCAGAGTCATTTACAGGATGAAACCTTCAACAATAACCAAGTGTTGATTTTATTGATGAACATTTTGTCTCACATTAAACTTTGGGCATTTTTTTTTGTTTTTGTGAGGATTTTGTGAAAACATTGCAAAAGATTTTAATTAATTTAATGCATTCGGTCAGACCATTTTCATTTTGCTTGTGCTGTACCTTACTAGGCCTATCCTCAATGTCGCTACTCTCACTTTCTCTGTTGCCTTCTCTCTGGCCATCACTTCGGCTTTCACTCTCACTTTCACTTTCATTTCCAAAGTCCTGATCCTTTCAATTATGTTTTATGTTTTCTCCATCACTATCCTTTGACTCAATCTGAAAATCACCTGTATCTCCATTCATAACGGTACATTATTTCTCTTTTGTGGAATTCTAAAATGTAAATAATAGAGTTTATTTTAATTTATAATAGCATATTACATAGCAACAGGAATTGCCATCAATGGAGATGAAATATTTTTGTATACATTCTATGACATGTCCTATGTTTAACTATGTATGTACAAAGCATTGCCACTACAAACTCTACAAAATGATCTGAGGACAATTATGCTCTATGCTATTCTATTCCTATAGGTGGCACAATCAGAAGTGAAGATAAACATCCCCCCCTAATCATTATAGTTTGTAGCCTATTGAAGGACGTATGATTCCTTTTATGTTAGAATTGTTTTAAGAGCAAAATAGCTCTTACTTCAATACTTCAAAATAGCACGATATGTCATATACCTAACATGATGTTGCGCATATGAATATACCCACGATTCAGTGATGGGGCCTGTGAATAATAGGGAAGAATGACCACTGCAGCCCAGTGTTGCCTTTTTCCAACTTTCAAAAAATCATGTGTATTGTAGACTTTTTCATTTGGATCACCACACATTTTTAGAATTGAGTTAATTGAGTAAAAAGTCAAATACTTGTAAAAGTATAAATATTTTCCCCAGAAAAATATTACTATGGTACAATAATAGGTAATATTACACTGTTTTAAACAAATGAAGGATACGTTTTTTTTTAATTTGAATTAAATAATCGTGTATTGGCAAGTTATAGTCAGCAAATAATGAACTTAATACCTTTAGAAGCACTGAATCATACTTCAGAGAGCAGTTATGTAAAATAATCATAGAGGATGAGGTCAGTTTATATTCCTCTGAGATTTACCATGGCAATAGACAAGCCCATGAACACACAAATGTCATCTGGTTTCACTAAGTGGTCTCTTTTCGACTACAGAGTCTGATACTACAATAATGTTTTTTTACCTGTGCAGCTGCTTCAGTGAGGCCACACAAGGCTTTGGAGCCGCCACTGACCGAATCACCAAACTCCGGCAGGTTACAGTTCTTGGCGTTGTGGGAAATGCCGGCCATAGACTCACCAAGGACCTGTCAATGGGAAATGAGAGGTGTTGCGAAGACAATATACATAGACCACGTCGTTCTCTGAGTGATACGGAAGAAATGAGAGGAGGGAGAGAGAAAGGAGCGGTGTTTTCTCCTACCTTGGAGTTCTCCATGACGCTGTCGATGCAGTCGAAGTAAGAGAGGTCATTGACGGCTTCAGTAGGGTTCTCCAACATCCCCCTCACCGACTACACAGATGGGACACAGTCGCAACACATAAGCTAAAACTTTAAACAACTGATTATAGGCATATTGCCCAGCTGACTAGTGAGGAAAAGGCTAACATGCATTTTGAAAGGAAAGCATATTATTATTATCTTCATCATCCTGGCGTTCAATGGAGAGCTTTAGTTTCCATGGTTTCAAATTTAAAGTAGAATTTAATATTTGATGACTTTGGTGACCCCTTGAGTTCCTTAGTGGTACTGTTTTACATCACTGTTGCATAGACAACTCACCACTTGCTTCCCCTGTGAACTACATCCACATGTCTAACGCTGCACTGCACACTCTATCCTCCAGACTGCAGGGCTGCCAGAGCCATGACGTCCGCTTCACCACCTGCACTACTCCCTCCCGCAACACCACTCAAGAGTCTGTCACCGCCCGGCTCACCATGCACGCCGGGGCTCCCCCTCAGTGATATCCCCAACAAAGACAAAGATGCACCTATTCCTCACCCCTGCCTCTCACTCTTGCAACATAAATAAATGAGAGCAAATGGTGAAAATGCTCAGTTTTACAATTTAACAAAATGTTCTTTTAGAACGCCTATTTGCCTAGCCTATAATGGTTCGCACCATTACTTTTTCTCCTTTCACTAGTAGGCCATATTATTAGGCTTATCGTCATTGCAATTAATGCAAATTCTACTGGGATACTTTAGTAAGTAAGCAAATAAAATATATTTGTAGAGCATATTTATAAACAGAAGTTTGACCAAACCGCTGTAAAAAGACAGTTTGATACAGGCCTGAGCTCTACATTTGAAGTAGGCTAACCTAACCTTTGCATAACTTTAGCCAATGTCACATTGTGATAAATTAACAAAAATATTTTACTTCGACTTATGAAGTTGGGTCGGAGAATTGTAACACTGGTGGGCTAATGTAACCGCGATGTCCTGGGTTCGAATCCAGCCCAGAACCTCTGACGCATGTCATCCCCCCTCTTTCTCCCAATCTTTCCTGTCCCTCTATCTACTGATAACTGTCCAATAAAGGCAAAAATCCCCCCCAAAAAATGATCCCACCAGATGAGCCTGGTCCTGCTTAAGCTTAATTAAACCTGCTTTCTGTAACCAAATTCCCTGAAAATAAGCCTGGCTTACTGAAATAGGCCTGGCTTATCCAGTAACCTTGCTCTGTGGAACAGCCCTCTGGTTAAGAAAGTTATCCAATATACAAAAAGCAGGAGGAATAAAAGCAACAGAATACAAGGGTAGAAGAGGGGGAAAGAAAGGATGGATGGATGGATAAAAGGTAGCTACCTCCAGCTCTCTGAGAGCGTTGTCACACTCCTTCTGGCCTGGAGCTTGCTGAGTACACATGGTGATGAGCTGGTTGATACTGTCTGTAACTGCCCTGTAGAGAGAGAGAAAAAGAGATAAAGAAAGAGAGAAGAGAGAGAGACAGAAATAAATACATTTGATCCACTGATTAGAATTTGGCAAAACATTAATTGACAAGTTATTTTACCAATTTTACTCTATGGCAGTGAAATCTGGGGACCAGAAATATTGAGATAAAAAAAACCTAACCAAAATCTAAACAATAACTGCATAGCTGAGCTGTTTTCAGGTGCCGTTTTTAGTACAATAAAGTTCTTGGAACAAAATGCTGCCAGTACAAGGCACAACAAGCCAACTCATCACTAGGTGGCAGATACATTTGTAACTGTCTTGAAGAAATCTAAATAAACCCTAAACTCAGCTGCTACCAATCTCTGGAAAGAAATTAGAATCCGGCGGAATAGCTTGTCTCAGTAAAATACAGTAAAATAAAATCTTAAAGTACCAAATCAGAGATCAACTGAAAACGTCTAAAAATTACATGCACATCTCTGACAATTTTTCTGACAAAAAGTAACAAAGATCTGTCTGATCAGTCAAAAAAAGCCTCCTGTAATCCCTGAAAGGACATGCTGATTTTTTTTATTTGGATCCATTTTGTTTGTTAAAGTAGATATGTAAAATTGTATACATGTTGAGTTTACTGGGGAATAAGATGACCTTACGGGCTATCACAACACTGAACACACAAAATGGGTCTAGTTACTGTACTTACTGCCACTATTCACAGTGCAGATGAAAGTACAGGCTACAATGAGCCACAGAACCACTGATTGCCATGTAATCATTGCAAATAATTCTGTGTAGCTAAATCAATCTATTGAATTATACCTCTGTCACGGCTCCAGCCCCGACCCCAGGGTTTCCCTATGTTTTTACCTCCCCTGTCTGTCTCTATGTCTGTCTCTGTGTGTGTGTGTGTGTGTGTGTGGCGTGGGTGTGGCTTCCTCTCCCGGCCCTGCCTCTCCTCCACACCTGCCGTCTATCAAGCCATCAGCCCAGCAGTACTTAAACCCCGGCTCTTCAACCACTCTTCGCCAGATTATTCCGCCAACTACCGTGGTAGTCACTCGCTCGGCCGCTCTCGATCACGATCACGATCACGATCACGATCACGATCACGATCACGATCACGATCACGATCACGATCACGATCACGATCACGATCACGATCAGAGTTTATTCCCTTGTGTGCCTCCGGGTTGTCCTAACTGTGTGTTCTTGTCTTCTAAGATCTCCTGTTTGCCTCCTCACCGAAACCCACCAGCCTGCCTGTCTCCCTCGTTCCTGCCTCACCTGCCTGCCCCAGCTCCTGCCTCATCTGCTTGCCCCAGATCCATCCAGCCTAGCCTCTGCACCCCCCCACCTTCCCATCACCTGCTTCTTCAATAAATCCTCTTTTTCCTACTCCCTTGTCGTGGTCTGCATTTTGGGTCCAGATTCAACCGTAACCCTGACAACCTCACAGACAGTCATCTCACTTTCAAACTCGATGATGTAGTAAAGCATTGTTGAATGAGACATTCATTCAGTACATACTGAATACTTGAATGAACTCGAATGAACGCTTCAGTACATATGTATTGTAGTTTCCATGACTTACCAATACTCGCAAAAGGTATTAAAATGCCCTGCCCTCTATTGACCTAAAAGGTGAACAGCACTTTAAAGTTAATGTGTACTGATAATCTATTCCTCTTAATCCAACCTCTTTGACCACTGCACCACTGTTGCGCCTTTGGTCACCAAAATACCAAAATAGACTGGACACACCCACTTGCGCCCTAGACTTTAGACCTGCACCTTGCCTTGATTCACGAAAATACAGCCCTACAGCTCTTGAATTTGTAATTACTTGTAAGTTTTCCAAACAACACTCCCTTCTACCTATCTTTTCCTATCTCTGACACACAGGTCGAATTAGCAGCAATATTACTTTTCCAGGGATGCACCAACAGACTTCGTCATTGCAAATACTAGTGCCAAGTACAGAGAGAACTTGGGGGTGGCTGATGCCTCAGATACCTAACAATGTCATATCAGAATTGTGTGTCTTTGGTTAGACCCTTGTCCCATTCTTCAGCATTTCATAAAGACTCCAGGATTTAAGAAGTGCACAAAAAACAGGAAATAATAGCCTAAAAAAAATCAACGCAGTAAGCGAACCATACACTACACACAGCCCTGCAAACAACTGCCAGGAATAATTCCATAATTGTAATGAAGGATGGTGTCTTCTCTTACCGAGCAGCAGCTGCCAGCTGGTTCTTGAGGTTGGGTGAGTTGGGGTCGGTGGAGAGGGCTTTGGCCGCCAGCAGCAGCTTGCTAGAAGACATGGAGATGGTCTTCAGGTTTGACACAACCTGTGTCTGGTCCTCTTTAGACTGAAGGTGAGGGGGTAAGAAGGAATTAAGTTAAATTCAGCATCTTATTGCATTGCAATAGTGACTTTGGTCTATATATGTACAGTATATATGCAGTTTTGTTCTCACCATATATAGATTTTGTCAAACCACATCAGTGACTCACTGTTAAATAAAATCCTGTGGCAATGAAATGAAAATGATAATTCCTAAGAATTTTCTTTATTACAGATAGTTAGAAATTAATTAATTGAAAGGTGGGTCAACTTACTCCACAGTCTGTTACATACTATGCCAAGCATTGTGTTACAATAAGCCTAACCACTGCAACTATGGTACATCACGTAACATGTGCATCTCTCTTGTTGTCAGAGAATATCTCTCTCTTACTCAATGGATGGCCTGCTGATCAAGTGGTCCAAAAAAATCCTCTGAAAGTAGCCTCTACATTTTGCTGACCTGGGATGTGCCAGCCATGTCAACGCCAGCCTCGAGGAAGTTGCTGAAGTCCTGCCCAAATTTGCTGGTGGACCTGGCTAGGCCCTGGGTGGTTCCTCTGGATGCCTGAACCAGCTCATTGGCTGACTGGTTCAGACCAGCAGCTGCCTCATTCAGCTGAGCCTGAACCTCCTGGAAACTCCTTCCGCTGGACGGGAACTACGGAGGGCAGATGAAAACCGCACATTTTTCCACACTGAACTTGGGCTGCAGTTGTTCACACAAAGTCATTCTTAGAGAATAAAATACATCTAAGTTTGATGCTTTGGTGTGCGAGGTAAACAAACATGCAATCTGCAGTAAGTAAAAGTCTTACTAAACATTAGAAAAGACAGAAAACAGCCAATGCCAGCCAACACTTTGTAAGAGTAAGGTGTGTTGCCTTTGGCTGCAAATTTAGTATAGAGGAGGAATAAGTGCTCACAGAATCAGCTAGTAGTGTCTTGCTGGCTTCGCCCACGGTGCGAATGGCGTTGTCCACATCCCTCTGGCCTGGAAGGCAGTTCACACTGCGGTTCAGGGCCTGAGACACTGCTTTAGCCACCTACAACACATACACATCGTATTTCCTATTTTTCATACTTTTCACTCTTATATTTGTACTTGATTTTGAAGTCCTTGTGTTTTGCTGTATACTATTTTGCGACTGCAACAACCCAATTTCCCTGCAGGGATCAATAAAGTTGCATCTAATCTAATTAGTGGGATTGCTGTGTAAACAGCAAACCCACTATTGTAATCTTGCAGGTTACACAGCAATCCCACTATTGTAATCTTGCATGTTTATTAGTGGGATTGCTGTGTAACAGCAAACCCACTATTGTAATCTTGCGTGTTTATTATTATTCTTCCGTGCGCCTTTTGCATTGATCCCTATGGGTTTTTTTTGCTCACCTGTAGCGCGAAATCCGCTTGTGCCACATATGTGGTTCAGGTATCGAAATATGCCGAATTATGCGACGGGGTGTGGAAATTAGTAACGGTGGCAGAAATTTGCACGATTCACGAGTTATCGCAGATAAACACAAGTTTTAAAAACGCGGTCGGCGCGTAACTTGTCCCGCAATTTTCGAGCTACATGCACGTGTCATATGTCAAAATTATGTGGGGATTTATGCTATGTCTTTTATAAGAGATACTAGTACTTTAGGAATTATGAAGTACTTTGTACTCCCCATAGACTTCCATGTATTTGAACTCCCATAGACTTCCATGTATTTTGAACTCTCCATAGACTTCAATGTATTTTGTACTCTCATAGACTTCAATGTATTTGTAATGCAACTGCATTCAACTTTATACAACTTTCAAGTACTACTACTAGTACTACTACAAATGCCGCCATTTTGGATCAAGGCGGCCATTTTGGATCCAGACCACCATTTTAGATCCAGAGAGTACACCTTAGCAATCACATAGACCTCAATGTATTTGTAATGCAACTGCATTCAACTTCATTCAACATTCTACTACTACTACTACAACGCCGCCATTTTGGATCTTGGCAGCCATTTTGGATCCAGACCACCATTTTAGATCCAGCTAGTACACCTTAGCAATCACATAGACCTCAATGTATTTTAATTAAACTGCATTCAACTTCATACAACTTTCAAGTACTACTACTAGTACTACTACAGATGCCGCCATTTTGGATCCAGGTGGCCATTTTGGATCCAGCTACTACACGTTAGCAATGACAAATTAGACCCTAGCAACAACTTATAAACAACATAGGATCCACCTAGGACACCCTAGCAACCAACTATGACACCCTAGCAATGGCCTAGGACACCCTAGCAACGGCCCAGGACACCCTAGCAACACCCTAGCAACGGCCCAGGACACCCTAGCAACACCCTAGCAATGGCCCAGGACACCCTAGCAACGGCCTAGGACACCCTAGCAATGGCCCAGGACACCTTAGTGACCACCCAGTACAACAGAGTAATATATACTTTGCGGTTTGCCCGTACAGCAATCCCACGCATTTTCTGCGGGAAATGCATTTCTAGTTGCTATTATACTTGTTTTATTCCCACTCTTTTTACAATCTGCCAGAGTCCACTGTGTCTCTTCAACTAACGCAGTGGCACCAGTGATATGGCCGCACATATCTACTGCTGGAGAGACCTGTACCAGTCTACAGTCCAGGTAGGACAAAAAAGTTGACTGTATTCATTATTACAATATCTTGGCTTGAATAGGCCTACTTGCAAGAATTTAGTTAAAGCAAAAGATCCCCTTGTGTTAGCAGTATTATAGGATGTGCTGATGTGAAGAACTGGATGGCCTAAGAATATCTTCAACGAAGTTCAGACCAAAATGATGTCCTTACTGGCCCATGTCTCTAGACATATTCAGTTGTCTTTTTGTCATTTGAGACACTGTCAGCACATCAAGCCTGCATCTAAGAATTTATTTTAGGTGTGTTTAATTCATGTTTAAACTTAAATGGCGGTTCAGACATCATCCACTATAATTTCTCCCTCAAGTACGCTGCCTGTCTTCTCCACTTGAAAATCAAAGGCTCAGTCATGAACAAAGCTAAGTCATTCAAGTTCCCTTATTACCTAGCCAACAGGCAGATCAAAATCAATCAGATTTATCAGTCAGAAATTATCCATGTGTATTCCATACGGTTCAGATGGCCACATTGTTAGTACACAATCAGCTGTTCACAGTCATTGTTGCCCCCCTCTCCTTTCCCTCTTTATGTCTGTCTAACCTGTGCCAGCCTCTGCTGACTCTCTGGGTCTCCCGGCTTGGCGATGGCCCTCTTGGTCTCCTCAATCAGGTTGGCTGACTTGTCCATGACGTCGGCAGCACAGTCCAGCATGGCGTCGCGGGCTTGCGGGTCGGCTGTGGTGGCGCCGACTCCCCTGGCGGCCGAGGCCAGGGACCGCAGGGCCTGGGCAACATCTCTGGCCGCCATGCCTAGGATGCACAGGAGAGACCAAGAGGGTGAGGAGAGATGGTTATACACATGCAGAGAAGTATGTCAGAGAGATCAGGTCCTAACAAGGTCCTAACAGTGTTGATTAGAAAGATAGCCAGACAAATTCTCCAAAAAAATGAATCATTACTTTGCTTTTAACCGCTCAAATAAGCCTTAAATATTGGCTTGTACACCCTGAGAAATGTGTAAGCTAAAATGTGTAGATGGTGTTTTAAATGTATCTTTGCCCTCCAAATAAAGGTTGTGCTTAGTTGTGCTTTATATACTATAAGTATATTATACAGTGAGCACCAGTGTAATTCTTTACATGTAGCCTTAAAAATGTCTGACAAGGAAGAAGGAAATACAGTGAAGGCACCCAAGAAACAGACCAATGATGAGGAATTGGTCAAAACAGAGGGAGGAACAGAAGGACATGAAAGCCATGAAGACAAAGCTGCAGGAAAAAGGTCCTCTGTTGGGTGGTGGGATAAAAAGTGAAATCTGAATTTGAAGACTGTTCATTTGCTATCTATTCCCCAACCCCTCTTTCTACACAGACCAATGGCTGTTTGTTCGACAGGTTCAGCTGAATTAAACCCAAACTATGTTGGTTAAAGTAAACTAATGTTTGGCTACAGAGTGATATGGTCTAGCTGACATCCATATTGTCCGGCCAGTATCAGCAGACATCATATTAAATTAATACACAATTGATTAACATTTTCTTTTCCAGTTTTTGTGATTTATGTAGTAGTGTAGTGGATGCTACAATTTAGCTTAGCATCATCTGAAAAGTCACAAAATACTGGACATAGAAGTTAAATTGTCAATCAAAGTATTTAATTTGCCAAAAAGTTGATGTATTCCTTTAAACACTGACCAACATCTTCAAATCCAGTTTAGAAATTACAAGGATACGTTCTTTAAAATTCACAGTAAACTCTTGTGCCTCTCTTGTTCCCCATCCACCAGTATCCTGACAATGTATTTTGACAGGCATGTTACGATCCGAGCTGTCTTCCACGTTTGGTTCGTGTGAAAATGTATTTTCATTTGTGTAGTTGCTATATGTTGTTAATGTTGTTGTTAATATGTTGGCCAAATGTGTCTCTGACCACCTCCAGAGGTGGTGTGGGTGATCAGCTGGATTTTATGTGTTTTTGAGCTATCTGGTTGCAATCCGGGAACACCCGGGATGCAGGTTAATGCCAGGTATAAAGAGAGAATGAATGAGTGAGTGAATAATATGAGGTTCTCCAGAGATGTTTTCTACTGCTGTTGTCTAGGTATGTTCATGTTAAACCTACCTGTGTAGTTTTCATTGCCCTGGGTGGCCTCGCTCAGAAGCTGGGCGATGGCCGAGCTGACAGCCTTAGTGCTAGTGCCCAGATCCTGAGAGCACTTCTCCAACTGAACAAGGAAAAACATGATAAGAAGATGTTTTCTATAGTTTACCTAGCACTTCTCTGTTGCACGATCAATCTATGGTCACAGGAATACTGTAAGGGCACTAAGGCCTTGGCTTTGCACACATCATTTTGGTCGCTTGTAATGTTGGTGATGTAAGAAGCTCATTCTACTGTTGACCTAATTGGAAGTCACTAGCAAAAAGCTGGTGACAAAATCTAAGAAAGTGTGTGTATGGTAGCAGCCTCTCACCGTCTCTCCAGGCAGGGGTTTGAGCTTCCCCTGCTGGGCCGAGGCCTTGGCCTCTTGCATGTCCTTCTCCAGACTCCTCACCATCGAAAGAGCATTGTCTATCTCCAATGGGCCGCATGCTTCCTGAGCCTGCACACATACGCACAATCAATACAATAGCAATATAATAGTTATGACTTCAGATCTTATTCATAGTGGCTGATCAGTTAGTATCACTATTACAGCATAAACACGAAAAAAGCCGGGTGCACACAACCTGACTACCTAAAAACCTAACATCTCTATAGCACTCACATTAAACAGCCTTGTTTCCTGTAGTTTCTTGTCTGGCCGATGTAGTGGTGGCACACTAAACGATGTGGCTCAGATTGGGTCACACAGTAAAAGATTCATCACTTGAACTTGGTTATGAGGGATCATAATACCCTGCTGCCTCACCAAAACACCAAAGGGCACTTTGTTTTTCACCTGATTGTGCTAAAATGGAGCTTGAGAAGGAAGAGTGGTTGGGGAAATGCAGGTGGCATGGGTTTCTGTTCTGCAGAGAGAGCTGGAGGGAAATCATAGAGCCCAAATAATGTTGTGTTGCTTTCATTGAGTCTAAATGCTGACAGAACACAGGGGCTACCTGTGCCCTTGGATATTAAGTGCCATTCTACTAGGAGTGTATCTACATCATGGGCTGTCTTGAAGGGAGATCCACTGCTACCTGGGCTTCACCATGTACCTTTGCCCGTTTCTACAGGGTTAATGTTGCTTCTCCCCACAATCTTTCCAATGCCTTCTGCCACCTGGCATGGTAAGCACTTCCTTGTGACCTTGTTTGTATGAGACATCCACTGCTTTCTGCCTCTTCCGCCTGGCTTCCTCATGAGCTGTCATTAGCTATTGCTGCTTACTGTTCTCAAAAATTGTCACACACTACCAGAGCGTTGCAGATAAAATCAAACATGTTTGAATGTCTCTGCTTCTCTGACCTGACCCCCTCAAACGTCACCAAGCTTCACACAGAGTTGCTCCGATGTGGGGATTTTGTCTGGGACAGCTCAATCAGCCTAAAGTCGCATAGTGTGCACCTGGCTTAAGTGATTTGCCGGTAGTTTTCAGTATTCGTTCAGTATTTTCAGTATTTCAGTATAGAAATTCAATATTTCGTTTTCAAGTGAAGTTAGACCTGTTAGTTAGGCTATCAAATTCTGGAGCTCTAGCTGTGAAACTATCAAGATCATCAATCAATTCCCCTGCTATAGTATATAATATTAATATGTAGTACCTTCTGTGAAGCGGTGCGCAGCTCAGCCAGGGAACTGGCCAGGTTCTTAGCACATTGGCTGAGCTGCATAGCCGAGGCCTGGTCACTGATGGTGGGCACTGTGGCCTTGGCAGCAGTCACCATCTTGGCACCGGGCTGGCATAAGTGAAGCAGAGATAAGCTACGACCACTGGACCACACACAATTCCACATGTTCATGAAGAAACTGGTGACACCCTGACACCCTATGATATTGTGTAAAATAATTAATAAGGTCAATTTGTTCAAAATGTCATAATCAGGCTAATCATAATTTCCATTTTCGTTCTTTTTTTTTTTACTGTTGACCTCTTTGGAAGTCACTCTGTATAAAAGAGTCACAGAAATGACTAGAATTTAAATGTCATTTTTGAATGAAGCAGGGTGTTGCTGGAAAAGAGCATGGAGCTCAGTTGATTTTCATCTGGATAAATAAATGTTAAAATAAAATAGAATAATTATACTTAGTGAATGAAGTGATTGTGATGTAGCAGATTTTTATGTCTGACCTGGAGGAAGTTTTGGCTGGCACCGATGAGGGTGAGCTGAGCGCTGGGGCTGTCTGGCTGGGACTGGCTGCCTCTTACACCCTGAACCAGCTGTGGGATCTGCTCAGCCACCACCTGACCACACACACACACACACACACACACACACACACAGGACATGGCATTTTTATAATCTTGCATTTGATCGTAATTAAATATTATTTGAAGT
Source organism: Hoplostethus atlanticus (assembly GCA_034670405.1). Taxonomy (NCBI): domain Eukaryota; kingdom Metazoa; phylum Chordata; class Actinopteri; order Trachichthyiformes; family Trachichthyidae; genus Hoplostethus; species Hoplostethus atlanticus. Next base: position 389,890 of record JAXDDX010000202.1, read on the forward strand.
GGATAAATTATCTTAAGGATTGTTTGATTTGTCAGTTTGCTCTTTTTTCTTTTATTTCTTTAAATAAAAATTGTATTTGTAAGCACTTTTGTAATTGGTATTATGACAATTAAAAGTTTTAAATTAAAAATATTCTCCTTCAACATTTGAAGGAGAAAAGCAACAGGTGCTGTAATTCATATATATCTTGCATTTCATTCTTACATTTCTACTTAATACATTCCAATCATCAGTTATGTTATGCTTAATATCACCATTTGCTCTATTCTTGTTTATATTTAAATTGTCTTTGTTGTATCCCAATTGATCCAATTTCCCCACAGGATCAGTGAAGTTCATCGTATCTCATCTTATCTTAACAGTAGTGATTGCAGATCAGAGGTGGGAAGTAACAAAGTACAAATACTTAGTTACTGTACTTAAGTAGAGTTTTCAGGTATCTATACTTTTTACTTGAGTATTTATTTTTCAGACAACTTTTTACTTTTACCCTCTACATTTTAACACAAATATCTGTACTTTCTACTCCTTACATTTTCAAAACAGGCTTGTTACTTTAGTTTTAATGCATTTGAGGGGAATTATCGATTATTTTTTATTTTTGCGTCATTGCGCCATCATTACGTCAGACGTAACAACAGGAAAACGACGTAAAAGAAGTAAAAGCGGGAGACGAGAGGGAGAGTCGACCGCGGAGAAAAGGTGTCTAGTGAATGTGATGTCCGTGCAGGGAGAACTAGTAGCGACATGGATGAAAGTGAACCAGCCGACATTGCCGACGGAGCAGATTCAGAGAAGCAGGACATTCCCCATCCATGGCCTTATTTAAGAGAAATGTTTGAAGTTGTCGGCTCTAAGAACACTACTATTACTTTTTACTTTTATACTTTGAGTACATTTCAGAGCCTGTACTTTTTGACTTTTGCTTAAGTAAAGAAGTTGAATCAGTACTTCTACTTTTACCAGAGTCGTTTTTTACATAAGTATCTGTACTTCTACTTGAGTAAACAATGTGTACTTTTGCCACCTCTGTTGCAGATAGGATGCAACATACAAGGATGCAAATAGAGAATGTGAGAGTGTAAAATAGAGAAAGAGAGAGAACTAACAAAGTCAGGAAAAGGGAAAGAGAGAGACAGGCAAAGAGAGAAACTATGTATGGAGGAAAAAACAACCTCAATGCCACCTGAACTGTCAGTAAGGTGAAGAAGCAAAAACCAGGAAGTGAGGTCTGTTTACCTTGCAGCTCTGGACGAGCTGCTGCTGGGCAGCCAGGTTCTTATTGGACGAGGCGGCGTGCTGGGCGGCAGCAATGGTCTGAGTGGCAGCTGCTGCAGCCTGTTTTGCCGCATTCTGGCAAGAAATAGGGAGATAGAAATAGAGAGGTTTGTTGCTCGTTGAGACAGCTGAGAGATGTTTTCAATTTTTTGAGAATAAAGAAAAAGTCAACATAATGAAGCTTCAGTCATTAAACTGACTAAAATTTTGAAACGTTTATGAGAAAATAGAACTCATTCATTTACAACAGAATTTATTGAAGAGTATTTTTTAACTTGAACTCATTATTTGGTGCATAAAACATAAAAAGTGGCTTCCACTTGTACTGATGTCATCTAGTCCTCCAGAACCAGCCTACAGTCAGTATGCACAGAGCATTTCTGATTTTCTCAGACTAGAAAGAATGGATTTTGATAGAGAATTTGAAATGTAGCAGGAGGAGTCATCAATTTTTGAGTGACTTTCCTGTTGATGGGCAAATATAACTGTGGTTGTTTGTAAAAAATCATATGATATGATATTTTCACTCTGGTTGCTCAGTGTGAGTGCATGGTAAGAGGCTAAGCCATGTGAAACCAACCACCATGGACACTATGTTGCTGTTGCAAAACCCAATCAGGCCTTGTAGGTGTTGGGCGGTAAAGCCGTTCAGTACAGTTTGTTCTCTAGATCCCCGGCTCCATCTCCTTCCCTTTTACCTCCAGCTTATTAACCAGACGTTTCTTGATGGCGTTCTGGGCGGCGGCGTTGGTGGCCATGCGGAGACCCTCGGCCGCCTCCCGCAACTTCTGTTGCTGCTCCTCGCTGTCAGGGTTAGCTGCTGCTCCCTAGAGTGACACACACATCCAACATCATATATGTCATATTTTATAGTTTTCCTTCTTACAATTCTTAGTTTCCTCTTACAATTTGCTGCTACAAGAACGCAACTTCCCCATGAGGATCAGGATCAGTTAAGTTTCAGCTAATTTCTAACTTACAGACATGCTTGAAAGTTTGTGATCCCCTTGTGCAATTATAAACATTTGTTTTAGTTTTCACTATGAAATGCTTATTTAATCAAAATGTCTTTAGAGGAAATTGTGCATGTAGTAAAATGGAAAAAAGGGAATTAGTGCATGTGCAAAAATAAGTGAACCTTCTCTTGCAGTAGTTAAATCAATAAAGTATAATCAGGTGAGTAAGTAATTGGGTGTGACGTTAACCAATCAAAGGTCAGATCTTTAGAGAGGAGTTTGTGTGGCACTCCAATAAATACAGGTGAGAAATCGGGTCAGTTTTGCATTACCCATGCAGATTAAAACTAGTAAAAAACAACTCAAGAATACCACCAAGATATCTATAAGCCTCCATTACTGCATCTGATGTCATTGTGCATCTGTCAACAGTAAGAAAAGTGAATAGAAATGGCATTCATGCAAGGGTAGCCAGACAGAAGCTTCTTCTGTCTAAAAAGAAGAAAGGCGCCTGTCTTAAATTTGCCAGAGACCACCTGGAGAAACCTGAAGATTTCTGCAAGTCTGTTCTCTAGACAGATGAGTCCAAAATTGAACTGTTTGGTCACAATCAAAAATGCCATGTTTGGCAACAACCAAAAACTGGACAGTGTCATGGTCTGGGGCTGTTTTTCTTCCTCTGGACCTGGATGACTCAACATCATTAAGGGAACTATGAATTCTGAGGGATACCAGAGAATTCTAGAACAGAATGTCAGGCCGTCAGTTCGAAAGCTAAAGCTAAAGATGATCATAAGCATTTAAGCAAATCTACCAAAGAATGGCTCAGGAATATGTTTTGGATTGGCAAAGTCCTGACCTAAATCCAACTGAGATCCTGTGACAGGACCTGAAGCGGTCAAGTTCTGTAAGGAGGAGTGGGAGAAAACCCCCCAAGGAAGATACCAGAGACTGATCAGTGGCTATGGGAGACTCAAGGTTATATAAGTTATATATAAAGTTATAAGTTATATATAAAGTATATAATATTTATTTGCGCATGTTCATTATTTGAGAGGTTCGAGGTTTAGATATTGATTGAAGGTCTATCTCCTGTCCACCGACGCTGGTCATGTCTGCGTGAGTGAGAGTACATGAACACAGTCTGCTTGTGTGTATGGGTGTGTCTCCCATCTGTTTCCAGGCTGCAGTGTTGGCATCTGCATGGTCCCCCACCCTTAGGATGACACCGACTGAGCTGGTGTTTGCTGTGGAAGCTGGGCAGGGTGTCCCCTATTGGTTTCCAGGCTGCAGCTGGGAAGTGTTGTTCGTCTGTGTCCTCACTCCTAGGATGACGCTGACTGAGCTGTTGTTTGCTGTGATGCCCCACATCAGATCAGGATGTCCCACCCAAATAAACTATTATGTGTATTCTGTATACTCTGCTTGCAAACCTGGCATCTATTGCACGCCCGACCGTCCTGCTAGGTGGATCCCTCTCTGAGTAGCCCCTCCAAAGGTTTCTTCCATTTTTTTCCTAAAAGGGTTTGTGGGAGTTTTTTCTTATCTTCTGTGAGGGTCCAAGGCTGGGTGGTGTCGCGTTTATTGTTTTCACACTTTGGCCATTGTGAAGCCCTTTGAGACTGTAACTGAGATTAAGGGCTATACAAAGAAATTTGATTTTATTGTTCCTCTATAAGATTATTACTCTATAACAGTGGTTCTCAATCCAGTCCTCAAGTACCCCCTGTCCTGCAGGTTTTAGCTCCAGCTCTACTCAGGCACACCTGAACCAATTAGACGCTTCATGATTTCATGATACTTTAATTGGTTCAGGTGTGAGAACCACTGCTCTATAATAAATAAATAATGACCACCCCCTGTAGGGTTCACAAACTTTCAAGCATGACTGTATATGTTGAAATTTTGCACTATCTACCCTTTCAATCAGTGCCAATAGTCTGTCCGAATCTGAACGAGATTACCAGCATTCTGTACTGATCATACTAGTAAACATTACATTCATGCGCACATACAGACAAACAGCTGTTCATACTGGAAATACAGATACAATACAAGAGAAACATGGGATGAACCTTAGCAGCCTCCACCATCTTGGCGGTGGCATCGGCCAGTAGCTTAGCAGCAGACAGCAGCTTGCGTGAGTTCTCCAAGTCCGACTCGCCCTCCGCGTCCATCTTGATGGCATTGACCAGATCGGAGGTAGCCTGGGCCAGGATACGTGCCTGACGCACCATCTCACCTGGTGGACAAGAGGAAAGTGAAAGAAAGAGAAGAGAAAGTGTTTACACCATTATCAATCGATGATGTTAACTGCATTCAGTGAGTTATTTTGTGATGAAGTGTTGTAATTTACTCTTTTGGTGTACCCACTTTCCCTGAAACCTGTCTACCACTTGTCTACCACTACTTCAGTTTATGACTTCCTGCATTCCCCTACTGTTTGCTAGGTTATTACTGGGTGGTTAGTATTTAACAGTGGTTGCTAGGGTGATTACTAGTGGTTCCTAGGGCTCCACTACTTGTTGCTAGGGTGTTACGTGGTGGTTGTTGGACAATTACTAGTAAAAGTAGCAGTCATAGTAGTAGTCGTCGTGGTATTGCAGCCTAAAATACTCATGTGGCCCAAAAAGCAATTTCCCCATAGACAGTCATTAAAAAAGACACTGCTCTAAAACTGTTCAATGCCACACAAGTCCAAAAAAAACACAAGTTATTAATCATGAAGGCTGATTCTTTTTGAAAAATCAATCAGAGCCGTATAAAGACATAATATTGTGGGATGTCATCTAGCTTCTCAGCTCTGCCTCAGGAACCAGCAGGCATCCTCACTTCCCCTGCCTGATTGAAGCTATTATAAAGTCCTCTTCGCTTTTATCTAAATACACATGAGTAACGTTAGTCCACCAGGATTTTAGACATGCAGAAGAACTGTGCTTGTTCACAACATTAGCTCTTAAGATAACTAACTTAATGTTAGTCAGACAGGCTATTACTTAACATACATTGCATAGATCTATATAGCAAACCCAACTTGTCTAACATTAATTGCTATTTAGAATGTTCGTATTTCGTTTGTAATGTATCTGTATGTTCTTTTCTATTTCTATGTATTTCTAATTTAATTTGACTGTGGTCCATGGATTTATTAGATTTGGTCACCCGATTTGATTAGCTGTCTCTCTTTAGTACAGACCAGAGTTAACCTGCTTCATACTGGTAGTGACTGTGTGTCTAGCTACCAGTCTGATTACATTGTGTATGTTTCTATAACTAGGGAAAAACTAACCCTACATCAGATTTTCATTCACAGAATGAAAGATTTAATGAGCTGAAATGTTGCAGGGGCAGCAATAAACAAACTTTTTGTTGCTAAGCGACTGCCTCTACATCTAAAAGTCCAAGTGCCAAGAAATACAGACAAAAGCAAAGCAAGAACATAGATAGAACATAGAACATTTCTGACAGGGCAAATTTTTATGCAATTCTCACACAGAGAATTTCATGTATTTTTCACTCAATTCATAGTTTTAAGCATTTCTTTCATGCTATTTCTACTTCTTAGGTATATTATAGGTCTAATCACTTTACACTTTGAAAACATACCCATTGTTAAAGGGGTCCCTGACAGAAAAATTTGAGAATCAGTGGCCTAAACTATGATGAGTGATAGTAGGCTCCATGCTAATACTTTAGCATACACTATGTTATACCCCTTTCACACACAAGGGGAAAAGGTAGAAGGGGAGAGGATTGGTGCATTGGTTCAGTTCATGTCAGTGGAGCATGCTGATGCCAGAATTAGATGATGTGCTAATGCAAACCAGAGTACAAGAGTCCAACAATGGCAACTGGCGGAGGCCTTATCATATTGGCCAACTTCCTGTAAGTCACACTAGACTCAAATTTAAGAACAAAAAAAGGTATACCCAGTTTATATCTGCTCATGAAATAAAGCATAGTAAGCTGAAGGCGTACAACACTTCCCCTCACCACTGCCCTGACTCCCTTCCACCTACCAGCATCTCCCATGGAGCTGAAGATGTTCTCGGTGACATCCAGGATGCGGTCGGTGGCTTCCCCATGGCGTCCAATGGGCTGGCCTCCACTGGCATACTGTTTGATGTGTTGAAGCAGCTCATTGAGGGCCTGGGTGACGCCCGTGGCAGCCATGCCCACCTGCTTCAGGAGGCCCTCGTCACTGGTGGCGCCCTGCGAAGCCTCCACGCAGCCTTCTACGGACTTGGCCACCAGCTTTCCTGCTTCAATGAGCTGTTCCTGGCACACGGGAGAACTAATGGTCGGGGCCACCACCTGGAGATGGAAGAAGAATGTTGCAGAGATTTGAGTTGCAGAACAGGCAAATAGGGGATGCATTGGTATTTTTAGATCCCAATGTCATATTCTAGGCAGTAGGTATAACTGTATGACCAGTGCATGGGTAGATATAGTCAAAGTGTCCTGGATTACCCTTGTGCAAGCCACCAGTTGAGAGGTAGACAGAGCACACTGAGTGGCTGCAGCAATAACCCGGTTCTGCTGGGCCGAGTCCTCCGTCTTCTGGGCCACATTCTTGGCCTTCAGCACAAGAGCTGCTGCAGCATTAGCCACAGCCTTAGCCAGCTGCATTAGCATGTCCTGCCAATGGCAAAAATACACATGATAGTTAGCAGTCAGTGCTAATTAATACTAAGTTATACATGGTTGAGAAGTAAAAGTTATTGTGATTTTATTCAACTTCCACCACAGTGTACACTAAATTGAAATCCCAAATAAAGATGTATGCTAGGAATTAGAATGTTTGACATTTTGTCTTTTATCGTTGTGGTCAATGTTGCTTTCTGATCCTTTGTACTCATCTCCTCTTATTGTGTGGCAAGAGAATCATGGCATGCCATCTATCAAATTATTTTGATATTCTAAATTAAAAATTAAGGAAATTAAATCTAGCGACCCAACAAAAGAGAGAAAGTGAGAGAAAAGACAGCTGTCTGCTGTCTGATGACTGAGTTTTCTGTTCTCACATCCCAGGGTAACACATTTGAAGTTTAAGAATTGAAATATTTAGCAACTTTTGATTTTATTCATGTCTATTGCATCACTTTCACCATATGGATACAGCTGGAATTTCAATTTCATATTAAAATTGCTATGTATATTGTACACTTTAACCATGGGGAAATTCAGAGGGTACCTTTTAGTAGACGTATGGGCAGACATCTCCAACATTTACTGAATCAAAATCCCATGAAATATAATAAAAAAGCTTTTGACAATGCATATATTTCTTTCTTTGTGTATTTCCAAGGCAGTCTTGGCCCTCACTGAGCTCAGTGCTACTGCTCATTGATCAAATCAGTTACCTACAAATACAAATTGATCTGCTTTTAAAACCTTCTTTGGACATTAAAGGCTACGAACCAAGTGATGCTTGCCTTCTAAACATGGGAATGAACAAATATGAAGTTTGTAGAAAAGCTTAACCAAAATCTTTTAATTTTGCTTCAAATGTTCTAGAACTGAACTGTTGAATGAACTGTTATAATAAAAAGAAAATAGGATTGTAATTTAGTGTGCATTAAATTTCATTCGGTCTGTACATTTACAAGCAAATGTATTGGTTACTTGTAAAACAAAAACCTAAATGCATGCAGAATGATGAAAGAGTTAGAGAGGGTAATGCATGAGCTATAACCCCGGTCCCTGTTGGCTAGCTCAAACTCTCGTAACTGGAGTCATCTGACAGTAGTCTGGAATTAAGATAGATTTGATTATTTAAGGAGGATCTACAAACGATGATTGGCCATTGAGAGTGACTGATTTGTCTTGAGGACACATGTGTTACCAGCATTTGACTACTAGAGGCGACTCTCCACCTTGCACCAATGAAAGATCCTTTACCTAGAAACTGTCCAATGTAGATGCAAAAAAAGAGGGGTTATAGTATACAACCTCATTATACCACTAAAGCCATTGAGGGCATAATAGTCATTGACAATATAATATATATAATATAATATAATATACTAGAAATGCATTTCCCGCGGAAAATGCGTGGGATTGCTGTACGGGCAAACCGCGAAGTATATATTACTCTGTTGTACTGGGTGGTCACTAAGGTGTCCTGGGCCGTTGCTAGGGTGTCCTGGGCCATTGCTAGGGTGTCCTAGGCCGTTGCTAGGGTGTCGTAGGCGGTTGCTAGGGTGTCATAGTTGGTTGCTAGGGTGTCCTAGGTGGATCCTATGTTGTTTATAAGTTGTTGCTAGGGTCTAATTTGTCATTGCTAACGTGTAGTAGCTGGATCCTAAATGGCCGCCTGGATCCAAAATGGCGGCATCTGTAGTAGTACTAGTAGTAGTACTTGAAAGTTGTATGAAGTTGAATGCAGTCGAATTAAAATACATTGAGGTCTATGTGATTGCTAAGGTGTACTAGCTGGATCTAAAATGGTGGTCTGGATCCAAAATGGCCGCCAAGATCCAAAATGGCGGCGTGTAGTAGTGCTAGTAGTAGTAGTAGAATGTTGAATGAAGTTGAATGCAGTTGCATTACAAATACATTGAGGTCTATGTGATTGCTAAGGTGTACTCTCTGGATCTAAAATGGTGGTCTGGATCCAAAATGGCCACCTTGATCCAAAATGGCGGCATTTGTAGTAGTACTAGTAGTAGTACTTGAAAGTTGTATGAAGTTGAATGCAGTTGCATTACAAATACATTGAAGTCTATGAGAGTACAAAATACATTGAAGTCTATGGAGAGTTCAAAATACATGGAAGTCTATGGGAGTTCAAATACATGGAAGTCTATGGGGAGTACAAAGTACTTCATAATTCCTAAAGTACTAGTATCTCTTATAAAAGACATAGCATAAATCCCCACATAATTCTGGACATTTTGACATATGACACGTGCATGTAGCTCGAAAATTGCGGGACAAGTTACGCGCCGACCGCGTTTTTAAAACTCGTGTTTATCTGCGATAACTCGTGAATCGTGCAAATTTCCGTTACTAATTTCCACACCCCGTCGCATAATTCGGCATATTTCGATACCTGAACCACATATGTGGCACAAGCGGATTTCGCGCTACAGGTGAGCAAAAAAAACCTATAGGGATCAATGCAAAAGGCGCACGGAAGAATAATAATAAACACGCAAGATTACAATAGTGGGTTTGCTGTTACACAGCAATCCCACTAAATATAATATAATATAATATAATATAATATAAAACATCACACATACACTGCAGTGTTTCCCATAAAGATGTTGTGGAAGCCCACTACAATACTAGACTGGCACAATAACATGCATCACTTATTGTACTGCATTGTACACCATTCTTTCCACTGCTGACTCTGTATATCCTACGCAAACCAATTGGCCACCACCAAAAATAGCCTAAAAACATAGGCAACACATTGTACCAACTACCTCTTGGTGAATGTTGAGGCTGACCTACCTGGAAGTGTGGATCAGTGTCCGTCTCGCCAATGTGAGACAGCAGCTCGCTGCTGGCCTGGCCAACATTTCCTGCAGCCTGCAGCAGGTTCTGACGAGGCTGCAACCCAAAACACTAGATTATTCAACTGATCGGAAGGATATTACAACCTCAAACTGAAACAAGAACTTGGCAGCTGTCAAGCTAACTAACCTGATTAACCTGAGTCAATCAGAGTTTCATGGAAAGACTTCAAGTACATGAAAGAAATGGTGTGAAGTATAAGGATCAGAGTGAGCATCAGGGTGCTCCAAAACCAAAACCAGTAAAACGCAGATAATATGACAAACATGCACATATATTCCTTGAGTCAGTACCTCGGTGTTGGCAGGCTGGGCAGTCTTCAGCATGTCGGAGACGGCAAAGGCCAGGTTCTTGGCGGCACCCAACAACTGCTGACCATTTGCCCCTTCATCTTCCATGAGGGCAGCCAGCAATTTGACACCTTTGGACATCTCCGTCAGGTTGGAGGAGATCGTAGTCACGGCGCAGCCCACTGCCGTGTAGTCGGTCTCTGCTGGGTCACCTGGGTACAGGTAGATGGATTGGAGTTTATTGGACCCCAGACAATGTGCTTACCAACATCCTTAGTCTTCCTGTAGTCTTTTTTCCCCCCCCTTTTTCTCCCCAATTGTTTGTGTCCAATTCCCCCTGCCTAAGCAGTCCCGGTCGTTGCTCCACCCCCTCTGCTGGTCTGGGGAGGGTGTAGACTACCACATGCCTCCTCCGACGCATGTGGAGTCGCCAGCCGCTTCTTTTCACCTGACAGCGAGGAGTTTCACCGGGAGGGCTGAACAGGTGCCCCGACCGACCAGAGGAGGCGCTAGTGCAGCGACCAGGACATATACACCTCCGGCTTCCCACCTGCGGACAGAACCAATTGTGTCTGTAGGGACGCCCGACCAAGCCGGAGGTAACGCTGAGGTTCGAACCTGCGACCTCACCATTGGTAGGCAGTTGCTTTGACCACGTCTTCCTGTAGTCTATGATATCAGGGAATAAGCTCTCTGAATTTTGATATGTTTATCAATAACCTTTTCTCACTATATTAATATCGCTAGGTGCCTGTGTTTCTACCTGCAGTGAGGTTGACCATGGAGGCAGTGCCTGCTGTGATGGCGTCTACCTGGGAGTGGATCTCATGTTTGGACTCATCCATCTTGTTCTTGCGCCAGGCTTGGGATGCCTTGGGGCAAAAGAAAAATGGATTTCCCTCTAATTACATGGCCAGGTGAGACTGCTTGCACAGTACATATGTCAAATCATTTGAATTCACCCTTGAAGGAAAGAAAGCTAAATCTCACAGCGTCTGTCCCGAGAGGTGGCAGGGTGTCAAACTCATCCAGAGAGGCCTGGGCAGCCTGGACTGCCTGCATACTGGAGTTGATGGTTCCAGTCAGGGCCTGCTGGGCAGAGGTCTTTGGACAGACAGAAGTATCAGAATTATTAAGTATGACTGAGTCCCACAGAGAAAAGTATCGCTTTTCTTGAAAATGCACAAAATTTCTAAAATGTTTCTAAAAATGGACAAAATGATAAACATAGGAGAACCTTGGTATAATTTATATCAGAATATTTAAAAGTAATTACAATTTAATTTCAAACTGTCTAAAAAGGGGTTAGAAATTGTAATCTTATTCATTAAGTGAAAGAGAAGCATGGGCAGTATGAAAAACCATGAATGCAAGGAATTTTAAATCACCATTAGGTCTGGGTCACCACAGTCAGATGGACTTTAGATTTTAAAGAAAGTGTAGCCTTTGCATTTATCTTTTTTTCCAAACTACAAATATGTTTTTTATGTTTGTCTTTTAAATCAAGGGCTTATGATTATATTTCCAAAGTTACATGACAGTATAATACAGGAGCAGTATGGTTTTTACCTGTTTGCCAGGATTAGTCTGATTAAAGTCTTATAGTCTCATTATGACCTTTTTAAAACCTTTTTTCCCCCAACAATACAATTCTCAACAATACCCGATCAGATGGAAAGTATTAAGATCACAATAGATCTATTCCAATCATATTCTGCTATAGATTGTGTGTCTCTGAACACCACGTGTATTTCATAGTGGCATATCCACTTCCTTTTGAGTCAATAACAGTTGTTCCTAAAGTATATTTTAAATATTTTGCAGTATTTGTTGTGTTTTTTTCTCACCAGTGGAGGCATGTGTCCTCGGTGCATCTGTCCGCTGGTGATGTGCTGTTTGGCCTGAGGCATGGAGCCCATCTGGAAGCTTTCTGGACCTCCGGCTCCTGAGCGCATGATGGCCGGCAGGGCCACCGAGCCAGTCTCCACCTTACCCACCCTGTTGAACTGCTGCTGCAGCACTGTGGACCTGGGGGTGTTAGCATTATTGAGAAAAGCAGAAGGATTGAGGGAGGTAAACAAATTCCTTTTCTGTGACATACAGCACAATATCCATAGCCATTGCTTGCTTTGTAAACATCTTGGTTCAAATGTTACATATTTTGATGAATATCTGATTTGTATGTAGCAAGTCTATGGCTACAAAAATCACTTGGGACTTCAAGTAACAATCCATGACATTTTCATATGAAACAAATATTTCTCTCAATAACTGATTTATACAACACAATAGAAATTCAACCTATAGCCAGTTTGTGTGTAGGGTAGGTCTACATCTTCTGGCGCACAGGAAGGGATCATTTTACGTTTCTGGTTTGTTTAGGATAAACTAGGTAGTTAGCATGAGCAGCGATAGGCACCATGGCTGAAAAGACAAAGAAAATAGGGCCACCAACAGAAACTTAAATTTCATCAACAGAAAAAAATGTACACAGCATATTTCAACTGCCGAGATAATTTTGTATCACAGAATTTTGAATAAGCGTTTGGCAATAACGCACAAAAGAAGCTCAAACATAGTGGGAATTGAAGGTTTATAAGAAGGTTTACTGTATGCTTGTTTCTTCACAACTCCACTCACTATCAAATAATTTGCCCCATGGCCTTGGACCATTTTCCAGAACTTTTCCAGAACTTCTCTGGGTCTGGTAAACATGCTTTCCCCTCCTTCAACTAAAGGACTGGAAAACACACCTTCAGAGGATATTTCAGAAATGACAGTGAGAAAATTACAAAGACAAGATACCACTGTAAAAGAAACTAGAGATCAAATTTGTATCATCTAATTTTTTTGATCTTGTATTATTATTGAAAACATCATCTTCCTTCTGTCTGTCAAATATGACGCTAAAATGCATCTAGTGGCATTATCCACAACACACACAAGGATAAGAAGCAAGTGGACACACACACCAAGTTAACACAGCACTTACTTCTTGGGTGAAACAGAGTCTTCTAGCATGGTTGACTCTTCATCTCCCTCCAGGCCAAAGTGGTCTTTGCTCTTTTTCTATGGAAAGACAGCATTGATGTCATTGGTGATCACTTTATTATATGCATAAAGTAAAGGTATTTTACTATAATACTGTATAATCTTGGTCCCATATTTGTGAGGGCCATCTTCTCGCTACCTTCTTGAGGATGATGTCGATGTAGCCGGCAATCAGCTGGGCTATCTGCTCCCCTTCAGTGGTCTGCACAGAATAGTAGCCATCCTGGTAGTCACCGAAGTCCTAGCAGCAGAGGAGATACAAGACTTGAGAGATTAAAACAATAAGTCAATTGTCCCATTGGTCAATTATCCCATTGGTCAACTTCCCCGTTAAGTGCTGAGAACATAGACACCAAAGTCATCCACGTTTCACCTTTATATCGTTGGCTCCGGTGCGCCATGCTAACACTAGCATACACTATGTTGAGTCATAGTAAGCCAGCATTATATAAAGAGACCAGAATAGTGTTGTTTGGGGACTTTCTGGTTTACTGATCAGTCCGTCCTTTAAATGATTGATATCATGTCGATAGATTTCTCACTCATTACTATCACTCAAAATGATGAATGTATATAATTTGCATAATAATACTTTCTTTATCCATCTCTCCCTGTGTGAACAAAATACAGGAAGTATCAGTTCTCCACCAAAAGCCACAGTTCACCTGAAATGTATCAGTGTGGAATCAGTGTGTTGCAAGTGTTTCTCACGTTGACAAGATGCGTCTTTATATTTCCCATTTCAGTCCAGGCAGAAGAATGTGGTTAAGGACGGAGTAGCTAAGGTTGAGAACACTGAATTCTAACATGTTCCCCTTATTATGAAAGGGCAGAAGTGAGGAACCAACCAGGGTGAAGCTCTTGGGTGAGGCAGCCCATCGTTTGATGTTGGTCAGGTTCCACTCCTGGATCACCTCCTTGGTCTTCTCATCCACTCTCATCACACTCTCCTTGGTGATACCCAGCAGACGAGGCACCAGTTTGTTCTTGCCCTTCATCTTCTCCTACAGGATGTTTGATAAATGAATGGTTAGAATGTCCTCACTGTACATAAAAAACTGGAATTTCAAAACATTTTCAACCATCAAAGTCACATCGTTCTATTTCAAATAGGGTTTGACCAATACATTGGTTTACCAATATATTAGGCCAATACTGGCCTTTCGATAAAAACTGGATATTGACCAGGTAATGTTGTCTATTGCCAATATGAGGATATGATTTTATTCATAACAGCTTCAGTGGTGTCAGTCTGGAAAACCTGCAATGACAGCTGCCTCGCCCTGCCTTAAGGAGCTGCTAACCCACAAAAAAAACAACTTCATTAGTAAACTCTTTCATTGGAGAGTTCTAATGTCATATGATCTAAATGCGGTTTCGGACAGTCAAAAATAAAATTCTGGGGGAATTTTGGCATAAAACTGGTCAAAGTTAATGGTACTCAGTATTGGCACAAAAAACGGCTATTCGCAGATTAAATCTAGGCAGGTATTTGAATTTGAGTCAAACCTTAATTTCAAATGCCAAAGCCAATGGTATTGAAAATTTTGAAATGCGACTGCATGGAAATCAGAGCACCTTTTTTGAGTAGTATTCATTTTTCCTGGCCCACTGAATATTATTCAGGTTTTCCACTGGCATTAGACATGATGAAGCCACTGTTTTACAAGCCAGCAAAGTATAAATGTTCAGTGACAGCTTTTACCTTTACAAGGAAGAATGACACTCCATAGGTTTTGAGGGACCTGGCAAGCTTCACATAGCTGACTTTGGCCTCAATCTCTGTCATATTCTGGTAGTTTTTGTGTGCCTGCGGAGAGAAGAAAAACAACAAGTGCATTTCAGGAATATTGAATAACATCAGATAAAGTGTATTAAATCAATGCAGCCCAAAGTTACTAAGGTAACCACCAAATTCCAAGTGGTCCTTGTTTGACTTGCTGCCATTCATCCACTCATAATTTTTTTTTTTCATTAATTTTTTTCTTTTTTTTTTTACAGTCCCAACTCAAGACAAGTGCAATTAGAGCAGAAATGTTCAACGTTTTATTCTGATCTTCAGGTCCCGTTTAATGTAGTAGATTCAGCTGGCAAGACCCTCTCCAGTCACAATATGAATGCTTCCCAAAGAAAAGAGTCTGAGGTCTTTAATCTAATTTGTTTCTATCCATTTTATTCTTCATTATTTCATTCTTATGTAATCTTGCCTGGAATTTTCAGTCAAGATTACTAGATTATTATATCTGACAATACTGACAATATCGATATTGCCCAATTTACATTTCCTACCTGGAAGATCCTTTTCTCTCCTTTGTGCTTGATGTATTCTTTGGGAAGAAACTCTTTCAAACTGGGGGAGGAAAATTTTGGTTAAATTGGAAATTAGAAAATGATCTGACAAGATCCTCCGGACATAAACATAACTTTTAAAAAATAATTTAAGGGGTGAAATCATGATGTGAGTAATAAAAAAGCAGTGCTCACTCTAGGAATCCGGGCTTGTGTTTGGACTCGTTGTGATCGCCAAACTGGATTTGACATTGATATCCAGCAAAATCACAGGCCTTGTCAAAGGAGACTGGGTGAGAGCCATTCAGAATGTCATCACGGGCCTGTACACACACATACACACAGACAAACACACACAGACCAAAGATGTCAGTCCTGAGAAGATCACACAACGGCAATCAGGAAAAACACTAAAATTAACAGTCAGAAGCAGGTGAGATTGAAGGGAAGTATGCATAGTCAAGGGTTTTTGAGGAAAACATTGACATGAATAATACACTTACAAATCAACATTTAAGTGAACAACAATAACAAATGTATTCGTACTAGTGTCGACATTAACAAATACCAGATTCTTCTTCTAATATTTATATCCTCTCTTTCTTTGATGTATGATTTTACAACTAGCATGGATCATAAGAAAAAAATATTTTAATGAATTTGAATTAATTTCATTCACTCAACTTCCAGTCTACGGCGTCGCCTTTTTACGACAGTTGCTGGCAAACATACTGATTCACTCACGCATCATGATGTCAGATGGCTCAGCAAAGGAAAGGTGCTAAAGCGCTTCTCTGTGCTCATACAGGAAATTGTGTCTTTCCTCCACACATGTAAGCACAAAGAGCAGCAAAGTTTCTGGAGCACATGTTAAATGAGCAATTCATAGCAGAAGTCTGCTTTCTGTGTGACATTTCTGAACACAGGAGAAAGGTCTGGCAGAGAATTAGATAATTTTGGCATGAAGGAAAAAGTCCTTGAAAAACAATCTCTTTCGACCAGGGCTGAGCTTAACTTAACTAAGGCCCTGTTTAGACCTGGCATTAACATCCGATTTGGGTGATCAGATCTCAAGTTCACACCTCTTAAGTACATCCGTTTACACCTGGCATTAGAATGCGTCTCTGGCCGTGGTTACACCTGTCGTTTCATGCGATCTCGGTAATCGGAATCTGCTAATCGGAACACACAAGTGGTGCGTCTACACTTGACAGTTAAATGCGAGCTCTTTGGCCAGATATGTGTTCGGATTTCCGGTTCCCGCGCAGTATTTAAATAACCATAACAACAATCCCTGAAAATGGTGCTGGGTGTGCGGGAGATTATGCTCCTTTACTTGATGTTACGAATTGTGTGTAGTCGCGGTAGGGCCCGTACAAGGCGTTTGCTAATGAGGAGACAACAGCAGCGGCGCGCAATGTGCTCATTCATTGTGGTTCTTGGTGCAACAACATCTGTGGAGAGAAGCATGTGGGTCCGACAACGTAGCCAGCACTGGTGGGAAAACATCGTCCTTCAAACATTTAGTGATACAGACTGGTTGCTGAACTTTCGTATGAGAAAGCATACGTTTGATCACCTCTGCGAACAGCTACAGCCCCGTCTGTGTCGCCAGCACACTCACCTCCGCGCCCCCGTGTCTGTGCGTAAGCGCGTGGCTGTTGCGCTCTGGTGGTTTGCCACTGGTTCATGCTATCGTGCTATTGGCCATTTGTTTGGATTGAGTAAAGCATCAGCTGGCATCATTGTCTATGAGGTGTCAGATGCCCTGCACTCCTTACTCGGTAGATACATAAGCATTCCCAAGGGAGAGCGGCTCCGAGAGGTCGTGCGTGGGTTCGAGGGTAAAGGATTCCCCCAGTGCGCCGGAGCCATTGATGGCTCGCATATCCCTATTGTTGCCCCCCAAAAGAATGCTACTGACTACTACAATAGGAAAGGCTGGCACTCTTATGTTCTCCAGGGTATGGTTGATCACCTCTCTCGGTAAGTTTAAGCATTTATAGTTTTCATTGAAATTCAATTTTATGATGTGCCTGCATGTGTGCCAATGGCAAATACGATCAGGCCAACGTCAATCGTATTGAGCAATTGCTTTTATTTCATGAATTACTGTAAGTAAAAAACAAAAACAAAAACAAAAAAAAAACTAATGTAATATCACCTCTACAGCTTCACCAACATTAACATCTGTTGGCCAGGCAGCGTCCACGACGCACGAGTTTTGCGCAACTCCAAAGTGTTCAGGCTTGGAGAGCGAGGTGACCTCTTGCCAGATGTAAGATTCACATGTTCTATTATTCCTTGTACTGATGGCATACATATAATGTTTTTATGAATATCGCAAAACGTTGCTGTAGCCCTAGGCATGCATCAGAAATCATCTACACTACTGGTCAAAAGTTTTAGAACACCTTAAGTTGGAGACCATTTAAAGGCACCTCCTAATTTATTGGCTTCTATCTGAATTTGGTAATAAAAAATATTAAGGCCTGTACAGCAGTGTCACCATTTAATAATTGCATATCACTAACATGATTTGTATTATTTTGAGGAGACCAAAGTCATTGAGGGAACCGTTGTCCCCCTCATGATCCTTGGTGACCCTGCCTACCCCATGCTGAGCTGGCTGATGAAGGCCTACACCGAGAATGGCCGTTTGACAGAGGAGCAATGCCAGGCTGAGTAGGGCTTGGGTCTCCGTGGAATGTGCCTTCGGGCGGCTGAAGGGTCGTTGGAGGTGCTTACTAAAGCGAATGGACATTGACACTGACCGAGTCCCCACCATTGTGTCTGCATGTTGCATCCTCCACAACATGTGCGAGATCCATGGGGAGGTCTTTGATGACACATGGTACGCACAAGCCACAGCAGAGGCCACTGATGTGCCTGACCTACCTGGTCTACCTGATCCCATGCAGCCACAAGAGGCGGGCCCTCTGGAGGTGAGAGGCGCTCTGACTGCATACTTCTTTCGGCAGCGAAATGGACAGTGAATAATGTTAACCCAAATAACCTACTGTAAGAGGTAATTCATGGAAGTAGTCTGAATTGTAATTAGCTAGCAGGTAGGCTATTTTTTTCCCAAGTAATGACCATACTTGTGTTTCATGAATAAAGTTGTTTCTAAACAGCAATAATTTACTTGTTTTGGCAAGTTAGCCGTGGTACAAATGGGATAATGCACCGTGAGCAAGTAATTTATTATAAAATAACCGCACTTCTGCTTCGCTTCAGGCCATTATTTCACCCCCATGTCGTGCGGTTATTTTATAATAAGTGGCTCACTCCCTTTATGTAGTTATGTAAACACATGAACAAAATAGTTTTCTTGTTTGTTGCATAGAACAATTTATTCAACATGTGACATTTTGTTCACTCTTGTATGTTAACAGTTTTCTTCATTTAAGAAAATATTTTTGCAAAACACTTCTTTTGGAAAATGAAACAATTTGAAAAATGTTATATTCTGGTATATTCTAAAACATTTGAAAAATAAATGTTCTCTTTAACAATACTGTGCCTTCAGTACAAAAAACAACACTGGCTCTCGTGTAAACAATATTTGAACATGTCATTTTCCCTTTAATTAGAGTTTTCTGTTTGCTTTTGTGTTTCCTTTGTGAATTCCATTTTTGTTTGGTGTAATTAACCTATGTCTAGTTTTTGTGCTTTATATTTGTTTCTGTTCTGTTCTGTTTGTTTTTGTCCTGTTCTGTCTGTCTTTCAATATTGCCTTTATTGAAAGAAACATAAAAAATAAAAAAAATAAAAATATATTATATAAATATATAAAATATATAAAATAATAAATAATTGTTAACAAAAAAAGAAAAAGAACAATATTTGAACAGGCTTTTCCCCTTAACCTTAAATGGTTATGCTATATGAAAATATCTCCCAAATATTAGCTGAATTTAAATAAACAACACTAAAAAGACTTCTGCTTCAAACAATATTCAATAATCAATATTTAAACCAACATTCACTACATGTTTTTAGAGCTTAAAACTCACTTTATGGCGTTTTGTACTCACGCTCCATGTCAGTCAAATACCAATTGAAGTTTTTAAATCCACATAATATTCAGCGTTAGATACGTCATTGTCTTCACCGACGGGGTCCAGCCATTGAATCGGTGAAGACGAAGATGTTTCTAACTCCGTGAATATTATGTGGATTTAAAAACTTCAACTGGCATTCGACTGACATGGGGGGTGAGTAAACAATGCCATAAAGTGAGTTTTAAAGTGAACTATTCCTTTAACTTACAAAACAGTGAAACGAGGCCCTTCAATGTCCTTCTCAAGCTCATCTCTGGACTGCTGATTTTCATTCTGGCTTGTATGGTCAGGCTGAAGGCTTGAAGGCTTGAAGGCTGAATTGTAAGATGGTGGGTGGTGTAAGTGGCCTTGCTGGTGGTAAGGGACATGCAGGGAAACAGGTGGAGGCATATCCAGGTAATGTGGGAAATGCATTGCAGGTAATGGAGGATGTTGCAGATGAGAATGACCAGGGCTGGCAGTAGATGGACCAGGGTAACCAGGGCTGGCACTAGATGGACCAGGGCTGGCAGTAGATGGACCAGGGTAACCAGGGCTGGCACTAGATGGACCAGGGCTGGCAGTAGATGGACCAGAGTAGGCAGCAGATGGACCAGGGTAACCAAGGTGGGCACTAGATGAACCAGGGCGGACTGTAGATGGACCAGGGTAACCAGGGTAGGCAGCAGATGGACCAGGGTAACCAGGGTAGGCAGCAGATGGACCAAGATTAGCTGCATGAGGACCAGAGTAGGTAAAAGGTGGGCCAATGGGTGTAGAAGGTGGGCCGAAAAGGGATGCTGACTGCCCTGAAAGCACCTGTGTAAACACGGCAAAAAGTCTCATCTCGTGGGCATGTTGCTCAGAATGAAGCTTCAGCTGCAGGTCAGCATCAGTTGAGTGACTGCTTTCCATAGTTTTGGTGAAAGCGTCGACTGCTGTTTCAAACTTTGACTTCTTCTTCTTCTTGCCTCTGACAACAGAGCCTGTTGAAGAGACCAATAAATTAACAAAAGTTAAATTGGAAAACAAAAGTCTTTATATAATACCAACCATCAATTAAAGGACATGTTGACATTTTGGCAAATAACATCAATGTTTCATGTATCACTCAGCACCATAGCTGTCATTATAAACTACTGCGGGGAGGAGATTCAGCTTTCAGTAAGTATCTCCAAAACGATGCAATGCACTGCAAAAGTGCATAAAAGCATTTGCTACATGCAAAAACTAGCGAAACATTGATGTTATTCCCCAATAGGCCTAATGTAGCCTATATAGCCTATTGGGGCCCAACATTGAATTGGTGAAGACAAAAATGTTTCTAACTCCATGAATATTATATGGATTAAAAAACTTCAATTGGGGTTCGACTGACATGGGGAGAGAGTAAACAATGCCATAAAGTGAATTTTATAAGTGAACTGTTCCTTTAACTATCTATTCATAAACATACACTTTGGATGGATTGTGCATTTGCTTGAACATTAAATGAGTTGTGCATTTCATAGGCATTTTATCCACTTTCCAGGGCATTTTTTGCCCCGAGCCCCCGTTAATTTCCAACCCTGAACTGAATTATACATTTTTGACTACATAAAATACATACCCTGACCAGAATCTGCCCTTTTCTTTAACGTAGTCCTATCCTGACCAGGGTCAGGAGAGTCATCATGTGGGGTTGTTGGAAGTGAGACAGGGGTTGTTGTGGAGGAAGCCTGCTGGGATAGGACAGGGGCAGGAGTCTGGATATCGCCTGAAAGACAAGAAACATTCATTAGTTAAATAATGAATGTATAATGAATCTACTACCTTACCAGCTGTTATCAAGTAGCTATAGTCCTGAGGAGAGCATGCTGAGCTGACTGAGCGGCAGGTGTCAGCCTGCTCATTTCACCCTCATCCTTGGGCGAGCTGGGTTAAAAGTTGGACTGAACCAACATTGAAATTCACTGACATTATAACTTGTTGTAATGCACAAATGTTTGGACTTGAGAAAGGTATTTCGATAGTGGTTATTTGCATACTACTGTATTTAGATGACACGCATGTTAAAACTTCTTGTAACGTTAACTGCGGCGTTATAACGTGCATTCCAACGGGACAAGTCCTGTACAATAATTAAAATGGTCCTCTTATAGCTATCTTGCTAATGGACAATAAAGCTAAAGTTACAAAACAAATGACAAAAAATATCATGCTAGCTAGCTAACGTTAGCCAGTTCACGGCTTCCTAATGTAGGCCTACACTTACCTTCTAGTCCGACGACACCCTCCGATTCCTCGCCCTCCTCCTCGATGCTATCCACTTGAACGGTGGGGCGTGTGTTTGGGCGATCACCCAACACACGATCGAGTTCTTCATAAAAAGGGCAAGTTCCCCGTGCGTTGCCGCTTTTGTTATTTGCATCTTTTGATTTTTTTATATGTAGCCTTGAGATGTTTAATTTTTCGTTGGCACTGTAGCCATGTGCGGGCGTAGCCCTCCAGGTTCATCTTTCGCGAAATCTCTTCGAAAATACTTTTATTCCTATATGTACTGTCCAGTCGAGACTGGACAGTTTCATCAGCCCACAAAGCAAGTAAATATTTTGCTTCCTTATTCGTCAAGGCCCTGCTGTCGTTCTCATCATCCATTTTCCTCCCGGTAAATAACAACATTCGCGGCGGAACTGGAGGGAAATGGGCGTGATTTGATGACGTGTCCCCGCTGTATGCGTTTTGAGGTGCCTGATTGCGTCTAGACTATTCAGAGTTCGGAACACAAAGAGAGCTCGTCCACCTCGTGAGGTGGCCTGGCGAGCACAAAGCGACCTCTGTGCGTCTACATTAACTTCCATTGCTACGCCGATGACACCCAAATTTACATACCAGTCAAACCAACCGATGACACCCAATTCCAAAAACTAGAGGCCTGCCTATCAGAGGTCAAATATTGGATGTCCCTAAACTTCCTACTCCTTAATGGCAGCAAAACTGAGATGCTGATTGTGGGACCGGCTAGACATAGACACTTATTTGAGAATAGTACTCTTAACTTTGATAGTTGTGTAATCTCCCAGAGCCCATACGTTAAAAACCTTGGGGTAAAATTCGACCCTACCCTCTCATTCGAGTTGCACATTAAGGAGATCACTAAATCAGCGTTTTATCATCTTCGCAATATTGCTAAAATTCGACCTATGCTAACAGAGGCAGACGCAGAAATTTTAGTACATGCCTTTGTATCATCCAGAATCGATTATTGCAATGTCCTTTTCTCGGGCTTACCTACTGGGCGCACTAAAAAACTACAACTGGTCCAGAATGCTGCTGCCAGAATCCTGACCAAAACTAGGAAATTCGACCATATAACTCCCATCCTGTCCTCATTACACTGGCTACCAATTCAGGCCAGGTGTGACTTTAAGGTGCTTTTACTTACATATAAATCATTACATGGGATGGCACCGTCCTATTTATCCGATTTGATTAAACCATATAAACCGCCACGCGCCCTCAGATCTCAGGACGCTGGCTACCTGTCTATCCCAGCAGTCAAAAAGAAAACTGCAGGTAACAGAGCCTTCTCTTACCGGGCTCCCTATCTATGGAACAGTCTGCCTGCCTCAATCAGAGAGGCAGGCTCTATCGAAGTCTTTAAGTCAAGGCTAAAAACCCATTTATTCTCTCTGTCATTTGACAAGCCTTGAGGGAGTGGCTCAGTCTCTTCTCAGAGTAAGGCTAGACCAGTTAGCTCATCCTAGATCAGGGTCCTGCCGATGGATACTAGCATCCTGCCTACATGTCCTATTCTCCTGGTCTACCTGCTCCTGTCCACTGACGCTGGTCATGTTTGTCTGTGTGAGTGAGAGTGTGTGTATGTGTGTGTGTGGGTGAGTCTCCTATCTGTTCCAGGCCGCAGCCCGGCAGAGTTGGCGTCTGGTTGGTCCCGCCTCCTAGGACGATGCTGACTGAGCGGACGTTGCGTTCTCCTATCTGGGCAGAGTTGGCGTCTGGTTGGTCCCGCCTCCTAGCACGATGCTGACTGAGCGGACGTTGCGTTCTCCTATCTGGGCAGTGTTGGCGCCTGCATGGTCCCCTAGTCCTATGATGACGCTGACTGAGTTGCCGTTGCTGTGATGCCGCCCCATCAGATCTGGATGTCCCACCAAAATAAACTTTCATATATTGTGTATACGCTGCTTGCCCAAACTCGGCATCTATTGCACGCCCAACCGTCCTGGTAGGGGGATCCCTCTCTGAGTAGCCCCTCCCAAGGTTTCTCCCAATTTTCCCAGTGAGGGTTTGTGGGAGTTTTTCCTTGTCCTCTGTGAGGGTCTAAGGCTGGGGGATGTCGTGTACTAACCATTTATTATTTTCACATGTTGGGCACTGTGAAGCCCTTAGAGACTGTAACGGTGATTAAGGGCTATACAAATAAATGTGATTTGATTTGATTTGATTTGACAGCGCTGCCGCTTAAACAGAGGACGTCAGTTGAGTAGGCGCTCCTTCAATGCGACCCAGAACGCATCGCGTGCACACTGCTAAAAGAATGTGGTCATATCGGTTCTAGACCACCTCCGAATGTGGTCTGAGCGATGCGATCTTAAATGCGATTTGGGTGCGTTTACACCAGTACTTAGAGGTGTTAACTTGATATCTGATCGCCCAAATCGGATCTTAATGCCTAGTCTAAGGCCGTGGTTACACCTGTCGTTTCATGCGATCTCGGTAATCGGAATCTGCTAATCAGAACACACAAGTGGTGCGTCTACACTTGACAGTTAAATGCGAGCTCTTTGGCCAGATATGTGTTCGGATTTCCGGTTCCCGCGCAGTATTTAAATAACCATAACAATAATCCCTGAAAATGGTGCTGGGTGTGCGGGAGATTATGCTCCTTTACTTTATGTAAAGAATTGTGTGTAGGGCCCGTACAAGGCGTTTGCTATTGAGGAGACAACAGCAGCGGCGCGAAACTGAAACTGAAACTGTCCAGTCGAGACCACAAAGCTCATCAGCCCACAAAGCAAGTAAATATTTTGTTTCGGTATTCGTCCAGGCCCTGCTATCGTTCTCGTCATCCATGGCTTTTCCTCCCGGTAAATAACAAAATTCGCGGCAGAACTGGAGGGAAATGGGCGTGATTCGATGACGTGTCCCCGCTGTATGCGTTTTGAGGTGCCTGATTGCGTCTAGACTATTCAGAGTTCCGAACACAAAGCGAGCTTGTCCACCTCGCGAGGTGGCCTGGCTGATCCGAACACAATGCGAGCACAAAGCGACCTCTGTGCATCTACACCTGTCACTTCATGCAGCCTGGCGTGATCGGATGACCGAGATCGTATTGAAAAGACAGGTGTAACCACGGCCTAAACGGGGCTTAAGATGCAGCGACTGTGCCCTTCCAAAGTAGTGACACACTACGCTTGTTCTTGCACCAATGTCTCAGGATTGCCCTTACTTCATAGCCAAACTTTGTTGAAATAGCCAAGTCGAGCCAGTGCAATTTCTCTCATTGATTGAAGTACAACTTGATAATAGCAGCACTTGTAGTAAATTAACTGATTAAGGCCTACCTGCCTAACTATGCTGTGCTGTGCTGTGCTGTGCTGTTGGGGGGCCCGGTTAGCTCAGTCGGTAGAGCATGAGACTCTCAGTCTCAGGGTCATGGGTTCGAGTCCCACATAGTGTTAACTATCACCTTTGTAAGTCGCTTTGGATAAAAGCATCTGCTAAATGACTGTGATGTAATGTCTGTTGAGAATCGAAATGTTGGGGAGAGGGAGATGGTGTTGATTTGTATTTGCCACTGATGTCTTTTTGATGCTTTCATAAACAGGCCTAGTCATTTCATAGATTAGTCTGATTTTGTACAATAACATAACAAACAGTTGTAGGCTACTGTATATGATATTCATTTTGTACCTATAGTAGTAATAGAGCACTTTCAAAATAGCAGTACTATGTACAATTTTTATGTATATTAATAGAAAAGAAAAGACATATTTCCCACCTACCGCATGTGTTTTTGCTATTAGGAACCACTTTCCAGCAAAGTTGAAAAGCCCTGATTGTAGAGCTCAATGGCTGGAGTAAGCGCTGCAGTGCAGACCAGCCACTAGAGGGCCCCTGGTGTCATTTAAAAACCCCTCCACTTCTCTCTGGCATTGTCTCGTTCTCATTCTCCACCAGCTGCTTTCACTAGCAATGTCTTTATCAAAACCACACTAAAGCCCAGCGTGGACAAACTTCTAGAAAGTAAAGGCCAATCTGGTTCAGTGGAAGGTAGCATGGCTCCATCCAGCTATTTCTGCCAGCCAGGATAATGGACAAACTAGCATGACAACATTTGAACTGGGACAATCTCTGCTCTCATTGACAACATAGTATGAACTGATGTACACTGGCTCCCTGTAGCAACTCGCATCCAGTTCAAGACCCTGGTGCTAGCCTATAGGGCAGTGAAAGGAACAGCTATTTGCTTCACTTATCTGTCTCATTTGTTTAAATAAAAAGTAGGTAGCTAACTTATTGCACTTTTACCTTAGCACTGGTGCTCTTAGATGCTTGTTTAGGAAGGAAATGCACTTACGATTTCTGGTGACTAGTAGTTCTCTTGCCTATCTATGTTGAATGCACTTACTGTAAGTCGCTTTGGATAAAATTGTCTACTAAATGACTGTAATGTAATGTACTTCAAACATTCATTTAGACCATGCACTGAATACTCAACTATGAGAAAATTGACTTTTATGATTTGAAACTACATTGACTTTACTCTACCTGTTAACACCAAAATGCTGCAGTAACACACAGTTATAACTAAGAGAATCGGCGAACAAAATATTTAGTTCATGCTTGAGTTAGCCACTACAGTTAAAAAATCACCAAGCTACTTCCTGGTATGTGAAAGTACCATGCACCAACCTAGACCTGGCTCACGCTTGTGTGACTTCTACTGTACTGCGACAACTGTATTTTCTTTATGCAGGGTTCTTAGGGCTATGGAGGCCTAAAGAGCACAGACTACACAGATTCTCTTAAGCAGTGTGCATTGCAAAAAGCGTTTCACACTAACACACAAACAAACGAACACACCAGAGAACACACCTACTATAGGAGGTGCTGTATAACTCTGTCTGGACTAAATATCACAGAATGTAAAGAATCTGTCAATACCACTATCTAATTCCATCAAATTAATTGAAAATGAACCTGCATTACATGGTGAAAGGTTTACTACTTTTTAGTTAATTTAGTTTTTGTAACTGCGCTGTCCTCTATGCCTCCTCTATATTTCCTTGTATCCCTCTACGAGCATCTTAGCCTTTATTAAGAAAAAAAGAAAATTGTATGGTACTTCCAAAGGAAAAAATACAAGCAAAGTCCATGTTTGTGGTTTATGTACCTGGACATATAGCAGGTTGAGCTGGACAGGGTCTCTGGAGTCTACGTTCTGGTCAGAGTAGAAGAACTTCCTCCTTAGCAACAACATCTCTGTCTCCTCCACACCCTGTTCCCTCAATGTCCTACCGTGGTCCAACCAGTTCACTGCGGAAAAAGGAAAAATTTTGAAAACATTAATATTTAGCAGCAACCGGTCAACAGTAGTTTAGCTTTTTTTTTTTACCTCACTTTTACTCTGCATTTTGAATTCACCTGATCTACTCATATGGTACCCAAACCAGTTAATTGTCAGTATCTAGGACTCTTTAATAAATAGGCTGTTCTGAGTCTATGGCAATCATATCTATTGGCCTTTGCCAACCAATGGTACAAACTTTGAATAATGAATGCATTTTCAATTAGTTCTATCAATAATACTGAAAATAGTATGAGACTGTGTGAGCTTTTTTGTGTCATACACTCATCATCTGTATGGAGTTTCTGCTTTAACTTCTCCATCTTCTTGTCATCTCGTAGCAGGGTCTTGTCTCTCTTCAAAGTGCCTGTGGTCTCCTCCTTCTTCTCCTCGCCGATGTCTCGAACCAATGAGTACTCATCATAGTTTGTGATGCCTGACCAAGAAATAAAAGCAGCAAAAAAAAGCAGCATTTCTAAGCATAACAGTCAGAGTAATCAACCTCATTAGTTGACAAAGCACAAGATAGTGACCTTCAGGTTTGACTTCATAACCAAGCCCTTCAGTGCAACGTTTCATGTGAAGAGTGCAAAAGGATCTACATTGGCACTTGCATGGTGGATGTTCTTAAAAACTGAAATCCATCAATCCATCAAACAACCATCAAGAGCCACCTGGTTCTTTGGGCTAGGGATGAAAAATCTCACCAATCACATCAATGCCTCCAACATTGGCATTTTAAAAATTCTACTGAGAATGAGAAATGTGGAGCAGACATGTGCAGGAGGTGGCCAAGTTTAACATCCAACCCAAACAAGCACAAAAAATTGTATATTATGGCACAGTAAAGATTTGTGTTAAAACAACTTTGGAAACTGTTTTGAACTGATATCAGAAAGATATTTACATCCTGGTTTCAAAATGATGCAGGTAGCAGCTGTGGACTATGGACACCATCTCATTATGTTTACTTGTTTTTCCAATGCGGGTGCAGGTGGTCGTATCACCATCTATTCAAGGTCTAAATGTCTGCTGGGAACTTCGAGTCACAACTTCATGAAGTAATAGGCCATTATTGGTAATTACAATTGATGATACCTCCATAATCTAACATTATTTAGCAACTCAAATAATTAAAAACTACATCAAAAGGTATATCTAAAATTAGACTTCAACAATTACACTGAAAGTCGTTTTACAAATGTAGTTCTGTCAAGATAATTGCAATATTTGTTGATATTGCCCAGCCATGCTTTTCATTGATTGACTGAGAGACTATAAAGAGAAGAAAGTCATCAAGTCATCAAGGTGAACCGGGTGATGTGTGTGACAGAGCTGACCTATTCTAGCACAGATGGTCATAAGCATGTCGCTGACAATCTTGGAGTCGTCCACCATGACGGTCTTCACTGTGCCATCCAGCATGCGGATCTTCAGTGGCCTCTGCTTCCTCTTGTACTCCAGAGTGTCCTGATAGACATAGACATTTATACATTTATATAACATTCACAACATCCACTATCTTGACTTCTCAACTTTAAGCTCAACTTCAGCTCACAAGGCTAGTTTGATTCTCTCAACAAAGATGAGGCCTGGCACAGCATAATCACACTAACTTGAAGTATATATGTGGTGGCAGCATTTGTTTTGACTTTTCCTAAAACTGAATTATTTATGAATAATTGTAACAGTGGAATTCTTTGTGATCTGACAGGATTCAACATTGTGTTTTGTCTTTCTGATATGGATAGGACTCACTTATAAAATATAAAATTATAATAATTACTAACAATAATAATATATAATAACTACACAAAAAATGTGGTGTGCTTGCTTCAGCTTGAAAAGGTAAAAAGTTGAATTTATGATATTTATATTATTATTATTATTATTATTATTATATTCAGTTTGAAGTGAAATAAACACATTTTAAAACAATTCTAAATTTAACAGTTGAAAGTTTATCCTGAGTAGAATGTTCTCTGTCCTGTAGAAATAACTCAAAATGTTAGTTAGTTAGTTAGTTAGTTAGTTTATTTGACAATTTGAAAAAAGAAAAAAAGAAAACAACAGATACACACAACACAAACTCACATACTCTTAAACACATGCCAACACATCCATGCACATCATGAATTGCCGAGGATAACACAAAAAAGTTGGCAAAACGACAACTTATTTCCATTGTGGTCCTCTATATGGTGGCTATATAGCAGCGAGCAGAAAAAGTCACACATGATCCAAATGCCTATCAGCACTCCATTAAAACATAATAAATACATCACATACAACAACAATCAATCACGTAATTAATAAATACCTAAATAAAAGCAGCAGTTATTTCCCTTGATGGCTTATTAATTAAACAAAATATTAATTAAACTTGACTTATAAGCCAAAGTTTCACCTTTTTCTTGAACTTACTCTCCACTTGAATACCTTTTATTTCATTTGGCAGTTTGTTCCATTCTTCTGCACCGGTGTTTTGAAAAGTATTCTTACCTGCCTTAGTTTTGTAACGCAATGTTTTAGGTTGGCAATACTGGAACGGGTGTTGTAGTCATGACCCTCACTAATATAGCTGACGTAGCCAGAGAGATAGCTTGGGGCTGAGTTATGCAGAATTTTATAAATAAGACTGGTTTTGAGTTGTGCAACTCTTTTTGGGACTCTAAGCCAATTTAATAGTTTAAAATGACTATCTTCCAAATGAGTCCTAGGATGTAGCTTCAGTACTACTCTCACCAATCTATTCTAGGATGTTTGTAGTTTATCTTTGAGAGATTGTGACGTGCCACTATACCACGAGGTACAGGCATAATCATACTGGCTCTGAACTAAGGCTGTGTTGCAAGTGTCCTCATGGTTCCTATGTCAAGGTATTTAGCTATTCTAGCCAGATATTTTGTTCTTGAATTGACCTTGCCCAATACCTTGACTGCCATGTTGTCCCCAGACACTTGCTGGTCTAATTCACAGCCCAAGTAATTCACTGTACTTTTTGCCTTGATCTTTATACCATTGCACATAACTGAGAAATGAAATGATCACAATTGCAAACGTGTTACAAGGGTGTTGTTAGGGTGTTACTAGGTGGTTGCTAGGGTGTTACTAGTGGTTAATAGGTGGTTGCTATGTGATTAGTAGTGGTTGCTAGGGTGATTCTAGGTGGTTGCTAGGTGATCACTAGTACTACTACTAGTAGTAGTGGTAGTAGTAGCAGTGCCATACTGAGTAATTAGAAAGCGGATACAAAAGAAATGAGCTTTGAGGCACACCACATGTAATCAGTGAAGCTGCAGAGACAATGACCACCTATGGAGACTGAAAAGTTTCTGTTCAACAGGTTAGCTGATTACTACACCAAGGCAATGGTGTAGTCAATTGGGTAAATTAGAGCAGCAAGGTCAACAGTGTCAGTGTTGTCCAAAAGCAACTTAAAATACTTCTTTATTACTTTACTTTAGTTTTTTTTCCAGGAGAGGCTGAAAACCTTGCATTAAAATAGCAAGGAACACAACCAGTGGAGATAAAGCTATTGACAAGATAGAATAATCTAGCCAGATAGCACCCATTAAAATTAGTGGGAATACTTTTTAAATGACAGAAGGATTGTCTTATGTGATACAGCATCCATAAGGTCCTGCAGTGAAATCAGCAAAAAGTGGCTTAAAAAGCCCTGACCCCATCTGCAAATAATAGACATGAAGCTTGGTGGATTTCCACCTGCAAGTTTTTCTACATTCTTTTTTGAGGTAATTAACATGACACTTGCCATGCCATGATATGTTTCTAAAAGATGACAGTAATAAAAAGTTCATATTATATGTCTTGGTGCATTCAAAAGTCAAACTCAATTATACTTTTGTGTAAAAAGCCATGAATCAATTATTAAATGCAATTTATGCCCTTTCAGATTTTATTGTCTTCATATCAATACATTATAATGGGGTTAAGTATTATGATATTATCCTTTCTTAATTTCTTTTTCATCCCAACTTTCCAGTCAATGTACGAGATTTGTTAACCAGTATTTACAGTAGTGTGTGTGTGTGTGTGTGTGTGTGTGTGTGTGTGTGTGTGTGTGTATGTGTGTAAGACTGACTGACTCACCCCATTCCTCAACATGTAGTAGTCCAGGGCTTTGCCTGCATCCAGCCAGATGCCTTTTTTGGGGTCTTCATCAGACAGGAACAGCCCGTAGTCAATGGCTAAAAAAGGCACAAGAATTAATAAGTAAGAATGTGTGTGATTCTCTACATGCATGCATATGTGCATGTGCAGTGGTTATGGAAGTTATGTAAACAACGTGTGTGTGCTAGCTTTTCTCACCACGTTGATCAGGTCAGTGGGTTTCTGCATGTTTTAACGCCTATAACAGCAGTATAGTACTACTTTTTGGTAAACTCAATTTCACTTCCTTCTTCCTTTTATGGGATTTATGGGATAGGCCAAGCCACACTGGCATCTACAACGGCTGTGGCCGCAAATCTGACAAGCTCAAATAATCACACTGGAAAGCAACATCTGTTCCCAACAGATCTGATTACAGATTTGAAAATGTGACTTCTTTCTCGAGGGCAAGAACAGTGCTGGTACAGCTTCAGAGTTGTGACAATTTGATCATTTAAGATGCAGAGCAGTAGACAAAAGCTTTTGAAGTCGGCCAAGAGGTTGATGTTGGCTTCTCACTCGGTTTCTTTCAAAGTGGAAAATTACTCACAGGTTGGGACAAATATGGAACAGAGTTGCTGTCCAATGTACACATGGTACAAATCGCTTACATATCGTTGCATAACTTTGTATGCAACCCAGCTGGGGTTACAGGAAAAGCAGAGGGCTATTCTGTTTTTAGAGACATTTTTTGGTAAACTCAATTTCACTTCCTTCAGACATTTGACAGATCAGCAATCTTTTGCAGACCTTGTAATCAGCAACACAAAGATAGAGGTTACAATTATTCTATTTGCGTTATCCCCTTGTCATCCCCGTCCTGCATTCCACAGGTTCCTGGTACAGGTTGCTAAGGTGCACCCCATCCTACACCCCCACACCTCCAGACCATGGTCAAGCCTTACACAGACCTGGTCAACTTGGACTCCTCTCCCACCTGGCTTCCCATTTGTGGAAAGACCTTGTCAGTCCAGTGAGAAGAGCAGAGTCATACTCATCTCTCCGAGAAATACTTCCCGTTCCTCTCCCCTTGATTAAATTCAGACTCAACAAGTGACAGTCCAAATTGGGTTAAGTGCATCCAAATGTACCTTGATTGGAGTCCACCTGTGGCCAATTCAAGTGATTGGACATGATTCAGAAGGATATATATATATAAGATCCCACAGATGGCAGTGCATGTCAGTCTCCATCATTAGGAAATGGAAAAAATATGCAATTACCCAGACATTTTCTAGAGCTGGTCATCTGACCAAAGTGTGACACTGGGCAAGAAAGACCGTGGTCAGGGAGGAGACCCAAGGACCGAAACATGCAATGAAGTCTACACTGAATGGCTTCAGAACAAGAATGTGAAAGTCCAGATTTAAATCCCATTGAAAATTTGTGGAATGACTTGAAGATAGCTGTTTGCAGACACTACACTTAGGGCTGTCGCAATTTGAAATTTTCCCACGCGGTTGTTTATGTGGCTCATCGCCGCGGGATGTGGTGGTACCGCATTCTGAAATGTGATAAAAGTAGGGATGTGAACGTGTACACAAAGTTTGAATCATAATCGTTTAGAAAAAATCCCTATCGAAAAAACATATTTGTGGCGGACTGGGGGGAGGGAGGGTGATAGGCTCGGGCTGGACTCAGTGGCTGCGGCCAATTAAAGCTGATTGTAGCCGGGCCTTTTTAACCTGTGTGTGGATGTGTGAGCGTAAGGGTGCCAGTGTCAGAGGCTGGCGGCGTGAATGCAGGAGCCGGCAGCGATCGGGAGGATCGAGGGCCGGCGGACTGGAGGAGCAGAGAGCCAGCAACCGCGTCCGAGCAGGGTCCGCGGCTGGGGTACCGGGACGAGGCGAGGGCGAAAAGACGGAGTGGGGAAGCGGCGTCACCGGGGCGGCGACCAAGCGAGCTCCGGAGGATGCAGCCGGGCACAGCCTGGAAGGGCTGTCCAGCCGGGGTTGGGTGGGACGCCCCTGGAAGCCCTACTACATACCAAGCGTCTTTCAAATCAATCACGTTAGTTAATTATGTTAACCAGCCAATGCGCGCGCTCGTAAATTCACTCCGGCTCACTAAACACGGCTAATGTCAAAAAGCTCTTCGTGGCAGTTTTTCTACAAAATCACAGACCACGAAAATAGGATAACTTATGTGAAAAAACACTCATTATACTAGCCCTAAAGTGTTGTTTTCATTATGAGTTTAGTCATACTTTACACCAAATACACATGAATATGATTAATTTAATAATGAAATGGAAAACAAATAATAAAAAACGTAAAATACAGGACTTTTTTTTTTTTAACAGCCGCGGTTGTCGCGGTGGTTTGTTTTCCATCCGCGGGTGCCTTGACATAACCGCGGTGATGCGGTTACCGCGACAGCCCTAACTACACTACCCGTCCTACTTGACCGTGCTTGAGTAAATCTGCAAATCTGTAAATCTGCAAATCCCAAAATCCAGATGTGCCAAACTGATCCAGATGTATCCAAGAAGCTAGAACCACTGCCAAAGGTGCTTCTACAAAGTATTGACTCAGTGGGTTGAATAAATTAGATATTTCTGAATTCCATTTCCAATAAAAAAAAAAAAAGAAATCTTAAAACATGCTTTGCTTTGTCTATATGGCCTACTTTAATAGACTGAATATATATGTATAGAAAAAAAAATCCTAATTTAATCCATTTTGTATTCATGCTTTTGAATTCAACACCACAATTTTTTTTCTGGCTGATCAGACAATTTTTTTGCCTTTGTAGTAGGGGAGATTTGAAACCTATCCACCAAATTTGATTGCTCTACGACAGGGGTCGGCAACTACATTTAGCCTCGGGCCAATCTTTTTTTTTGCAGTTGATAGGTGGGTCAGACCATAATATAACTATGTATTCAAGACCGAAGTGCAATCCCATTCTGCATTTGCTTTTAATAAATGTCAGTAAAATGTTATCCTTATTTGAAAAATGAACGCCCATCAGTAGCCTCAGCAGTTTTATTCTCAAACCGAAACGTTTAGGTTTCCGTAGCAACAGGCAGGGGTGACATGCACCCAAATAATCTGAGGGGGCACAGAGAGAAATGCAAGCTTGTGCACTGCGTGACCTCAACATGTTTGTCTCTTGCATCATGCTGACTGTCACTGGCCTTACTGGATTACTGGATCAATACATAAAAGATGTAAATACCAATATGAATTTCACAAGGATGTACCATTTAAATCAGATTTCTATCTCGGCTTGCCATACCTCTTGAGCTGTCAACCCCATTTGTGGGGTTATGCAAATATGAAATTGAATTCAGTGTAGACTACTGATTTAGCGCTTTTCCACCAACACCTGCCCTGGAGACTGGCGGCTTTGGTGGGGAGAGACGCCGCTAAAAAGCGTCCGTCTCTGTCTGTCT
The DNA here is from genome assembly GCA_034670405.1 of Hoplostethus atlanticus. Lineage (NCBI taxonomy): Eukaryota > Metazoa > Chordata > Actinopteri > Trachichthyiformes > Trachichthyidae > Hoplostethus > Hoplostethus atlanticus. Next base: position 424,464 of record JAXDDX010000202.1, read on the forward strand.
GTCTGTCGAATTGAAGAAACCAAATAAAGGCTTTTAATAAAGAACCAGTGCTGATAGTGAGGAAGGATAGAGGATAGGTGCAAGTTAAAGGGGCGGAGTTTTGAGACAGGAAGAGGCCAAAATTGGCGGGAAAAAGAACAAAGAGGGAAGCAGGTGGAGTAATTAGGGTCGGCCATTTTGGGAGAAGCTGTATTTAAGCTCTCCTAAGAAGCAAGAGCCGGTGGAAAGAGTGTGTCCCCAAGAGGTCGGTCATGCGGGGGTGCGTAAAGCGGTGTGGGTAAGTACGGTAATAATACTAATATTAATAAAAAGTGTGTAGGCTAGGTGAATTGGTGACAGAACACAAGCTGAGGTCTGATCAACCTATAGCTGGCCATCCTTAGGTGAGGGTGTATAGTGTTGAAAAGGCCGAAACACCCGAGGATCCTGAGGCACACTACTGAAGAGGTGTTCCAAAAAATAAATAAAATTAAAATCGGGGAAAGGAAAAAAAGGAAAAAAAACTACATTGAAGGAAGGGAGGATAGCTCGACGGAGGGGAGGGCGAAGGGAGTAACAAGCGCCGGCCGGGGCCTTGCCGAGGGCTGCTGGGGTGCATTGGTCTCATGCACAGGAGCCGTTGAGGGGCACACGGTGGGACGCGGCTCCCTCAGTAAACTGCGCGGACCCAATAGGGGTTGGTGTGGGGGGATCCGTGTATTAGCGGTGTGCTCCGTAGCAGTGGCGAGAGTCTTCGGACCAACCCGCCCTCAAAAGTCCAAGCAGGGAATAGTCTCAGTGCCAGTCTTTGGTCTCCCCGGCAAACCGTGTGGGTGAAGGACCCGTGTGGGCGGAGCCATTGTATAACTTCACACGAAGCGCGAAATCAATGAGTTTGTCCAATCGTCACAAAACTTGGTCGATATTTATGTTGAGCTAAGTTCAACAGTTCAACAAACCGACTAGGGCACCAGCTCGTAAACGACAGCAATGAACCAAATGGGAAGAAGGGGGAGTTGATTACCAAAATTCTGTTTAGAGAATACTTTTGAGTGAATATACAGTCATCTTACTATATATTTTTGGAGAAATAAAAAAATAATAATTTATATGTAGATAGATTGTGTGGCACGTCGCCACGTTTTTAGTTTTTAGTTTTTTCAATTAATTTTCGTTACAATAACTGGGAACTACTGGCGGGCCAGAATTTTTTTACTGGCCCACAGGCCGCCAGTTGCTGATCCCTGCTCTACGACTTAACAATCTTAACTGTGTGTGTGTGTGTGTGTGTGTGTGTGTGTGTGTCACTTACGCTGGCCAAGCTGCGCCTCAGGGACTCTTTCCCTGATCATGCGACAGGCATCGTAGACCATTGTGGAAGGCTCAAACTGCATGGTCTTCACTACGTTCCCCACACCAATCTTTAATGACAGCGCCACCATGATTGTCCCTCTGCAGTTCCACCGAAGTTATACCTAGACCAACAAACAGGTGGAAGGTGGTTAGAAAGCACCAAATCCATTTCCTTGTGTAATGTAAGACAAAACATGTTTTAGGCAATGAGATCTTGAGGCATTTGAGAAATAATGCCATTGTGTGGTTGGCATCCAAACAGTATTTGGGTCCTCACAACAAAAAAACTTTAGTTACAAATCAAATCAACATTCCATACATTAAGGTCCAATGCAATGTGTTTCATGCAATGTGACATTTGTGTGTTTCACAAATGTCACAGATACAAAGTGGAGAAAGGTAAAATATTAAAACAAATAATAAAAGATTAAAAGAAGAGATACAAAGTGATTCAAATCCAAAAATGAATCATTTATTTGTTTAGCCCTTAACCACGCTTATAGTCTGAAAGGCCTTCACAATGCCCATAGTGTGAGAACAATAAATGGTGGGACACAACACCCCCCCCCCAGAAGTTTGTTTAGGTGCCTAATACAATGTGGAGGAAACTAAGTTTTCTGTTCTCTTAAATCTAATCTAGAGCCTAAACCTCTGCTTGGGCATAAACTGGTACTCATCATACAGCGGCCTGTTGTTGAGTTACATGGGAGGTCTATTATTGTGCTGGCGTGAAACAACATATTTCTGACAAACGATTCATAAGTTATGGAAAGTCAGGGTCGCGTGATGCTGTCAACCTGAGCAGTCCATCATAGATCTCCCACTCCCAATGAGCTATATTTTGATTATTTATTTGATTTATAAAGTCACGGCCGTACTACATTGTGTCAGACCACCTTCCAACACCACCAGATCTATGTTGATGAAGTATCATGATGAAAGAGAACAAAAAAAGAACCTGCTAGCTAGAAGTGATGAAGTTCAATGAAGCTCCACTTCAAGATTACACCACCATTAATGTCGAGGAACTAGCTCTGCTCATAATGTCACCGAGAAAGTATCCATATGATGAAAAAAAAAAAATGTATGAGCTCTCAACCACTTTGAATGGTATCACAGCACAGCTTGAGTCAAATACAAAACATATCACCGAAGCTGAGACCCAAGTGTCAACAATGTGACAGCTATGGAATCTAGGCTGGTTGACCTAGAAAAGAAAGTACAAACCCTGACAGAGAAGATTATTGATATGGAGGGACGTAGACGCAGAGACAATATCCTTATTTTCAATCTGTAAGAAACCCCAGAGGGCTGACAGCAGGTAGAAATTCTGGCTGGCTACCCACTCTACTAAACCTGGAGACCAAGCGAGGAATCGTGAAAATCGACAGGTTACACAGGGACCCTCGGATGGCACAAACCTGACCGGCCCCGGGCTGTGGTGATCGAGCTACACAACTCAGGAGACAAGCAGATAATTATCGCTACAGCTGAGAAGAAGGGGCAGCTGAAATACGAGGGACAATGGCTAATTGGACAATATTGATGTGAATTCCCTTTAAAGCTGGTGGATGGTCAAAACTAAATCAGACACCAATACCAGCTAGTACTGTCACCTGAAGTAGAAATTTTAAAACAGTTCAAGTTGGTCTGCTTAGTTGCAGGGCAGCATAATGTTAGATACTGGTTGCTGTTCTGTGTGTTCAACAGTGCATGGTCCCACCTACTTGCCTGAGTTCTCTGCTCAGTCTCAGCCTGTTGTGAATAGTTAGGCCAAATTACTTTTTGTAACAGCAAGAAAGGAGTTCCACTGACCAAATCAAGGTGCTGAAAGCATTTGTGATTTGTGCATTTGTGTTGCGGCATCAGACACCTTTGAAAACCTGTATAAACAAGATTCCAATACTGCATTAACTGATCCAAATACATAGCAATTCGGTGGGAATCCCAGTGTTTTGTAATCCATGTCTTGCAGTGACTTGTCCCAAGATTAAAGAGATATATCCATTCAGGCATCATTGGCAAAATGGACTGATTTTGTAGGGATGAAACCATGGTTGACAGGGATGTTCATCGATGGGCGAGAAAATAAAGCAAGGGAGCATTGGTTCATTGATTTGATGACTGACATTTTAATGTGCTTTCCCTAAGAATGTGTGTTCCAACTGTTCAAATTCATGTGGAGATTTGGCAACGTTTTACTAGACACACCTAAATGACAGCACAGCAGCAAAATGTTACTAAATACTAAGCTATGATATTTGCATCCTTTCGCATCAAGTGTATTTTTTAAAAAACAGTTCACAATTAGAAGTCCTTATACTCAAGAACTCAACACGTCCCTATACAAGAACATAAACTGGACCACAGCAAGCTCTCCTATATTTTATATATATATATATATATATATATATATATATATATATATATATATATAGTTGAAGATTGATTCTTTGTTTAGTACAAACAATCATTCAGCGTTCACTGATCACAATTAAAGCTGCTAGAATTATAAATTTGGTGGCCTTGAATCCCTTAGTGCTAGTACGGTGTACGGTGGCGCAGTGCTTGCACTGCTACCTCACAGCAAGAAGGTCCTGGGTTCGATTCCCACCGCGATACCCGCCTCTTGACTCTGGGGTGCCCAGGTGGGTTATCTCCCGGGCCTTTCTGTGTGGACTCGGCATGTTCTCCCCGTGGTCACATGGGGTCCTCTTCCACAATAAGGACTCCAATTGGAAAACACAATGTTGGGTGCTGATGTAGAGGGGCAGTGTAAAACAGGATGGGATAAATGCAGAGGACAAATTTCTGCAGCCACCCTCCCTGCGTGCGTGTGTGTGTGTGTGTGTGGCCACCACTGACTGCATGCTGTGTGTGTGACACAAAAAATGTGGATCAATAGTGTGTTTTTCTACCACTGTCGCAAACACAACTTGCTTCCCCTCTATGAAGTACAGTACAATCCAGTAAGTCAATCCTGCACAATTGGTGAGAAATCGTACCCGGGGGCACAGAATGAACACATAGAAAGCAAGGCTTTGAATAAACCAATTATCTCGGCAGTGGTCTCATTTTGTTTTACAGCCATTACAGTATGCTATCAAAATTAATTCAATAATGATATATTGAGGCAAATATTCTACACATAGCAGCTTTAAGTTGCCAGCTGCTAAAAAAACAAACTCAATAAAGACACAAAAACACTGCATCATGCTTTTCTTTCTTTCAGTAAGATATCATTGTCAAATAATTTTGCATATATTCCAGGAAATCATTTGAAAAGTGTCTTTGGGTTTAAATGTAATCATTATAAGAGGTGAATTTGCAGGGAATGTACTACTTTTCTCTCGGAATTCCCCTGTGGCTGGTACAGACATGGTGTGGAGGTTGAAACCCTGGTATAAATAGAGTGGCCAACACTCTGGCTCAGTGTAGGCCTGGAAAAGGATCCGGTTCTTGGGTCAGCAACCTAAACCCTACTAAAAGAATGTGGCTCTTCCACTTGTGAAAATTCCCATTGAAAATAGATGCACAGAAAAACTGTGGAGCTACAGTTGTGTCTTTTTCTTGAATTATTAAGATTTGATAATCCTGAGAAGTGTTACTGTTTCAGCATAAATGTTGCCTGTGAGATTTGTTAATTCTACGGACAGAATTATTAATTTTGAGTTTTGAAAGCCAGAAATTGCAATTGTATGTTTGGCTACTCTCTATCACTATGATTGATATAACACAATAGTGATTCAACCTATACACAGTTCATGACAGCTCTGGTGCACAGGAAGCGATGAGTTTTACATTTCCAGTTTTATGGGATTTTCCAATCCAACTATGAGCGCGTTCAGATAAAAGGGGCAGGGGTTTGTAACAAATAGACAATTACCTGAAACATGGACAATCCAGAGAAGTGCATTTAACATAAATTGAAACAACGACATTAGGTTGCAGCAAAATAAATGATTAAGCAGGGAAAATGAAATAGAATATTAGCACAGCAAAATAATATAAAAATAAGAAATAAATATAGCCGCAAGCGGCGATTCGCGGGTTCAAACCATTTTGTTACGGCAAACTGCATGCAGAGTGACAGAAGAAGATAAATTCCACAAACAAATACATGCAGTTAACTGTATGTTTAAGTAAGCAAGGCCACCAGGACAGAGGTGTTCTCAAACAAAAAAGCCCAGTTTAAAAATAAAAGCCCCAGAAAAATACTATACTGTAAGCCCATGTAGCACTTGTGTCACTGTATCCACAGCGTAAGTATACGACTGGACTAGTTCTAGGTTCGTGGGAGTGGGAGTGGTGATGATAATATAATAAATCAGACCAGAGACACAGAGCTTTAAATATAACAGCCGGCAATTTAGTGATTGGAAAGGTAACAAACAAACAAAAATAACACTTATCATACAATAGAGTCAATCTACTTATAGGCCTAAATCACAGGTAAGCATAACCAAACCTTTTTTGTTTCTCCTTTAAGTTTCCAATCGATTAGTTAGTCTACTCAGTTTAAGTCAGTTTAGTTAGATTAGTCAGCTTAGTCAGGTTTCTAACATAACTTATTTTAGGTTAGTAGATTATGCCTATTTTAGCTTAATAGGTTATGTCTTATTTTATTCCCTGAGTTAAATCTTATTATTTTTCCTTCACAGGTAAACAGGTAAGTAAACCTTAAAATCAATGACAGGTAAATCAGAGATATAACCTTTTGGGTTTAACGCTTTTCCTTTCTTCCCTGACAGGTAAGATACAATAAAATTCACCTTTCTTCAATCTAAACATCAAATGAACATTACATCATCACAACAACATAACATTGGAAATTCTTGAAATAAATGTAATGTAGTACCAAAGTGGTATATTCTTTTCAGTTCTTTTCAAACTCAGTTCTAGTTCGTTGTAGTTCAGTTCAATTCTGTTTTCAGATCCACAACACTCCTACCACACTGGCAGCGATGTATTCAGCAGTCATCAGACGTGTACAGCGCACACGTCACACCACGAGGAAGAAGAGTGTCCAACTCCATGAAACAAACTTCAACACTCAAACACTCTTCCATAACAACAAAATGTATGTCTTTTACAAAGTAAATTATCTATCTCTTTCTCTCCGTTTCTCTCTCTGCAGTGCACGGTTCTAACTCTGCACCTGTGCTGTAACTTTTTTTCGAGAGGAAAAAAAACAACGTCTTTCTTAAAGGGATATTCACTAATTAAAGGGGAATGTTTCACTATGAATTTGTATAGGCATACGTTTAACTTACGTGTAACTTAATTTATAAAAATCTACTACTTTTATAACCATATTTTAATGTGGGTTACACCCCGTATTTACAGCACAATTTGCCAGGCCCCGCCGTCATCCCCTATTGGTCAATTTCAAAAACAGGTTGGGGACATGGGGACATGTTTCAACAGCTTAATTAAAAATGTCAACCAAGTTTGGTGATGTTTGGACAAACTGTCATTGATTTAAGGCCAAATTTGCGCCAGGCCCATGCACATGTTTGGAACTGGTGGCGCCCCCTATTGAGCGATTTCAAAATAATTTTACACACTTGTTTCAACATTGTTATCAAACATATCCTGCAAGTTTTGTAATGATTGGACAAACAATTTCTAATTTATAGTCTGATTTGTGTTATTCCACGCCAATTTTGTGGAATTTGTAGCGCTCCCTAGTGGTTGATTTCAATGAAACTTTCAGGGTGTGTTTCAGGTACTTATGTGGACATATCCGGCAAGTTTTGTGATGATTGGAGCAACGGTTGTTGACTTTGGTCTAATTATGTGCTGAGCCACGCCCTTTTGAAGTTCATTGGTCAATATCTTGAAAACTAAATAAGATATCAACAACCTTTATGCAACTTTTGCTAAGCTTGGTCCAATAATGATCCACAGTAAATTTGGTAGCAATCGGACCCACGGTCTAGGAGGAGATGTCAAAAATGTGTTTTTCAAAAAATTCAAAATGTCAGAAAATCTAGTCAGGCGGACTTTAGAGGCTTTTTTGTAGAACATGTTGAGCTGGACTTGTGTGTCAAATTTCAAGTCAATCGGACGCACGGTGTGAGGGGCGTGGCCTTTCCAAAATTTCGCTTTTGGGCCTTAATTACAGCGCCACCATCTGGCCGATTGGGCTCATGTTTCTTGGGAAGCATTTGCACATCATTTCCAGTTATTGGGCCAAGTTTCATGGTTTTAACTCATTCCAGCTCACGGGAATTTGAGAAACGGTATAAGACAACAAAGAATAATAAACCGATAGGAAAACAATAGGGTTCTACCCCTTCGGGGTTTGAACCCTAATGAAACAATAAAAGCAATAAACTAGACTATGAACAATTGTGGGGTTATGGAAACATACTGCCGACAATTTCAACATGTTAAGTATACTCTAGAAGTGGGAAACATGGGAAAGAAATGGATTACTAACATTTGTTTTTCTTTCAAGAACATATTATTATAATGAATAAATATGAGCAATACAAAAAATATAACAGTGAAAAGTAACACAGTTACTGCTGCCAAGGCTAGAGAGAATTCACCGCAGCCGCAATCCAACACAATGCTGCAAGACATATGCTGCGTTCCATTGGAAATAAATGAACTTCTGCAATCCGGGCATAAGAGTCAAAGTGCTGAGCAATTGCGCAATACCTCTGCAAGTAAATGGTAAAATGGATGGTAAATGGACTGCATTTATATAGCGCTTTTATCCAAATCGCTTTACAGTATATGCCTCTCATTCACCCATTCACACACACACTCACACACCGATGGCAGTGAGCTACCAACAGAGCCTGCTTGCTCTGTGAAACTGGGTCAGTGAATGAGCGGACATTTCCTGGACGGCAATTATCTGGGCTCAGGGTGTCGCGCTACGGGGTGCATTTGAATTGCTCAATTTTGAGTAAAATGACAGTAATCCAGTTAAGATGAATACTGTCTGAATAGAACAGTAAGTCATGTCCCCTGGTAAAGTTCTCCACACAGCCATTTTTGCCTCTGACAGTGGTTAAATGGCCCTTACCAGTACCAACTATGCCTCCAGAAATACAGCAGTAATGATACACTAATGAAAAAAATTTATTCACAAGACAGGATTGACATGCAGGCAGTCCAAACGTTGATAGCTTGTCACAAGCACTATGATATCCTATACCAAAAGAATGACCATCCATCCCTGTCATTAGACTAAAAAGGGTGTAGGAACTTTTCCAGGCCTCTTTATAACTATAGAATTATATTCCAGAGCTGTTCTGACAAATAAAAAAAAAGAGACCAAACCTTGTAAATATGACCAGGATGATCATCCATAGATATTTGTACAACACTACAAAAGTTCAACCTAATTTTTAAGAGATTAAATTATGACAATCTTTGAATATAAAGCAAAAACAATCTGAGTAAACAAAGTCACTCTCCCATTCATTGTCAATGAAACAGCTCCTGAAAGTGTTGCAGATTTTAGAGATTTCACACTTGTTAACAATGTTCAAATAGCATTGTAAGACATGATTTAAATTCTGCTGGCATTTACAGAACTTTAACAGTTCTAAACATTCTATCCAGGTTAACATTTCAAACTACTATCATGACTACTACTACTACTACTGCCACCACAACTACCATTATTATTACTACTACTACCACCACCACTACTATGAGTACCACATCTACAACTACTGCTACTTCTACTACCACTACTATTACTAGTACAACTAGTACCATGACTTCTACCACTACTACTACAACCACTAGTAATCCCCTAGTAACACCCTAGTGAGTCCCTAGCTAGTACTAACTAGAAATCACCTAGCAACCACTAGTAAGCTCCTAGTAACTTCTAAGAAACCACTTCCCACCTTCAAACTGCCTACAAAACCCTTGAAACCACTGCAAATCACCTAGCAACCACCTATTAACACCCCAGCAATACAATTGTGATTTAGATCATTTTGATAACAGTTCATTCTACACAAACAGAGAACATTCTACTCAGAATCTACTTTCAACTTCAGAGACTTCACAATTGTTTTAAAACATTTCCCAACATGTTTATTTCACTTCAAAGAGAAAAACAAATTAAAATACTTTTAAAACTTTCAAAGAAATTCAACTTTTCACCTTTTCAAGTTGAAGCAAGCAAACATTTTCTTCTGAACATTTAGCCTTTTCTAGTTATTATATATATGTAATAGTTTTAATTGCGCTAATTGTATCCTACTGATACAATCATTTTGTAATTTTATTTGTATTTTATAATTCTTGCCGTTATTGCTATAGTTTCTTGATTGTATACATTATCATCAATGTATTACTTTTCATTCTCCTCATGGTGCACTTTAAAATGTGCTATAAAAATTATCTTTCTTAATAAGAATAATAACCTCTACCTTGCGCTACATGTCCAGTATACACCATGTGAAGGAATAAAGCCTGTGTGGGAAGTTTGAATAGTGTTTATAACAATAATGGGTAATTGAATTTGCACCATATGGCAATAACATCATTCCCTACACTTGGCTACAGCTATTCCCTTATTGGTGACATCATAATTTACAAAGTTGGACAAATCAGGGTCCATTGCCAAAAAGTATTCCATTCCAAAGTGTGTATTTAACTTCTGGAGGGATTCTGAACTACTTGACTCATCGAGAATAGTTTGAGTATATTTTTCTTGCTTACCAGGTTGCTGTTAGCTGTACTTTGATTGCTTAAGTAGTAGTGCTTTAATCAGTAGTCTATTGTTAGCTGCTAGTTGGTCAGTTTCTCTTTGTGTCATAGCCCCTATTGAAGGTAGTTTCACCAAGCTAAGCCAATTGCCTTGTTAATTGTCTGGGAGGGGCCTGCACTCCTGGCAGACAATTAGCAATCAGCGGAAGCAGTCTTAAACCACTGCTGCTTTGAAAGCGCCAGCTTTCAAGCGTCAGGCAAAGGAAGGCTTGGTGAACAAAGGCAACAGGCGACTTTTTCAAGCCCGACTTCTTCAAAGAACGACCTGCGAAGATTTGGTGCTTCTTCTCTTCATAAACCGTATCATTGTATTGTGATCTACCATGTGTTTGCTTCCTATTCCTGTCCTCTCCTCTTTCCGGTGGTCGCACAGACGCTGGGTCACACCCAGACGCCGCGACCCCACTAATCTCATCTATCCTACTCTTTCAACTCGCGTTGAGCAAGTGGTGGCAGGGGGGCTGTGGAACTGCCAGTCGGCTGTGCCGAAAGCTGAGTTCATCTCAGGCTACGCATCCCTGCTCTCCCTCAACTTTCTTGCTCTAACTGAGACTTGGATCACCCCAGAAAACACTGCCACGCCCGCTGCTCTGTCAGATGTGTACTCTTTCTCTCACACTCCCAGAGCTGCGAGGCGAGGCGGTGGTACTGGCCTGCTAATTTCCAGCAAATGGAAATACTCTCTTTTTTCTCTGCCACAATTCTCTCCTTCCTCCTTTGAATTTCATGCTGTCACTGTTTCTCATCCAGTCAAGCTCACCATCGCGGTTGTGTACCGCCCACCAGGCCCTGCTGGTGAGTTCCTGGAGGAGCTTGACACACTAGTCTCCCACTTCCCTGACGATGGCTCTGGACTCATCCTTCTCGGTGACTTCAACATCCAGACTGAGAAGCTTGACCTTCTTCTTTCGTTCCTCGCCTCCTTCGACCTAGCCCTCTCCCCATCTCCTCCTACCCACAAGGCTGGCAACCAACTGGACCTAATCTTCACCAGACACTGTTCTACTGCCAACCTCTCCGTCACTCCTCTTCATCTCTCTGACCACTACTTCATGTCCTACACTCTCTCTCTCTCCTCTCCCCCCTCACATCCTCTCCCTACCCACATGGTTTCTTCTCGTCGCAATCTCCGCTCGCTCTCTCCCACTGATCTTTCCTCTTCTGTTCTCTCTGCTCTCCCTGCCCCTGAATCTTTTTCTCTCCTATCCCCTGATACTGCCACTGATCTTCTTCTCTCTACTCTGTCCTCTTCTCTGGACCATCTCTGTCCCCTCACCTCCAGGCCTGCACGCCAAACTCCACCTGCCCCTTGGTTGTCGGACTCAGTGCGTACTGAGAGACGGAGCCTGAGAGTGGCTGAGCGCAAATGGAGAAATGGCAACCTCCCGGAGGACCTTCTTACCTTCCAATCTCTCCTTTCCACTTTTTCCTCCTCTCTATCTGCTGCTAAAGCTGCATTCTTCTGCACTAAAATTCAAACTTCTGCTTCCAACCCTAAAAAACTCTTTGAAACTTTCTCTTCCCTCCTCCAACCCCCACCCCCTCCTCCCACCTCCTCCCTCCGCCCTGACGACTTCGCCAACTTCTTTGACAAGAAGGTCAACGATATCCGATCCTCCTTCCCTCACCCCCCGGCTGGTGCCCTGCGCACCAACCGCACCTATCTGCCTTCCACCCATCCCTCTCTACCACCCTCTCCACCTTTTCCCTTCCCACCTCCCTCCCTATCCCATTTTTCTCCCCTCTCCCCAGACGAGGTCCTTCACCTTGTTACATCTAGCCGCCCCACCACATGCTCCCTTGACCCGGTCCCATCCACTCTGCTTCAGTCTACTGCACCTGAACTCCTTCCCTTCCTGACCCACCTCATCAACACGTCTCTGGTGTCTGGATGCTTTCCCTCTGCTTTCAAGACTGCCAGAGTCACCCCCCTTCTGAAGAAACCAACACTTGACCCCTCTGAGGTCAAGAACTACAGACCGGTTTCCCTTCTACCCTTCCTATCAAAAACTCTTGAACGTGCTGTCTTCAAGCAACTGTCCTTGTACCTCCACCAGAACAACCTCTTGGATCCCCACCAGTCTGGGTTCAAAGTGGGTCACTCGACCGAGACTGCCCTCCTGGCAGTGACGGAGTCGCTCCATGCCGCTAGAGCAAACTCTCTCTCCTCTGTCCTGATACTCCTGGACCTGTCTGCAGCGTTTGACACGGTGAACCACCAGATCCTCCTCTCCACCCTTGAGGGGATGGGTGTCTCAGGCTCTGCACTCTCCATGTTTGCATCCTACCTAACGGATCGCTCCTACCAGGTGACGCTGAGAGGGTCTGTGTCAGAACCACGCAGGCTCGCTACTGGGGTTCCGCAAGGCTCGGTTCTAGGCCCTCTCCTCTTTTCCCTCTACACAACATCTCTTGGTTCTGTTATCCATTCACATGACTTTTCCTACCACTGCTATGCAGATGACACCCAGCTGATCCTGTCATTTCCCCCCTCTGACACACAAGTGGAGGCACGCATTGCTGCGTGTCTGGCAGACATCTCGGAGTGGATGTCGATGCACCACCTGAAGCTCAACCTGGACAAAACGGAGCTGATGTTCCTCCCGGGGAAGGGCTGTCCGCACCGAGACCTGGCCATCACCATTGATAATGCTGTGGTGACGTCAACTCGGACTGCGAGGAATCTGGGTGTGACCCTGGACGACCGACTGTCGTTCTCGGCAAACATCGCATCAGTGACGCGCTCCTGCAGATTCCTCCTCTACAACATCAGGAGGATTCGCCCCTTCCTCACTGACAAGGCAGCGCAGGTGCTCATCCAGGCTCTTGTCATCTCCCGCCTGGACTACTGCAACTCCCTCCTTGCTGGTGCCCCGGCGTTTGCCATCAGACCTCTGGAGCTTGTTCAGAAAGCTGCAGCTCGTCTGGTGTTCAACCGCCCCAAGTTCTCCCATACAACTACCCTTCTCCGTTCTCTACACTGGCTCCCTGTAGCGGCTCGCATCCAGTTCAAGACCCTGGTGCTAGCCTATAGGGCAGTGAAAGGAACAGCTCCTTCTTACCTCCAGGCTATGGTCAAGCCTTACACCCCCGCCCGACCACTTCGCTCTGCTGCCTCGAGGCGACTGGTTGTCCCGTCGCTCAGAGGGCCCTGCGGCCGATCTACACGGTCACGGCTCTTCTCTGTCCTGGCCCCGCAGTGGTGGAATGAACTCCCCACTGATGTCAGGACAGCAGAGTCGCTGCCCATCTTTCGCCGCAGGCTGAAAACCCACCTCTTCAGGAAACACTACCCTGACTCTTCCTCTTAGCCTTGCCTATTTGTCGTCAATTATGTGTCTGAGCTCTTGTTTATTGGCTCTTGTTCATTTGATACACTTATTTGTCTTAGCTCTTGCTTATTTGGTTCACTTATTTGTCTTAGCTCTTGTTATTTGATTCTCTTATTTGTCTCATTTGTCTCATTTGTTTAAGATATAGTAGGTTGCTAACTTATTGCACTCTTACCTTAACACTAGTTATGCTCTTAGTTGCTTGTTTAGGAAGGAAATGCACTTACGATTTCTGGTGACTAGTAGTTTTCTTGCCTACCTATGTTGAATGCACTTATTGTAAGTCGCTTTGGATAAAAGCGTCTGCTAAATGACTGTAATGTAATGTAATGTAAGTAGCATTTACCAGCAATATTTATTTTCTGGTAGTATTTACCATCTGAATGCTGAAGTATTTTATCCCAGTGTCAATAAACGGCATGGAGTAATAGCGACTATGTGAATATAAGTACTTCAGAAAAATAATTGACAATAAACTCTAATAAAAGCTAACATGGTGCCATCTATAGCAAGCTGTGTGCAAAGCATTTTAACCTTCGGGATACAATGTTGGTTTAACTCTCTTCATTTACAAAATAAAAATGAATTAAGTAAAATTGTAAAAATCAGTAGCCAAATTGCAAATTTCTCCTAAAATCTTTCTATTGTTTTCTCCCTGGCAAACAGAATCATTCAGGACCCAAGCCATAACCTGCATTGAGCGTATAATCCACTACTATCTGGCCGTCGCTACAGAGTTCCTAAATTAAAATCAAATAGAGCAAAAAATTAATTTGTTCCCTATAGCATAATGCTCTTAAACGGTGCTTTTAACACAGTTGCTATTTATTTATTGCTCTTAGCCCATTCATTGTTGATATTGTTACCTTATTACTCAGCTCTTGTTCAACCTCATGTAGCTCTTAAACATAGTTAGGCTTACACATCCCTTGTACCTTTTAGCAATTTTATTGGCTTATATAATACTTGTAAAAATGGTCCTAGCCATATCGTGTTTTATCCTGGTCTTCAATGCTCTGGGTGATGTAAAACAAATTCCCTACGGGGTAATAAAGTCTTATCTTATCCTATTTTGTAGTAGTATTTACCATCTGAAAGCTAAGGTGAATGGTATTTTATAGTAGGACACTCATATCTACCATCTTTCCTATGTGATGTGAATGCAGCTTTAAACCCCAAAGTTGGATCACAGATTCTGAAGTTGTGGCCTGGCAAGCTACATGTTCCCCTTTGGCTTGAAGTAAAAAGTATTTGCAAATCTAGTTGCTATGTGGCCTAGTAACCTGAGTTACTGTCTGATCATGCAGAGTGCTACACAAAGCTCGTTGCTGGCCTTGGGAATGGGGTGATAAGAAAAGACTTGGATTTTCCCATGTACATTTCAGCCTCTCTCAGTAGTCAGTAAAGATAGGTGCGTAATGTTGGGCTATAATCCTGGGGTGTCAAGTAGTTGTTTGCTAATCTGACTGGTTGCTGAGAAAAATAACTTTAAGAATAATATTAACCTTTATAGTGCTCTTATCAAAACAGTGTTACAAAGCACATTGCAAGATAAATATAAATGAAAGCCATAACGTGAACAAATAAAAAATGGGGAGTGATTAGGAATAAGATTATGATACCAACCCATTATACCAACATACTGACAAAACCAATGTACCGGCAAACAAGCTATTAAAAACGAAACACAAAAAAGCAAAATCACAAACAACAATTAAATAAAAACAGACTTTAGTTCAATATATTTACTAGTTCAATAAATATATTTATTTCAGCCCCCCACTCCTAGTGACAGGACGGGGCTAAAAATTGTGTATGGGAAGCACTTTCTTCTGACATCTTTGGAATAGAACATGGCAATAGTGTTCTTAAGCTTGTTTCTGGATCTAACAATATGACCTAGCCAGGCCTCAGCTTGGCTAGCTACACTAGCCTCACTGCAGGATGCCACTCACTAGCCTGATAGGCCACAGCCAAACCAGCGTTTGGCTGTGGCCAAACGCTGGTTTTAACAACAAAAAAACAACCCTTTTAACACACAAATCCTGGGATTTACACAGGTTATGAAACATGGGTCATTCTCGCGTTGGACCCATTCAGACCACACTATTATACCGGGTATACCCCAGGTCGTCGACCATGTGGTGTGGCCTGATTGGTGTGTCAAAGGGTTCAGAGTTCTTAAGGCAACCTAGCAAAACAAGCTACCATTAGCTGGCTAATGCTGACTCTCTAATGGCTAATCTTTTGTCACAATGAAAATGTCAGCTGGCTGCAAGTTGATTACTCAGCCCGACCAATGGAGACACTGGACAGATTAAAATGCTTTTTTGTAACATGTACCATATACTGGCACAATTTATTAAAGCCCATGTTACATCATGACATGTTGGTTTTATAGTTTGGTATATATATAAGAAAAAGGTCATGGGGTGGCCGTTCACATGTCCGCAGCCTGGGTGTGATGGGCTAGTCTGGGTGAAAGTCCAACCAGAGAGTTTATCTTTGAGTTAATTTTTTTAGAATAATCATAATAATAATAATCTTTAAAAATAAAATAATAACGAAGGGATTATAGGATCAATATTATTTATCAATAGGATAAATAAGACCAATAAGACAAAACAATGCGGTATAAAACAACAAAAGCCAAACTGATAAACAAAAAGAATAAATTATTACATTATAGTCATTTAGCAAACGCTTTCATCCAAACAAAGTACAAAGGTACTTGACACTATGTTGGGATCGAACCCACAACTCTAAGACTGAGAGGCTCATGCTCTACCGACTGAGCTGTCCGGGCCAGATAAAAAAAATATCAGACAAGGCAATAAGGACAAAATAAGTAGAAGCCAAATGTTACCGATAAAATTAATTTTTCAGAAGTGATTTAAAAGATGATACAGACTCTGCCAGCCTGAGTTCCTCAGGGAAAGTGTTCCAAAGTCTAGGATCCCTGGTCACCTTTAGTCTTTAGCCTGGACACAGGAACAGTCAGAAGGGCCCTGCCTGAGGATCTCTGAGGATGGACCAAAGGATCAGAAAGATAACCGGGAGCCAGGCCATGCAAAGCCTTAAAAACAATCTGTGGTTTGGTTGGGTAGGTGAGAACGCCCTAATCGAACTCTGGAGCAAAGCAAGCAAGCAACTATTCCCTGGTCTGGCTGTGAGAGGTAGTTTTGGAGCTTCCAAGTGAACCCTGGAGCACACTGTTTCAAGTGAGAAAACCATTCACACCAAACACTGCATTGCGGGTTGATTGTGTAATAAGTTGTCTGAAACAACGTACATAGACATTTTTCATTTGCTCAGTAGCAATACATATAAGCTTTAGCCTAACTCACCAGTGTTCCTTGTAACGCGGTTGTGAACAGGGTATGATAATGTCACATCACTTCCAGCCTTCTTTGGTGATATGAGTTTCTGATGGCAGCTCATCTTCTTTAGAATGTATGCATCTATACATGGTTTACCACCAGCCGTGACAACCGTTCTTATTCAGTGGTGTCCTTAAAACTCCTGCTTTGGTAAGAACACCAAAGGCAGGATCACTGGCTATCTAACAAAAATGCCACTAACAAAGGGTTTGACATCCTGGGTTCAAATCCAGCTTGGAACCTGTCATCTTTTCTGTCCCTCTTCACCGTGAACTGTCTAATAAAACAGAAATGCCATAAAAATAATCTCTAAAATGGAATTTCTCCAGGTCCGAGTGCATGATTCTCCCCTTATACATTTTTGAAACAACATGTATGATATTCTAATGTAGCAACTAATGCTCATACAACCACAACAGAAACTTATAGCCTAATAAGTCTACACTCACCATGTTAATGTAGGCTAGGTCTCTAAACAGCTAATTTGCTGTTTTTTATCCCTGCACATCTTAGAAATATACAGTTTTCTTTTTCATGTAGACAAAACACCTACACCTCATATGTCATACACATTTTTCAACTGTCGCAAAAAATCTGTTGCCTAAATCAATAACAGCAAGTACTGAATGAAAGCAAAGATAAGCTTCACCAGCAAAACTGGTGAATAAATGATGCAGGAAAAGCATGTTAACTGAAAGACCAGTTCTTGAATCATTAATTCTGTCAACAGTAGCCAAGTTGATCTGGTGTGAAATGTGCAATTTCATACTGTAATCACAGTGTGAAACATAATGCTTTTCTGAAAAGTTCCCTGGAACTTCTCAGCAGCGGTTCTCAAATCTCATTCCTATTAGCAAGTGAAGCTCTGTTATGCTGCAAACCGGAAAAAGTGTGGCCTTGTTTTTCAGTGAGTCTGATTCTGGAGAAGAACGCTGAAAAATGTTCCCTCTGTCTATACAAAATGTTTTTCAGCAAATGTAGATGATAAATATGCCTGTTATTAAATGACATCAGGCCCTTTCGATGTGAAAAAAAAAGGTCTTTCTTTGCACATTACCTGACACAGCAATTTCTTAACCTATGGACTGACGCGTCTCAATTCTACCTCCTTCATCTCAAATTCATAATGTACTTGCTGTTTGATAGGCAACTCAAATTGACTACTATAAAATTTTGTGGATATAAACTGCAGAGAAGGTGAGAGGGGATGTACCTGATAGAAATTGGTATCTTAGTGGGAGTTTTCCTCCCAGTTGGATGAGGAATTCTGTGTTTCTTCTCCCTGGCTGTAGAAAGAGAGAAAGAGTCAAGTCAGTCAAGTCAAAAAAATAAATCACTTTTATTCAACCAACACAGTTCACAGTGAAATGTGGCAATAACAGATTATGTTGGACCCATAGCATGGACATGGATGATAATCATGTAGGTATCAACAATCAAACACAAAAAAAATGTGGTGCTTGACTAGGACTTGTAAATCCAAAAACAGCTACTAGGAACACTTCCGTAGGGCTAATCCATGGAAAGAAAAGGGCCACTTAATTCTTTATTCTTCAGGGGAGGAACAGGGACAGATACAGGCTAACGTTCCAGCGCCTTGATTGAGAGATTGAGATTGTAAATCTTTTCATATTGCTTGATTTTTGCAACTATTATGTGATCTAATTGTTTTCATTGGGTCCTCCTCTCCCACTGCAGGTTTTCCTGCCATGTTTGTTCATTTGTTCTGTATGTATTCTTGAATCCATTTCTGTATGTGCTTTGTGGAAGAACTCTAGACACACTCCCTCTTGGGTGTTGACACACCCACACACCTAATTGTTGAAATGCTCACCTGGGCCCAGTATTTCAAAACCTTTAATCTAGATCAGAATTATCCAGATTTTGTAATCCCTTTTTTTTTGCTATCCCAGATAAAAGTAATCTTATAGGTTTTGTCCTGGTTTTTCAAAGACTTTTCAGATAGGATCATTCTGATCCAGATACCACAAGATCAGGATTACAGAATCTAGATTTGCAGTCTTTGGATAGGCCGGCATATGTTGGTCAAAGTAATACAACATTTCATTAACACAGTATGTATATTAAATGTCTCACTAGGATTAAAAAAAAAAGTCAAACACAAAACTGTTTTGTCAGCATACTAATGTTTTTATTGATTAAAAGACCCTAAGTAAAATAATGGTTCACTAGAGCGTCTCGCATTGACCGTCCAGCTGCTCCATCTGGTTGCAGTGCTGCCAGTGGTAGGTCAGGGCCATCTACTTGGGGCTGTGAATGACCACCCCTTCCATCACAGTGAGGAACCTTGTGGTGGATGTAGAGATACCCTAGCTGAAACACATGCCTTGCTGGACAGTGTAAGGGCAACTTATGGCAATATGATGGCTAAACCTGGCACCTCGGTAACAGCCAAGATGAAACACAAGATCTGGACTGACATCACCAAGAGTGTAAATGCCACAGGGAGTGGTCAATTAAGAACCCTGGACCAGGTAAAACTGCGCTGGAATAATTTAAAACAGAAGGCCACAAAAGACCATAGTGAGTCTCAAAACCCTAAAACAGGCAACAAACCATTTAAGCTGGGGGAGTTCACTGATGTCATTCTAGACATCATTGGCGGAAAAAGATCCCAGGCTCTATATGGCATTCAGTCAGTCTCACAAGGTGGTGAGTCTGGACTGTGTGGGACTGAGACTCAAACTCCAGACTCAGAGTTGGGAGAGCAATTTGTTATCCTAACTCCTGTTGAGGCAGAGCCTGAAGACCCCCTGGTCATTGACAAACAACAGCAAGAGGACCCTCACTCTTCAGGGGTAGAACCACCCCATAAGAGGCGACGTCTGGAAAAAGACCCAAAGAGTCAAGATGGCTATGGGGATCTGGTGAGGAAAGAAACTGAGAGGGCAGAGAAACAGATCTCTCTAGCTGAGGAGCAGATTAAACTGACGTTGCTTCAACAGAGGGAAACCAAACTTCGCATTCGCCTCTTAGAAGAGAGGCTGAAAGATGCTGGCATTGCACTTTCGGAGGAAGAAATGTGAAATTCTTGTTTTTGCACCTACCCATTTTTCTAACAGCTTGGAGTTTTTTGGTGTTCTAATTGAAAATATTTTATTGGTTAATTGTTTAATTTAGAATGGATATTGTTTTGGCATGGTCTGTGTTACTTCCACCTTGAATCTATGCTGGATCCACCCTTCCAGTGGGATCAGGATCATCCTGATTTTTAGCATCAAACCTATCCTAATCTCCACCATAGAGTTTTGAAATACCCAAAATCAACATTTGATCTGGATTCTGGGTAGGATTGGATTACCAAATCCGTATCCCAATTTTGTAGGATCAGGATCACATCTCTGGTTTTGAAATACCCAATTTTGAGATTTAATCCTATCCAGATAATTCTGATCTAGATTAAAGGTTTTGAAATACTGGGCCCTGAGCTGTGTCTCAATCAAGGCATTCTCTGCTGAAACGTCAGCCTGTATCTGTCCCTATGCCTCATCTGAAGAATAAAGAATTAAGCAGACAAGACTGCTCATTTTCCTTCTATAGAATAGTCCTATGGAAGTATTCCTAGTAGCTGTTTTTGAATGTACAAAGTAGATTTGGAAACATTCACACACTAACTTTCTATGTTGCATTGAAGACTATGGAGGAATTATAGTAAGATTAGCTACTTAGATAAAGGCTCCATTCATTGTCAATAGTTTTTTAGAGATGTGGCCATAGAAAGTGGAGCAGTGAGTATTCAGCTAACTGAAACATAACCGTGACAGATTGTAGGAAAACCAGTGTGTATGACACAGTGTTTTTTTTACTCATTTAAAAGGAAAAACATACTATACCATTACCAAATTAACCAAGGACAGGGGATTTCCTAACAGCCAAGTTGGTATTTCTAATAGAGTCTAAGCTGTTGTAGGTCTGACATCATGCTGTGTTTTACTTAGCGAATATTTCCTTCATTCCTACATTCATAGCAGGCAACGCTGACAAACAAACAAGTGCCACCTAAAGGCACACAAGCTCTTGTCTCTCTCTCCAAGTCTTTCTCTTTTCCTCTGAGTCTTTTGCACTTTCTGAAGAAGTTAACACCAAGTTTGAACTCTGTTTGAGCCCTTGGGGTTCTATATGCACGGGTCTTGGCTTGACTACAGATTCAACGCAACCTGCTGATACAGAAAACTTGCTAATGATTACTTTGGTTTGCGTCTATCATTCAACCTATTATAGATTAAATAACTTCTCACTATCGAGAGGGGTTGGAGGTATGTGGGGCGGGTGGTGTTGGCTGGGGGGTGGGGGGGGGGTTGGTATTGTGTCAGCAGCTTCATTTCCAGACAAAGCTGCAACTCCGTCTGCCCTGGAATGACACAGAGTTGTTGCAAGCTCCCAGTCGGATTCAGCATGTCATGATGTCATTTCCTGTTTTAAAAAGCCCTCCAATGCCATAAAAGGGAATTTTAGCCATCTGTAGGCTCACAGCTATGCTCCAGCCGGGAGCAGTGTATCCTGTGCAATTAGGAGTCTGTAGTGAAGGTAGGAGTGGTTTGTTTAGCTCTAAGAAAGATGAGAAACTACACATCTAAGCTCATTAATGTATATAAGTTGGATATAAATAAAATATCAACTCAAAGAAAGAAAGACAATCCATTTTCAAAATAGAGTGGAAGCCGCTCAATGTGGTTTAATAAAACTAATAAAACAGTTTTGATTCACTGCTATAGCCCAAAGCCAGCTGATGTGTGCAATAGATAGCTGGTGGTAGCCCATTATGTCCAAGTTCATAAATTATACCGTGAGCGCCACACACCCCACCCTGACTGAGGAGAGGAAGTATCCTGCCAGAGCAGCAATTACTGCAGTTACAGCGAAACAACAGAGCTGCAAAATCCATAAACAGCTGCCACAGTGCATCAGTTTGGTAGGAAAAGGCCATTCAAACAACCAGCACCACAGTTTCAAGGAACCGAAACATTGATTGAAACACTGATTAGCCTAACCGTGTTAATGATAGTAAGCATGCAGTACATAGCAACGTTTGTGGGGTTGAAATTGTTATGGGGCCAGTATGTCAGTCTAATCCTTGGGGGGATGGGGGGTTACATGTTTTTACCAAACTACCTTCCTATTAGAAGGTCATGCCCCCTATGCTGACCATCTGACTGTGTGTATCTACCAGATATATTTTACCACTCAACATGCTAAACTTGTAACTGGCAAAGTTGCAGCATCCATGAGGAAGCTGGAGCTGAATTGTTGAATTGACTTTTTGGACTGTGGTCCAAAAAGTCATGTTGTGACATGAGCATCCAAATAATATAAGGACTAATTTACTACTCACCCAGAACCCTACTTGGCTACTCTTACTCTGCTTAAAAGAATAAAAATCCCTTCCTGGCAATAAAACAGTCAGCAGTTTAACTGATGAATTCAATTCCGAACTCCAAGGACCAACTTTGACCTTGTTGCCCCTCTCAAAACGGAAAAGCAAAAAGCTAAAAATTGGCTCCAGAGTTCTCTGATTGTCTCTGATCACCAAAATCATCCTGATGACTGACTAGATATTTTCACATTTTACTCCTCTTCCACTGCGGGAATTCCCAAAGCTGGCCGTGGGTTCTAAAGCCGTTTCCTGTCCTTTAGACCCCATCCCCACAAATTTACTGGAAGAGCTACTCCCTGTCCTCAACCCATCTCTGCTACTTGTTGAAACTGGTCAATCTTGCTTGTTTTTCACTCTCTATTACTGAATGCCATAGCTTCCTATCAGTGCAATCAGTCAGCTTCCAAGAGAGAACCATCAGCATGTATAAATAAGAGACCTGACTTCTTAAATAATTTTTTTGTTATACTACTTTTTATCATTTTCAACCGACCAAGTGAATTCCTTGTATGTGCAAACTTACTTGTCCAATGAAACTGATTCTTTCTTCTGACATTGTTATAGCAGATTGGGAGTGTGTTGAGTGTGAAATAGAGTCCACCTTGTCTTTCTAAATAGTCACACTCTGCTCATTATAAGGTCTATTTTGGCATCCACCAGGATTAATTTCAAGGTCATCTCCCGCTTTCATTTTCCCTTTGCACACTTGCCCTCAGTGATATAATCCATTAATACATTATCCAGTAGGAAAATGTCTGTGATGTTCTTATTATGACTTTGTTTTAAATGTATATTATGTCCTGTGTTGCACTGTAAATTACTTTCGAATTAACCCATTTCTTAAGAGCACTTAATGAATTCGCAAAATAAGTAAGTCTTTGTGTTCACAAACACTTACATTCTCCTGTTAGGAAAGAATATTCTATGTTGTTATTGTCTTCCCTGCAGACACTTCCTTCAACTCCTTGACCCCCATCGTAGCCTGCCACCACCACAAATGACCCTAAGAGTCTGCAGCACAAAGGAAAATGCAGCACAACCCATCAGGGAGAAATGAATACATGTGCTTAATAATTTGTCTTCATATCTTCATAGTTCTACTGCTGACCTTGAGGCATTCAGAATCACATCCTAATGTAAACCAGTAAACGCTTATCTTTCACACCGCCAGTCTATGAAGCAAGAGTTCTGCTCGCTGCTCTAGACTACAACTTTCACCTCAACAGACCAAAGTTGACAAATGATGGCACGAAAATGTCAGTATAATTTTAACTCATCGATATTACAGAATTTAAATTCATATGAATTTGCAATCCCCTTTTTCAAAAGATTTCAAACTAATTTTGTTATGAGTAAAATAACCCCTAATTGGCTAATTCCATGACTAGAAATGAGTCCACTGATAGCTACACTGAAACTTCCTGATCATCATCTGATGCATAATGAGTGCTGTCTGAGCTCATCGATTGTCAACTCTATGCAGTCTGTCTAAGCACCTGCTTATGACCCTCTCTCCTTCACCATCTCTCCATAGATCTGGATCTGAGCATGCAGAGGAAATATCTTTTACCTTGCTGACAATGTATTTTATCGTTTGTGTGTAGTCTCAGTAAATATAGTGTATAGTAAAAATCATAATAGTTTTATCAATTATCTTTATTATTTTGCTTTTGCTGTTACTCTTTCCCCCACTGTATTGCAGTGGTGGTTGACCAGGTGCCTATATGTTCTGGAGACTGTAAAAAGGCATAATGTATGATGAAATGTTTCCATTGGTATATCTGAAAGTTTACTCTGTATCAGTTCATGTGTATAGAAATGTAGCAACACTACTTTCCAAGCCACTATACAAATTACCTGACTTTGCGTCCTGACAAATGGAGACAAAAATTAAAGGGTCATATGTGTACTGTGGCACCCCTGCATAGTCATATAGGTACCTACCTACCTACCTACCTACCTACCTACAGTGGGGGAAATAAGTATTTGATCCCCTGCCGATTTCACAATTTTGCCCACTTACAAAGAAATGAGTGGTCTATAATTTTAATGGTAGGTTTATTTGAACAGTGAGAGATAGAATATCAACAAAAAAAATCCAGAAAAACACATTAAATAATAGTTATAAGTTGATTTGCATTTCATCGAGGGAAATAAGTATTTGACCCCCTACTGACCAGCAAGAATTCTGGTTCCCACAGACGGGTTATGTGCCCACGAGGCACACAGATTAGTCCTCTCGGCTTTCCTCTCAGTTTAAGAAAGTACTCCTAATTTCAACTGGTTACGTGTATGCACAAAAACTGTCCAAAGAATCACACTTCGTATCTTCAACCTCACCACCATGGGCAAGACCAAAGATCTGTCTAAGGATGTCAGGGACAAGATTGTAGACCTGCACAAGGCTGGAATGGGCTACAAGACCATCGGCAAGCAGCTTGGTGAAAAGGAGACAACTGTTGGTGCGATTATTCGTAAATGGAAGAAAGACAAAATAACTGTCTGACGTTTGCCAATGAAAACCTGAATGATTCTGAGGAGGCTTGGGAGAAGTACATGGCCCCATCCATCATCCCTTCAATGTGGTGCAGTCGTCCTGTACCCTTAGCAGAGAAACAGCCCCAAAGCATAATGTTTCCACCTCCATGCTTGACGGTGGGGATGGTGTGCATGGGGTCATAGTCAGCATTCTTCTCCATCCAAATGCGGGGAGTCGAGTTGATGCCAAAGAGCTCGATTTTGGTATCATCTGACCACATCAAGTTCTCCAAAGCCTCCTCAGAATCATTCAGGTGTTCATTGGCAAACTTCAGATGGGCCTGTACATGCGCGTTCTTGAGCATTGGGGCCTTCCGGGCGCTGCAGGATTTCAAACCATTATGGCATAGTGTGTTACCAATGGTTTTCCTGGTTACTGTGGTCCCAGCTGCCTTGAGATCATTAACAAGCTTCTCCCGTGTAGTTCTGGGCTTATCCCTCATCTTTCTGATGATCAACGATACCGCACGAGGTGAGATCTTGCATGGAACCGCAGACCGAGGGCGATTGATGGTTATTTTGTCTTTCTTCCATTTGCGAATAATCACACCAACAGTTTCCTTTCAGTTTCCTTTTCACCAAGCTGCTTGCCGATGGTCTTGTAGCCCACTCCAGCCTTGTGCAGGTCTACAATATTGTCCCTGACGTCCTTAAACAGATCTTTGGTCTTGCCCATGGTGGTGAAGTTGAAGATACGAAGTGTGATTCTTTGGACAGGATTCGTGCATACACGTAACCAGTTGAGATTAGGAGTACTTTCTTAAGCTGAGAGGAAAGCCGAGAGGACTAATCTGTGTGCCTCGTGGGCACATAACCCGTCTGTGGGAACCAGAATTCTTGCTGGTCAGTAGGGGATCAAATACTTATTTCCCTCGATGAAATGCAAATCAACTTATAACTGTTATTTAATGCGTTTTTCTGAATTATTTTGTTGATATTCTATCTTTCACTGTTAAAATAGACCTACTATTAAAATTATAGACAGCTCATTTCTTTGTAAGTGGGTAAAATTGCGAAATCAGCAGGGGATCAAATACTTATTTCCTCCACTGTACCTACCTACCTATATGAATATGCAGGGGTGCCACAGTATCTGGAAAGGTGTGCTACAGACCAGGTATACAACCAGTATACTGCCCATGGGGATCAGGCCACTGGTCCCTGATAGGCCACCAGTGTAACGGTACTCCCAGTTCTCATCCCCAGGCTCCCTTGCTCTGCTGAGTACCATGACGTCCTCCCTGCAGTGGTATCCTCCTCCAGGCAATGCAGGGAGAATGATGGTCCTCGGCTGAGGCACAGGGCTGGTTCCTGGCCACTACACTTCCTCTCCAAGTCTGTGGGTCCCTGTAATTTCCACAGGTGCGGCATGCATCATCAGGGCATCAAAAAACAGCCCTGGTTCCATCACATTTTGAAAGCTAGCTAGTGGGCTTGCTAGCAAACTGCTAATAGTGACATAAGGATTTAGGTCACTCTGCATTCTGAAAATATGGTAGTAAACTCGCTAATGTTATACTACTACATCACAACAATATGTAAGCTAATCATACCAACAAAGAAATAGTTAATGGGGGTGGAGGGTGTGTTCAAAGTGCCAGGAAGTAGCTAATGTTGATTTACATCTGTGTTTAGCCTACAAAAAGTTTTCATTCAAAGTTAGCTTAGCCTCGTCATGTGATGTACTACTCGAGTATGCTTCAGTGTGAACAGTCCACTGATAATAGCATAAGTATGTAGTATGCAGAACATACTCATTAAGTATGTAGTATGTTAGTATCCCATTCCAAACACAGCCACACACACGCACATCCTACTCATCCATGGCCAGAGGAACTGGCAGCTTAGTTTGCCTACCTACAAGTGAATAAAGCTGAATAGTTTAAGTCAGAAAACACACCAACATGTGATGCATGTTCAATGTATGTATGGAAGTGGAGTGATCAGGCATTGCTGGGCTGCTACTGTTGTTTACGGCATATACTATTTCCTCCTTAAACTTTGAACGAACACTTGGCCCACATGTGCTTTGACAGTGTGACACTTTTGACAGATGTCATGAAAAAGACCCCCTCCCTTATCTTGCATGTTGTGTCGACTAGGGTTAGACTTAAAGATGGGTTATGGTCGAGTCAGTGTCGTCCACTTCTGATATGATGCAGTTTGATTGATTGCATATTTATTGTAGAACTGAGCAATACTGAACTGCTTGGGTATTGGCGGCTTCAATCCAAAAATGTTGGCATCAGACTTCCAAAACCAATATCAGTCAAATCCTAGAGTCAACCCATTCCCAAGACTTCCAGTGGTATGTGACAACAGTCTTGTCAAATGACATCCTCAACCCAAACCTCCTCTCTATCTTTAGCAGCCAGCTCCATCTGTTCATGACCACTTCAACCTCTATCTAATGTCACGTCAGTTAACGGTCCACCAGAAACCAAATGAGTATTAATATAACTTATCTCACAGTGCCAGAGCAACAAAGGGTATTTTCACAACTGTGCACCAGGGTTGATAAATGCACCATGGCGTGAATCCATGCCCTACAATCTCACACACATCATCATCACCAAATTCTTTCTGATATTAGTGGAGTACAGCAGGGTGGAGACCCACAGACTCTCAAGAAAACAAAACAAGTGGAAAGGAATGGTAGATTAATATATGTCAATAAACAACATGCAATTCCATGATCGTGGAATTTTTCCATGGAAAATGGGTTGCATCACGGATGCCCCACAGAAAGAAATGGGAAAATCATAGTATAGGGATATTTCTGCTGTATAGAGAATGCAAAATTAGCTGATATAAATGTTGCGGTTTGAGTTTCAGTTTGAGTTTCAGCTGAATTAGTTGTTGCACCTGTGATTTACTCATATGCAGTTGATTTGTTAACATTTAAATTTCAAAAATTTCATTTTTTACCTGCTCCATGAGTGAGCAGGTAGCAGTTCAATGTCTTAGTCCTGGACTTGGATGTGACGGATAGCTGTTGATGGAGACTCAGTTTCAGTGATTGAACCTGTGACCTTCTGGCGATGTAATGGTCTTTCTAAGCCAACCTGACACCCTCAGATGAATAAAAACTGAGCATAGGACTGCATAATTATGGTTAAAATTATAATCTCAATTCATATTTAGTGATGCATTATTCTGTTCAGTTTGCATTTTTACATTACATTACATTACAGGCATTTAGCAGATGCAGGGGGGCTATGTGAGACTGCTGTTCATTGACTATAGTTCAGCTTTCAATACCATAGTCCCCACCAGACTGGCTGGCAAGTTGATGGAGCTGGGACTGAACACCCCCCTGTGTGCCTGGATCCTGGACTTCCTGACCGCCAGGCCCCAGGTGGTCAGGGTGGGTAGACACACCTCCAACCCCCTCACCCTGAACACAGGATCCCCCCAGGGTTGCGTCCTCAGCCCCCTACTGTACTCCCTGTACACACATGACTGTGTGGCCAGGTTCAGCTCCAACACCATCATTAAGTTTGCGGATGACACAGTGGTGGTGGGCCTGATCTCCAACAACGACGAGAAGGCCTACCTGGAGGAAGTTGCTGATCTGTCACTCTGGTGCCAGGACAACAGCCTCCTCCTGAATGTCACCAAAACTAAGGAGCTGATTGTGGACTTTAGGAGGACACAACAACAGAGGACGTACTCACCATTGGGGATTAATGGGAATACTGTGGAGAGGGTGAGCAGGTATAAATACCTGGGAGTCCACATCACCGAAGATCTCACATGGTCCACACACACTGACACTCTGGTGAGAAAGGCGAGGCAGCGCCTTTACCACCTCAGGCAACTGAGGAAATTTAAAGTCTCCCGGAGGATCCTTCAGTCCTTCTACTCTGGAGCTGTAGAGAGCATCCTGACAGGAAGCATCACTGCCTGGTTTGGCAACAGCTCCGCTCAGGACAGGAAGGCTCTGCAGAGAGTAGTGCGTTCGGCTGAGCGCACTATTGGAACTACACTCCCCACCCTGCAGGACTTGTACACCAGGAGGTGCAGAACCAGAGCCTGCAGGATCATGAAGGATCCTCACCACCCCAACAACGGACTGTTTCAGCTGCTGCGGTCAGGCAAGCGCCTCCGTAGTCACGCTGCCAAAACAGAGAGACTGAGACGGAGTTTCTTTCCTCAGGCCATCAGGACTGTGAACTCCGACCTCACCAGGGCCCCCACCAAGACACACACACTGCCCCTCTTATGCACACACACACTTAGGTAAAGACTACACATAATTTATAATTTATATTATATTATACATACAATTTTCCCTTTTTTTTTTACTATATTTTTTTATAAAGTGCTCTTATTGTAAATATTGTGTTGTTTTTTTATATAGAGCTCTTAAAAACTGTGACATTGTAAATATTGTGTTAGTTTATTGTAAATAGTGTGAACCTGTTATTTTGCACATTTCTGCTGAGCATTGCCACTTTGCATTTCACTACACACCTCGTGTGTGTATGTGACAATTAAACGTCTTGAATCTTGAATCTTGAATCTTTTATCCAAAGTGACTTACAATAAGTGCATTCAACATAGGTAGGCAAGAGAACTACTAGTCACCAGAAATTCCTCTTCCTCTCGGAGGACTTTTTTTTTTGAAAGGCATGTAATGACCTCTTCTTCTAAATTCCATTTTTTCACAGCTGACCTGCAGATTGATTTTCTTTTCCATGTAATGTTGGGAGGATTAAATAATATATGTCTTACATGATGTGGCTTTGCCAGATCACTGTACATGGTAAATGACTGTGTCACTATCGTGGTTGGTTGATTGGTTGGTTCAGCAATTGATTCCACATTATTCATACAAGCCATGGTGATCAATTTAACATGGCAAGTCTAAATATACATTCCTAAATGTATTAATATGCTATTAATATGTTGAATATGAATGAATATCTTGTTCCATGCTTAAGTGGCACACTCACATTTCCTGGTTGTATTTATGTGATCTCAAAAAGTAGTTTTGAGATAATAGTTGATCATTTTAAATATTTGGTTTGGTTCATTTTGTACACCAACATTTGCCCGCTGGGCCGTGTTTTGACCTTCGGGCCAATCATAGCAGTGCTTAAAAATGGAAAACTCCACACAGCCAGGAAGCCATCGAACAATCAAATGACAGACAGATCAGTCTGAGCTGCGGAGCTGCCAAGTTGTGTTGTGAAAATGTTGAGAAAGAGGAAACTAGACATTCGGTGACAAGCTCCCCCCATGAGTGGATAGTATTTGTGCATCGATAGCATCATACATAGCCTATAGCTGCCATAACTGAATAACTGCCATAACTGAATACCGCATAGGTATACCCTTTGTATCTCCCTCAGAGGCGACATGCACCAAAAATATCTGAGGGGGCACAGAGAGAGAGAAATGCAAGCTTTTGGCACATTTTTTTACCGGGTTGGTACGTTGTACGCTGCGCGTACATAGTGAAACCAAAACATGACACAAATTGGTTTGGTCTCTAAATACTTCTCTGTCTCGATCTCTGCCTGTATCAGAATTCTCTGTGTGCATTGGGTAGTGTGGCCAATAGCAACGATATTTACACAGGAAGCGAAGATGTGCAACTTCTCACAGCTGAAGACAGAAAGACTCAACCTTTTCATTCACTACCAGTGACAGTTATACATCTCCAGTGCAGGGCTCAACAATAAGGTTTCATTCAGCAACATTTTCACTGGCCCTGCTGCAAAAATGAAAAATAGTTATTTTTTAGCTATGTATTTCCAAATAAGGCCATACGAATGTAATTAACTGTTCAGTGTCATTTAAGATCTTAAGAAAGAAAAGAATGGACCAAACAGGGAAGAAGGGGGAGTTCATTACCAAAATTCTGTTTAGAGAATACTTTTGAGTGAATATACAGTCATCTTACTATATATTTTTGGAGAGAAAGAAAATGAATTTTAAATATTTATGGAGATAGATTCTGAGAAAGCTAAATGTACAGAATTTTTTTGTTTTGATTTTTGCTCATTGTATGTTTATTTTCTTTTAGCTGTCATTGACGTGGAGATATGAGTGAATATCTTTTGTTGCCACTCAAATTTGATCAAATTTTGCATTAAGGTAAGATGCTAGTTTTGTAGTTTGCTAGTTTCTCCTGATTGACATATATGTGGCATTTTGTTTTTTGTTGTTTTGTCTGTTCATCTGTTAATACATAAAAAATATAAAAAATAAATGAATTAAAAAAATAGACATGTATTTTCAAGAAGATTGATGAAACAACTGAATTTGACTGAGTTGTCATTGTCATTTTCCTTGGCAATTTTCTGAACTGGCTAGCTAACCATCCAGCCTGCTAGTTGGCATGGCAAGGAGAGTGAAGAGATATCTAGCTATCGATCATTGTTTGATTAACTGTAATGTTAGCTAAATATGTTGCAGTGGTATAACATATATTTGAAAAAAGTGACCTATAGATAGCCGTCAATCACATCACTTATGAATACATGCACTGCTCTATTCTAACAGACCAACTGGAGGCAGATGAGGGGAGACAGGCCAGCAGAGTTGAGGCGATTAGATGTTCTAGAATTAGGACTAGGATGATCTACAACTACTATGTCATAGGCATGTGGTTATCTGAAATGAATTAACACTCCTCAAGCCAATCAGAATCAAGTATTCATCAAAGCTTTTGTATAATAAATATTAACCGTTGATATTTTGAGACCTGACTTTTTTGTCATGTCTCCTCTAGCAAGAGGAAGTTGAGCCAGTTTTGCGGGAAGTGGCAGATTATTATTAGAGAAACGATAAGATCACTTCCAAATGGGGAAATGCCAGTAAAATAAGAGAATTCTGTTGTTTTTTTTAAATGTTATTTTGTCCATTCTATCAATATCATTGGAAAGTCAGCAAGAGATTCAGGGAGACAGCAGGTACCAAGACTACCCATGACTTCACTGTGGGTGTGCTGTGCTTCTACTGCAGCAATAATCCAATCCGTCTAGGAGCAAATATGGGGATTATATACATATGGTGATGTACCCTAATGTCACATGGTGTAAAATTGAGAATAAGTCATACTGCCATGTAGGGGTTCAATGCAGTGTGCAATAAAAACGTGCATGAGCAACAGAAAGGTGAAGTTAGCTAGAGACATCTAAATAACATTTGGATATATACATTTCATAAGGATAACTTTTAAACACAGCTCATATAATATCTAAAAAGATCCATCTATTTTCTATCCCAGCATGCATTGGGCAGAAAGCAGGAAAACGCCCTTGACAGGTTGCCAGTCCATCGCAAGGAAAACACAGACAGACAAACCACACTCACATTCACACCTATTCGCAATTTTTAGAGTCTCCAATTCAACTGACTTGCATGTCTTGGGACTGCGGGAGAAAACCGGAGCACACCCACAAAAACTCCACACAGAAAGGGCCAAGACGAAGAAAGAAAAGAAAAAAACCCAGGACGTTCTCGCTGTGAGGCGACAGTGCTTTATTTTGAGGGTAAATAATTATTAAAACCCCATCAGAAATTAGGTTCCGGCAGTAAAACTACTTCCTTAAAAAGACCATGAATACTACAGGTAAGATAATGTAACAATGCATGTAATAAGTAAAAAAAATATTCTGGGGGAGGACCCCCCAGGACCCAAAATTAAATCAACCTTGATTAGATTGCTGAGGATGCAGACATCTGTAACAGTGTGTACTCGTAATTGTTTGGCTGAAGTCCGGCCTTTCTACTGCGTGCAGCTTCAATCAAAAAAATATAGGTATCATTATCACCATCCAAAAACCCCTATCGGTCTAACCCTACTCTCTTCCACACACTCACAGTTGAGGCGTGGGCCTGCCTGCATCCTTTAAATAAAGTGTTGGTGTATTTACCAGGGCAACATGAGCCACAGACAGTATGGCTGCTCTGCTGCCTCAGGCTCCATAGAGGAATTCAACCCTGCATTCCTCTAGGAATACCACTACCAGGATATATAGAGAGAGACAGAGAGAGAGCGGTAGACAAGTAGAGGGGAGAGAGCCTTTATTCAGCCTCATGTCGCTGGCTGAAAGCAGAGGAACTTAATTCTTTGAATCCCAAAGGAATACAAGAATGTGAGGAGGGATAAATCTGAGAAAAATCCATGGCATGCTAAGGGGGTAAGATAGCAGGCCACTGTACAATGTTTAAGTCTCTTTTAAACCAAAAGATGTCAGCTAAAGGGAAGGCTTTTTTAGAGTAACAGATCCATTTAAACACCAAGAAACAAGTCTTCAAATTATTGTTGACTTTCGTGAGGGTTTTGTGTTTTCCCACTTTCCTACATTCTTCACCTTTCGCCCACATATTGCCAGCTTATTTGGATCACAGTCCTACCCAGGTTTAGAAATGCTATTGTTGATTCGCTTCAAGTCTGTTTTGACTTACAACTGTAGACAGCCGATGACCTTATACCAGATACATTAAATTTAGACAAAAGTCAGTGGAAGAACCTCCCCGGTCAGTGCTGTCGACAATTGAAGCTGCCAAGGGTTGGGTTCAGAGTGTTTCTGAAAAACCACAGTCAGCTCAGAAAACACCATCCTCTTTCTACAGGCCCTTCAGATGGGGGGGATTTCTCTTTTGTGACTGAATAAAAGTGGCTGCTCAGCTGTTAATCCAATTTTACTATGAACACATGACATTTCTTTAATGTTTTTGTGCCCTGAAAACAAAAACAGTGTCAAAGTAACATTGCTAAATTGCTGTCACATTGTTGGCCTGCGTGTGACCAGGCGAGCAGCGGTGGACTTATAGAACTCAGAGGAATCAGAGGAAACCCCATTCATCACTGTTGGATAATACACACCTCCTTTTTAAAAGGGAAATGAAATGCCTGCTATCTAGACCAGAACATGAACTATGAATGCATGAACTAAGAATGCTCTTGAAATTCAACCCGAGTCATAACCTACTGCAAGCACAGCTAAAACGCTGCAGAGGCATTTGCATGAAAATGAAGGTCACTTTGGGATGATAGAAAGGTAGTAGAGAGGTAAATTCCTCCGGCCAGCATGATTAAGGGGCAGTGATAGGATTGCATAACGTCAAGCTGTTAGGCCAGAGGCAGGGTCGTAAACCTTGTAAGTGGATCTGGAGGCATCCTCCCCCAGGGGATTTTGCTTTTGTCATTTTCACCTATTAAATCCACTTCAGTCATAAAGGGGAGATGAAGGTGAAGAGACAGGTTAAAGAGGGTTCTTAGTCCTCTTCACAATCGTGGACATAGCACTGCAACTCCACAGTAGGAAGGAGGACCTAATATTTTGCGCATCAGTGTATTTAACGGTTCAAAGCAACAACTTGGAAGTGTTTGCATGTTCAAACTGGTTCAAACTCGCTGGAAACTGTAAAACACCATCATTGTAGTTCTCTGTAGACTACAAAATGCAGCCTTAATCAGAGACTAGCAGTTTCCAAACCACTTCTTCGACGACAAAACAAGTGTAAACGTTTAGCATGGGCCAAATAATACAAAAAATTAACTGTTGAAAGAAATTCACTGGAAGAAAGTCTTGTTTACAGATTAATCAAAATTTGAACTTGACGGCTGCAATCGGAGAGCTTATGTGAGGAGATGGCCGCATGAGAGGTTAATGCAACCTACAGTCCAACATGATGGTGGAAATATTCAGGTGTGGGGATGTTTTGCCTATTCCAGAGTTGATGACTTGCACAGGATCACCTACACATTGATCAAAGACCTACAATTTTGCACCTACAAATCGGGAACTTAATGGATTTATCGTCAAGTGACCAGGGTCAACTGATAGACCCCCATTAACAACCTCTCAAACCCTTTAATTTTCGCCTCTCTTCTTCCCTTGACCATTCTGTCACCGCCCATGTTTGCACTGCATTCCAGTCTGTTGGCTAATTAGCCCTGCACCCAGCACAGACACAAGAAAGATCAGGGGAATGCAAGAATTGAGAATTCTTATGCCCTAAAATGACAGTACAAATATGGGAATTATGCATTATGCAACACTTTGAATTATGCAACACATGGTGTGACAATATTAATCTTGTATTCTGAATGTATTTTAAAATTTTTAGCAAGTAGTCTGAGCACATTACTTTGATATCGAGTGCATATGAATGTCCAGGGCATGTGTTAGGTATCAGAATGAGGCTATCAATCAAAGTGAGCATTCAAGCATCCTGCTCATATGGGCCTCTTGTTATTAATATAGTGTCCTAAGTCCTAAGACGTAGTTTCATTTATACTGTGTGATTAATGTGTAGTTTAGTAATAAATATATCTTTGCATTAAGTAATTTCCTTTGGTCATTGTATGAGTTCAAATCAGTCAAGAATTCATTCCTTCAGATCATATATTAAAAGATATTGTCCGATTTATGATTTACAATAGTTCCTTAGACAAAACTAAGGTGGTGCCTCGATAATCCTACTATTAATTGTTTACATTCATAGTCAATATCTGACATAGAGGCATATTAATCATTACTCATGCTACACTTGCATGGTTTTCGCTCCACCGTCACCAGACCTCAACCCCATGAACATGTTTGGGAACATTTGAAAAGGGAAAAGGTGAAGCTGTAACATCATGAGGCACTCTCTGGAATGCTCTAAAAGGGTGCTGGAATAATGTGGATTCTCAAATTCTGCAAAAACTAGAATCAATGCCAGACAGAGTGCAAGCTGTGATTAAGGCAAACCGTGGGCATACCAAATATTGAGAAATTTTCACTTGCGGTGAAAAGAATTTCACTCATATATTACTGAATAACTATGTAATCGTGTTGGTGAAATATTATTTTGATAAATGATGACACAAAAGAGTTCTTGATAAGTGGACTCAGCCTTTTGGGACCCCACTGTATACGGAAACAAAACAATTGATGTTGCAGGCTGCCATTTTGACAAAATAAGTTCGATCTACTTTTTTTTTTTACTGCCTCCTTTGTTGAAGCAGTGTCCACAGTAACAGTAGCCAAAAAACATTAAGACCACCAGGGACCCTTCAAAAAGCACCAGCTTTTGAAACCGTGCACTCGTGAAGTCATACTATAAAACAACTCATGGAAACACTTCTCAGCTGGCTCAATGAATGTGAGAATGTCGAAACTTGTGTAGACAAGTTTTTACGCCTCTACAAAGGGGCTGGTTTCATGTCAGTCCTTAATGCCAGAGAGATTTAACTCCCTTTGCCAAAATGTCCTGTAAAACCAAAGACGGTAAGGTGGTGTATATCATATATTTAAGGGTTCAAGCCTGTAGGGCAGAGCCCTCATTGTTTTTGCTCTTAATTGTTCTTCTTCTCCCAGTTTTGCAATTTCCCGTGAGATGGTACATGATAGAGACATCAAATTTGGCAAAATGGTAGATATTGGTGGTCAGTTACTAAACAAGAAATATGGTAGCACTATAATTAGAGGTCAAACATCAGAGGCCATATATCCCAGACAGCAACCGGATGAACAACTAAGTTGCCATTAACTGATGAAGTTGAGTGAAGTGCGTTGCTAATAAGAGAAATGATCGTAACTCAATAAAAGTGGGTCCAGTCATCATAAAACTGGGCAGATATGTGAAGTGCATGATGTGAAACAACTACGCAAAGGCATTTTATAACCAACCCATAGCGGATACCACAAATTGCAAAATGTTGTCAATCAATTTCCACAAAGTTTGGTACATATGGTTCGGTATTGAAAATCTCATGTCCATGTCAATGATATTGGATTTCACACCATTTTGAATAATTTGAAAAACAGAGACCTACATACAAAAATGTACTATAAATGGGAACAATTAGATGAACAAGACAGCTGCCATTCACCAATGAAATTGACAAAGTGCATGGCTATGCACTGTGGGAGTAGGGAACCACTGGACTACCACTGGACTACATAAAACGCCTTTTACTCTGTAAAGCTACTAAATATCCTTTTCATACACCACTCCATAAGTAAGCATTAACCTAGAGTCAGAAACTTTGCATCTTGTCTACTACTTACAAAATCCTTTAATTTACCAATGGGCTTTAGAAATAGTGATAAACAGTGATGGCCCCTGGCACACACCATTATACAAACCAAGCCTCCTCTTTATCAACCTCAGCTGCAAGTCATTTTCCCTCACACCACAGTTATACAGGGGAGTCAGAGAGAGCATGCTCTCTCATAGTTCACCCCAATTTAACAGCTGTAGACCAGCTCAGCCTATCAAAAGCTTCAGTGGTGTGTATGACCCTACAGTGCTCTCCGGTTCTGGTGCTGTCATGTTCATAATACTCTAAATCTCAACATTCCCCTCATCAGTCATGTGCTGAGTACTGTAACAATGCAAAAAAATTAAAATTGCATGTACATACTATGAATGAACATTAAAATACAAAATTCAAATCAAATCACCAGACCAGAAATGGCTGTTCAACGCTCTACTACTTAGGTAAAAAAATACTCTCCTTGTTCTATGGGTGAGTGAACATGCAACTGCAACCAGGATGGGGTTTTTCAGCATATGTGCTGATGAGCAAGTTTCTTTGAAATAAAGGAAAGATCCCCCTTGTATACACTCACACTGTTTAAATATCACAAATTGATGAGATCTAAGCATTCCAGGAGTCTTGGGATGAACTGTAATTTACTTTTTTGGTGTACCCACTTCCCCTCCACCTGCCTCGTCTACTTCGACTTTTTCGGGTTGTCACTTTTGACAAGAAGTCAACCTTTCCTAACCTTTTTTATTTCATTCCAGAGCATAAGTGCAACAATTGTATTTCCCAAACCTGCTTACAGTGGGATTTCATAGGGTAATTTGTTACTCTGCCTACATGTAATAGTCACATTCTTTAAATTGCCATAGAGTTTAAGTTTTATGTGAATTCACATTGATCAATATCAGCTGATTCTGCTCACGTTAAAGCATAATTTGTCCCTTAAAAAATCCAGATTGGGAAATCCCTTGTCACCAAATCTGAATTAAAGTGTCTACAACAAGTATCGGTTGTTGGTAATCTCTAACAATTATGCGCATCATGATTTCCCATCCATGGCAGAACTCAATTTGGCAGGTCCATGCCTGGTCCACAGTATGCAACAACCCAGCTAGCCCGTAATGTTAAATATATCTGCTACTGTGTGTGTAGTAAACTCCCCCCGCATTCTCCCTACCACGTACTGCAGGAGGAATTTGAAGTATACACCTTGGCCAAGAGACTGTTTAAACCTCTGCTAACGAGTGAGTGTCAGTTTCTGTTTCTCCGACTCTGGCATGACAGCCAGACCACTGATCATCCCAAGAAACCAAAATCACTGACTTCTTGTGAAATGCATCTTAATTCCACATTCAAGTCAAACTACAAAAAACACAACCTTTCTTCTCAATTTGGGCTGTAAAGTTAAGTAACTCTTGTGTCCCGAGGCGTTTGACAGCGCCTCGGGAATCTGACAAAGTTTAAAATAAATGATTTCTTGTGGCAGAGGAATAGCACCACATGTTGTCTTGACCAAATATGGCTGGCTGAAAACACTACAGCTGAGCAGCCTCCCCTGCACAGTGGAACGAAAAGCAGATCTCCTAAACTGGAGTGAGAGTGGGCCATGACATACAATGTGCTGACATAACTCCAATAGTGGCTATTTCTTCTCTATAATCCAGATCTGTGTAACACCCAATGCTGGTGGATCAGCAAAATATTAAGGCCTGACTGAAGAAATCAATCCTATTATCCTACTAAACCTAACCTACTAACTTCAGAAGTCCAACTGAAGGACTAACTCTTCACAAGCTATGCTATGACTTTAGGATGGGATGTCAAAGTGTGAATTTGGGTGACATTTTATTTGGAGTTTGTTCTTTCACTACACTGTGTTAGGGTCTATGGCTTAAAAAACATTCACTATGAGTACCTAGTGACACTTTTGTCAACATTTGAAAAGTGATTTTTCAGGAGGAACCATACACATACACAGGATTTTATAAATCTGATGAAAAGACTGTGTACACGTTTCCTATTTAGTGTCTAAACAGATTTCTACACTCAAATATACACAAACATGTATGCATCTGGCCCCAGGAGTTATTGTGTGATGTAAGTATTGTAATTTATTTTTTTGGTGTACCTCAACCGGCCTCGTCCACATCTACTTCAGTTAGTGATTTCCTACATTTCCCAGAATGCCTTTTGACAACCCGCAGAGAAGGGGTGTGAACTTATTGCTTTCAATCAAAGGTGTATTGGCATATAAATATAGCTTGCATTCTGGTCTATCTTGGCTACTGCATTGCATTCTGTTCTATCTTGGCTACTGTCGGTG
This sequence comes from Hoplostethus atlanticus, assembly GCA_034670405.1. Classification (NCBI taxonomy): domain Eukaryota; kingdom Metazoa; phylum Chordata; class Actinopteri; order Trachichthyiformes; family Trachichthyidae; genus Hoplostethus; species Hoplostethus atlanticus. The sequence continues at coordinate 463,513 of JAXDDX010000202.1, forward strand.
GAGAAATTGGTCTCTCTCCTCTTCTCTGATGGATTTCTCCCTGAATGACTGTTGAACGTCGGTCTAGAAATTGCTCTTTGATTCTGAGGGGCTGACACCTGACGTTTTCCGTTGATGTTTTAGATTTTCTTTCCTTTCTTCCCTTTTCTTCCTTCCCTTTACACGGCTAAAGGGGTACATATTTGTCTTGAAGTGATTTCATAAATGTTACAGTAATGGTGATTTCATGTTTTGGTCGAATTTTTAGTAGTTTTAGTTTTAGGGTAGTTTTAGTCACAAGGCTGGCTTTTCAAGTATTTCAGACTTGTCTGAATGTGAATTCAAGTGTGAAACTAGTCAACTTCCTTAAATGTCTTCTTCTGCATGTACACATAAGGCTGCACATGAGGCTTTCCTTAAGGGGTAAATCTATATGATGGCTTGAAAGGAATCCCACCTAAATATAATATTTACAGGAAGAATCATGCTGCATAGTAGCTCTGTGTTATCTGCAGTGACTTTGCCGTGACCTGAAAGCACCTCCACATAATACAAAACAATATGTGACCGATTGTGAAACCAATGACGCCGTGAGCAAGAGCTCACTTTAACAATGGTATGGCCTGTTATCAATCCATACTAAAGGGTCCTAACGGAGACAGACATACCCTGAACCAAAAAGCCCTACATTTTTTAAACCCTCCTGTATTCTTTGTAACATTTCTCCCATGGGTTCAGCACCTGTTGTTTGAGGTGCAATGACAGACTAACATAATAGAGCCTTGTAGTCAATTTGTCTGGGAACAAAAAAATTGAAAGAAAATGTTGAGCACATGTCAGGGTCAATGTGGTTATTTAGCTAGACAAACAACTGTACACAAACACCATTCAGCCACAAACCGCCTGTCAAATGAGAGCTTTCAAGATATTTTTAAATGGCCAGACACTTTGTGTGCTTATGATCAAGGTTCAAAGCTGTGAGATGCTATAGGACAGGGTTAATATTAGGGGTGCACCGAGCACTAAGCCAGAGTGGGAAAGCAGTTGAACGTATGCCATAAAAAGTCAGGTAGTCATTAGAATTTGTGGCAGTCAGGAGAATGTTAGTAGTTTAGGCATGTCACCTATCTGTCATTGACAGTTCATTTCTGGCAATGTGTTTTCAATTTCACAGTCTATGAGCATAGTTTAGAGCCACTTTAATATATTGGGCGGAAGGCAGAGATGATGCTGCCTGCTCTACCAGTGACAATAGGTGAGTAAGCACCTCAGTCATCAAGCACACATTAACATGTAATTACTATGTTTGGATAAAACCTATGATGTATTTACACATGGATAGGCCAGCTATGCCATGCAGCCATGAGAACTGTGTTAGACGCACTGCTATATTGGAAATGTACAATTTACGCTTGTCGAGCACATTTACATGATTAGTGGAACGTCTGGGTGAAATGCATCATTTCAATCACCGATAAGATCAGTGATCGGCCAATCATGCTGCTAAAGAAATTGGAATCAGCCCAAGACAACCTGATCAATGCATCCCTAGTTACTATCCTGTAGTTATCATGTGAGCAGTTCAGGCCTTGAGTTTCAGATTGCAAGTGGTGCACTTCCTGTTAACTTTGCTTTCGTTATTTAGTCATGCTTCCTGTTTCCTCGAGGTTTGTGATGGACATCTCTTAAATATAGAAGCACAACACCAAGTAGCATAGATTATACAGAATGTTGCATAACAGCAGGTCTTGAATTCTTTATGTGGACTATTATGTTCAGTATGTTGAGGTAGCTATTCTGCTATTTAACTGTAGCTCTGCCTGTCTAAACAAGGTGAGAACTATGAGAATCAAACAAGGTCACAGGGAACAGTAGAAACTACATTGTACATTCTCAACCTAGTCATTTCCGTGACTCTCTTGGGATCATCATCTTGAGATCATAAAAAGATTGTGTCCTTACAATATTCCTGTGACTATCATGTACACACAAATGCTAAGAAAAGAATCAAGAAGTCGAGATGGGAGTGATTTTTAACTACTTCCCACAGCAGAAGCCCTCTGCAGGATTCCCCACTGGCAATGAGAAGACAAAGGCAGCCTTCATTCCCCACAATGCCACACAGTGAGGCCCTTCAATGGAAATCTTGTTACCTAGGATAAGGAATATGTGGCACAAGCTGTCTGCAAGTTTCTGGCATGCTTAAAAATGTCATATTGATCATAGAAACATAAATATGAGCCAGCTTAGTATAGGGCATCAAACACAATTGATATTGTTTGTTTTGGTTCATATAGTTTGTTGTGATGGATTGTTCTGACTAGTTGCAATGAGGTGGATTCAAGACAAAATTTTCCTCGCACCTTCACGCCATCCCTCAGCCTCGGTTAAATTATTAATAACTTGCACAAGTGCACAAGACAATAGATGAAACAAATATTCCTGTGACCCTTGAATGATCATGGATGATAGAGAAGTGCTTGGATAAAAATATACACAAGAGCTAAATACAGAGGTAGAGGGATTTTTTTTGCATGTTGTGCCATCCCAGTGCATGTCATGTGCCAACATGAAACATGCCCTGTAGCACTGCGGAAAAACAGCTGACTAGGACTCACAAAACCCTTCCATACCAAGTGTAATGTGGCTTTTGGCATGTATTCAAATACAAACCTGTCCCTTTATCCTAGTATGACCAGGGATCGTTAATCACTGGAAATATGCATGTCCCCCAAGCATGTCACACACCGCATCCTGCTAGTTAGTGTCAGAAATCATAGCCAGAGGCTGCATTGTTTCTTGCTTGTCTGAAGGCTGCACTTTGATTTGTTGATACAATACAACAACAAAAAGTTAGGAGTTCATTTGTCAGCCCATATTTGCAGCCTACACACTGAGGGTTATGAAGCCACACTATAAAGGCCAATGTTAGCATAGTGGCCTTTAAGTATTAGCCAACTAGTTCGAAGGGGAAACGCTATTCCATCTTTTACAGCCTTTGCAACAGCAGGTCAGGGCAATGATTGAATGGAGGAAATGAATGAAAGGAATGAAACAAAACGGGCATTTTAAAGTACTACGACAATTACGGCATAGAGACAAAGTGTGGTAGTGATTTCAAGAGAACCGTCTCTTTAAAATATGTAACGTTAACGGAAGGACAGACTTCACAATGCCTCAAGTACAAATACATACCTCAGCCGCGTGCCATATCTAACTCATAAACGCCCAGGACTTGGGGATAATAACACAACATTACAGGTGTTTCTCTATGGAACACAACTTAGGACGTATACAGTGGGTATATTATAAATGAGGATATAATTTTCTGTATGGGACTATGTTAGAAAACAGCAGATAAGTTACTTTTCTGTATGGATTTTATATTAAAAGCCAGCACACAGTTTTCAATAATATATTTGTAGGTTTAATCTACATGTATGCATTAGTTTATTTTGTATCTATATTTATTATGTTAAGTTTTCGTTTTCTGGTTTCCACACCAAGTCTCTGGTGACGTCATGGAGTTCTATAACGGTGGAAACTTTTTCAAAGTAGAAAGATTCTGTCTGACCTGAGTGCGTGGGTACACCTCCGCCGACAGCCTCTGCGACTCTAAAAACCAAAAACGTTGAAGGTAGTTCCTTTTCCCCGATACAAACCAGTTTTTTAAACAATGTAAAAACGCCAGATAGTTCTTTTTTTCTCGGCTCCCTCCCTATCCGTTTTCAGAGGCAGTTCGTAAACTCCACCCTCCGACGCCGTGGGGCGGTGTCGCACTTGCGTGGAGTTAGTGTTGAGTCAACATCTTCCTACTACGCCAACATCCATGACGGCACAGCCCCGACATACAGCGGTCACTATATTGTCATGAACTGACCACACCTAATCCAGACCTCTGAAAGAACAGCCCAATGTGTAGCAACAGAGAAACAAACCCTTTCTTCTGTGCAGGCAAAGCCCATACTCTTGACAATACATAAAATCACACAAACATCACATGAAATAATTGAATTTTATTTCATCCATTTATTGTTATTTTCCTATGTGGTTTGGCAATTGTGCAGAACCAAAAAGTCCATCGAGATCTTCTAAAATTGCAGAAATGTTGCCATCATCTGGTATAACGTGGTTAATACAGTTCTAAACACTATAGCTGGCTTATAATGTAGTTAGTTAGTTAGATAACAAGACAACTGTTTATTAAGATTAACTGAGAACACTCTTGTCTACAACTCTACAAAACTACAACTAGTTAGAACTAAAGTCACTAGGGCTTAAGAATTTTAGGCTGTAGGCACTAGGGTAAAGGAGTTAGGGCTAAACCGCTGGAGAGCACGGGCTAAGGGACTAGGGATGAAGGAGCTGGGGCTAAAGACGAGAGTTCACTGTGCCACAGTAAACATTTCCAGATAGCTCTCTTTTTCTAGTCTAGTTGTTATATATTTAGACAGCACATGGTCAGTTCTCCAATAGACATGGCACCAGCACCCATTGCTAGAAAGTTTATTAGTTCATTATTTTTTTCTTTGAAACCCTGGGAACTGGAATAAAATGTTATCCATGAGTAACCACACCAAGTATATCACCCCATTGGAGACTACACCTTATACCCTAAAATTGTAAAAGGTGTAATGAAGGGACCTGGTACTGGCAAGAGAGTTAAAATGAGACCAATTCTGAAAAAATACATAATTGTCTAATTATGAGTTTATATCAAACATGAATGGTCAATGTCATGAAATATTGCACAAAGTTTTGCCAATGTTGACGCTATAGCCCAAGTGAATAACGGCAGTCAATACAAACAGATTTTTAGGTTACAAATTAGAATTTTATTTTTCTTTATTTTGCAAAGAGTGCTTAGGTACATTACATTACATTTTTACATTACAGTCATTTAGCAGACGCTTTTATCCAAAGTGACTTACAATAAGTGCATTCAACATAGGTAGGCAAGAAAACTACTAGTCACCAGAAATCGTAAGTGCATTTCCTTCCTAAACAAGCAACTAAGAGCATAACTAGTGTTAAGGTAAGAGTGCAATAAGTTAGCAACCTACTTTATCTTAAACAAATGAGACAAATAAGAGAATCAAATAAACAAGAGCTAAGACAAATAAGTGAACCAAATAAACAAGAGCTAAGACAAATAAGTGTATCAAATGAACAAGAGCCAATAAACAAGAGCTCAGACACATAATTGACGACAAATAGGCATGGCTAAGGGGAAGGGTCAGGGTAGTGTTTCCTGAAGAGGTGGGTTTTCAGCCTGCGGTGAAAGATGGGCAGCGACTCTGCTGTCCTGACATCAGTGGGGAGCTCATTCCACCACTGCGGGGCCAGGACAGAGAAGAGCCGTGACCGTGTAGATCGGCCGCAGGGACCTCTGAGCGACGGGGCAACCAGTCACCTCGAGGCAGCAGAGCGAAGTGGTCGGGCGGGGGTGTAAGGCTTGACCATAGCCTGGAGGTAAGAAGGAGCTGTTCCTTTCACTGCCCTATAGGCTAGCACCAGGGTCTTGAACTGGATCCGAGCTGCTACAGGGAGCCAGTGTAGAGAACGGAGAAGGGTAGTTGTATGGGAGAACTTGGGGCAGTTGAACACCAGACGAGCTGCAGCTTTCTGAACAAGCTCCAGAGGTCTGATGGCAGACGCCGGGGCACCAGCAAGGAGGGAGTTGCAGTAGTCCAGGTGGGAGATGACAAGAGCCTGGATGAGCACCTGCGCTGCCTTGTCAGTGAGGAAGGGGCGAATCCTCCTGATGTTGTAGAGGAGGAATCTGCAGGAGCGTGTCACTGATGCAATGTTTGCCGAGAACGACAGTTGGTCGTCCAGGGTCACACCCAGATTCCTCGCAGTCCGAGTTGACGTCACCACAGCAGGTACAACTCTCAGGCACTTATTAGAAACTCCCCCTTTGTGATGAAACAACTAAAACCAGCCTTACTACTGTAACATTCACGTGTTACATGTATTAAGATTGTATGATTTCACATATTGATTAGGAACAATGTTCTGATAATACTTCCATTTGATTGGATACTGTGAGATACTTGATGCTGATTGATACATTGATACATATAGACTGTGTACCTTTTCATTTTGTCAACAAAGGAATTATTTACATAGCACGCTGCCATCCAGTATGGACTTTTAATGTTCTTTAATGTAAATCAAAATCAAAATGAAATAAATGAATAAATAAAAGCCTCAATAAATAAATAATGCCTCACTAAATAAATACATAAATATTTAAGAAACTGATAACTCAATCACTAAATATGTGCAAGTAATTTTAAAAACAAATAGATGTACACATAAATTATTAATTTCTGTATTTACTTCTATATTAATGTAGTACTTAATTTATTAATTTCTGTATTTATTTATATGTTTATTAATTCATTAATTTCTGTATTTATTTTTGATGATATGATAATGAGGGACCATGGCTTTAACATTCAGGCAAAGCAATCAATGAAACAGTGCCATCTCAGTATGAGTCATGATTTGAAAATATAGATTAGATTAATGCTTGCCATCAGTTTAAGCTTATTTGATGTCGTTGTACTTATTGCACACACTTTTGACATGTAAATGTTATATAATAAAGTAATGGCTACGTCTACATATCCCCCATGTATATATTAGGAATACTATCGCAGGCACTGATTTGGTTGTGTTTTTTTATTCCAAAGATCAAGTTTTATAGCATGATGTTTTATTTCCTTTGTACATCAGGTTATTAGATTGCTGTGAATGCAGACATCAGCTGTAACACTGTGCGGTCGGCATTGCTTGGCTGAAGAAGAGGAGTCAAAGTCCAGCCTTTCTAGTGGTTAATTGACAGAACAGCAATGTGAAAGCCAAGACAAAGACGCCTTGTGCACAATGCACAAGCCACAGTTATGTTAGTGATTTTAATAGGCAAAACAACAAGCCAGAAAGGGGTAATGGCATACTTTTGCAGTGACACCAGCAACCAGGTCAGCTATTACAATTAATAGTCTATTAGAATGCAAGTTTTCAGCATTTATGCACATTCACCTTAAAGACTTATGTGAATGACAATTAGACAAGGATCTCAAATCTCTGGCTATCTCTTGCCAATATGTATCCATTAGTATACTAACATAGTCTAGCAACTGGTGGGGGGGCAAGGCAAGTACAAGCGATGTATACTCTGATGTCAATCAACCAATGGGAGTTAGGTGACACTGACAATTTGATTGATCCCCCACACCGCATTATCATATGGCCAAGGAAATAAATAAATAAATAAATATATACAGAAATAAATGCATACAGAAATTAAGTATTAGGGACATGAATAAATAGGGAAAGAAAAACACAGGAGAAAATAAAATTAATAAATGAATAAAATTAAAAATTAAAATAAAATTGTATTCATTCATTTGTGTACAATTATTTAGTTCGTTTTTTATAAATGTACTTTAACATTGGGCTGTGATTATGCCAAACTATGCTTAGCAATTTACATTCCTAAATCTCGTGAATTAGTGCAGGCACAGCTAAACACAATAGCTGGAGGCCTGAGCAGCCTGTGTGAACAGAGTGCATGCAACCGGTCGGCAGTTTTCAAAGAACACAGCTTGAAAAATACACCATTTCAAGGGAAAGAAAAACTGACTCCTGACAATGACTCTAAACCAGAGGGTGAGAAAGAACACCCCAGAGGATGTGGCTACTGTGGGAACAAGCCTCATGGAGAACAGACAGCTGCCCAGTCAAAGACGAGCAGTGTAATGCATGTGGAAAATGGAACCATTTTGCAAAAGTATGTCATTCCAAGCAAGGAAAAGGAGCACATGTAGTGAATAAAAATGACACAAAGCTGCAGAGAATGACAACTTGTTGATTGACACGGTAACATAGGAACACACTGAACAGTCTTTTGCAGACATTCAAGTGGGCCCAAACAGAACTGAGGTTAGACACTGGTTCTTCAGCTAATGTAATTCCCACACATGTATACAGAAATTGTAATTAGTGTGTGTTACAACCCAAAACCTTCCCATTGTTTAGCTATCTTGGTGAAAATCTAGTTATCAGAGGCAAGTGCAACCTGAAATCCAAGTAGGGTTAGGGACACTGACTTGTAATTGAAAGTCTACATTGTCAACTCATGTGCATCGCAGTACTAGGATTAAAGGCATGTTTGAGACTTCAGACTCATCAAGCTACTACTGTCCATATCCAGTATATTTGAGCCACAAATCATGGATGAGGATGCAGATGTCTTCACAGAAATAAAACTATTTACTGGTGAGTGCACCACCCACATTGAGCCAAACACTATTCCTGTTGTCGAGACATGTACCCCTCACCCTGCATAACCTCCGCAAGGACCATTGACCTTTTAGTCTGATCTCAGCTCAAGATGAGTTCCTACAGAAAACTGATGAGATTTTCAAGGAGTAACCACCATTGATGACATCATCTATGGTAGGTCAAAGAAAGGGACGACAGCAACCTCCATGCAATGCTGCAGCACTCCAGGGGGCAAGGAGTCAAGCTCAAGCCTCATGAGGTAAGCTACTTTGTTTGCTGGAATCAAGCCAGATCCAGCCAGGATTGCTGCTGTAAGAGACATGGAGCCACCCAAAGATGAACTTGAAATGGTCCAAGGCATGGTGAATTATCTTATGTTTGCACCCAGCCTCTCAGATATCAACAACCCTTGTGTTAGCTGTTAAAAGAATCAAATGAGTTCAGAAGCGATGCTCAGCATAACTAAACATTTAGGAAGATGAAAGAGCCCATCACGAGTCAAGTTCCAGCATTGGCATACTTTGACCCCAGTAAAGAAATCTGCAGGTTGGTGGATAAAAGTGGATTGGGTGCCATTTTACTGCAAGAAGGTACACCCACTAGCTATGCATTCAAATCCCTAACAGAGTGGAATCAACTATGCCCAGATTGAGAGGGAGCTATATGCCATTCTCATTGGACGCATATGTTTCCATCGGTATGTCTACGGCTGCCAAGTAATTGTGGAAAGTGACCACAAATCTAGATATGGTTGTCCAGTCAAGCCCAGGAATGGACTGCTTCCTCCTTGTAACGAAGGTGCACTTCGTTACTAAGCACTTTGCACTATTTGCACATTTATACTGTGCACTTATTAACTTACTGAATACTGCACAGCAACATTTGCACAGCATTAATAATTGCACAACGAGTCATGATTTTAAAGTATTTTATTGAATATATATTTTACTAAACATTTGTGTGTAATTTTATCTTGTCCTGCTGGAGCAGTTACTCAGCATGGGCAAGGATTGCCCAAGCTCCACCTGAAGGAAACAAACAAATGTTCAGCAGTTAACCTGACATGGAATGGGTTTTTATTGTTTGGTTGAATGTCATGATTTGGTATGGGCAAGTACAATACTTCTAAGTAGTGATGGCGAAATGAAGCTTCCTGAAGCGTTGAAGCTTTCCAGCCAATTGGTTTGAAAATAGGTTCATTCATTCGAGGCTTCAAATGCACACTAGGGCCACCTGCTGGTCAAAAGAATTGAGCAGGCAAATCTATTGTAGATGAAGGCTGCGATGTGTGTAGTAGTTGGGCCAGTGAATGAAACTACTGTTGTGAATAATGACTAAAGAAATGAAAACATATCTATCGGTGTTGTGACCTAATATAAAACCATAGTCGTGTTGAGACGATGAGCTCGACTTTTTTTCGATTTTGTTACATTAGTCATTTAGCAGACATTTTTTTTCCAAAGCAACTTACAAAAAGGTGATAGTTCACTATGAGGGGATTGAACCCACGACCCTGTGACAGAGTTTCATGTTCTACCAACTAAGCTATCTGAGGCATGCTGCATCATGAGCATATTTCTCTTCCTGTTTTTCTGATCGCTGATAGTGTATGGGATAAAAATACAGCTTATTATAATGCTCTCATGTGTAATTGTCAAATGTGCCTGTTCATATATAGTACAAACTACAACCCACAAGTAGTGGGGTTCTTTCCTTATATCCGTAATTCAAAACTGTCCGCCAACCCCAAATCCATTCCTGCAGCACTCTGTGGATGAGGCTTCAAACGTCATCGATGATGTAATGATGTTAAAATGATACAAGCCTCGATAGGGAGGTTCACGGGAAACTGCCATACGTTCTCGACATGCGCTTCAAGGCTTCGTATCAAGCATAACATCACTACTTCTAAGTGCAATACTACATTGGTGCAATGTAAGGGTTAATTGTTTGGTTCATGCAATCACTTACCTGTGCTGTCTTGTCTGTGTTCGGGCAAAAGATTTCCCTGGGTGTCCGAGCACCTATATATAGTTCCGGGAGGGAACATGTGATAGGATAGTAGAGGGGGGTTGTTGTTTTGTGGGTTGAACTAAAATATATATTGTTTATATGCGGCGGTATTTATTGTTTGAGGGCCACATTTAACTGTACAGTATGTATTAGTTATGTAAAAACAATTTTTTAAAGGGGAAGTATATTGAATTGTTGATTGTCATTACGAACACCCCTATAGTTGGTAGCATCCAGGTTAATTACCAAGGCAGAGTATATAAGGCTGCCAGTGTTTATCTGACTCTGCTGTTGGTAGGGCCCTGGAGAGCTGTGCATAGACAGACTGGTCATTTTTGTGGTTGAATAACACCTTTTGGTTGCACTGTACTACCACCTCTTTTGCTGTGAATACAACCGCTAATTGGTAGTGATGGCGAGATGAAGCTTCTCGAAGCATTCCAGCCAAATGGGTTGAAAATGGGTTCATTTCTCGAGGCTTCAAATGCACACTAGGGCCACCTGCTGGTCAACAAAAATCATCGTTTCAAATAATGCCGTAGAAATGTCTCCACGTGCAGTGGCTTCTAATTCCGTTCGGTGGTGGAGTGTGTAGCTATACCGCTCATAGTGCCCTTCAGCAAACATGGGATTCGTGGGTTCCAATCTGGCATGTCAACAAAATGTTACTTATTTATGATACAGCATATCGTTATATGGCTTATTATTATAATGCTATGATTAGTAAAGGGGCAAATGTACCAGTTGTATAGTCCATTGGTGTAATTATCAGTATGATAAGATTTAAATATAGCTACAGAAGGACAAGGCATATAGTGGCTACAGAAGCCTTCAACTGATGAGTGACAGTGCTTCTTTTAACTGGGCGGTGTATGGGGTTTTGAATATGCTTATGTAACTGGTTTGAGGACAGGGAAAGTGCTTGTGTAACTGGTTTGAGGACAGGGAAAGTGCTTGTGTAACTGGGCATAGGTGATGGAGGATGACAATGATTGATTGTTATTCAGAGGGATGAAAATTATTGATTTTTATTTAGAAATAGCAGTCGTTCCACAGTGTGAGGGATCAGATGGTTTCTTTTTTTGGTTACAATGTCCCCTGCTTTGGAGAACACGCGTTCACATGGAACAGATGACGCAGGGGTGCACAAAAATCCCAGTGCCAGCTGGTACAGGTGGGGGTAGATGGCTCGCTGTGCAGACCAGTATTTTAATGGGTCCTCAGATCTTTCTCTGTGGCTCCATCTCAAACCGATCTCACCGCTATCTCAACACTGTCTCAAAAGTCTCCTGTCCTACTACAACCCACGAATTATGGGGGGAATTTCTTTCCTTATATCCGTGATTCAAAACTGCCCGCCAAACCCGAATCCATTCCTGAAGCACGTACGTGAATGAGGCTTCAAACGTCATCGTGACGTAATGACGTAGAAATTGATACACGCCCCGATACATAGGTTCACGAGAAACTGCCCTACGTTCTCGATACGCGCTTCGAAGCCCCGGTATCAAGCGTAACATCACTACTAATTGGGTCAAGCCTAACAAGTTGTGTCAGAAGTGAGATCCCTCCAGATGTAGGTAGCCTGCAAAGAGAGGACTCCACCTTAAAGCCTTGGTTTGAGAAGGTGACAGAGGGAGTTAAGCAGGGCAGTGCAGGCTGTCTTGAAGAGGCTACCTATGTGGTAAAGGGTGGGATACTCTACCAGCAGAAGGAATGGTTGAGGCCTTAGTACTGCCACAGCAGTTCAGACACAGGGTCATGGAACTTGGGACACATGGCATTCCAGAAAACACTGCATAGGATTGCTAGTCACTTTGTTTGGCCAGGCATGTATACCCAAATCTCTGTTCTGTAGTTCCTATGAAAAATGCCAGTTGACTTCAGGAAGGGGGGTGGTGCGTGCTCAGTTGCAGCCTTTGCCAATCATTGAAACACCTTTTGAGAGAATAGCCATAGATGTTGTGGGACCATTAGAGAGGAGTTCCTCAGGCAGTCGCTTCATATTGGTCATATGTGATTATGCACATATGATATGTGATTATCCCGGTACCCTGAAGCCTTTCCCCTTAGGTTGGTTAAGGCCAGACACGTGGCAAATTGCCTGTTACAGCTGTTTTCCAGGGTAGGCATAGCCAAGGAGATCTTGACAGACTGTGGGACAAACTTCTTGTCTAAACTGCTGCAGCAAGTTTACCAGTTGTTAGGAGTCAAGGGTATTAAGACTACCCATTACCACCCCCAAACGGACGGGCTTGTAGAAAGATACAACCAGACACTGAAAAAGCCTTAGCCTATAGGGCAGTGAAAGGAACAGCTCCTTCTTACCTCCAGGCTATGGTCAAGCCTTACACCCCCGCCCGACCACTTCGCTCTGCTGCCTCGATGCGACTGGTTGCCCCGTCGCTCAGAGGGCCCTGCGGCCGATCTACACAGTCACGGCTCTTCTCTGTCCTGGCCCCGCAGTGGTGGAATGAACTCCCCACTGATGTCAGGACAGCAGAGTCGCTGCCCATCTTTCGCCGCAGGCTGAAAACCCACCTCTTCAGGAAACACTACCCTGACTCTTCCCCTTAGCCATGCCTATTTGTCGTCAATTATGTGTCTGAGCTCTTGTTTATTGGCTCTTGTTCATTTGATACACTTATTTGTCTTAGCTCTTGCTTATTTGGTTCACTTATTTGTCTTAGCTCTTGTTTATTTGATTCTCTTATTTGTCTCATTTGTTTAAGATATAGTAGGTTGCTAACTTATTGCACTCTTACCTTAACACTAGTTATGCTCTTAGTTGCTTGTTTAGGAAGGAAATGCACTTACGATTTCTGGTGACTAGTAGTTTTCTTGCCTACCTATGTTGAATGCACTTATTGTAAGTCGCTTTGGATAAAAGCGTCTGCTAAATGACTGTAATGTAATGAAAAACATGCTGCGCAAGTTTGTCTCCTGTAGGGGTGCTGACTGGGACCAATGGCTGCCTTACCTGCTGTTCGCTAACAGAGAGGTGCCACAAGTGTCAACAGGTTTTTTTTGCCATTTGAGCTAGTCTATGGTCGCCAAGTGAGGGGGCCATTGGACCTTCTGAAGGACTACTGGGAAAGGCCCAAACCAGAAGGAGAGAACATTGTGGCCTATGTGGTCAGAATTAGGGAGAGACTGGAGCAGATGACAGCGCTTGCACAGGAGAACATGAGGTCTGCTAAACAATACCAAAAGACGTGGTATGACCAGAAGGCCAGAGAGCGGGTCTTCGCCCCCAGGCCAGCAGGTACTGTTGCTGCTTCCCACCAGTGACAGCAAGTTGCTGATGTAGTAGAATCCAATATGCACAAAAGAAGTCTCAGGAACAACGAAAAACTATTGGGTTAAGACTTTTATTACCAGAGTATTACAAGTCAAGCTGATCTGCAGAACAACCCGAAGGGCACAAAGAGTACATGAGTTTTTATACAGCATTATTCTGAATATTCCTGGTTAGGTCCTCCTCCGTTTGGCCATCCCACCAATATCTTTTTGGTTATTTCCAGTAATTTGGTCTGCTATTCCCTGATGGGTGGCCTTGAGTGTCGCATACTGGTGGAACCAGTCCAACTGATAACTAATGTCTTTTAGTTTCCAGGGACTGGTTACGTGTGTACTTGGTCAGTGGTGTGTGCCAAGTCAGTGTGTGCTGTGGAGTGCATGGTGTGTGCCAGGTCAGTGTGTGCCGTGTAATCCCAAACGAGCTATCACTCATACTTTGCCGAAATTTAATAGTTCTGTTTACTAGTTCTAAGGGAGGACGGGATGTAGCTCTGCACGTAGTAATATAATTGCGCAGCATGGTTATACAACAGTCAGGATTGTCTACTACATACTTTAATATTAATCTAATACTTTCCTAATATAAGTATAGTGATAATATGCCTTTATGCATTGTGATAATATACCATAGTTCCCATAAAATTTACCACACTGACCAAAAGTCACCAGGCGAATGAGTAAGGTCACCTATGAACTTCATATGCCAGATCGAGTGAAAAAGCACCAGATCTTTCATGTGAACTTGTTGAAGGAGTTCCAGGTAAAAGTGCAATTAGCTAGCTACCTACTTTTTAATTAAACAAATGAGACAAATAAGTAAATCAAATAAACAAGAGCTAAGACAAATAAGTGAAGCAAATAAACAAGAGCTAATAAACAAGAGCTCAAATAAGCAAGTGCTAAGAGGAAGGGTCAGGGTAGTGTTTCTTGAAAAGGTGGGGCGAATCCTCCTGATGTTGTAGAGGAGCAATCTGCAGGAGCGTGTCACTGATGCAATGTTTGCCGAGAACGACAGTTGGTCATCCAAGATCACACCCAGATTCCTCGCAGTCCGAATTAAGGTCACCACAGCATTATCAATGGTGATGGCCAGGTCTCAGTGTGGACAACCCTTTCCCGGGAGGAACACCAGCTCAGTCTTGTCCAGGTTGAGCTTCAGGTGGTGCATCGTCATCCACTGTGAGATGTCTGCCAGGCACACAGCAATGCGTGCCTCCACTTGTGTGTCAGAGGGGGATCAGCTGGGTGTCATCGGCATAGCAGTGGTAGGAAAAGTCATGGGAGTGGATAACAGAACCAAGAGACGTTATGTAGAGGGGAAAAATAACCCAGAACTGAGCCTTGCGGAACCCCATTAGTCAGCCTGCGTGGTTCTGACACAGACCCTCTCAGTGTCAGGTCAGGTAGGATGCAAACAGGGAGAGTGCAGAGCCTGAGACACCCATCCCCTCAAGGGTGGAGAGGAGGATCTGGTATGGCGGCATATGAGTGACAAAATCCGTGAGCGCAATTGACATCACCGCGCGCGTAATTCAAACAGCCGCGCACACATATTATTTTTGAGAGCGCTTTCACAGCACTCACGCACAGAATATATCTGCTCGCGCGAGTAATATTGTAACCTGCGAGGAGAAATCCATGCTTTGAGCGTGCGCGCAGAATCCGAAGCAGCACGCACAACTATCATTGCTCTCCTGCTCGCGAAACTTTCACCTGCTCGCTCGCAAGTGTTTTTTCTTTTTGGCAGTAAGTGGGCGGACCCAGTCACAATGGTATCCCTAAATCTAATTGGTTACAGTCCTCGTCTTCAGTCCTCTCGCAACCAGAGACAGCTCGCCTTCAAAGTAAAAGTTGCGCGTTTTGAAGGGTGTTGGCTGCAGCAGCGGTCAATTTAAGGAGAGCTAAACTAAATAAATAAACAAATAGCCTAAAGAATGAACATAATTCATAACTGTTATACAGTAATATTTCTGCCACTTTCCCACAACTGATTGTGAATAAATTGCCAAAGGGTGCGAACACTGGAATTATTATAGAGTGCTGTGATTCATGTATGTATGTAATGATTCATGTATATATATTCATCAACGTATTTATTTAATTAAGGCTACTTAGGCCGAATCCCATTTCTCATTTTCACCCCTACGACTTGTTTTCGAGTGCCCCTCGCCCTTCGGCTTGGCCCTCGGAACAGAGTCACAAGGGGTAGTGGTTGAAATCTCCCCCTATGAAATGGGACAACCCTTCAAGACCCTGATACGTCATCGATGACGTTTACGTAAACAGACGCAATGAGTTTATCGGACATTACACACATCACAGTGACATTTGCCATTCATCTGATGGAGATAGAGAAGCATGGACGCTCGCGATTCGTTCACAACCTATACATTTCACGCTATCAATCGATCAAACAAGTCATTAAATAAAAGACCACTGCTTAATTACCAGTCCACTTCATGACAGAGGACAAGGTATCAAGGTATTAAAGTGGACATAACTCTTTTTTTTCCTTCCATCAACCACTTCACAGAGCATAAAGCTTTATTGTTTCTCCTTCCTTGTTTACTTGCACCGATACAAAAAGGCCAATCACTGTAACCAATTAGATTTAGGGATACAATTGTGACTGGGTCCGCCCACTTAGTGCCAAAAAGAAAAAACACTCGCGAGCGAGCAGGTGAAAGTTTCGCGAGCAGGAGAGCAATGATAGTTGTGCGCGCTGCTTCTGATTTTGCGCGCACGCTCAAAGCATGGATTTCTCCTCGCAGGTTACAATACTGCTCGCGCGAGCAGATATATTCTGCACGCGAGTGCTGTGAAAGTGCTCTCAAAAATATGTGTGCGCGGCTGTTTGAATTACGCGCGCGGTGATCTCAATTGTGCTCGCTGATTTTGTCACTCATATGCCGCCATAATCTGGTGGTTCACTGTGTCAAACGCTGCAGACAGGTCCAGGAGTATCAGGACAGAGGAGAGAGAGTTCGCTCTAGCGGCATGGAGCGACTCTGTCACTGCCAGGAGGGCAGTCTCGGTCGAGTGACCCACCTTGAACCCGGACTGGTGGGGGTCCAAGAGGTTGTTCTGGTGGAGGTACAAGGACAGTTGATTAAGAGTTCAAGAGTTTTGGATAGGAGCTGAGCTGTTTTCCAGAAACCGGTTTGAAAGCTTTTGGTGATATGTTGTAAAATGGGATCGTGGCAGACTGGGGTGTGTGGTTGGGTCATTGGCTGGATGTGGGAGGCGGAGTCGGGCTCGCAGGCGGGTTCGCCCTGCCCCGGTACCAGCTGCAGCGGATCAGGCCTCAGTGGACTAACGTGTGTGTGTGTGTGCGGGTATGGGCGGGTCCGTATCTATATGTTTTACAGTAAGGAGGAAACACGCATGACTGTGCCGAGCCGCAGAGAGCGGACCAGGGCAAAGGAGTCCTGTTTCCTGGGGGGCTCCCGTCCCGCACGGCCGCCTGGGTTCGCTACCACCAACCAGCCAGCCTGGACGCAGGCTGAAGGACCACCTCGCCACCCGCACCGGAGACCTGGTGGGAGCCCCTCCCCGTCTGACCCAAGGACCAGCGCAGGACGCGGCGGGGCCCCGCCCCATCCCAGCTCCCCAGAGGAGGCCACCCAATAAGGCCCAGTTGTTGGTGCCGAAGAGCCGCCGGGAAATGCTTTTCACCATAACCCGATGGCTGGGCACCTCAGATATGATAAAACACTACAGCGGATAATGGCCCGCTTCTATTGGCCGGGCATTTGGACGTGGACGTGCGGAAGTGGTGCGCCGCCTGCCCCGAATGCCAGCTTGTTAATCATCCGGCCACCCCAAAAGCGCCGTTGCGCCCCCTTCCCTTAGTTGAGGTACCATTTGAAAGACTTGGTATGGACCTCATCGGGCCATTAGACCGCAACGCACGGGGATACTGCTTTGTATTAGTCCTTGAGGACTATGCAACACAATATCCGGAGGCAGTGCCGTTGCGCAATATCTCCGCCAAGAGTGTTGCACAAGCGCTGTTTCAGGTAATCTCCCGAGTTGGAATCCCTAAAGAGATTCTAACTGACCAAGGCACCTCGTATGTCACGAACACTACGGGAACTATATGAGCTGTTGGGCGTCCACTCAATGGTAAATGGACTGCATTTATATAGCGCTTTTATCCAAAGCACTTTACAGCATATGCCTCTCATTCACCCATTCACACTCACACACCAATGGCAGTGAGCTACCATGCAAGGTGCTGACCATCGGGAGCAATTTGGGGTTCAGTGTCTTGCCCAAGGACACTTCGACATGTGGACTGGAGGAGCCGGGGATCGAACCTCTGATCTTCTGATTAGAGGACAACCCGCTCTACCTCCTGAGCCAATCCGGACCAGCGTGTACCACCCCCAGACTGCCGGTTTGGTGGAATGGTTTAATAAAATGCTGAATAACATGGTTCGTAAGTTTGTGCAAGATGATAGTCAGAATTGGGATAAATGGCTGGACCCTCTGTTATTTGCAGTGGGGGAGGTACCCCAGGCATCCACGGGATTTTCTCCCTTTGAGCTCCTGTTCGGCAGGAGACCACGAGGGGTGCTGGACCTAATTAAAGAAAGCTGGGAGGAAGGTCCTAGCACCAGCAAAAATGAAATTCAGTACGTTATGGACATGTGAGCAAAACTCCACATGCTGGGGCAGCTGTCACGGGAGAATTTGTTCCAGGCCCAGGAACGTTAACGGCGGCTCTATGACAGAGGGGCGCGGCTAAGGCAATTTTCACCGGGTGATAAAGTGCTTCTATTGGTCCCTTCATCCAGCTCCAAATTGCTCGCCAGGTGGCAAGGGCCCTTCGTGGTCACACAGCGAGTCGAGGATGTCGACTATGAAGTTAAGCGTACTGACAGGGGTGGAACGACACTAATCTATCACGTCAACCTCCTAAAAGCGTGGAGGGAGACAGATTCCGTCTCACTGGCCACCTCGGTTATTGAAAGAGATGAGCTGTGTCCGGAGGTTCCAAAATCGGCCAATCAAACCCCGACCCTTTGTGATAACCATCTCTCACCGAGCCCGAGTGCGGACGCGGACGATTTCCCGATGTGTTTTCTGCCCCAGCGCTCATTCATCACCACATAGAGACCACCCCCGGGGTAAAAATACGCACCCAGCCGTATCGCTGCCTGAGCATAAACGTAAGATCATGCAGGCAGAATTGAAGGCCATGCTGGAGATGGGGGTAATAGAAGAGTCCAGCAGTGACTGGTGTAGCCCCAGCATGCTTGTCCTCAAGCACGATGGGTCTATCCGGTTCTGTGTGGACTACCGCAGGGTGAACGATGTATCAAAGTTCGCCGCCTACCCAATGCCCCGGGTCGACGAGCTACTAGACTGGTTGGGCAACGCTCATTTTTTCACAACACTGGATCTAACCAAGGGCTACTGGCAGATTCCCTTGTCTCCAGAGTCCTGGGAAAAAACAGCTTTCTTTACTCCGTACGGTTTGTACCAATTTGTGACACTTCCGTTCGGCTTGTTCGGCACCCCCGCCAAGTTCCAGTGTCTCTGTGCTGTGTATGCCGCTGCCTACCTGGATGATGTTATCATCCACAGTGACAGCTGGGAGCGGCATATGCAGCAGGTGGGAGCGGTGCTCGAGTCACTGAGGCAGGCTGGACTCACGGCCAACCCGAAGAAGTGTGCGGTTGGACGGAGAGAGGCCCGAAACCCAAGACAAAAAAAAAGGTGAAGCGGTTCCTGGGGCTGGCTGGCTATTACTGGAGGTTCATCCCGGGCTTCTCGGAGCTGACCAGCCCCTTGACCGACTTAAAGGGTGCGTCAGATCCAGTCCAGTGGACGGAGGTAAAATTAGCCCTCTGTGGGGAATCTGTTCTGCACATGCCTGACTTCTCTCTTCCTTTTTGCCTCCAGACTGACGCATCGGGCAGAGGGCTGGGGGCTGTTTTGTTCCAGCAGGTGGAGGCGGTTGACCACCCGGTGCTGTACCATGGAGAAGGAGTGCCTGGCCATCAAGTGGGCGGTCAGCACCCTCCGTTATTACCTCCTGGGGTGCCCTTTCACCCTCTGGTTGGACCATGCCCGCTGCAGTGGCTCCACCGCATAAAGGATACCAACGTGCAGATCACCTGTTGATACTTGGCCCTCCAGCCGTTTAAGTTCAAGGTGATCCATAGGCCGGGGCGCAGATGGCGGTGGCCGACTTTCTCTCTCGCTCTCAGGGGGGCAGGGCGGGGGAGTGGATCATCGGCCAGGCGGCTCCCCGGCCTACGTCGGGCGGTGGGGGTATGTGGCAGACTGGGGGGTGTGGTTGGGCCGTTGGCTGGATGCGGGAGGTGGAATCGGGCTCGCGGGCGGGTTCACCCTTCCCCGGTACCAGCTGGGGCGGATCGGGCCTGAGTGGACAAACGTGTGTGCGAGTATGGGCGGGTCCGTATCTATATATGTTTTACAGTGAGCAGGAACACAGAGGAGGAAACACGCATGACTGTGCCGAGCCACAGAGAGCGGACCAGAGCAAAGGAGTCCTGATTTGATTTACCCATAAAAAAGACTGCAATAAATGTAGCGTGCTGCCCAACCCCAATCCCATGTCTCTGTATATCTCTGCCTGTCACAACCCGGTAGTAGCAAGTTGGCTACAGGGATACTTGTAATGTTTGGAGTCAGGGAGAGCAGAGAGGGAAGGAGGACAGAGAGAGAATGTTTGTGGGAAGCAGAGAGGGAAGTATAGATAGTGGAAAGACAACAGCCACAAGAGAAATGTGGATGTTAAGAAAAGCAAAAAAGGAACAGAATAGAAAAAGGTCAATGAGCCTGAACAATGAACTTTTGGGAATGTTTTGGGAGGGACAGCTTCAGGAGTCAAGAGCCTACTTTGTATACAATTGAATATCAGCTATTTTGGATCAGAGGTTGACAAAACAGACAATGAGATTCAAGAAAAACTTAATTCATGATCAAATCAAATCACACTTATTTGTATAGCCCTTAATCACCGTGTAGTGGGTTGAGCTTCGTTATGAACGATGAGACTATTTGGTCAATTCTGAAAATTGACAATTATTGAAATTATTCTTAGTAATTAATATCTTATTAATTAACACTTGCGGGGCACCACCAGTTTACACTGGAATAGTCTCTTTATAGTGATATCAGTCTAATAATCAGAAGAAGTGAGCTCTAGATTTCAGTGATTTTCTACCTTCATGTCCAGGATATATCAATGACCCACAAAAGCCAGTTCTTTATAAATGCAAAGATTTTATTAACTATGTAAATAAAACACCAATAAAATGAATACATGTATACTAAACTAAAACAGATAATGGCAATAAAACTGGCAAACAAGATAGCAAGATAAACAGTGGCAGAGGATATATCAAATAAGAGTGGCAAATGATATTGGGATCAAAGATGGCAAGGAAGTTTGCACCGACAAAACGACCTGAGCTGTAATGCGTCTAATTGCGGCAATGTGGCAACAGCGAAAGATGGCTTGGAGGACAGCTGACAGTTTCCGGGAGACTTGGGACAGAAGGACAGAGAATAGTGGAGAGAGAGAGAGAGTATTCTAACCTCACTTTCACAGTTCAACACTGCCTTTGCATCACCCGTGCATCAACAAGAAAGTTGGTTACCGTCTGGTTTGCAGGGTGTCAGCGGCGTCCTCGTCTCCGCGGTAACCGTCGCGCAGTCGCAGTGGACAGGTAAACACACGCACGTGTTGGTCTGGACCAGTCGACGTCAGGAGGGCCGTTGTGGAGTGCGGTCCGGGGGCCGTTGTTCGTCGGAGTCGTCGTGCCAACAGTTCACCTCAGTGGAGATAGAGGGATAGGGCGATGTGTTGACTCACGTCGTTCAGGAAGCAGAGTAGAGTAGCGGCTGGCTTCTGACGTGGTTTCGTAGTCTTCTGGATCAGGTGGAGTGAACTCAATCGGCCGTCTCGGCAAGATTCACTCTGGAGCTGGTCTGGTACTTGAGCTGAGAGAAGAGCTTTGAGCCAGGATCAAACTTAGTTACAGGACGGGCTGCGGGCCGGGCTGCAGGACGGTTGAGTTGAGTTTCTTGATGTTTCTTGATGTTCCTTGATGTCTTTCCGCCTGAGTTTTTGCCCGTCCGCCCGCTGCAGGAGTTGTCCTCCTTTTTCGTTCGAGTTCGTGAGATTTCGTGTGTGTTCTGACGTGTTCTGAGGTGTTCAGGGCTTTATGGTATGTCAGGAATGGTAGGTGTTTCCCTCATTTGCATGCATCAGATTTACAACTTGATGACCGGTGATCACCATCCCCTAAACTGCATTTCCAGCTCAGGTTTGGAAAACATCATTTTTCTTGATCCTTTGGGGATGCAAGTGACATATTTAATCACCTAACAACAAATGGGTTTGAATGACACCAAACATCACTGTCTTACCACAAAATACTGGCGAGTAAACCAAAAGTCCTGATAACACATTCTGTGTGCCTTGAATAACCAAGATACTACATTGGGGAGTAGGGCACATCATCTGCCACAGGATGTGAAGTTTAAATCTAATAAAACATATAAAGAAAGCACATTTTTGCAACACATTCCAGAGTTTCTTTGTTCTCTTATTCTGTGTCTCCCTTGGAAGGTAGATTAGGTACATTTCCCCGGCCCTTATCATCGGTCCCATCTCCTAATGGCACCAGAGCGGGCTAGTCGAACCTGCAAAGTGTTACTTTTGGCGGCTTTATGGGGGAAATCCAGCTTTTGCTGCAAAGGGGGTTCCTTGGGTTCCTGGGAGCACAGCAGGGGTCTTGACCTCATAGGAAGACCCTGGGAGAGGAATGTGTTAGTCTTTGGGTGTTGCTGTGGTCCGAAGAGGGGGGGGGAGGCTGATGTCTCCTGCATACACTACAACCGTTACAGTCTCTAAGGGCTTCACAGTGCCCAACGTGTGAAACAAGACTCACAGAGGAAAAGGAAAAACTCCCACAAAACCTTTTAGGAAAAAATGGGAGAAACCTTGGGAGGGGCTACTCAGAGAGGGATCCCCCTACCAGGACGGTTGGGTGTGCAATAGATGCCGAGTTTGGGCAAGCAGCATATACACAATGCATAAAAGTTTATTATGGTGGGACATCCAGATCTGATGGGGCGGCATCACAGCAAATGGCAGCTCAGTCAGTGTCATCATAGGACTAGGGGACCACGCAGGCACCAACACTGCCCAGATAGGAGAATGCAAACGCCCGCTCAGTCAGCATCGTCCTAGGAGTTGGGGACCACGCAGATGCCAACTCCGCCGAGCTGCAGCCTGGAACAGATAGGAGACACACCCACACACACCCATACACACACTCTCACTTACACAGACAAACATGACCAGCGTCAGTGGACAGGAGCAGGTAGACCAGGAGAATAGGACATGTAGGCAGGATGGTAATATCCATCAGCAGGACCCTGAGCTAGGATGAGCTAAGTGGTCTAGCCTTACTCTGAGAAGAGACTGTGCCACTCCCTCAAGGCTGGTCAAATGATAAAGAGAATAAATGGGTTTTTAGCCTTGACTTAAAGACTTCGATAGAGCCTGCCTCTCGGTAAGAAAAGGCTCTGTTACCTGCAGTTTTCTTTTTGACTGCTGGGATAGACAGGTAGCCAGCGTCCTGTGATCTGAGGGCACGTGGCGGTTTATATGGTTTAATCAGATCTAATAAGTAGGACGGTACCATCCCATGTAATGATTTATATGTAAGTAAAAGCACCTTAAAGTCACACTCTGAGGTCATGTTGTTGTAAAAGACGCAGTGTGATCTATCGAGTAGATAAGACCTAAACCAAAAAAAGGGCTGATCCCCGGATACCAATATAATGTTCAAGACTGTTCAAGAGTATCGTATGATCAATTGTGTCGAAGGCTGCACTCAGATCAAGTAGCAATAGTGCTGAGGTTGAGTTGGAGTCAATAGCTAACAAAAGATCATTGACCACTCTCGTGAGTGCAGTTTCGGTCGAGTGAAAGGATCTAAAGTCAGATTGGAAGGGATCAAATAGGTTGTTTTTTGACAAGAAATCCGTAAATTGACTGGCTACTGTTTGTTCAAGTAATTTGGAGAGGAACGGCAGATTTGAGATTGGTCTATAGTTCTGAAGTACTTCGGGATCAAGGTTTGTTTTTTTCAGTAGTGGCTTGATCACGGCCGTTTTAAAGGCGGAGGGCACAGTGCCAGTGGAGAGCGACCGATTGATCAAATAAAGAATGGAGGGTCCTAGGATAGGGAAATGTTCTTTAAGCAGTTTAGCAGGCAGAGGGTCTAGCATGCAGGTTGTGGGTTTAGAAGACAGAATTAACTTGGTGAGAGTGTCTAAGGAAACTAACTCAAACTGTGAGAAAAGACATTCAGCCCGGGAAACACCAAGTGAACTTTTCAGGGGTGAGACAGCACCACCAGTGGAGAGTGTACTGGTGATCTCATCTCTAATCAGCGTAATTTTCTGAGTAAAAAAGGACATGAAATTATTCGGAGAAAACAGAGAGCTATCAGAGGGGGAGGGATACTGTGTAAGCTTAGCAACAGTGTCAAACAGAAACTTTGGGTTGTTTTTATTCGCACTGATTAACCTAGAGAAGTGTGCAGTTTTGGCTAACGAGAGTGTGCATTTATAATTTAGCAAGCTATCATTTCAGGCGAGCCGGAAGACTTCAAGTTTGGTCAATCGCCATTGACGCTCTAGTTTTCTACAGGCTTGTTTAAGTGTCGTGAGTAAACCACGGTGCAAACTTCCTAGCGTGGTGTTTTCTAGTGACTAACGGGGTGATTGAGTCAAGCAAGTTGGTAAGGCTAGAGTTTAGTTTGTTGGTGAAATTGTCGAGTGAGCCAACATGACCAGAGAGTGGTGCGAGAAAACTGGGTTTTTCAGATAGTAACAGCCGTGGTAGCATTAATACGACGGCTAATATATGTATCTTCACACTTTTGGTGTGGGCAGATCAATTCGATCTCAAATTTAATGAGATAGTGATCAGATAAGGCGGGCACATAAGAGGAGACCACTAGAGCAGAAACAGGAATGCCACGGGTCAGAACCAGGTCAAGGGTGTTGCCGCCATGGTGGGTTGGTTCATTAACAAATTGAGTGAGGCCGCAAGTATCAATAAGGTCTAGGAAGGCCTTACTGAAAGGACCAGTGGAATTATTAAGGTGAATGTTAAAATCACCGATATGAAGAGATGAAATTGGAGAACTCTTCTAAGGAGAGCGAATAGGGCCCGTAGGTGGGCGTTAAAGTACTGCTAAGTAAAATGACGGGAGATTCGTAGCTGTAGGGCGCAGAATCAGGACAGAACCACAGTGAGGCCCACAGTGAGGCGTTCAGTACTGCCAGAATTTATGTCAATGTTAATGGCAGTATGCGTGGGTCTAACTTCAATTAAGTTGCTGTAATTTATTGTGGGTCGGTAGGAAATTTGACGGGGGGCGCGGTGGGAGAAAGATACTGTGTTAATTGAAAGTTACTGTACTGTAATTTTCAGATCGAGAGGTGCTGCTGCCAGGGGATGAAATAAATGCAGACTGGTAAAACTCGGCAGATATGGGGGGGAAATGGCGAGGGGGGGCACAGTATCAGTCTGTTCTGCTGTAAACTCTAACCTGGCAGACTCCACACCCTTTCTAGGCCTAGCAGGTTCTCTAAACGCCTGCATCCCGGCGAGCTCTACGGACAAGTGTCAGCTCTCCCTTAGACGGGTCCTACTAATCACCCCAAAGTACCCCAAAGTACCCCAAAATACCCCAAAGTACCCCAAAGTATACTCCAAAGTACCCCAAAATACCCCAAAACACCCCAAAGTACCCCAAAGTATAGCCCAAAATACCCCAAAGTACCCCAAAACCCCCCAAAGCCTGGAGGCCCTCACCCGGCTCCCCGCAGCCAAGCACCTCTCGCCTGGGTGTGTGCATTGCTTGGTCCCCCCATGTCCCCCAGGCCCCCAGGCCTCCAGGGGCCTCCAGGGGCCTCCACACTCACTCTGGCTACTTTTGGGCCTTTTTTTACCTTTTTCCCCACACACTGACCTCTCTGCCCACAGGCAAGCAGCTCTGACCTGGCTCTGTACAGGGCATGGTCCCCCATGGGCCCCCCAGGGCCCCAGACCTCCAGGGGCCTCAACACTCACCAGCCTCCCCACAGCCAAGCACCCCTGCCCTGGGTGTGCGCATGGCATGGTTTCCCCATGGCCACCAGGCCCCCAGACCTCCAGGGGTCACACACTGACCTCTGGCTACTTTATTGCCTCATTTTCGCCTTTTTTTATGTTTTTGCCACACACTGAGCTGTCTGCCCTCAGCTAAGCAGCCCTGCCCTGGGTGTGTGCGCGTTGCATGGTCCCAGCCATGACCACCAGGGCCCCAGACCTCCAGGGGCCTCAACACTCACCAGCCTCCCCACACTTAAGCAGCTCTGCCCTGGGTCTGTACACTGCATGGTTTCCCCATGGCCGGGAGGCCTCCAGACCTCCAGGGGCCTCAACACTCACCAGCCTCCCCACACTTAAGCAGCTCTGCCCTGGGTGTGTACACTGCACGGTTTCCCCATGGCCGGGAGGCCTCCAGACCTCCAGGGGCCTCAACACTCACCAGCCTCCCCACAGCCAAGCACCACTGCCCTGGGTGTGCGCATTGCATGGTTTCCCCATGGCCACCAGGCCCCCAGACCTCCAGGGGTCACCCAGGCTCACCTCTGGCTACTTTTCGGGCTTATTTTGTCTTTTTTTATGTTTTGGCCACACACTGACCTGTCTGTCCACACTTAGGCAGCTCTGCCCTGGGTCTCTGCATGACATGGCCCTCCCCATGCCCACCAGCCTCCCCACACTTAGGCAGCTCTGCCCTGGGTCTCTGCATGACATGGCCCTCCCCATGCCCACCAGCCTCCCCACACTTAGGCAGCTCTGCCCTGGGTCTCTGCATGACATGGCCCTCCCCATGTCCACCAGCCTCCCCACACTTAGGCAGCTCTGCCCTGGGTCTCTGCATGACATGGCCCTCCCCATGTCCACCAGGCCTCCACACTCACCAGCCTCCCCACACTTAAGCACCTCTGCCCTGGGTTACTACATTACCTTCTCTGCCCTGGCCTCCGGGGCTCCACAACACCCGGCGTACCACACTCACCTGCTTACCCAGTCTTAAGCACCCCACCCTGGGTCAACACAGGCAACCGCCAGCCACAGAACTTCGTGGTCCTGGTCTTCCTTAATGAACTTCGTGGTCATGGTACCCCAGCATACGCTTCGTGGTCCTGGTAATCTATGACTGACTTTGTCTTTTTTTTCTTTTTTCTTTTCTGTGACTTCCAGGCCGCCAGGCCCCTCACACTCACCCGCCTGTCCACACTTAGACACCTCTGCACTGGATTAGTTCTTTGCTCTGCCTACCCTGGCTACCAGGGCTCCAGGGCTCCAGGCCCACCACGCTCACCCACATGCCCACACTTAGGCACCTCTGCCCTGGATTAGTTCTTTGCTCTGCCTGCCCTTTGGGGTACTTTGGGGTACTTTGGGGTATTTTGGGGTATTTTGGTGTATACTTTTGGGTACTTTGGGGTATTTTGGGGTATACTTTGGGGTACTTTGGGGTATTTTGGGGTACTTTGGGGTGATTAGTAGGACCCCCTTAGACAGCTGTCTATGTTGCTAGATAATAAAGCAGCGCCTACCCCATTAGGGTGTTGCTGGCCACTGTCGGAGGAAGAAGTCCAAGTCTCAGGCCAGTGATGATGACCGGACCCCCACGCCAACACTTCTTCACGATTCTGTAGATTCTGTAGTTACTGGAGTCTCAAACAGGTTCAAAGAAGTCACTGGAGATGATCAGAGTTCGTTGCAATAGAGCTTTATTCCATAACAGAGACAAAACCCGAGTTGGTCCCGGAACCAGACTGACGTACAACTGTCTGTGCATGATCTTATAAACCCTAAAAACTGGGAGGAGAATGGGTGGAGAATGGGTGGAGAATACTGATTTTACGCCCTCTCCTCATTAATTTCAGCTTGGTCAGCAAGTGTATCAAAAAGCTAACGGTGTCCCATCGCGGCCGAAACACCCATGCAGACCATGGCGCAGGCATTCACCATTATACATGGCCACCTGGGCCTCTCTTGTCTGCGCCCGCTCCGCCTGGTCTTTTAAGGCCTAGAGCAGCCTGACCTTGGACACCCTTATTGCAAAAAGGGCCTCAGACTGTATTTTTTTAACTTTATGATTACTGTAGGGAAATTGTTAGACTATGTTTTTGAAGCTTTATTGAAACTTTATGATTACTTTATGATCTTTTAGGTTACATGCTTAATCAAACATATTCTATATTTATGTAGATTTATCATAACACACACACACTCTGGATTATATTGCTTATTATAAAGCATATCATTGCTTAGTACAAAGTATATTATTCACAACACCACGTATCTAGACTGTCTGGGGTGCCCGTCTCGTCTAAGGTAATCAGCCTATCCTCTTCTAACATAGACGGATACGTCTCTCTAACAGAGACAACCTCTCTAAAACGAGCACACAAGAGGAGCACGGTGAACAAGAAGCCATGCTTACCCTTGCTGGTATCGTTGGGAGACTAGGTCGGTTGTATGGGGAAGCCGGCGGCTGAGATAAAAAAATACGCTGGTGAAAAATTGACAGGGTCGGATGAAAGAAAAAGAATAAACCGAATGTGTAGTCGTCTGGTGGGATTCGGTGATCTAAAGTTTTAGATTGAGCAAAGTTTAGTGGAGCTAGACTGTTTGCAAAACACCGGGCGGCGAAAACAGGAAACAGGCAGTGACATTGAGGAGCAATGCTTGCATTACACAACATGGTAAAATATAAAGTCTTTACTTTATCTGATTTTCCATTCAATGTTGCCAGTTATTAGCGGCATGTTTTCTTGTACTTATAATAGAACCTAATAATAGAGTCCAAATGATTTTGTCACTCATTCAATGTCATTACTGACTATGGGTAGAACAGAGAAACAATGTGCCATATAGTGGACTGTGGAAACTGTTGAACAGTTTGTGGACTACAGAAACAAACACAAACCATTACAGGGTGTTCATGCAGCAAACGACTTGGTTGATGGGTCGCTCTATTCTGAGCAACTGTGGGCAGTGCGAGAGGCTCCGATTGCATCTATGTGGTGGCTGTGTGCAGCTACACAGTTTTGAACAGGCAAGTCATGTAGTTTTTGTTGCTTTGGTATTGCCTTTCATAGCGTTATGTTGTTTTGATGCATTAACATGGCTAGCTAGCAAGTGTTAAGGCAGCATTAATCAAAAATAAACAGAAAAAATAAAATTACTTCAGAGCTTATCGACCCCAATGATGGATGCGACTGTTCTTCAAGCATTGTTTTTGAGATGTTTATTACATTTAGTCAAATAAAAGTGGTTCTTGTTCTTTCTGGGGAGTTGGCTTTGAGCGATTCTTGCCAGGCGATCTGAGAGTTGTTTTTGTAGTTCTTTTCCCATCTGTCTGTCAGAGAGATTTGCAGTGTACTGCCTCCCCAGGCTTTGGAGGGGCTGCTTGGCCAAAAGTGGGATTGCCTTGCACCTATGAGGATGATCTCAAAGGCTGCCACAAACAGTTTGGGAGAGATGGAACACCCCATAGCAATTCCTACCTCCTGCTGCCAGCTGGTTGTGAAGTCTTGGAGGGCAAAGCATATCTGTATATCCTTGATGTAGCTGGATACCAGGCCCCTGATGCAGTTGGGAATGTAGAAGAACTCAATGGTGAAATCAATGAGCTGGTGTGGAACTGATCCATAGGCACTGGCGAGGATCCATAGGCACATGATATGCAGGTCGCTTTTCTCTCGCCTGGTTCTTTGGATCTGCTCCCATATCATTGTTGAGTGCTCCACACACCCAGGGAAGCCTGGCACTCTCAACTTCTGGCAGCTGGTGTCGATGTAGCCATTCTCCATGAGGTAGCTGGTCATCCTTTTGGCCACAATAGAGAAAAAAATCTTTCCCTCTACATTTAGCAGCGCAATCCTCCTGAACTGGCTGATGTCTCTGGAGTTCTGCTCCTTGGGAATAAAGACTGCTACATCTCTTTGCCACTCTGATGGTATGTGTCAGGCAGTTCTCATGAGGTTTCACAGGATCCTCAGTATGCCAGGGCAGTTCTGGTAGAGCTTGTACCCAGCTTGGTATCCCAATTGCTCCTGGTGCTGATGCTGACCTTGCCTTTCTGACAACCTTTCTGACTCCACAGAGCTTGGGGAGCATGGTGTTGAACTGGTGTTACTAGGTGGTTGCTAGGGTGTACTAGGTAGTTTCTAGAGTTTCAATGTGGTTGCTAGGGTGTACTAGGTGGTTTCTAGAGTTTCAATGTGGTTGCTAGGGAGAACTAGGTATTTGCTAGCGTGTACAAGGTGGTTGCTATGGTGCTTCTAGGCGGTTGCTATGGTGTTAGTAGGTTGTTGCTAGGGTGTTACTAGGTGATTGCTAGGGGAGTGAGGTGGTTGTTAGGGTGTGCTAGGTGGTTGCTATGGTGTTTCTAGGTGGTTGCTAGGCTGTACCAGGTGGTTGCTAGGGTGTTACCGAGTGGTTGCTAGGGTGTATCAGCTGGTTGTTAGGGTGTTACTAGTGGTTGCTAGGGTCATTTTAGTAGTAGTAGTCACAGTAGAAATTGAAGTAGTAGAAGTTGTATTTGTAGTAGTTGTAATAGTAATAGCAGTATGTAGCAAGTTTAGGGCTGTAGTAATGGAATAGACAGTTTCTGGACACGAGTTGTGGGCACGCACAGTTTTTATTCACACACTCTAGTATGTAATAAGCTTGCTGGCAATTATTGTCCAGTGTTCTCAGTCTGAAGTGAATACTCTTCTTGGTGGCTCCCCAACTCAGCAGTCCTTTTGAAACTTCCAGGGAATGAGCTGAGTGGGGACAGCTGCTGGAGCTCATCAGGAGGAGATCGGCAGCAGCTATGGCTGCTGGGTTGAGATGAGCCCTGTGGAAAGGCCCTGCTAATGTAATAATACTACCACCAGACACCACCTCATTTTTAATGCAAACAGTAACACACAAAGCAAGACAAACTAGCACCCAATGCAATGACTGAGGGACACTTCAATTTGTAGCCCAATCTGGATACATTGTTGTGTTCAAGTGGTTCTGTGGATTACTTTTAAATTTTGTTCTTGGAGCTGCTCCGGATTCTTTTGGACATTATTAACAGTTTTGTTTGGACAGCCTTTCTGCCCTG
Source organism: Hoplostethus atlanticus (assembly GCA_034670405.1). Classification (NCBI taxonomy): domain Eukaryota; kingdom Metazoa; phylum Chordata; class Actinopteri; order Trachichthyiformes; family Trachichthyidae; genus Hoplostethus; species Hoplostethus atlanticus. The sequence goes on from JAXDDX010000202.1 coordinate 494,328, forward strand.
CACCATTGTGGACTTCGGGACAATTACGCAGTGTGATAAAGGGACATTTGAAACATTGTCATTGTAACACGTTCAGTGTCGACCTGTTGTCATTAAAAGCAATATCCTTGCAAACATTGCCTTAAGAACCCCCTTTATATCCTATTGCTATTTTCGGGGTTAGAGTTAATATTAACTTAAGTTATAGAATTGACGCTTGAACAGGGACCTGGAGGGGTAGTTTTTTAAGCAGTTTGTTTCATTAAGGGTGTGGTGACTAGCATAGAAGGTGATGATAGAGTTGAGCCATTGAGTGAAGGGCCTTCCCCAGATCTCTATCATTCCACTACATCAGAGATACAGGAACTAAGGACAGACTTCACAGCAGGTCCATTTGTCACACGCAGGAATACAGTTTCTGATATTGCACACAGTCTCAGGTCTCTGTATATTGAGGATAACCAAAAGCAATCGCACTCTAGTGTGGCCAAGGGGAAATTGTTGAAGAGGTTAGATCCCACTCTCCTGCACATTATACAACTTCATTAATAGCTAGGTTGTATGAGCGTTACAGTGAACTAGATGCCAGGGTTGCAGCTGTTGAAGGGAGCCTGAAGACTTCTAAAGCCACGATTGAAGATTTCCTTAAGCTGAAGTGGCTGAAATTGAGAAAATGGTAAAATGGTGTAATGAGGAGGTCTTTAGGACCCTGGGGAAACCTATAAAGGGAACACAGAAGCTAGCGCTCTCTCTCTACTACCGGTTCGCAGAACAGCAGCAGTGAGCTGCAGATATATGGCGTAATTTTTGTGCCACATTGCTGAGCGCGCAGTGGGACTTTTGCAAGTACATAAATTATATTTTGAAGAGAAAATATTAATCTGAGCAAACAAAAATCTGAAAAATCGCGCTCGCTCAATTTAGCACAGCATTACAATGTGCCACAAAACCAGCCAATCACAGACTTGGAGAAAGTAATTCTGATTGGCTGTTTTGTATCCAATCAGGTTGCTAATAGAGCTCAACAGTGAGGTTTTTGATTCGGGATTTTGATTATTAGCCATATGTCGTAACCATCCAAGGTAGACTCACCACAAGCTAGTAGATTGTGAAACGATAGTGTATGCTCCTGTAGAAGCCACAAGTCCATATATGATATCAACCTTGTTTTGAGAAAAACATGTTTTATTCGCGATGTCATGGAGAAGTACTACACTACCCACAATCCTAAATCGGTGGAACCGGCATTGATGGACGCCCGAGCGGTGATTGCAGTCAGGAACGAAGCACTGTACCATGTCGATGACAACACTATACACTATACTATATGAAACACTATATATATATATACACATACACACATACACACACCAACAACAATATAAACACTATAATATTGACGAATGTTAAATTCAAGAAGAAGTGCGATAAACTATCGTTAGGTTGGAAGTTGTTGGAAAGGTATCATTCGCAATGGTTTATGGGATGAGTAGTTCCTTCACTCTTAAAATAATGTACCTTTGCCTTTTTTCCGTTTTCTGATCTTTTTTTGCTCAGAATCAAATGTTTTATGGTCACGATTCATCTCGTAGTTGGTTGGCTTGGTTCCAGGCTTAAAACTCTTTATATAAGGATTTTCTAGTGAATGAATGGGAAATTCACTTCCGGAACCAGAGCCGTTCAAAAAGTGGGCGGTCACTGTTGCGCTCTATTGCAGCTAGTATCATCGAAAATTCTCTTCTTCCAAGTTTGTGGAAGCAGCCTGATTGGATACAAAACAGCCAATCAGGATTACTTTCCCCAAGTCTGTGATTGGCTGGTTTTGTGGCACATTGTAATGCTGTGCCAAGTTGAGCGAGCGCACAAGCAGAGTTGAGAGCGCACACAGCGGAGATGTTGAGAGAAGAGAGGACACTGAGCGAGTGCGCAGGTGCCTGCCAGCGCACAAAGCAGAGATTGAGCGAGCGCGGAGGCAGAGTTGAGCGCGCACAGAATAGATTTTTGTTTGCTCAGATTAATACTTTCTCTTCAAAATATAATTGATGTACTTGCGAAAGTTCCACTGTGCGCACAGGAAAGTGCCACTGCGCGCTCAGCAATGTGGCACAAAAATAACGCCATACAGATACGGCACAAACACTTGCTGCAAGCCCAGAGAACAGCGGTTGAGGGAAGATTGGTTGCCGTATAGGCACAGCACGGTAATCACAGTAATAGTAAAATAATAGTCTCTTGCAATGTCATACAAATTGTATTGCCCCCGTTGGGTTGTAAAATGCACAAATAATTAATGTGTTTTTTATTTCATTTTAGCTTCCAGTAATCTGTTGTTGTAATCTGCTGTAGAGGCAAGGTGCAAACCTTGAGTGGGGAGTACTACTTATCAGGCATCACGACAGCAAGCACACCGCTCTCACGGCATGTTGGTTTGATCATTTTATGAAAACATTGTTTTCTAAGATATAATCTCAATGTAGCCTAATACCATGTATATTTTTTATAGGACTGCAATATTGACTGTCACTGTTTTTTCCCACCCTAAGAGTTTGTTAGAGGAACGGGCCTTTTTGGTTTCTTTATTGTTTTTCTTTATTGATTGGGCAATATTTTATACTGGCATTGTGCAATTTCGAGCTGTAGCTCAATTGGGAGTTGTAGGCGCCATACAAATTTAGAGACCCCTTTTTGGTGTGCTCATATAAGATGTGCAGTGGTAACTTGTATACGAGTGGTGATTCTTAATCGTGTGCAGTGGTAACTTGTATCCCATTTGTGATTCTTAAACGTGTGCATATTAGCCCCATGGGCTCTTATTCTGTTCTTTATTAAGTGGATTGGGTCCTAAATGTATCGGTGACCTCAACTTTCTTCCTATGCACCTTTGCTATTTATTGCTATTTATGTCAAGTGATTGTGCCAGTGCTTAGTTAATTGCACAACAGTAAGAACTGCTACTGTGTAGCTTTACTCCTGCTCGATTGCCCTCTTTTTTTAATGGTTTTTATATATGTGATTGTGAATAAAGTTTCTATCTTTTGAGCCATTGTCCTCCTGTCCTGGTTATTCTGGACACTTACCTGTCTATGTGGTGATTATATTAGACCAACCACAATTCAAATCACTACAATGGTAACCCTCACCTGTTCTCTTTCCTGCCAGCTCACGGCCAGAGGATTGTCAGCGGGGAAACTGTCATCCTGCATGTCCCTTGAAACCCCCAGTTCATGTAGAGTTTCCTTGTTTTGGAGATCAAGGGAGTGAGGTAGATCCTATATCTTACATTGAAAAGTGTGAGGAATTCCTTGCTGTGCAGTCACTTTCTAACCTGGATGTACTTGCAGCTCTCAACTCCATCCTGAAAGGAACTTCGAAGGATTGGTGGAAAGCAGAGCTCAGTCGTGTGCAAGACTGGAAACAGGTGTCGTGGCAATTTAAGTCAATTGCACTTTGTCTAGTTGGTGAGATCAGCTCAATAAAGCTATAACACAATATTCGTCAGAGACTCTCATCTCTTAGGCCTTTAATGCTTGCAAGCAGAGCTGAAACCACACACACCGAGGTGTATGCAGAATGAGCTGAGGAATTGAGTTCCTCAGATACATTTATACACATGACTGACCAGTTCTACAGACACACATAGTAAAAGGCTAGTAAGTGAAGACCTGCAAAGCCATTCACCATCACCCGGCCGTAAAGAGGTTATCTCCCATGTGATAAAAGTTCTGCTCCAACTCTTTACGACTTGGTCTTCCTTGACCCCAAGACCTACTCATTTCCCAGGTCCAACTTTCTGCCAGATCAAGAGGAAATGAACACACACACACATTACTTTTAGCTCAGTGGTTTTCCACTGGCTATGACTACACATACATATTATTGCAATTTATAGTTTAAGCATATCAAAAGCACACTTATATCATGATTTTCCATAACACAGGGCAAAGATGTTTTCCTGAGGTCATTCCTATCAGAAGATTATGAAGCTGAGGCAGAGATGCGCATTCGTGAGAGAAAGCAGGGTCCTCAAGAGGATATTTGAGATTTTGCTTTCCAGTTATGAACTTTATCTGCGCTGGCGAGCTGATTTGTCAGAGAAACCCATACTTCAGCACATCCTCAGGAACTGTAACCCCAGACTGACAAGCTTCCCCAGGGGTTCTGTTCTGAGCTGGTTAGAGTAGGGACATTTGTGGAAAAGGATTGAATAGCTTCCAAGACCGACTGGTCCCAGGTGAACAGGGTAGAGCAGCAGAAGAAAACATCCCTGAGCCTCTTGTCACAGGAAAGAACTCTGTTCTGCAACAAATCGGTGATGGGAATGTCCCATCAAAGCCAATTATGTTACCAGTGATGTTTCGGTCATTCCACTGTTGCTCACTCCTGGATACTGGCTGCACGTTCACTCCTAGGCAGGAGTTATTGTGGAGGCGAATTAAAGGGCCAAATGAGGAGCTCAGGGCATGTTATGACTGTGATTTTGTTCTAACTAATGCCAAGCAAACAGGGCTATTGGACACATTGGATAGTGGGGTTTGACTTCATGTTTCTAATAGGGATTCTACTTCAAGAATTTACGTTATGCTGTCGTTCAGGGTTCTGGGCTAATATACCATCCTTTCGATCAACAGGTAACACCCCTCTCCCAGCCACAGACCATTCAACTATACTTGGAAATTCCCACACATACTCAGAAAACTGCATTTGTTACCACACAGGGCTTGTATGAATTTCTTGAAGTGCTTGAGGATGTGAAAGGGAAATTGTGAAATTTTGTTTGTCTACATTGACATAGAATCTTCTCCCAGAATGAACAACAGCATCTGGAACATCTCAGAGCAGTGTTTACAAGACTCGGTAAGGCGGGTCTCTCTCTGAACCTCGAGAAGTGCAATCTCTTCCAGAGAACCCTGTCTTTCTTGGGTCATGTGGTCTCAAGTAGATTGAAGAGATTGAGTTGTTCCCAACTCCATGTGCAGTCAAGGATGTGGAAAGGTTTCTGATATCGCAGGATGGTACCACCGCTTCATCTCAGGGTACGCCGACTGAATGCTCTGAAGAAGGGAGTCCCATGGGCGTGGACGTCAGTGTCAGGCAGCTCACCATGGCACCGGTGCTAATGGCACCTAACTTGAATCTGCCCTTTAAGGTGAAAACAAGACTACAAGATTTTGATTTACATGTAACCTATAGGAAGATGCTCTCTCCAGGGCTCCATCTGAGCTGACAACTTAAGCACTGGTACATGTGAACCAGGCGTCACACGGCCACCGATGCACAGTGCCAGTGGACTGGGCCGACATATCGGCTGCTCAGCAGTATGATCCAGAGGTCCAAGCAATAGTGAAGGAGGTTAGAGTTGGGAATTTGAGGCAAGGGCGCATACATTATACCTTAGAGAATGGGTACCTGTACAGACTGGTCTGTCAGGTTTAGGTTTCTAGCGGACCCAAGCGCAGAACACAGATTCAGAGTGTTACGCTGCCTGACTCATGACAGGGCAACAAAGGGGAGACCACACAGAACGGAGAGTAAATAAAAGTATTTACTTAAGAAAAATGATCAGTTTAACAGAAACATTAATGTATGAAGGTAATGAATGAAATGAAATGTAATGAATCAAATGAAAGTCAGTATAATCTAAAACAAAGGAACAACATGGCCGCTGGTGACAGAGAGAGACCGTGTGTATGGCACCACCCCTCTTTTATACTCTGTGATGTCATCAACCCCAATCACCTGCCAGCATTCCACCTGTGATTGAGAAAGAGAAGAAAAGACACAGGCAAACCCAAGGAGAGAAAGAGCACACCACACAGGCAAGCCTAAAAGGCATAACACCCCCCTCCTTAAAACAGAGGCCTAACCAAGGAGGCCTCTGCAACTACTGTCCCCGTTACCAATATGATCAAAATCTATTCAAAAGTCAATAAACAACCAAAATAATGAATATGTATGCATGATGGTATTTGCCACTTTACCAACTTCAGGCACAAGTCTCCAGGGACTTGGGTGGTCTCTGTACCACTGCTGTCCCCATTTGTCAACTCCCAACCTCAGCATCACACTGCCAACCTCCAGCCATTCCTGGTACCTGGAAAGCACTTTTAAGGAAGGAGGAGCGAGAGAGAGGAAAGAGCATGACTCATTAGGCCTACAGCATAGGGTCACCCAGATCATCTGGAGCACGTGACAATGCATCGGCGATGACATTATCCACGCCCCGAATGTGCCGAATCTCCAAATTATAGGGCTGCAAAAACAGCGTCCATCTCATCAGGCGTTGGCTCGGACTCTGCAGGGAATGCAAAAAGGTCAGGGGGTTATGATCTGAATAAAGCACCACTGGGTTCGCCCCCCCATCCACATACACATCAAGTGCCGAAGGGCCCATACCAGAGCCAATGCCTCTTTCTCGATAGTCGAGTAGTTCAGTTGGTGAGTCAAATTTCCTCGAAAAGAAACTAACTGGTCGGTCGACCTCCTGATTATCAGTCTGCAAAAGAACTGCCCCAGCCCCAACATGACTAGCATCCACCTGCAACTGAAACGGCTGGTCCAGTTGAGGTGCAGCCAGGACAGGAGCTGTACTCAACAACATTTTCACATTCTCAAAAGCCTGCTGGCAACCTTGAGACCATTCAAACTTGACTTTTACCTTAAGCAGACTGGTCAAAGGGGCAACTACCGTAGAGAAGTTTGAACAAAAGTTACAGTAGTAACCCACCATCCCCAAAAAGCTTCTGAGCTCTGTCTTAGTGGTGGGTGGTGGGAACCGATCAATGGCAATAACCTTAGCCCGCACCGGACGGACCTGCCCTTGCCCTACCACCTTTCCCAGATATGTGACAGTTGCCTTAGCAAACTCGCACTTGGCCAAGTTAACTATGAGACAGGCATCCCTGAGTCTCGCAAACAGTGAACGGATGCGTTCCACATGTTGCTCCCACGTATCACTGTACACCACAACGACTGGATACTGATACTGCCATACCCACTGGTCCAGAATGAGAAACCTCTGCACCCTCACATGCTACTGGCTCAACCCCTACAGCAGGCGCTGCAAGAGCTACCGGTCTGACAGAGCCCCCTCTTCCATTGTGAGGTTTTCTAGCTTTTAGCACAGGGCACTCCTTCTTCCAGTGGCCCTTACCACGACAGTAATGGCATGTTGAATTAGGATCCACTTTGCCTTGACTGCCATACTCTGACTTTGAAAAAGGAGCCGACAACACATGATCCCCACTAGGAAACCTGGGAGACCGATGTACAAACATGTTACCCAGGCTTTGATCAGGTCTGCGACTACCATCACCCCGAGAACGATAACCACTAAACTGACTCTTGTGAATCAGTACAAACTCGTCTGCCAACACAGCGGCGTCAGCTGCTGTCTTTACTTTGTGTTCGTTGATGTATGTGGCAATTCGATCAGGGACAATGTTCTTAAATTGCTCCAAAACCATCAGATTAGACAAATCCTCCAAAGTCTTGACCCCTACGGCCACACACCAGCGGTTGAAATGACTATTCAATTCTCTAGCCACCTCAACATGAGTTTGTTTCTCACCTTTTTTCCAACCTCTAAACCGCTGTCTGTATGCTTCCGGAACTAGTTCATAAGCCTTTAAAACAGCCGCTTTCACAGACTCATAACTTTTTCTTTCAACGCCATTAAGAGCAACATAGGATTCTTGGGCTCGGCCAGTAAGCACACTCTGAAGCAACATGGTGCAGTCTGACTCAGACCAATCCCTATCTTCAACAATACTCTCAAACAGCGAAAAGAACACATCCGGATCCCTTTCATTGAATTTAGGCAACAATCTAACCATGCCAGATACATCAGACTTATGTCGCATGCGGTCCCTATCAGAGCTACCCAAGTCTCCATCTCTAGCTTCAGATAGTCTGCCCTCTGCAATCAACCTTAAGCGTTCCTGTTCATTTGCCAATTGAGCTTCCTGAAGCTTCTGAGAAACGCGCAACTTTTCCAACTCCAATCCCCTTTCCTGTTCACGCTCTCGTGCCTTAAACTCCAACTGCATTTCTAGTAATGCTTTCTGTTCCTCAAATGTTAAACCAGAAACATTACTAGACCCAGAGGCTAATCCATAGGCTGTGGCACCTGCCTGTTCTACTGCCTTAGGACAATCCATTTCATCATGCAGTATGCCCTTCTTTATCAACTCAACCTGTAATGCATCTCTAACATTACATTTTTTTGCTCGGGACTTCACCACCTCAAGCTCAATTTCATGATGCTCAGCAACTCTCCACAACTGCTCTTTTGTCAACCGTGCCAATAACTCAAGTGATGGACTTACCAAAAACTCATCAAAATCATCCATAGTTAATCTAAAGTAACCAAACAGGTCAAAATGACAAATCCCTTACAATCAATGACCTAATCAGCCATAAATCTCCAGCCCTGAGTACATGCACCTGCACACAAAACAGAGAAGTAGCTACAGCTTCACCAGAGCTGCCCCGCATCTAACTTGGATGTGCCGCTGACTAACCACTCTGCTAGTCTTCGATGTGCCCATATGCAGCTTCACCACCAGGCAACTGCCCAGTGGCACCCCCGCGTCCGACACACCAAAAGCAAAAGAAAGTGAAGCAAAACAAAAAGTAAAAAAACACAACAAACAAGCATTAAGTGCTTCTACTTCTAGCATGGGGGTTCGCGTATAGCTCGGATGGTGTCTAAACCACCCTCCCTAGCTAACCTTCTCTGCCCTGTGTACACATGCACTGCACTCACCAACTCCAGCTGAAGACCACAGCAGATTTCACCACAACCGGATGGCCAAAGCTCCCCCTCGTCACCAGCACCAAAGAAATGCCGGAAACACAAACAACAAAGTGACATCCAAACCAAACCAAATGCATGAGTCTCCCCACTAAAATGAACACTCAATAATTGTTTGCTCACACAGCAACAAACATCAAATCCAAAACAGTGTTCCAACTATAACCAAAATAATTTTTGTCTAGGGTAAAACAACCAAACAAATCCAATCCTGGATGTGATAAGCAGTCCACACCAAAAAGAACAAAAAAAACGTGCTCTTACCAAGTCCCGGACGAGCCCCCATTTGTTACGCTGCCTGACTCATGACAGGGCAACAAAGGGGAGACCACACAGAACGGAGAGTAAATAAAAGTATTTACTTAAGAAAAATGATCAGTTTAACAGAAACATTAATGTATGAAGGTAATGAATGAAATGAAATGTAATGAATCAAATGAAAGTCAGTATAATCTAAAACAAAGGAACAACATGGCCGCTGGTGACAGAGAGAGACCGTGCGTATGACACCACCCCTCTTTTATACTCTGTGATGTCATCAACCCCAATCTCAATCACCTGCCAGCATTCCACCTGTGATTGAGAAAGAGAAGAACAGACACACAGGCAAACCCAAGGAGAGAAAGAGCACACCACACAGGCAAGCCTAAAAGGCATAACAAGAGGCAGATGAAGTTTAACAGATTTATTGTAGGGTACTTCACAGGAGACGGGATGACTAGGGATGGCTGGCAACGGCAGGAGGAATGGAGATGGCAAGGCGGCGTGGTTGACGGAGGTAGCGAGGGGGAGTGAGTAAGCAGGCAGGTTAGCAGACAGGCTGGGATCCTGAAGCATGGGAGACAACACAGGCGTTAAATGTTGCAAACACAAGGAAACAAACAGAGAATAGCAATAAGCGCCGTGAGCTGGCGAGTGGCTACCACAAAGGCAGAAACAACAATCTGGCGATGAGTGGGAGAAAAGCTGGGGTAGATATACTGGAGAGGTGATGAAGCTGATGGAAGACAGGTGTGTTGGCTGAGGAGATGATGAGCTGATTGCAGGCAGGTGTGTAGGATTCAGGTAGGCGGCAGGACAGGAACACACAAACACACACACCCACACACACAAAGAGAGACAAAACCGGGGACATGGAACACAGGAGGAATGAGGAACACAGGAAAACATAAGGAGAGACAGGGGCACGGCCATAGACATATATACATAGACGCCGCATTGACTGCTTCTGCCCATTGCTACGATACGTAAACGTCGCTGCCATATTGGTCCGGCCTGTAAACAAATACAAGTAAACGGGGAGCTGCGTTTTTTCTGGATGAAAAGCACTATAACGTTTACATTTCTCAACCGATTTCAATGAGTCCTTTTTTATATTCAAGGGTTTATGATCTACGTGGAGTAGAAAAAAAAGTTTTGTCTCCAGTTACTTAGTTAGGCTATAATCGCTGCTAGACGCTCAAGAGAGCATGTCAACGTTAGGCTCACATGAACTGAATTACTTACGTGGTGGAAAATAATTAATTGTCATAAGGCATTGTAAAAACTCAGGTTTGTAAAGCATGGATTTGGCTTATTTTCCTTGGTTAATACTTGTGGAGACGTCCATATATAATATAATTTAATGTACATGAAATGTGCAGAAAGTTATTTTTCTGTCCATGTGCCCATCATTTTAGCTTTTCTTGTGCTCCAGGGGCCTGTTCCAAGAAGCAGGTTCAGCAAACTCTGAGTCTAACCCTGCACTCTGAGTTGATTAATTCCGAGATGGCCAAGTCTGAGTTTTCGGTTCCAGAACGGCTGATTTGAGTTAGTTCAATCAATTTTGAGCATGTTCACCTTGAGTTAAGCGCGTGCGCGACGACAATAAAAAGCCATCATGGTGGTGGAATGGTATTGGAAAAAAAATATTTTCATTTAGGTGCAATCCCACGGGCGCAAAGCGCACTTGGCAGCAGCTGAAAATGAAATATAAAAACATTAAGCAGAGGCTTTTATCCAAAGCGACTTACAAAGGTGATAGTTAACACTATCACCACAGGGATCTATGTTGCTGCCTGCATCCTACAACAGAACAAGTGGAGAGTTGACATCGGGCCATAGATGATGTTGTTGTTGTAGCTCCAATGTTCGCAAAGTTATGGTGCATTCCATTGTACTCGGAAAAAACATATTCCAAAACGGAAAAGTGCAATAGAACAGTCATTCAAGTCGGAATTCCCTGTCGGAAACTCGGGCAAGATCCAACTGGCCTGAGTTCGCCGATATAAACATACCTGACGTCACTACTACACGTCAATATATCGGTGCACACCGTGAACAGTCAATTTTTACTTCATATGTTGTTTTAGTTATGAAAACATGTTGAAACAACTTTGTAGTTTACATTTGTAATCTAGTTCAGTTGATTTGAGCTCAACGTTACGAGATAGAAGTCTTTACTAGCGTGCGGTACTAGCCTAGATGAATCACATTTAGATTGGAAGTTTAGAATACTGACTCGGAATTATAGATTTCCGAGTACAAGGGAATGCACCATAAGCAACAGCTTTGAGATGAGGTGGTGGGCATGCTCTGTGAAGGGTTGGATTATGCTAACAGTGGCCTGTTATGATATCTAAACAGGGGACTTTTCAAAACGGCGCTCCCTGTTGTACAATTTTAAGAATTTTACAAACTTAGTGCAACATAAAGTCCACCAAATTTGGTCATGTTTGGACAAACTGTCATTGATTCATGGCCAAATTTGCACCAGGCCCATGCACATGTTTGGAACTGGTTGTGCCCCCTATTGAGCAATTTCAAAATAATTTTACACATGTGGTTCAACATTGTTATCAAACATATCCTGCAAGTTTTGTAATGATTGGACAAACAATTTCTGATTTATAGTCAGATTTGTGTTATGCCACGCCCATTTTCTGGCATTTGTAGCGCCCCCTAGTGGTAGATTTTAATGAAACTTTCAGGGTATGTTTCAGATACATATGTGGACATATCCTGCGAGTTTTGTAATGATTGGACAAACAATTTCTGATTTATAGTCTGATTTGTGTTATGCCACGCCCATTTCTTGCATTTGTAGCGCCCCCTAGTGGTCGATTTGAATGAAACTTTCAGTGTATGTTTCAGGTACTTATGTGGACATATCCTGCGAGTTTTGTAATGATTGGACAAACAATTTCTGATTTATAGTCAGATTTGTGTTATGCCACGCCCATTTTCTGGCATTTGTAGCGCCCCCTAGTGGTAGATTTTAATGAAACTTTCAGGGTATGTTTCAGATACATATGTGGACATATCCTGCGAGTTTTGTAATGATTGGACAAACAATTTCTGATTTATAGTCTGATTTGTGTTATGCCACGCCCATTTCTTGCATTTGTAGCGCCCCCTAGTGGTCGATTTGAATGAAACTTTCAGTGTATGTTTCAGGTACGTATGTGGACATATCCTGCGAGTTTTGTAATGATTGGACAAACAATTTCTGATTTATAGTCTGATTTGTGTTATGCCACGCCCATTTCTTGCATTTGTAGCGCCCCCTAGTGGTCGATTTGAATGAAACTTTCAGGGTATGTTTCAGGTACATATGTGGACATATCCTGCAAGTTTTGTGATGATTGGCCCAACGGTTGTTGACTTCAGTGTAATTATGTGCTGAGCCACGCCCTTTTGAAGTTCATTGGTCAATATCTTGAAAACTAAATAAGATATCACCAAGCTTTATATAACTTTTGATAAGCTTGGTCCAATAATGATCCACAGAAAATTCAAAATGGCGGAAAATCTAATCAGGCGGACTTTAGTGGTTCTTGAGGCTTTTTTGTAGAACATGTTGAGCTGGACTTGTGTGTCAAATTTCAAGTCAATCGGACACACGGTGTGAGGGGCGTGGCCTTTCCAAAATTTTGCTTTTGGGCCTTAATTACAGCGCCACCATCTGGCCGATTGGGCTCATGTTTCTTGGGAAGCATTTGCACATCATTTCCAGTTATTGGGCCAAGTTTCATGGTTTTAGCTCATTCCAGCTCACGGGAATTTGCGACGCGGCATAAGACAACAAAGAATAACTAGAAAGTACATTTCCTGTAGAAAATGTGAAGTGGGCTAGCTTCGTGCAGCCGGAAGTATTGCCTACGCAGCTCTGTAGTTACTAAGGATAGGGTGGCTAGGGTGTCCTAGATCAGGGGTCCCCAACCACCGGGCCACCTATTGCCGGGCCGTGCAAACCCCAGAGCAGAAGTAGAGGCCAAATAGTAAAAGCACAAGTATTAGAAGCAGTAGAAGCATATGTAGTAAAATCAGAAGTAATAGTACAACTATCAGTACTACTTCTATTACTACTACTACTACTACTATCATAACAACAAAACCTACTACTATAAATACTACTACTACCACTAGTACTTCTAATACTCCTACTACTAATACTGCTACTGTTACTCGTAGTACTACTACTACTGTTACTACTGCAACCATCAAAGCTTATGACTACATAAGAGCCACAGTCATCTCTCACTCTCTCAACCTCCACCCTCACAGAAACGCACACACAGGCCAAAAGGACATGGGTGCAATCGGCCTTAATTGGCCGCAGCCGGTGCTGGACACAGGTAGAACCAGACCAGTCCACTGATTCAATTCTATCCTGCATCCAGCCTACACCTCACCCACATCGTCTGACACAATAGGTGGTTGCTAGGGTGTTGCTAGGTGGTTACTAGGGTGTCCTTGATCAGGGGTCCCAACCACCGGGCCACCTATTGCCGGGTTGTGCAAACGCCGGCTGCGCAAGCCCCAGAGCAGAAGTAGAGGCCAAATAGAAGCAGTAGAAGCATGTGTAGTAAAATCTGAATAGTACAACTATCAGTACTACTTCTACTACTACTACTACTACTACTACTACTACTATCATAACAACAAAACCTACTACTATAAATACTACTACTGATACTACTACTACCACTACAGGGTTCAAAACTAACATTTTCCACTGGTGGCACTGGTGCTACCAACTTTTTCAGTTGGTGGCACCAGCACATCATTTGGTCGCACCATTTGTTTTGATGCTGCGCGGCAATAATGACCTGACCTTTGTGTCCCATTATGTACTCGCATTCCACACAGGCTGCTTAATACTGTCTCCATGTAAGTTCTAACTTTCGCGTTTGAAGTGAGTTGATGCAGTTGCGAGTTTGGAACAGCCTGCAACGGAGGGTCCGCACTCTCTGCAGTACACACAGTACATCGCATGCATTATCTTTGTACCTCAACCATCTGAAATCTTCCAGCCACTGTGATTGAAATGCGTATTTTTTTTTTTTCATCGGCTGTGCCGCTGGTTCTCTTTCCTCACTCATCGGCTCCGACGTCTCAAAATGACCCAATTCCTCATCAGTCACTGAGGAGGTAGCTTGTGATGGACCGGGGGATGCATTTTGTTTCCCAAAATATGATAGAATAGTGCGTTTCATTTTTTTTGCGATCAATTAGCTACACTGCTACAATAGCATAAGCTAGCATGGACTGGGACTGCGTAGCCTATGTGATGTTCGAATGTCTCCAGTCAGGGAAGGGCGAGTGACCAATACAGAGAAAGACGATGTGTAGGCTATGCAGATGTTTTCATACCTACTTTTATTTCTGAAGATATTATCAATTAGTCAAATAGCCTACACATTACTGTTTGAATTAATTTAATTAATAAAAAATAATTTAAAAAATTAAAATAAACTTTAGGTAAAACTTTTTTACTGGCACCAATGCGACCCATTCAAATTTTATATCGCATTACCAAAAAAAAGGTCGCAAATGCGACCAATTTGGTCGCAGTTTTGAACCCTGCACTAGTACTTGTAATACTCCTACTACTAATACTGCTACTCGTAGTACTACTATTACTGTTACTACTGCAACCATCAAAGCTTATGAATACATAAGATCCACAGTCAACTCTCACTCTCTCAGCCTCCCCCCTCACAGACACGCACACACAGGCCAAAAGGACTCAGCTGTAATCGGCCTATAATTGACCGCAGTCGGTGCTGGACACAGGTAGAACCAGACCAGTCCACTGATTCAATTCTATCCTGCATCCAGCCTACACCTCACCCACATCCTCCCCCCAGTCTGACCCAATAGGTGGTTGCTAGGGTGTTCTACTCACTAGATGCCCATCCACCCCAACAGACAAACACACACACACACCTTGGACCTAGAGTCGGCAGCTGCTTAGCTGCTGTTAGACTGCTACTACTACTACTACTACTATCAAAGTTTAGGAATAAATACATAAGAGCCAATCAGAGAGGTGAGGTGAGGTACTATTTGCATAACAAAAATGTATTGGTCGAGCAACTGAGAGTTCCCACTGAGAGTTCTCCCAATGCATTGCCTATGGGAAAACAAGTAGGTGTTCAAAGCTAAATCCCAGAAAAAACATAAATGGCATTGCCTACGCAGCTCTGTAGTTACTGAGGAGTTGCTATATGTTTGCTAGGGTGTCCTAGATCAGGGGTCCCCAACCACCGGGCCACCTATTGCCGGGCCATGCAAACCCCAGAGCAGAAGAAGAGGCCAAATAGTAAAAGCACAAGTATTAGAAGCAGTAGAAGCATATGTAGTAAAATCAGAAGTAATAGAACAACTATCAGTACTACTTCTACTACTACTACTATCATAACAACAAAACCTACTACTATAAATACTACTACTGATACTAATACTACCACTAGTACTTGTAATACTCCTACTACTAATACTGCTACTCGTAGTACTACTATTACTGTTACTACTGCAACCATCAAAGCTTATGAATACATAAGATCCACAGTCAACTCTCACTCTCTCAGCCTCCCCCCTCACAGACACGCACACACAGGCCAAAAGGACTCAGCTGTAATCGGCCTATAATTGACCGCAGTCGTTGCTGGACACAGGTAGAACCAGACCAGTCCACTGATTCAATTCTATCCTGCACCCAGCCTACACCTCACCCACACCCCCCCCCCCCAGTCTGACACAATAGGTGGTTGCTAGGGTGTAGCTAGGTGGTTGCTAGGGTGTACAACGTGGTTGCTAGGGTGTTGCTTGGTCGTTGCTAGGGTGTTCTACTCACTAGATGCCCATCCCCCCAACACACACATATACACACACACACACACACACACACCTTGGACCTAGAGTCGGCAGCTGCTTAGCTGCTGTTAGTAATGCTACTGCTACTACTGTCAAAGTTCATGAATGAATACATAAGAGCCAATCAGAGAGGACAGTTGAGGTGCTATTTGCATAACAAAAATGTATTGGTCGAGCCGCTGAGAGTTCTCCCAATGCATTGTCTATGGGAAAACATGTAGGTGTTCGAAGCTAAATCTTACAAAAACTATAAATGGTATTGCTTAGATATTTACATGTGGGTGAAAGCATAAACTGCTGAACATTTTGATATATAATATGTCCATGTAGCTTTAAAGCTGTAGGAGTAGCGACAAGTTAGAAAACGACTACAAGATTTCAAATTTCCAACTGCTGCTAGAGTGGAGACCCGAACATTCTACAATGTGTGTGTATGTGGAGCATGATGCTCAAACAAAATTGAATATTTCAAAAACTATAACTCATAGGACTACAATAATAACAAGTGAGTGAAAGCATGAAAAGCTCAACATTTTGCTGTATAACACGTCCATGTAGCTATAAAACTGTAGGAGTAGCGACAAGTTGGAAAAGTACAATAAAATTTCAAATTTCTAACTGCTGCTAGAGTGAGAACTGAACATTCTACAATGTATTTCAATGGCAAAAAACTATGAATAAAACTATAAATATTTCAAAAACTATAAAAACTATGAAAAATAAAAATACACCCCAAAAACTACAAAAGATTATGAACATTTTGATGTTAGTATAAAGTTTCTAGTACAAAAAATGACAAACTAGTTACAGTTTAAAAAACCAAAAAAGTGGGGGGAATAATAATAAAGAAATAAATAATTCTAAAGCCGAGAATAACAGTAGTGTGCTAGCTTGCTAAGCTAGCCCACTAATAAAGAAATAAATAATTCTAAAGCCGAGAATAACAGTAGTGTGCTAGCTTGCTAAGCTAGCCCACTAATAATAAAGAAATAAATAATTCTAAAGCCGAGAATAACAGTAGTGTGCTAGCTTGCTAAGCTAGCCCACTAATAAAGAAAGAGAAAATTCTAAAGCCGAGAATAACAGTAGTGTGCTAGCTTGCTAAGCTAGCCCACTAACTAGAAAGTACATTTCCTGTAGAAAATGTGAAGTGGGCTAGCTTTGTGCAGCCGGAAGTATTGCCTACGCAGCTCTGTAGTTACTAAGGATAGGGTGGCTAGGGTGTCCTAGATCAGGGGTCCCCAACCACCGGGCCACCTATTGCCGGGCCGTGCAAACGCCGGCTGCGCAAACCCCAGAGTAGAAGTAGAGGCCAAATAGAAGCAGTAGAAGCATGTGTAGTAAAATCAGTACAACTATCAGTACTACTTCTACTACTACTACTACTACTACTACTACTAGTACTACTATCATGACAACAAAAACTACTACTATAAATACTACTACTGATACTTACTACCTAGTACTTCTAATACTCCTACTACTAATACTGCTACTCGTAGTACTACTACTACTACTGTTACTACTGCAACCATCAAAGCTTATGACTACATGAGAGCCACAGTCAACTCTCACTCTCTCAACCTCCCCTCTCACAGACACGCACACACAGGGCAAAAGGACATGGCTGCAATTGGCCTTAATTGGCCGCAGCCGGTGCTGGGCACAGGTAGAACCAGACCAGTCCACTGATTCAATTCTATCCTGCATCCAGCCTACACCTCACCCACATCCTCCCCCCAGTCTGACACAATAGATGGTTGCTAGGGTGTCCTAGATCAGGGGTCCCCAACCACCGGGCCACCTATTGCTGGGCCATGCAAACCACAGAGCAGAAGTAGAGGCCAAATAGTAAAAGCAGAAGTATTAGAAGCAGTAGAAGCATATGTAGTAAAATAAGAAGTAATAGTACTACTACCAGTGCTACTAATAGTACTACTGCTACTAGTACTACTACTACTACTACTACTATCATAACAACAAAACCTACTACTATAAATACTACTACTAATACTCCAACTACTACCACTAGTATTTCTAATACTACTACCACTAATACTTCTAATACTCCTACTACTAGTACTACTACTGTTATTACTGCAACCATCAAAGCTTATGAATACATAAGAGCCACAGTCAACTCTCACTCTCTCAGCCTCCCCCCTCAAAGACACGCACACACAGGCCAAAAGGACCCAGCTGCAATCGGCCTAAAATTGGCCGCAGCCGGTCCTGGACAGAGGTAGAACCAGACCAGTCCACTGATTCAATTCTATCCTGCATCCAGCCTTCACCTCACCCACATCCTCCCCCCAGTCTGACACAATAGGTGGTTGCTAGGGTGTTGCTTGGTCGTTGCTAGGGTGTTCTACTCACTAGATGCCCATCCCCCCAACACACACATATACACACACACACACACACACACACCTTGGACCTAGAGTCGGCAGCTGCTTAGCTGCTGTTAGTAATGCTACTGCTACTACTGTCAAAGTTTATGAATGAATACATAAGAGCCAATCAGAGAGGACAGTTGAGGTGCTATTTGCATAACAAAAATGTATTGGTCGAGCCGCTGAGAGTTCTCCCAATGCATTGTCTATGGGAAAACATGTAGGTGTTCGAAGCTAAATCTTACAAAAACTATAAATGGTATTGCTTAGATATTTACATGTGGGTGAAAGCATAAACTGCTGAACATTTTGATATATAATATGTCCATGTAGCTTTAAAGCTGTAGGAGTAGCGACAAGTTAGAAAACGACTACAAGATTTCAAATTTCCAACTGCTGCTAGAGTGGAGACCCGAACATTCTACAATGTGTGTGTATGTGGAGCATGATGCTCAAACAAAATTGAATATTTCAAAAACTATAACTCATAGGACTACAATAATTACAAGTGAGTGAAAGCATGAAAAGCTCAACATTTTGCTGTATAACACGTCCATGTAGCTATAAAACTGTAGGAGTAGCGACAAGTTGGAAAAGTACAATAAAATTTCAAATTTCTAACTGCTGCTAGAGTGAGAACTGAACATTCTACAATGTATTTCAATGGCAAAAAACTATGAATAAAACTATAAATATTTCAAAAACTATAAAAACTATGAAAAATAAAAATACACCCCAAAAACTACAAAAGATTATGAACATTTTGATGTTAGTATAAAGTTTCTAGTACAAAAAATGACAAACTAGTTACAGTTTAAAAAACCAAAAAAGTGGGGGGAATAATAATAAAGAAATAAATAATTCTAAAGCCGAGAATAACAGTAGTGTGCTAGCTTGCTAAGCTAGCCCACTAATAAAGAAATAAATAATTCTAAAGCCGAGAATAACAGTAGTGTGCTAGCTTGCTAAGCTAGCCCACTAATAATAAAGAAATAAATAATTCTAAAGCCGAGAATAACAGTAGTGTGCTAGCTTGCTAAGCTAGCCCACTAATAAAGAAAGAGAAAATTCTAAAGCCGAGAATAACAGTAGTGTGCTAGCTTGCTAAGCTAGCCCACTAACTAGAAAGTACATTTCCTGTAGAAAATGTGAAGTGGGCTAGCTTTGTGCAGCCGGAAGTATTGCCTACGCAGCTCTGTAGTTACTAAGGATAGGGTGGCTAGGGTGTCCTAGATCAGGGGTCCCCAACCACCGGGCCACCTATTGCCGGGCCGTGCAAACGCCGGCTGCGCAAACCCCAGAGTAGAAGTAGAGGCCAAATAGAAGCAGTAGAAGCATGTGTAGTAAAATCAGTACAACTATCAGTACTACTTCTACTACTACTACTACTACTACTACTACTAGTACTACTATCATGACAACAAAAACTACTACTATAAATACTCTGCTGCCTCGAGGCGACTGGTTGTCCCGTCGCTCAGAGGGCCCTGCGGCCGATCTACACGGTCACGGCTCTTCTCTGTCCTGGCCCCGCAGTGGTGGAATGAACTCCCCACTGATGTCAGGACAGCAGAGTCGCTGCCCATCTTTCGCCGCAGGCTGAAAACCCACCTCTTCAGGAAACACTACCCTGACTCTTCCTCTTAGCCTTGCCTATTTGTCGTCAATTATGTGTCTGAGCTCTTGTTTATTGGCTCTTGTTCATTTGATACACTTATTTGTCTTAGCTCTTGCTTATTTGGTTCACTTATTTGTCTTAGCTCTTGTTATTTGATTCTCTTATTTGTCTCATTTGTCTCATTTGTTTAAGATATAGTAGGTTGCTAACTTATTGCACTCTTACCTTAACACTAGTTATGCTCTTAGTTGCTTGTTTAGGAAGGAAATGCACTTACGATTTCTGGTGACTAGTAGTTTTCTTGCCTACCTATGTTGAATGCACTTATTGTAAGTCGCTTTGGATAAAAGCGTCTGCTAAATGACTGTAATGTAATGTAATGTACTACTACTGATACTAGTACTTCTAATACTCCTACTACTAATACTGCTACTCGTAGTACTACTACTACTACTGTTACTACTGCAACCATCAAAGCTTATGACTACATGAGAGCCACAGTCAACTCTGACTCTCTCAACCTCCCCTCTCACAGACACGCACACACAGGGCAAAAGGACATGGCTGCAATTGGCCTTAATTGGCCGCAGCCGGTGCTGGGCACAGGTAGAACCAGACCAGTCCACTGCTTCAATTCTATCCTGCATCCAGCCTACACCTCACCCACATCCTCCCCCCAGTCTGACACAATAGATGGTTGCTAGGGTGTCCTAGATCAGGGGTCCCCAACCACCGGGCCACCTATTGCTGGGCCATGCAAACCACAGAGCAGAAGTAGAGGCCAAATAGTAAAAGCAGAAGTATTAGAAGCAGTAGAAGCATATGTAGTAAAATAAGAAGTAATAGTACTACTACCAGTGCTACTAATAGTACTACTGCTACTAGTACTACTACTACTACTACTACTATCATAACAACAAAACCTACTACTATAAATACTACTACTAATACTCCAACTACTACCACTAGTATTTCTAATACTACTACCACTAATACTTCTAATACTCCTACTACTAGTACTACTACTGTTATTACTGCAACCATCAAAGCTTATGAATACATAAGAGCCACAGTCAACTCTCACTCTCTCAGCCTCCCCCCTCAAAGACACGCACACACAGGCCAAAAGGACCCAGCTGCAATCGGCCTAAAATTGGCCGCAGCCGGTCCTGGACAGAGGTAGAACCAGACCAGTCCACTGATTCAATTCTATCCTGCATCCAGCCTTCACCTCACCCACATCCTCCCCCCAGTCTGACACAATAGGTGGTTGCTAGGGTGGTGCTTGGTCGTTGCTAGGGTGTTCTACTCACTAGATGCCCATCCCCCCCAACACACACACACACACACACACACACACACACACACACACACACACACACACACCTTGGACCTAGAGTCAGCAGCTCCTTAGCTGCTGTTAGTAATGCTACTGCGACTACTATCAAAGTTTATGAATGAATACATAAGAGCCAATCAGAGAGGACAGTTGAGGTGCTATTTGCATAACAAAAATGTATTGGTCGAGCCGCTGAGAGTTCTCCCCATGCATTGTCTATGGGTAAACAAGTAGGTGTTCAAAGCTAAATCCCACAAAAAACATAAATGGCATTGCCTACGCAGCTCTGTAGTTACTAAGGAGTTGCTATATGTTTGCTAGGGTGTCCTAGATCAGGGGTCCCCAACCACCGAGTCACCTATTGCCGGGCCGTGCAAACACCGGTTACGTAAACCCCAGAACAGAAGTAGAGACCAAATAGTAAAACAACAAGTATTAGAAGCAGTAGAAGCATATGTAGTAAAATCAGAAGTAATAGAACAACTATCAGTACTACTTCTACTACTACTACTATCATAACAACAAAACCTGCTACTATAAATACTATTACTGATACTACTACTACCACTAGTACTTGTAATACTCCTACTACTAATACTGCTACTCGTAGTACTACTATTACTGTTACTACTGCAACCATCAAAGCTTATGAATACATAAGATCCACAGTCAACTCTCACTCTCTCAGCCTCCCCCCTCACAGACACGCACACACAGGCCAAAAGGACTCAGCTGCAATCGGCCTATAATTGACCGCAATCGGTGCTGGACACAGGTAGAACCAGACCAGTCCACTGATTCAATTCTATCCTGCATCCAGCCTACACCTCACCCATCTCCTCCCCCCAGTCTGACACAATAGGTGGTTGCTAGGGTGTTGCTAGGGTGTTCTACTCACTAGATGCCCATCCACCCTAACACACACACACACACCTTGGACCTAGAGTCGGCAGCTGATTAGCTGCTGTTAGACTGCTACTACTACTACTACTATCAAAGTTTAGGAATAAATACATAAGAGCCAATCAGAGAGGTGAGGTGAGGTACTATTTGCATAACAAAAATGTATTGGTCAAGCAACTGAGAGTTCCCACTGAGAGTTCTCCCAATGCATTGCCTATGGGAAATCAAGTAGGTGTTCAAAGCTAAATCCCAGAAAAAACATAAATGGCATTGCCTACGCAGCTCTGTAGTTACTAAGGAGTTGCTATATGTTTGCTAGGGTGTCCTAGATCAGGGGTCCCCAACCACGGGCCACCTATTGCCGGGCCATGCAAACCCCAGAGCAGAAGTAGAGGCCAAATAGTAAAAGCACAAGTATTAGAAGCAGTAGAAGCATATGTAGTAAAATCAGAAGTAATAGAACAACTATCAGTACTACTTCTACTACTACTACTATCATAACAACAAAACCTACTACTATAAATACTACTACTGATACTACTACTACCACTAGTACTTGTAATACTCCTACTACTAGTACTGCTACTCGTAGTACTACTATTACTGTTACTACTGCAACCATCAAAGCTTATGAATACATAAGATCCACAGTCAACTCTCACTCCCTCAGCCTCCCCCCTCACAGACACGCACACACAGGCCAAAAGGACTCAGCTGCAATCGGCCTATAATTGACCGCAGTCGGTGCTGGACACAGGTAGAACCAGACCAGTCCACTGATTCAATTCTATCCTGCACCCAGCCTACACCTCACCCACACCCCCCCCCCCCCCCAGTCTGACACAATAGGTGGTTGCTAGGGTGTTGCTAGGTGGTTGCTAGGGTGTACAATGTGGTTGCTAGGGTGTTGCTTGGTCGTTGCTAGGGTGTTCTACTCACTAGATGCCCATCCCCCCAACACACACACCTTGGACCTAGAGTCGGCAGCTGCTTAGCTGCTGTTAGTAATGCTACTGCTACTACTGTCAAAGTTTATGAATGAATACATAAGAGCCAATCAGAGAGGACAGTTGAGGTGCTATTTGCATAACAAAAATGTATTGGTCGAGCCGCTGAGAGTTCTCCCAATGCATTGTCTATGGGAAAACATGTAGGTGTTCGAAGCTAAATCTTACAAAAACTATAAATGGTATTGCTTAGATATTTACATGTGGGTGAAAGCATAAACTGCTGAACATTTTGATATATAATATGTCCATGTAGCTTTAAAGCTGTAGGAGTAGCGACAAGTTAGAAAACGACTACAAGATTTCAAATTTCCAACTGCTGCTAGAGTGGAGACCCGAACATTCTACAATGTGTGTGTATGTGGAGCATGATGCTCAAACAAAATTGAATATTTCAAAAACTATAACTCATAGGACTACAATAATTACAAGTCAGTGAAAGCATGAAAAGCTCAACATTTTGCTGTATAACACGTCCATGTAGCTTTAAAACTGTAGGAGTAGCGACAAGTTGGAAAAGTACTATAAAATTTCAAATTTCTAACTGCTGCTAGAGTGAGAACTGAACATTCTACAATGTATTTCAATGGCAAAAAACTATGAATAAAACTATAAATATTTCAAAAACTATAAAAACTATGAAAAATAAAAATACACCCCAAAAACTACAAAAGATTATGAACATTTTGATGTTAGTATAAAGTTTCTAGTACAAAAAATGACAAAATAGTTACAGTTTAAAAAACCAAAAAAGTGGGGGGAATAATAAAGAAATAAATAATTCTAAAGCCGAGAATAACAGTAGTGTGCTAGCTTGCTAAGCTAGCCCACTAAATAGTGAGAATTCTATAGCGAGAATAACAGTAGTGGGCTAGCTTAATAAACCGAGGTGAAAAACAATAGGGTTCTACCCCTCCGGGGTTTGAACCCTAATAATTGACCATTGAGAAAAATGGAACAAAATCGGCAAATACAAATTACAATAGTGAGACACTGGCAGTCAGTCTTCTTTCTATATTTTTATAGCAGTGAAAGGATACAGATATACTCCAAGACAGACAATTACAGACAAAGACTATTATAAGATAAGATACGCCTTTATTGATCCCCAGAGGGCAAATAAAGAGGGCAAATTCAAATGGCCTATCGAGATTTTCATCTATATTTATATAACTATATTTCTCCAAACCAATTTTTATGACAAGCTACATATTATATAAGCTGACATATTATGAATCTGACTGTAGTTAGCTGGCTAGCTAACTTTTCTCACACTTTGAAGGTTTCCCAAAGAGAAAGAGTTGATACACAACGATTATAGCCTAACGATCGAGATTCTACGTAACTGGAGACAAAACTTTTTTTTCTACTCCACGTAGATCATAACCCCTTGAATATAAAAAGGACTCATTGAAATCGGTTGAGAAATGTAAACGTTATAGTGCTTTTCATCCAGAAAAACCGCAGCTCCCCGTTTACTTGTATTTGTTTACAGGCCAGTCTTGGCCGGACCAATGTGGCGGCGACGTTTACGTATCGTAGCAATGGGCAGAAGCAGTCAATGCGGCGTCTATGTATATATGTCTATGGCCGTGCCCCTGTCTCTCCTTATGTTTTCCTGTGTTCCTCATTCCTCCTGTGTTCCATGTCCCCGGTTTTGTCTCTCTTTGTGTGTGTGGGTGTGTGTGTTTGTGTGTTCCTGTCCTGCCGCCTACCTGAATCCTACACACCTGCCTGCAATCAGCTCATCATCTCCTCAGCCAACACACCTGTCTTCCATCAGCTTCATCACCTCTCCAGTATATCTACCCCAGCTTTTCTCCCACTCATCGCCAGATTGTTGTTTCTGCCTTTGTGGTAGCCACTCGCCAGCTCACGGCGCTTATTGCTATTCTCTGTTTGTTTCCTTGTGTTTGCAACATTTAACGCCTGTGTTGTCTCCCATGCTTCAGGATCCCAGCCTGTCTGCTAACCTGCCTGCTTACTCACTCCCCCTCGCTACCTCCGTCAACCACGCCGCCTTGCCATCGCCATTCCTCCTGCCGTTGCCAGCCATCCCTAGTCATCCCGTCTCCTGTGAAGTACCCTACAATAAATCTGTTAAACTTCATCTGCCTCTGAATCTGTGTTCTGCGCTTGGGTCCGCTAGAAACCTAAACCTGACAGACCAGTCTGTACAGGTACCCATTCTCTAAGGTATAATGTATGCGCCCTTGCCTCAAATTCCCAACTCTAACCTCCTTCACTATTGCTTGGACCTCTGGATCATACTGCTGAACAGCCGATATGTCGGGCCAGTCCACTGGATCGTACGTAAACGTCGCCGCCATATTGGTCTGGATATGGCGGCGACGTTTACGTACGATCCACAGGCCAATGCGGTGTCTATGTATATATGTCTATGGGCACGGCCGTGACATAGTCCCGATCAAGCAGGGTGGCCAGAAGTTCCAACTGTTCATTCCACAGGGTATGTGAGAGCAGTTCCTGAGGTATTTCCATGACAGTCCCCTTGGTAGACACATGTGAAGGCTCTACCCAGACTGCTGGAGGTTGCCTATAGGCCAGAGGTTAAGAAGAATGTGTGGGAGTACACTAAAAGGTCCATAACCTGCGACTATTGCACCAAGTGGGCGGAAGTTGACTGGGACCAACTGTATGTTTTTCCTTTCAACCGTTTTCCTGCCAGGCTGGGTGCAGGCTGGGGTTTGGTCATAATTTTGAGGACGGCACAGAGCCAGTAATACGGAGCCCGGGAAGTGACATGGATGAAAAAAAAAAACCGATGTATTTTTGCGAGATCTCGCAATACTTTTGCGAGATCTCGCAATACTTTTTGCGAGATCTCGCAATAAGATCTCGCAATACTTTCGCTCGGAATACTGTCGCTCGAAAAGTCATGGAGGAGGATTTGGAGGATTTCCTGCGGTCAAGAGACGTCCCACAAGAGGACATCTTGCACATGCAAAGAGACAAGGTGGGCAGACAATTAATTAAATAACGTAATAATGTTACGCTAGCCGTAACTAATGTTCGCGCTCGTGGACTCCCTGCTCTAAGTTATGTCAGTCCAATAAGCATACGTCGTTATAGTTACAGATGATTTTTACAGTATAGAAATGTATGTAATGGACTGTGTGTTAAGTAAGCCAGCTTTCTATCTGGTGTCTCTGTGTACAAACTCGATATAAATCAGGATAGTCCTAGCTTTGGAGCTCTCTCTCTCTCTCTCTCTCCCTGTGTATTTATTTATATTCAAGTTCAAAGTAAGCATTTCAAGTATTTCTTCTATATGTTTACAGGTTGACAAGGAAGTTCTGTCCATCATGACTGATGAACAACTGGCAAAATACATCACGTCATATGGTGACAGAGTAGCTGTCCTCTCCTTCTGTCAACAAAAAAAGTGCAGCACCAATAAAGAGACTCTCTTACAGAATTTAAGGGACAAAATAGGAGCACGGAAAATGAAATCAAAGGCAAAAGGAGTCTCGTGTGGTACATCCGCGATGGCATGACAAGGAAATAGTTCAGGCTGAGCTTAATATTGTTTAGTTTATTGCTAATAAGAAAACTTACAATGTTCTCCATCACTAGTATTGTTTTAAATTGTTTATTAATTGTCCATGTTAAGTGTTATACCTTTTTCATTATTCAGGGAAAAACTGTTCTGCAAGAAAGTTCTGCAACTGTTAATAAAAAATATGTTTACATTGTTAACAAAAAGCTCATGACTTCGTGCTATTATATTTTGCACCTCTGACATTTTATTGCTTGCAACACATCCTCTTTCCGCACACATAGTCCATGTTCTCTGCATTTAGTGTACATCCACCGGTACCCGTGGAGCTGTCCAGAGTACTGCAGTTGGTTGCTGATGAATTCAACGAGGACCGCCAGGTCAGAATATGCTTTGCGCCGAGAGTGTCCCCTTGCGCTGAGTATTCTTTTCAGATGTCTCTCGCTTATCTGACAACCATGCCTGCTGCCAAGCACCGACTTAATGTCCTTATATTTCAGGCCTATCTCAAAATAAAAGTCAATAAACTTCTCCCACGGGTGAGTGCCCTCCATTGTTGTAGTTGAACTGACACGGAATTAGTAGACTGCTACATTGACCTATATAATGTTTTGCGGGATCTCGCAAAAGTATTGCGAGATCTCGCAAAAAGTATTGCGAGATCTCGCAAAAATACATCGTTTTGTTTTTTTCATCCATGTCACTTCCCGGGCTCCGTACAGTAAGGCCGATACCATTTGTTACATACATTCAAGCAGTTTTGTGGATTACTTTTGAGTTTTGTTCTTGGAGTTCTTGGAGCTCACAACGCTACCCGCTATACTCACCTGCTCATTTACTAAAACTAACAGGACAGAAAATTAAGAAGAATCCAGATTAAAAAAATTCTGAAGCTTTTGTGTACTTTCTACTGAATAAAATAGAGCTCTTCTCATTTCTCTCATTTTTGGCTGAAAGAAATTGGTGCGCGATTTCATTTGAAAAGTAAAAGTGTTGTAAAGTAAAATTACAAACAACTTAGATATTTCATTTGCCTTTTAATAGAAGCTTTTGCTTCTGAATGGGGTGACTTCTCTCTCTGTAACATTGGACCCCTCCTGTGCATCAGTCGGGAGACTCTGTCCACTTCCCATTGTGCCCAGAGGGGTACCAAAGAAAAAAAAGCCTCCCTTATAGTCAGTTCTGTAGGATTAAATGTATTTGCAAGGATGACTCTGACTTTGAACGCCATCTACAGGAAACCCAGAGTAAATTCAAGGAATGGGGCTACAGCAAAAAATAATTGGAGATGCGATAAAGAGGATCCAAAACAAATCGCATACCGATTTCTTCCAGCCAAAAAAGAGAAATGAGAAGAGGTCTATTTTATTTAGTACAAAACGAAAGCTTCTGAAATACAACAAAAAGCTTCTTACGAAAACACTGGCATGTACTGCAAGCAGATAAAAAAATCCAACACTTACAGTACCCTGACCCCCCCCCCCATGTGTAGTTTTCAGATGTGGCCACAACCTGAGACCATCTAGTCCAGTCTGAATATATACCTCCTATGCCTCCCCCCTCTCAGCTACTGCTGACCCCCATCCAGGATGGTAACTATAGTGCGGCTCATGTGCGCAGTGTAACGGTACAGAAAAACATTTAACCATCCACACACAGGCAGTGTTAGGGATTAGTCTTCTTAGATAACTGTCCCTCCTTCCGGGGCAAACCCGGCTTGCTGAAAGCTGACGGCCTTACAGCAGAACAGACTGAGACTGTGCCCCCCCCCCTCGCCATTTTCCCCCCATATCTGCCGAGTTTTACCAGTCTGCATTTACTTTATCCTCTGGCAGCAGCACCTCTCGATCTGAAAATTACAGTAACTGTACTGTAATTTCCATTTCCTTCCAATTAAGACTGTATCTTTCTCCCACCGCGCCCATCAAATGTCCTACCAACCCACAATAAATTACAGCAACTTAATTGAAGTTAGACCCACGCATACTGCCATTAACATTGACAAAAATTCTGGCAGTACTGAACGCCTCACTGTGGGCTTCATCAATATAAGATCATTATCAACAAAAGCGCTGCTGATCAATGATTTGATTATTGAACATAATCTAGACTTGATGGGTCTCTGTGAAACCTGGCTAAAGCCAAACAATTTTCTCCCTCTAATTGAAGCCTCTCCCTAAATTTTCTTAGTTCTCAGGTTGCCCGGGAGACGAAAAAAGGTGGGGGTGTTGCCCTGATATCTAACCCCATCCTTAGTCTTACTCCCAACACTAACAACAAATTTACATCCTTCGATCCTGATTCTGCGCCCTACAGCTATGAATCTCCCGTCATTCTACTTAGTAGTACTTTACCGCCCACCCGGGCCCTATTCGCTCTTCTTAGAAGAATTCTCCAATTTCATCTCGGACTTAGTGACCCGAGCTGATAATATTCTCATTATCGGTGATTTTAACATTCACCTGAATAATTCCGCTGATCCTCTCAGTAAGGCCTTGATAGATCTTATTGATACTTGCGGCCTCACTCAATTTGTTAATGAACCAATCCACCATGGTGGCAACACCCTTGACCTGGTTCTGACCTGTGGCATTCCTGTTTCTGCTTTAGTGGTCTCCTCTTATGTATTATAGGGGGATCCCTCTCTGAGTAGCCCCTCCCAAGGTTTCTCCCATTTTTACCCTAAAAGGTTTTGTGGGAGTTTTTCCTTGTCCTCTGTGAGGGTCTAATGTCAGGATCAGACTACACGATATCAGCCCGATTATAGCCCGATTCGGCAGACGTAGGGTGTCGGGTCGTGTTGGGAACGACAGGGTGCGACAATCGATCGTTTTATCTTGTGTAGTGTGACATAGTGGACGACAACCGACGCCGCATCTGGGACGCCTCACCTAGAATTTTTTTTGCCGTCCACGACGTGTTCCGTCTCGTCCGTGACGTTGACCAATAGGAGCACGGAGCGCTATAAACAAACATGGCGAAGCGAAAGAGGAAAGAAGTTCGTGGTACCGCTAGGTGGAACTATGAAACAGAGGAAAGGTTTGTTGAGCTCTGGCGACAACACCCCCGTGGAGGCTAGCTAGCTAGCTACATTTAGGTTTCACTACAGGCTAAAACATTAGTTATTTTTACCTCAAGTTCTCTTTGAAGGCTTTTTTTAGGCTTTTTGGAACACAAGACAGCCAGTATCATACATACGGCTTCGGACGCCATTGTTTGTTTACATTCTTGTTGCCTAGCACCTGCTTTCCGATGCCATCACGCACGTCAGCAAGCGATTATTGGTCGTGACCAACGTGTAGTCTGTCATGTCTCTCGGCCAAGTCATGGCACAAATTTATCACTCTATAATCGCCTAATCTGGCACAGTGACCATCGTAACAGACAAAAATATCGTGTAGTCTGAGTCCGGCATAAGGCTGGGGGATATCGTGTACTAACCATTTATTGTTTCACATGTTGGGCACTGTGAAGCCCTTAGAGACTGTAACGGTGATTAAGGGCTATACAAATAAATGTGATTTGTGATTTGTGATTTGATTTGAGATTTGGGAGGAAAATCAAAATCAAGGGCATTATCTCATGTACTACCAAGGGGGTGATCTATTTACTCACTTCTATTTACTGTCCTTGCTCAAAGTCTTATGTTGGTAAAACCAAAAGAGAACTTAAACAGAATTTCAAAACATTGCAAAACCTCTGGCAGTGCATTTTATCTATGTTGTATTTTAAAGTGATGTTTGGTATTGCAACCTATCCTTAACCATTATTAAGATTGTTAATATTTCTCATGTTTCTATCTAGTTATGTGTACTATTTTGTATATTGTATGCATATGTTTTGATACTGTGTGTACAGTACAATATTTCCATACAGGTGTACATTACATTACAGTCATTTAGCAGACGCCTTTATCCAAAGCGACTTACAATAAGTGCATTCAACGTAGATAGGCACGAGAACTACTAGTCACTATAAGTAAGTGCATTTCCTTCCTAAACAAGCATCTAAGAACATAACCAGTGTTAAGGTAAAAGTGCAATAGGTTATCTACCTTTATTTAAACAAATGAGACAAATAAGTGAAGCAAATAAGCAAGTGCTAAGAGGAAGGGTCAGGGTAGTATTTCTTGAAGAGTTGAGTTTTCAGCCTGCGGCAAAAGATGGGCAGCGACTCTGCTGTCCTGACATCAGTGGGGAGTTCATTCCACCACTGTGGGCCAGGACAGAGAAGAGCTGTGACCGTGTAAATCAGCCACAGGGGCCTCTGAGCGACGGGGCAACCAGTCGCCCCGAGGTAGCAGAGCTAAATGGTCGGGCGAGGGTGTAAGGCTTGACCATAGCCTGGAGGTAGGAAGGAGCTGTTCCTTTCACTGCCCTGTAGACTAGCACCAGAGTCTTAAACTGGATGCTGCTACACGGAGCCAGTGTAGAGAACGGAGGAGGGTAGTTGTGTGGGAGAACTTGGGGAGGTTCAACACCAGACAAGCTGCAGCTTTCTGAACAAGCTCCAGAGGTCTGATGGCAGACCCGAATCGACCCAGAATCGAACCTCGCGGAACCCCAGTAGTCAGCCTGCGCGGTTCCGACACAGACCCTCTCCAAGTCAACTGGTAGGAGCGACCCGTCAGGTAGGATGCAAACAGGGAGAGTGCAGAGCCTGAGACAACCAGACAACCATCCCCTCGAGGGTGGTTCACTGTGTTGAACACAGTACTTATGTCAACTGTGACATTGTAAATATTGTGTTGGTTATTGTAAATAGTGTGAACCTGTTATTTTGCACATTTCTGCTAAGCATTGCCACTTTGCATTTCACTACACACCTTGTGTGTGTATGTGACAATTAAACTTCTTGAATCTTGAAGTGCTGCAGCTCTTTTTTTTTAGATTGTGATACATTACCATTGCACACTTTGAATCTCCATTGTGTTGTTACACCCTTGTAACTACATTATTAGTTAGATTTTCCTCTGACATCCCAGCTAGGTTTCTACATATGCATTGACCCTGGTTTAAAAAAAAACAAGGTATACAGTAGTTAAATCCAATCCTGTATTTTGTATGGTGTAAAACCACCCTGGCTAGTTACTGAGTCCTTATAGTCGCCTATTCATTGCCAATGTAGTCTTTTAATGACTTTGTTCATGTTCACATGATATTCCCTTAAGAGGATGTCGAAGGACATGCCACTGACTTAAACCTTTTCTATGTACATTTATTATGACTGGCTAGTATAGTAGTTAGTGGAATCAAGCAAAAGCACCACCCACAACCATTTAAATGAACAGATTTATTCTTCAGTTCAATTCTTCATTATTACATGTCTATACAGATTGTTTCTATAAAAGAGACATTTGTTCAGACAGCCATTCATTTATATCTACATAGTATAAATAACCTGACGGCTAGTACTGTACATTACCACCAAAATTGGTAAAATCATTTGATCTCAGAGAAAGGTCATGTAAACATCAGCCATAGATACATAACCCCAGAGGCAACCAACCCTGGCTAATTAAAAAGAATATCTATATATATTATCAGGAGAATAGCTATTTCTGTTTACATTTCATACATGTTTATTGTAAGGCTTCTCAATAACTTGAGTAGTCAGCTTGACAACAAGTATCCCTATTCCTCTGAGCCCTGTGTGAAAGTCTTCTAGCCTGTCATTGGCTAACATTTTAGAGAAAAACAACAAGTTTGCCCCAACTCCATTCCTTTTAAGTCTGATCTTTGTCGATCTTTCTGCCTGAGCATTTTGTTCCTATCCATTTCAAGACTTGATTTCGTGTTGCTAACTACAGTTATTCTTAAATCTCTAAATGTTTAAAGAAAACTGTTTAGTTTTGTATATTGCAGCTGCATACAACAACCTCGCACCTTTGAAGGACATACTCGTGTACCACAACTCATTGTAAGCCCTTTGACATTAAGGCCCTTAGTATCAAGAAATATGTTACTATTTTGCTATTGCAAGCAAACTGACATGGAAAGGCAACAGCACTGTGTATTCAAAATTGCAGTTCACATTGAGAAACACTGAATGCATCTGTCTGAAGATGTGCCTGCTTGCCATCAGTGTGTCGCTCTTCTCATGTTGGCAGTTTGGCACAACTAAATGTAAGGAAGAACCACCAACACACATGCTGTAGCCATTACTGCTTGACAATGTGGTGTCACAGCTCATTTGTGACAAATGATTATAAAAGAATAAGGGTTTGTTAAGTAATCTTTGACATACAGTACTGTGGAAAAGTCTTAAGCACATGTAAAAAAAAAAATCGTAAAGCGAAGATGCTTTCAAAAATAATGAAATAAAAAGTTTCTAAATATCAAAAAAATACTATAAACAGCAGTTTATAGTTTGTATGTAAAACACTAATGCAGAAAACAAAAGAATAAACATCTAAGACCGAATTTATATAAAATAATCTAGGGTGCTTTTTTTTTTTTTTTTTTTACTTTTGCACAGTACTGTATCTTCACTAACTTTATGGATCATTCATGCCACAAAACAGCTGGTCAGACAGATGGTCTTATATTTATATTGAAGCTCTGACAAAATAGAATTCCACCCAAGCATGAGACATTTTATGTCCCGTCTATGGAGCAATGTTCCCCTCCAAGGCAAACATGTTGATTGCATGATTTCAGCTATTTCAGTGAACACCGTCTTCAGTCAGATTGTCCCTGATATTTGGTCACAGGGTCATACAATGAACCAGGAGAGTCCCATACGAACTGACAGGTTGTTTTTGTGCATTTCCCCTCCCACAGCAAACTGAGGTATTGAACACCAACATTACAGTAAAGGTATGATCTCTGTTTCTATTAATATCACAGCGGGTTGCCATGATAGCAGCAGCACCATTTTGATGAATAAAAAGAGTTGAAGTGTACTTCCTTTTACTCATCAGAAGGCCTGCCATTAGATCCATTTCCTCCTCCTGTCGCTGGCCTCCAACTGCCAGAGGGCAAGATAAGACTGTTAAACACAACAGCAGCAACACTGACAGCAAACGTCTGCCTGCTCTCCTCCCAAAAAAAGTCTGTTATTGCGTCTGTTTTGCACAATTGGAAGTGTTAAGAGCATATATTGGGAAAGGATAGGTAAAATCTAAACTAAACGATCTAAATTATTGGTACCACAAATGAAGGATTGCTAAAATAGCATAAAACAAAATGTACAGCATTTTTCACTACTGTTTTTTTGTTTTGGAAAACAATGAACATTTTTAGAAAAAAAGAAGCCAAATTGTGGATCACATGGACCTTAATGTACAACCGTACCAGAACAATAGAGGGGTGATTAAGGAATATGGGCAGTTCAGGAATGTGTACAGCTATCCATATTGGAACACATTCCTAATAACACACTCCCTATTAAACAAATGCCATCATATGATGATTTCAGATATGTTGTAAACATATTTGATGAGATATGCAGGCTCCTCTCTCCTCTTGGTAGCTTTCTAACTTCTAGTTCCAAGGTTGTCTAGTTGATTGTGGTTTCCAAATTGGTGGACCTTGATACCTCCCAGAGGTTAGCTTAGTGGTCTCCATTGCTAATGATATCAGCCTCAGGGCTGGCGGTGGTGGGGATGCGAGGCATCTTTTTGGCAGGGCTGGGGATGTGCTGGAGGAAGAAGACATACCAGAAACATGATAAATAAACCCTGCAGGCAACACTTTGACACATCACTTCAATAATATCAGCATTCATAACAGTTTACACCCCGATTAAAGGAATTGAGACTATATGGCACATAAACCCTTTAATCATCTTAGTGCTTAGCCCCGTTGTGTGCCCTGTATTGACATTGTGTCTCCAAGTTCCATCAACTTAAATGTAATTATTAAATGTTCATACCATACCATTTTATTACTGGGCCCTAATACCCTTGACTCCAGCCTCCAAAACTGAACACACATCTCTACACTGTGTGTAAGGTTATGACATGACAAAGCGAGTGGAGAGTATTTAGTTTACGATGCTATGCTGCTGTGTGCTTCAGATACAAGATACTTAGCATCTCTTCTAACATTAGCATGCTACTCTGCTGTTATGAACTTCACCTGCAACACCGAGATAGACTTTTCCATTTTTTTTTCACATGAACTCTAACACCTACACAAACAACAGTTGATGCTGAGATAGCGTGAATCACCAACTAGACAGTGTGTGATGTGTTAGCATGTTGTACTGTAGTAGCACAGAGGTGAATGTCAAAAGCCTGGGTACGTGTTCCTTTGATGGGCATCTGATATAATGGTGAAAGTATAGACATTGTGCCAACAGCTGATTGTCCTCTACCTCAGTGGCAGTGTTGGAGTTAACAAGCCCGGCTTCCAGCAGCAGGTCGCTGTCCATGGGTCGCCGGGCGTACTCTCTACGGTGTTTGTCATCCACCCGGGTCAGGTACCACGTCCCTGGAAACAAATCCTCCACCGAGCCCTGGGGGATGTAGCTGGCTGGAAGGACGGATACATGACAAGACACACAATAATCTAATCACACTGATGGATAAGGTCAGGATTGAGATATGCAGATATTGGCTGAAAACGTGTGTTAAGTAAAGTTAAGTAAAAGTAGGGCCCTGCCTAAGTGGTGGCTTTCTTCCCTCAGCTTCATGTTCTCGGTGAAGGTGGCAGGAGAAACCTTCATTCTGGAGTCCAGTCTGGCTTTCAGGTCACTCAGGCTGGACACCAGTTTGTCCAGTCCTGAGCCTGGAGCAAACAATCACATGGCAATAGGATTAAAGTGATCCTACTAGTTGTCACAACAGCTTTGTTAGGATTATGAAATACTATCATCCCCATACTACTGAACTGAACCATGTTTGGTTGACTCACCGGGTGTATGGTCCTGCGTTACTCTGAGGGAGTAGAGTGTAGCAGCGAATCCTGAGCCATAGGAGAATACACCAATCCGGTGACCTGCTAGCTGCTGAGGTGTACGTCTGCAGGATGGGGACAACATATATTCACCAAGAGCCGGTATAAATATACCCCTCACATACTGGCACCATTCAGACTCTTACTTGTATCTAGCTGTTAACCCGCAAGGCTATGATTCTGACTTGAGCTGCACTCCTAGGCAAGCAAGGCTTTTCAGAAAGGCACAATTGATATCACATAAATCTTGAATAGCCTTAAATCTATGCTATATCATTTAGAATCTGAAAATGGCAGTTTAAGATTGGGCTCCATTTTGTAGTGAGAGAATACTAGCTACCAGTGAGTATGTGACACACCATCTAAACTCATTTCTTTCTTTACACTGCTAACACCCTGGGAATCAATAAGATAATGGCATCAAAAAATAAAAAAAACATCTTTTTAAAACGTACTGAGCAATGACAGAGGCCAAGCAGCCGTAGACAGAGGGGGTGTACATGTTTCCGTTCTGGTTGGAGACCAGCAGGGAGGGCTTGGTCTTCTTCTCAAACAGATCTGCACTGGCCTTCATGAAGGCCTTCTCCACGTCCCGGTCAAAGTAAGTCTCCTCTGGCTTCACCTCTCTGCCACACAGCCACAAATTGGATTCACAACATGATTAGTATGCTATTCGTGACAGAGTCACAGCTACATTTTTGGTGCCAACTGAAAATAACTAGTGAGCCTTTGCTTGACACATTTAAAAGGCATTTCTTGCTGAAGCAAACCGACTAATAATAATAATTATAAGTATGAGGAATATTTTAAGAGTGTTCTTGCTGATGCAAGCACACTAACAATACTGAAGTGCTCTGTCCAGTGAACCTTCAAAATAATATTGTTTGGAACTTGGGAGACTGTACAGCTAAAAAACATTATGCAGTGATGAATATGTGGTTGCTCACCTGAAATGGTGACTACATCAGCTATATTGACTTAATGATATTACATTTGTAAGATTTATGAATCTACAGGCCATATAATAATTACTTAAGGGTCAGTCATCTCACTTGCTAGTGGCCTACTATCACTCAGCAAATTGTATGCTAAAGTGTTAGTATGGAGCACCATTGCTAATGATCTACTGGGGACACATACATGATTTTGGTGTCTATGTTCACCTCACTTAATGGGGAAGTTGACTAATGAGACAATCTACCAAAAACTCACTATATTCCTTTAAATACGAACCCAAAACCTATTGTTATCATCATTTATGAGTTGAATATGAATGAATTTAGATTGCATTAATCATTTCTGCATTTTGGTACATTTGAGTGCTACCTGCCTTCCAGTGTGCAGTATATTTTAACTGTACCTGAAGGTATCCAGGCCAGTGAAGGGTCCAGTCTCAGTGTTGGGGTTGGGGTGGCTCAGGAAATCATTCAGCATCAGTCTGGCCAACGACTTCTGCACCAGCTTGCAGTAAGGAGAATGGAAGACTATGAAGCCAAAGTCCTCCAGGCTGAAACGCTTCTCCAAACGCTCTGGCAAGAAGATCAACAATGTTTAGACCAAATGACCACAAGAAATACCGATGCTTTCCTTTTTTCCCTTTAGCCCATCATTGCTTATTTTCTTGTCTTAAGAGTTCATTGGACAAATTATATCAAGCCTAGATGTTAATGCAGTGAATGTTGTATTGTTTTTATGAATGGTGTCTGTAATACCCTCACTTTCTTACATAGTGTAGCTGACCACATCAACGTAAAGGCTCATTTCACTAAACATATTTCAGGTGCGTCATGGTCAATGAACTTCAGTAAACTTCTTAGTAGAGCACGCCATATAAATCCTTGGGCAGGTTATGTCCTAAGCCCTCTTAACGTCTTAGGGTTTTATCCCTCCAGTCCATCTACTCCAAAGAGACCTCTTCCTCTACATGGCCAGTGATTCCTACATTAACGTGCCTGTGGCAATCAGAGGATTCCACCAGTGATACAGTAAGTACAGAAGATTTCCCAAATTGATACAGTTACATAACAACTGTTCTTATTACGTAGCATGCACACAGTCCTTTTCACTGCTAGGGCCTTAGATTTTCAGTTTAGTTGAAATCACAGATGGGATTGTGGAATCTGGGTTCAAAAAAGGTCTTTAGACATAAACCTGGAATAGGCAACATGGTTGGGTGGGTGTCATTTTGTAAGATGCAAACAAAGATTGGGGAAGATTAGTGAGACCCATCCATGTGGGTCTGCTGTCATATGTGTGTCAAAATGTGAGATGCATTCCCCTGATTTTCTGTGAGGAAATTACAAATTTTTGACATTTTAGCACCGTTTTAATCATTCTTGGATTGAGAGTTTACGAGATACCAATTCTGAAATAGTGTAGTGGACTTTTCATACAGGTTAGACATCAACTTTCAACCAAGGGCACAAGGAGGCCACCGCAAAGCCAAATCAGCTATGTCACCAGAGGGAGATGCGATACTTGTAGCTTACTCTGTTAGCTTGCTTCATTAATACCTATAATTCATGCTCTCACACCAACTTTCTCTCGCTACCTCAAAAATATTAAAGTTAGGTCACATCTGAGGCTGTGGGAAACAATCCAGACACAAGTTTGGTTTACAAACATTTTCGTCTCTAGGCCCAGTGGCAGGAATTCCTGCCTTTCCCCCTTATCTGATTGAATATCTGCACCTTTCCAGCAATATTATGAAAACAAAGCCTAATGCCTAATGAGGATTTTCCCCCCATGATTTTACTAGGGGTTGAACAGTATATAGCTGCTTTCACACATGCAGTGCAACCCTGAACCTATCTAGACATTACTCAGAGGAGTTGTATTTGTGAACGCAAATATCCAAATCAGTTGGTCTGGAAATTAAATGGACTTTACCCACCCAGCACCCTAGTCTAAAATCCGTTTTATCGTCGAGTGAGCCCAAGTGTGAATGGAGCAGAAGATTCTCTGGAGTATTCTCTACGAGCGAGTGGACATGTTGATGACGTATTTATCATGCAACTGGCGCGAAACCGGGATAATACAATGTATATCGCTTTCCACCCTTTCATTGATACTGCGGATACGTCTAACTACATTTAGTACTGACATCAATGCAAATTCCGCAGCGTTGTATTTTCTGTTGTTGTGAACGCATCCGAAACGGACATTCTCCGGTGGTGTGCTATATGTGTGGAAGGGCAACTCCAGTTAAAGTTTATATATCTGAAAGAGGCTTATGTTAGATTTGTTGACATGTAAGCCTAAATAATATAAACCTAAATTGTAAAAGAAGCATAGGCTATGAGAGCAATTGGTATGGTCCAGTTACTAAGGCTGCAATAATTACTGAACTCAAATCGATATCATTGCAGTGAGCTATTAACTTGTACATGTCAGGATAAGCACTGTTGGCCAGCATAACACTGACTGGACTTATAGATATGTACCTGCACTGAACATGTGAAATCCCAATCCTACATCAAAAGCATAAAGTGTAATTTACACACAATTACTTATGTTTAACATGGGTAATAGAGGTGGGAATCTGAATCCAGGAAAATAATATGGGAAAAAGGAAGGAAAATTGAATTTGAGGAAGAACACAATTTTATAGCACCACTTCTAAACTCTTTACCCTCTAATTTGCAACCAAGAAATAATCTAAGAATGTGTGGGTATGAATAGGGAATACAACTGTGCATACTTATATAAAACATTTCAGCATTTTTGGAAGATATTTGCATGAATTAATAATTTATTAGTACCATTCATATCACAAGCAACAGTTTTCCCACCTCTTTGCCACTGCGCATGGATCTTGTTGCGGTACACAGCGAAGCAGCGGTCCAAGGCACTCAGGTAGCACTCAATAGACAGCTTGCCGTCCACCACAGGGTACTCAGATACCAGGTCTGGCTTGTAGAAGTCATAGGCATGCTGCATGTGGGTTCCCCGCAGACCTGCACCAGACCAAGATCCACCAGATTATATTAATCATCAAATTAATTGTGCACTGTGTCACTACACTTCACTGGATCCAGCAACATCAGTTGTCTTTGTCCAGGGGTTTCCCTGGATTTTGAGTGGCTTGACATTAGAAAAGCTGTACTTTGGAATCTTGTTCTAAAGCCAAACAACAACGTCAAGAGGCCCATGATGTCTGCTTTCACCGACACCATCTCTTCTTCCCTGAACTGATGGCTAAGCGATTTGTATCAACATGTCCACAGGGCTTTGTCAGTTGGTGAGTCAACCCCGCTGTCTGTGTTAGCATATTACATGACGGAAGTCATACAGGTCGTACATCTCCTGTGTGTTCTTCTGTGTGTTCATCATCCTCCTCATCACAATATTGTCTGAAGGTATGAGAGTGATCATGTGTGAAATAAGTGAATTTAATGCTGCTCATGTGCTGGCCATTAAAGTGTCGAATAGTGTCAACACTTGCAACACCCTGTAGCCCATTTAGTTGGCTCTAATCGAGGGGAGAAAACTGCAAAAACTCACTGCATTTACTTCCCAAGTTGATTACGTAGAATCATTCCACACCACTACACGTGGCGAAATATGAATACATTGAATGAATAAATTTAATTAATTAAATTAATTAAATTACAAATTTCAAAGACCTAGTAGAACCTGATAGTGAACTGACAGTGAGCTGATTTCATAGGAAATCTTGTTTACTGACAAGCCGAGTTTTGTCAGTAAACAAGCTTTTGGAGATAGGTCCCCTGTGAGTCAAATCTAGCATTTCAAACATAGTTCTCTGTAGACTGACCTCGGTCAAAGGTCAATGGAGCATTAGGGCAGACCAACATGGCCACTGCACCAGCTCCCCCTGTAGGCCGGGCATTTCCTGTGGCATAGACAGCAATATCTCCCGCGACCACCAAAGCATAACGACCTGAAGGAAGAGAAAATAAGCAGATGGTAAATATACAAACAAAGACCCACCCAAAACAGGATTACACAACCAAAAAGACATTGTTTACCAATACTACTACACCTATAAATTATACTTGATGATGATGATGATGTTGTGAGGACATCAATAGACAATTAACACATTCACGTTAACTCACCATCCCAGGAGCTGGACTCCACCCAGTTGACAGCATTGAACAGTGCCGCTGTACCACCATAGCAGGCGTTGGTGGTGTCGACGCCCTCCACGTCGGTGTTACCAGAGTCCTCAAACAGCTGCATGATGACTGTCTTGACAGACTTGGATTTGTCAATGATGGTCTCGGTGCCAACCTCCAGCCGGCCCACGCTGTCATAGGACAAGCAGTTCCTCTCCATCAGCCTCTGGACCACGGTCAGGCACAGTGAGTTGATGTCCTCGCGGTCTGAGCAGAAGCCCATACGAGCCTGGCCCAGGCCTACGGTGTATTTACCAGCTGACACACCATCAAACTGCTCCAGCTCAGCCTGGTCCACGTACTGGGAGGGGAAGTACACCTCCATGGCAATGATCCCCACATCTTTAGGCCATGTTGCCAAGCAGCTGGCTGGGACTGATCCAGGCATCCTGTAAGGTCTGGGGAGGGTTTTATGTAAGCAATTTAATGGTTTGGTATACATCAAGTATATATTGCTAAGACTACCACAGCATGACTGTCTACAGAAAAATGACAAGAGGCTGGAATGCTTTTTAGCTTCTAATATTAAGATTGTAAGGATGATTGTGCTTTGGATATAAAAAGTGGGAAAGTGGGAAAAAAAAGAGATCCAAGGCACTGGATCTCTGTTTTCCACTTGATTGTCTACAATTTTAAAAATCTACACAATGGTTATTTCTTAATGGCCTAGTAGCCATGGCATGACAGTCACTTATGAGCGGAAACTCAATACATAATGCAACAGCAGGCTTCTGGATATGTAGGATTTAATGTTTATAAACAGCGCCCTTCAGTGCTGCGTACTGGCAAAGCCTCTCAGACCTCTATCAACTGCAACGAGATTATTATTAAGTAGGTTAGAGTGCATCCCGCAAATGCTAGATAGAGGCTAGCAGCCAATTTACGCCCTTTCACCCAGTTAAATTACAGGTTAACAGATACCACCTCCTTTATAGGCAACATGAATCAATAAGACAATCGATGATGTACTAATATCAAACTAAGCGCTAACACTATGAGGATTGTTTTCAATACAAATGAGGATATGATGATGATCTTTCAACAACCGAGCTATAAACCATTGCATTGTTCAATATCCAAGCAATATTAATCCACTGTTAGACTCTTGTCAGCCTTACAACACGTTAACTGGCAAGCTGACAGACATCATAACATTAGCAGGTTCAGGCTAGCTAGCAGTAACTAAACGACAAACATGAGCAAGCCGCCAGGTTGAAGACAGCAATCTGTTACCTCACTGCTAGCTAACGTCGTTAGCTTGGAAAGATTATAACATTCGCCGGTCGACTGGTTAGCTGGTTAAAATGAGCTGGGTTAAGTAATTTAACGTTAGCTACATTGAATAGGAATCCAACTTTAACTTACAAGCAAGTTACCATACTACTCTACAACTTCCCACAATCGGTTAGTAAATTATTAAAATGCCAAACTGTATCTTTACAATCAAATAGCTGTTGACAATATGACAGTTTGTGTGCTAGAGATGCTAAACTGTCTGATTCACTGGATTATATAAGGTCTGCTGCTAAAACTAGCCCCTCAGTAAAATAGGGTCTTTCATTAAAACTAGCCCCCAGTAAAACCTTCCAGTTGCAGATGACACTATAAGAATTAATATGCAAAATAAAACAAATAACGAACACCAACGTTCTTAGAGGTAACATCAATGTATCACCCTAACAGTAAGATTGATTTTGAAGTTGTGCACTTTCTAATAGTCAATTTGTTATTTGATTTGGCAGCACCTTAACTTAATCCTACGAATGACTCTGCTGATTGAAATGGTTCTGTTAAAAAGGGAATAAAAACGTAACCATATCCATCTAAGTATGGGCTTGAATCAAAGTGTTAAAATTATTATTCACCTCCCCATTATGCTACCATCTTGTATTAGGTTGCATAGCTGACAGGTTTTACTCAAGGTTAAGTTGTTAACTCCAGCTACCCGGACCAAATAGCCGACGGACCTGGTTCCGTCTTAAAGTTGTGACGTTATTTAATGCTATTTGTTTATAGCGACTTACAGATTTGGAAAATAACGAACGTTTAACTCATTTTGTTTTATTATGTATATAAATAAATAGGACCATAATCTTTATAGTCTAACTCTGTGTTTCACTCAAGTTCAGAGACCTGCACATTTCTCTCAATCTTAATATCCCACACAAACACTATTGAGATAAACACGCTTTTGCTGAGTAATACACCCCTTCTGTATTTAAAAATGCAAACTAGTATAGTTCGTATATCATATACTGTATATAAAATAAATTAAAGTATCAAACTAAGAGCGTACAACGTTTGTATTATTGAATGCCTACTTATAAGTAATCGAGAAGACGCAGACAGCAAACAAATGCAGATTTCTACTAACCTTATGAAGTTAGCCACACTGACTTGAACCAGTTATTTTTCTCCAGTAGAAGTGTCTTTATATGTATGAATGACAGTACAGGCAGAGGACTACACCCTGTTCTCCAGCAGCCGGCTTCCTAGCCAATCATAGATCACAGCCACACTTCTCGATTTACGGCCCTTCCAAGCCCTGAGAGGTTCTGGCCAATCAGAGATTAGGAATCATAGACCACGCGCCGGAGCGGCCTGGGTGGTCCAATG
Organism: Hoplostethus atlanticus; assembly: GCA_034670405.1. Lineage (NCBI taxonomy): Eukaryota > Metazoa > Chordata > Actinopteri > Trachichthyiformes > Trachichthyidae > Hoplostethus > Hoplostethus atlanticus. The sequence continues at coordinate 537,696 of JAXDDX010000202.1, forward strand.
GTGTGAGAGTGACGCTGTCTGGTGAGAGAGAACTAACCAATCAGACTGCAGAGTAATTCCTGGCGCGGTAGGCAGCACAGAGCGTGTCCATGACAACCAGCATGGCTTAATCAGTGAAAGCAAACCTGTGTCCAGTCATACTCAATATATTTACCTATGTAACATTACCTATTTTATTCTAAAAAGCACCACAGTACCAGATAAACTCCAAGGACACACACACACACACACACACACACAAGCGACCACCTAGAATGCCAGAGCAACCATTAGACACACACACACTTCACACACACTTTTTTCTATATGTTGTACATTTATCAGGCATTTAGGCGTACACACTGTTTGCATGTGTTCGCTGTCAACTTCATTTGTGCACCACAGCCAAACAGTTTGGATTTTCAAAACTCTGGGTAATAGACGCAATCTAAGAAGTCCACCTTTGCTGTGTTTAAAATTGTATTGAGATTGTTTCATCTTTGTGGGAGAAAAGGTGAAAAATAGGTTTTGCACAAAATGATAATGGTGGAAATGAAAACCTGTATGTGCAATGGAGTCGTCTTGAGCCAAGGGATCTGTGGAAAAAACACACTTGATTCTAGGCCTTACAGTTCAGACGTTATTGGCCAAAATGTAAAGTTGCATGTTATAGCACTACCATCTTGCTGATAAATTTGTTTGCTCTAGGTCATACGTTCTCTGAGATACAGATAATTTTAGGCAGAAAAAGTAGAATACGAAATATTAGTGGGGTCCAAGCCCATGGGGCAAATGACAGTAAGTAAATTTGACAGTAAGAATGTGAGCTTGATTCATCATTTTGGAAAGGTTCTACATCTCAAAAATAAAACCTTTCAGTTAAAGTCCTTTAACTGCCTGACATATTTGAAAAATTCCCAGTTTGTCCTGATGGGTGTGCTATTGAGCATGACCAAACATGATCTGACACATTTCTGGGCCCATTCCAAACATCAAGTGTTAATTAATTATTTCTCGGTTCCTGTTTGACTATCTTTGCTGTCAAATTTGTGTTTCACAACCAGATGGTTAGGGGTATCAAAATTCTGTGTAATAGCCATAATAGAGGACATCCATATATGGTCTCTGCAAACCTTTTTGGAGATTGTAACAACTTTGCAAGATAAATAGTGAAAAAGGAATGTGTGCACCACAGCCAAACAGTTTGGATTTTCAATACATAAAAGTTCATATATGCTGTGTTCAAAATTTTGTTGAGATTGGATGAACTAAGTTGCTTATTATAGTGTCACCATCTGGCCGATCAGTGGATTGTTTCTTTTGCATGAGGGGGGGGATTTGATACCTACCCACCAAATCTGATATCTCTAGAATTTACAGTCTCTGAGATACAGATCATTAAGGCAGAAAAATAAGAATTCCTACAAAAACAATAAGGTTCCAGCACCTGTGGTGCTTGGACCCCATATCTTTTTTTTTGAAGCACTTTAAAAAAAAGAAAAAGTCACAAGTGGAAACTAATAAATCAAACAATGCTTACAGTTGATGTATTTCAATTAGTAATAGTGTGACTTATTCACAAATTAAAGTGATAAGATTGATATGACTATAAGAAGCCTTCGACAAAACTGTATCACATTCTAGTCTTTTAGGCACTTAGGATAGTCAGTAGATTTAGCCCAAACCTTAATCAAATCCATTAATCAAACCTGGGCACCCCACCCCTTTCGGCACATAATCTTAGCTGTATAAATAAATAAATAAATAAAATCAACTAATCAGTGTATATATATATATAAATAAATAAATAAATAAATAAATAAAATAATACATTAATGCATATTTCTGTATTTTATTTCTGTATTTATTTATTGTGTCATTAATTTATTTCTGTTTATATTTATTTCCCTATTTACTTATTTGTGTATCTATTCCCCTGAGAATTTAATTCCGTATTTCTAAATGTCTCTTTTTATCTATTTCCATATAAATTCATTTCTATATATATTCTTTTCCCTATTTATTTATTTCTGTATTTCCCTGTCCCTATGATAATGAGGGGGCGGTTCATCAGACCTGGTCATTGTTTTCCCTTACTCCCATTGGTTGATCGGTCTCAGTGTGTGGATCTAGGCTAGGCTAGCATGGGTTGCTAGCTGTATTTATGACACTCTTTATCATGGAGCCTTGAGATGCATAACAAATTGTAAAACACTCACGCACCATTGCACCTTGTATACTTGGGTTGGCTGGCCTGCTCTGAACATCCATAGACTTACTCACTGGTATGTTTTTATTTACAAGGCTATCCTGGGTCTATTCCCTTCTTATCTCTGTATTTATATTGTGCGTAAAACTACCAATTACAGTCTACACTCTCAGGACATTTTGCTGCTGACTGTCCCCAATGCTCATACTGAGATGCACTCTGCTCCCACAACATGGAATTCCTTGCAAAATGAGCATGAACTTGCCTCACTTCGTGCTTTTAAATCCTTGATGAAGGCTTTAGAAGCAAACATTGACCTGTCCATGTTTTGATTAGCCTATTTCCTGTTTTTGTATTTATGATCATGATTTTAATTGATGCCTTGTCATTTATGCTGTCTGTTAAACCTTTTTTCAGTCCTGAACTGCTCAGTCCCTCCAGGATGTTGAATTCGAAAAAATTAATGCAAGTTCAACTAATGCCGCAATACTTGCAACGGTCAAATTGTCACAATGCTTGCAAATTCAGGAGGTTGTGCTTTTTTCATTTAAATATGCAACTTGCACCATTTGGTTTATTGTTATCCTGAGCCTATTTTGTACTTTGATATGATTACACACAAGGACAATGCTGGAATGGCCAATCGGGACAACCTGGACGAATCCCGGTGGGCCGGTAGGTCTGTGGACCAGTTGGACGGGCCACTCCGCGTTGTAGCCTAATAATTTTATAAATGGTTCAAGTTGATATGCTGCCAACAGCAGGGTTCACACTCTTTTTAAGAAATCATTTTCCAGAGCATTTCCAGGACATTTTACAGGTAAAATTGTAGTGTCATGCACGCACTCTCACACACACGTGCACGCACACAGGTTTTCTCAATCCCACTGATTGCTGCTGCTATGTAGCTTATTTCATACTAATGTATGAAAATATCATATGAAAGCCAATAATGTAACAATAACTCAGATTAAATTTAATAAAATAATTTATTTAACAGATTAACAGACAGAACTGTTTCTTCTCGCACTTAGGCTGGGATTTAAACGTCCTTTTCGCTAAATCAAGCGATTGCGATATCAAGTGAGAGTTGACCGGCGGTGGCGGGAATGGTGCGGTCGGGCTCAGTTTGTTTCAAATCAAATTAGTTTGTTTTCTCACTTGTACTAGGGCTAAGCCAATGCCTTTTCAAATGAGTAGATAAAATAAATGTTTTTTAAAAGAGGCAATTTCTGTTTACTGTTTTCCTTTGCCCTGCTTCAAAATTGTAAAAGATAATAATAATAATAATAATAATAATAATAATAATAATAAAAAAAAGTTAATTGTCCCCATCTTCTTATTTGAAAATTTTAACGCGCTCATTTAAATCTGAGAGGCTGGTGTCAAGGTCAATGACCTCAGTCTTTTTTTCAGCCACACTTTTTCTGTATGCATTTGACTTGCTTTTCAGCCCTTTCTGCCATGTCATCTGCTTCTTTTTGCATTTTTTCAATGCAAGTGCTGGACAAGAGCCTTTGGGATGATATAGATCTTGTTGTCTCCCACCAAAGCATCCTGGACTGTGCGCAGTGCAATGAGAGTCTTCTCTTTGAGGTTCTCCACTAACATGTCCTTATTAACAGAGTACCCTCGCTCCACAGCTGCCTGTCCATGTGAGAGTGTGAACAGGCTCTTGAACAGCTCCCAGAGGTTTTCAAAGTCCGTTCTTCCACCTGCATATATCCCAAGGAATTCATCCACTCTGACACTCTGAGCTTTGTGGTCAAAACTGGCAAATTCTGCTTTGTGGCTCTGGCTCATCTGGGAGAGGAAACGCTTGTACTCAGCAAGCAGCTTGTCACAATGTGCAGCGGAGTGCCAGTTTGCATTGAGGAGAAGCTGCAGTAGGTTCTCAAACTTTGTAGTTGCTGTTTTGTCATTGCCAACCATCAAGGTAGGATCAAGGGCAGCCATATGTCTGACAGGTAGTGGAGAGGGCTTCTTTCAATGAGCTTCTTGCATGTAGAAGTAAGAAAGGTGAGACAATCCTTCTTGAACTCTTTTACTCTCAGCTCACTTGTCTGAAGACTCAGGGATGCTTTCTCCAGTGCTTGCTTTGTTGCAAATCCAATGTCAAGTTGTTTGTTTGGCACATGCAGAGTGTTGTCCATTGGGTCGACTTTCAGTAGTTTGAGAGGTGTACTTGCCTTATCCAGGATGTCTTTCTTGATGAAGCAAGACAACAAGCTCCCGAGAGTTGTCTGATACTCGAGAGCCAGAAAGGGCACCATTGGCACATCCGTCTGAAACTTTTCCAGAAAGGGTTTCAGTTTGGTGGCAACAAAAGCAAAGAAATGCATGTTTTGCTGTGAAAAGCCTGTCAGTTGCCGCCTCTTTCACCAAAGAGTATGACATGGAGGTGGGTACTTTGCTTTTGGGTAGTTTCTTGTGGCTGTGGATGTATTGCTGTATAGCTGGCCATATCTGGATGGCTCTCTCTGCAACCGGTAAGTCTTCCACCCATCTGTGTGGACAGAACTTCAAAGGAAATGTTGTCGTTTTTGTCAGCTCAACAAAGTCTTCTCGTCTTGCAGGCGTGTCGTGGAAGAGCTGCCACAGGGCTCGGAGTTTGTCTCCCAACCTCCAACCAGAATCTGTTTCTCCTTTTTGCAAACTCCCATGTACAACATGCAGGCCACAGCTACCCAGGTTGAGCAGATTTGGTAGGTCGGGGTCCATTGTTTTCCTGCTCTCCTCAAAAAGCCTCAAACACTTGAAATTCACTGTTGGACCATCCATTGAGATCTGCAAGAGTTTCTTGGGATCAAGTGGTGACATGCTTGCCTTCATCTTCTCCAGAAGCTTCTCTGCTTGAGTGTGACCAAGGAATTCTGAATTGAAGTAACGAACCATCACCTTTCCCTCTTCCTCACTCCAATATCGAACCACCAAATCCATCTGTTCTGTCTGGGTCACTCTGTTCAGGCACTCATCAAATGAGAGAACATAGCAGTTGGACTTCCGAATGTCTTTGATAAGCTGTTCGTGGAAATATGGACCTAGACCAAAGCACAGGAAGTAAGCAGCTATTTCAAGTAAGCTAATTTCAAATAAGTAAGCTATTTCACTGTCAGGAAACATTTTTGCGAAAAGGTCAGATGTTTCTTTGCATGAGTTAAATGAATAGTGGGACTTCACTAGTTTTATAAACCAGTGGATCTCTGCTTCAAGAACACGTTCACTTCAGAGAAAAAAAGTGGATACTGAAGAGGATGAAGATGATTGAGGTTCTGTGCTCGGCCCTTCACTGCCACTTGCTTCCACTGTGTTGGTTGTCTGATCTGAAACTGTTGACTGCTCTGTCATGAACTGCGTCCTTTCCTATCTGGTCTGCAATCTTGCAATGTCCTTTCCCTTTTGCATGGCTCCTAAGGGCAGATGTGCCCATGTTACTGACATCAAAAGACTTTCTACAGAACTTGCAATAAGCCCTGCGCACATCTCTTCTCACTTCCCCTATCCATTCCTGGAACTGAGGATCCTCCTTCCACTCTTCCTTAAACTTGCACTGCCTTTCTGACATTCTGCTCCTCAACTGGTCATTCTGAAAACACAGAAAGACTCCATCTTAGTGATCAAACAATATGCCATATTTTCCAAATGTATTTTTCCTGCATAGCCTAATTGCGGACAAATGATTAGTGGACAAATGATAAACACAATCTGTGTTTTGAACCAATTTTAGACATTGGACATTTTCTCCACTTAATGTTTATTATTATTATTATTATAATTATTATTACTACTACTACTATTATTATTATTTTAAAATGTTGCTTTAACATAGATGGGCTATGCATTTAGATTGTCCTTATAATATCAAATGATGCTATGATGCTACTGAAATTAGTAAGGATCCATGGCACATTCATGATTGTTTTGTAGTCAATTGATAATTCCACACCATACATTGATGAATATTGTTTGCACTCCATGATATACACACACCATTGCATGAGTATCATTACCCACGCATAATGGTTTATGCAATTGCAATGTAATGTGATGCTATAATTCTTCAGAATGCATCATGATTGCTTTGTGAAGATAAACAACAACAACTTTTAAACAGTATTATTGCTTATATCCAATGAAAGCATAATAGCTTTAACTTGCTTTTTAAAAAATGGCTGGGACAGTCCATTACCTGTAACGTTAGTTTTAACAACATGATGCAGAACGAGTGCATTGCTACAGTGCTTGAATGATGTTCAACTTAATAATGATCCAAGCTAATGTTAGCTTGTGTTTAGCTTGCTGTTAAGATTGAATCATAAAATGCAGCCTCAATAATCTAATCGTCATCTGGGTAACGTTAATCAAATAACAAATTACACTCTGCTGTAGCTATCTTATGAAATCATGGTAGCATTTTGGGTGAATAATTTGCTTACGTTTCGTCTCGTTTCGCACATTTGATCTGTAGCTACTGGGCTTACTGTTGCTAGCTAGCTACCCGTTGGACTATACAAATTCGGTTAGACTTGCAATCTACCGGTAGTTGTATTGCTTTGAAGGAACGTTAACGTAAACTTCACTTAAGTTACTTAAAACTACAATCACAGTTTTTTTTTTTACTGTCGTCACATCTTACCGGAGTTCATATGCACATCACAATGTGTGCACGCTCTCTCTCCCCTCTCAATGCATGCTTGCTTCGCTGGCGCTGCCTGCCTGTTTCCAAACGTCACGACATTGCACACTGGCCAGCTTGTGCCGTGGCTGAAGTTATCAACGCAAACTTCAGATATTTTTTGTCCCGTCAACCAACAGAAAACAACTATTTTTATTTTTTACGTGCAATTTCCAGGTGTTTTCCAGGACATTTGACATTTTTCTCAATTTCCAGTGGTTTTCCATGACTGGAAAATTACTTTGTTAATTTCAAGGTTTTCCAGGTTTTCCAGGACGCGTGGGAACCCTGAACAGGCCAGCCGGCAGTGACTAATTAGACATGCATTCTCCAGTCCGGACCTCTATCTCCTTTTCTCTGTGTCAAACTGGCAGCACACAGAGAGACCTGACACCCCTGATAGGGGAGATTACAGCGGGACGGGAACGTGATGAGTCAACTATGTAGTGACAAGTTGTAGGTATGCTGCATTGCAGCCTAAATGGAAAAAACAGACAAAAACATTGTAGAGAACACTGTTACGGCAAGGGGTTGTTTTCTGGACCCAAAATGCAGACACAGACAAGAGGTTGTAGGGAAAAGTGGGTTTAATGTTAGATAAGATGATGGGGGAGCGTGGGTGGAGATGAGAGGCTGGTTTGGGCAGAGGCAGTCAAGCAGATGAGGGGAAGCAGGTTGGAGTGGCGTGGGTTGAATGAGGAAACACACAGGGAAGAGGGCTCAGGGAATCCTGGACACAGTTAGCACAGGCAGTGGAGAACATTGGGAGAAACTCAAGCAACATAAGCGCGGCCGCAAGCGCAACTACCACAGAAGTTGGCAGAACAATCTGACAAAGAGTAGGTGAAGAGCCGGGTTTTTTATGCTGCTGGGTTGATGAGTGGATTGGAGGCAGGTGTGGAGGAGAGGCAGGAGCCAGGAGAGGGAGCCACACCCACGCCACACACACACACACACACACACACACACACACACACTGATAGTGAGAGACAGACAGCGGAGGTGGAGATACACAAGGGAGGCAGGGAACACAGAGAAACATAGGGGAAAACTGGAGTCACGGCCAGAGCCGTGACAGAACACAAGGAAAATTAGAAATTAGAAAAAAGGCACTAGGCATATCATGTTTAGTAAAACAAGCTTGCAGCCGGTGGCCCCAGGAGGTATTAATGTGCGTTGATTATTCCAGATTAGTCCAGATATTTGTAAGACGAAACTATTTCGACCTGGTGGTAATAATAAAGGGAATGGCCTTCTTCAGCGATGATGGCGAACTTGATCAACAGTAAATGTAATAGGAGGGCATGAACTGTGAGGGTTTCTCTGGGACAGAGATATGGAAGACAGATATGGAAACCTGTGCATGCTCGCTGGAAAAGTCATGTTCATCAAATCTGGCAAATAACTTGTTGGCCTCACTTAGAGATATTACCCCCTGCTGAAGGCCCACACTGATGGCACCACATCCTGTAATGAGCTTGAACGTGAAAAATATTGCAAATCTCATCGCAATTATTGATAAAAGCAGCTGCAAATTCTTTTTTTTTTATTGATATTTTTTGGCAGACAGTCAAGTACATTCACAAATTACATGTGCACCACTTGCAACATGACATTAGTTCCAAAGTATATCTGTCCTTTTTTCTTTTTTGGTTTCAAATGTAGATGCACAAAAACATAACTGACATACATACATACACAATCCCAATCTAGTAGAACAGACCAGATTTGGTGAACATGGTCGAACTGCTTTACCCAGTTACCCAGATAATACAAACAGTAAAATAAAGAAAGAAAAATAAAGAAAGAAATAATAAAAATAATAATATATATACACATATAATAAAAAAATACAGTAAGTATATACAATACAAAAAAAAGCAAGACAATCTGCCTATGTGCCCATAGTCATAAAAACAGACTATTTTCTTCAGAATTCAGCATTAGATCCTTCTATTTCAGTGAGGAATAAGCCCCAGACCTCCTTAAATATGTCCTCTCTACCTGCCACTCTATATGTGACCCGTTCATATGTTGCCATTTTACACATCATTTCCATCCATTCTTTGTAAGTAGAAGGAGCAGAGGACTTCCAGTGTCTCAGAGTAATTCTACAGCCAGTTGTCGTAGACAATTGCAGCCATAACCTCATACGGTTAGTCATTCTGATGTCTTCTGCGAGCAATCCCAAGAGACAAAGTGCTGGGGTTTTAATCAGCGGTATCCTCAACATCTTATTTAAAAAAAACAATAATCTCATCCCACATGCATTCTGTTTTCTCACAATAATATAACAAGTGCACTAAGGTCCCAGCCTCTTTACCACATCTCCAGCAGGCATCATTGTCCCTTAGTTTCAATTTAGCCAGCTTACATGGGGTCCAATAGCTTCTATTGATGATCTTATAGTGAATAAGTTGTGATTGCATTTCACGTGAGAATTTGTGCCAAGATGCAACAAGTTTATTCCAGCTATCTACCGAAATCTTCTCCCCAACATCCTTTTCCCAACATATTTTTAGGCTTTCTAATCGCGGCGTGTGTGCATCTCTAATATGTTCATAAAATATTGAGGCAGCCCCTTTTTTATGCCATGTTTTATGGAATAACTCCTGAATCCCAGTTTGATGATTTAGTTTAGTTTTTATATTGGCCGATATACAGTGCCTTATTTGTAAGAATCTCCAAAAGTCTGATTTGTCTAGATTATATTCATTCTTTATCTCCTCAAAGGATCTCATTCCATTGTCCCCAACCAAATCTCCAAGGAGATGTATTCCTGACCTGACCCATTTTTCCCACATGAAGGTCTTCTTGCCTATCAGAAGTTTCTTATTGAACCATATGGAAGCTTCAGGTGTGAGACATGGGTTAGATTTTGTGAGATGATGCGCCATTCTCCACGATTCCCTGGCAAAAGACAACACTGGGTTCCTAAATGGTATCGTTCTTCCAGTTTGAGTCAGAAAGGCCTCTAAGGAAGAAGGATACGTTAGTTCTTCTTCGATCCTTACCCAAGCGGGGGCATGTATGTAATATGATGTATCTTAGGTGCTATAATCATTTTCACCAGGTTAATTCATATTAATTTTAGCCCAAGTCTTTAACATAGATTGAATATTTTGAATAAAGGGAGGTGTATTAGAATCCATGATCTTATTCAGACCCGGTGTTAGTTTTATCCCCAGATATGTCAGGCCAGATGGCATCCATCTAAACAGCCATTTGTCTCTGATGACTGGGGGGCATAATTTAGATAGTGGCATGGCTTCTGATTTTGTCCAATTGATTGTATAACCCGATATCTGAGATAAGGAGTCTATTATTGAACAAATCTCTGATGCTGCTGTTTCAGGGTTACTAGAAACCAACAAAATGTCATCAGCATACAAAAAAAGTTTCTGCTCTTCCTGACCTGCTTGTATTCCAACTATATTCTTATTCCCTCGTAAACTAGCGGTTCGAGAAAAAGAGCAAAAATTTGAGGTGAGAGAGGCGAATCCTGCCGTATGCCACGACTCAGATTGAAAGAAGGTGACATGATGCTATTGGTTAGAACAGTGGCCATCGGATCTATTATTAGCAGCACGCTCTAAACAGCTGAGCTAACCAGCCCTTCAACAGTGACTTCATGAGTATGAAACAGCAACTGCATGACCAAACACGGCACAAAGCCACACCATCCAGCTGCAGCAACTTGTGTCCTCCTTCCAGCTCTGTTGCCTGCCAGGGGAATTAGCTCAAATGGTAGAGTGCTCGCTTTGCATGCGAGAGGCAGTGGAGTCGATGCCCACATTCTCCAAACATGCTTCTTTGAGTCTGAAAGGAATATTACAGTTTGCTATTGGAGTTTCGCCTCTGACAAAAACGCCAATCAACTAGGAAATGTGCAAGTACACAGGTTGATCCTTCATGTAGCAGCATACATGCAGTATCCCCTTGGAAAATGTTCTCAAAAGCGTGATGCTTGCAATTGTCATTAAATTTACGGTCGAAATACTTCAAAGTCAAAATACCTCCCATTTCAGCACTTGGAGGCATGTTTGCCTGCTAAATCCATGAGAGGGATAACAAGTTTGAGCTGCCCGTGTATGCATGCAACCGGCGCAACCACAGCTGTCGCCATGGACACATTTCAGGTGAACAGGGTGAACAACGAAGGGATTCGTACCCTTAGGCCGAATCCCAATTCACCCCTTGGCCCTACCCCTTGGCCCTTCCCCTCCGTTTTGCGCGTTCACGTGTAGGGGTAGGTGTGTCCCAATTCTCTTGGGATCGAGTTGTAGGGGGAAGTGCAAGGGCTACATGGCCCTCCAAACGGAGATTTTTCAGGGGCACACTACAAACCGAGGGCTAGGAGAAGTCTCCCAGAATGACCTGCGAATCAACTGGAAGATCATGGCGACCGCTACACTACCATCCAAAGTGAACCACAAATGTATTTTCTTCGTTAATAAAGATTTAAAAAATATTCTAACCGTGGTATTATCTTGGTTTAATGTCGTTTCAATGTATTATAGACCTTTTCTTTATAACAAGCATAACAAAAAATCGCTAGTATGCCGATGTCTCTACCTCGCTAGTTAACGTTACAACATTGTTTTTAGGCTGATTTGTGCATGACAGTCCTGCATTTTGACATATTTCCATGTCGCATTTCCCCACTTTGATGGCATATGACGCCCGAAATATAACTAAAGTCCAGCAGCGAAGTTGCTGCACTTGTTACGGCTCCTCTAATATCAGTGCAGACTACAGAGCACCGCTAACGCTATTCTGTCATGAAGTGGCCCGGTAATGAAGCAGTGGTCTTTTTTATTTGATGACTTGTTTGATCGATTGGTAGCGTGAAACGTATAAATTGTGAACGAATCGCGAGCGTCCATGCTTTTCTATCTCCATCAGATGAATGGCAAATGTCACTGTGATAATACCATTATTGCCATAGTAAAGTCCAATAACAAACTTACGTCTGTTTACGTAAACGTCATCGATGACGTATCAGGGTCTTGAAGGGTTGTCCCATTTCATAGGGAGAGATTTCAACCACTACCCCTTGTGACTCTGTTCCGAGGGCCAAGCCGAAGGGCGAGGGAGCCCTTGAAAACGAGCCGTAGGGGTGAAAATGAGAATTGGGATTCGGCCTTAGTCTTCTGATCCTAAGTTAGACGCCTTATCCATTAGGCCACGTGGTCTCGCTTAGCTTTGCATTCCATTCCATTTTCCGCCGCACCATGCTAGGAGTTGATTCCTGAAGAGATACAGTCAACAAGACTTTTATCAGAGGGGAAGAGCTATTTCGTGGAGAAGAGCAGTCAGAAATGTTTGCACTGCAGAAAACTGGCTCCGAACAGATTGGAGGGAGGATGTCAATGCTTGCTATAATGGCGGCAATGTTAATTTCTGCTCCTACTTGCACCAGAAGTTAGCAATTTACTTGCTAAACCAATAGCATTGGTCAGTACGGGGGTTGAAGCCGCGACCTTGGCGTTATCAGCACCACGCTCTAACCAGCTGAGCTAACCGGCCCTTCAACAGTGACTTCATGAGTATGAAACAGCAACTGCATGACCAAACACGGCACAAAGCCACACCATCCAGCTGCAGCAACTTGTGTCCTCCTTCCAGCTCTGATGCCTGCCAGGGGAATTCGCTCAAACGGTAGAGTGCTTGCTTTGCATGCAAGAGGCAGTGGGGTCGATGCCCACATTCTCCAAACATGCTTCTTTGAGTCTGAAAGGAATATTACAGTTTGCTATTGGAGTTTCGCCTCTGACAAAAACGCCAATCAACTAGGTAATGTGCAAGTACACAGGTTGATCCTTCATGTAGCAGCATACATGCAGTATACCCTTGGAAAAAGTTCTCAAAAGCGTGATGCTTGCAATTGTCATTAAATTTATGGTCGAAATACTTCAAAGTCAAAATGCCTCCCATTTCAGCACGTTTGCCTGCTAAATCCATCAGAGGGAAAACAAGTTTGAGCTGCCCGTGTATGCATGCAACAGGCACAACCACTGCTGTTGCCATGGACACGGTTCAGGTGACCAGGGTCAACCACGAAGAGATTCGAACCCTCAGTTTTCTGAGCCGAAATCAGACGCCTTATCCATTAGGCCCCACGGTCTCGCTTAGCTTTGCATTCCATTCCATTTTCCGCTGCGCCATGCTAGGAGTTGATTCCTGAAGAGAAACAGTCAACAAGACTTTTATCAGAGGGGAAGAGCTATTTCGTGGAGAAGAGCAGTCAGAAATGTTTGCACTGCAGAAAACTGGCTCCGAACAGATTGGAGGGAGGAAGTCAATGCTTGCTATAATGGCGGCAATGTTAATTTCTGCTCCTACTTGCACCAGAAGTTAGCAATTTACTTGCTAAACCAATAGCACTGGCCTGTACGGGGGTTGAACACGCCACCTTGGCGTTATTAGCACCACGCTGTAACCAGCTGAGCTAACCGGCGCTTCAACAGTGAGTTCATGAGTATGAAACAGCAACTGCATGACCAAACACGGCACAAAGCCACACCATCCAGCTGCAGCAACTTGTGTCCTCCTTCCAGCTCTGCTGCTTGCCAGGGGAATTAGCTCAAATGGTAGAGTGCTCGCTTTGCATGTGACAGGCAGTGGGATCGATGCCCACATTCTCCAAACATGCTTCTTTGAGTCTGAAAGGAATATTACAGTTTGCTATTGGAGTTTCGCCTCTGACAAAAACACCAATCAACTAGGTAATGTGCAAGTATACAGGTTGGTCCTTCATGTAGCAGCATACATGCATTATCCCCTTGGAAAATGTTCTCAAAAGCGTGATGCTTGCAATTGTCATTAAATTTACGGTCAAAATGCCTCCTATTTCAGCACTAAATCCATGAGAGGGATAACAAGTTTGAGGTGCCCGTGTATGCATGCAACCGGCGCAACCACTGCTGTCGCCACGGACATGTTTCAGGTGACCAGGGTCAACCACGAAAAGATCCGAACCCTCAGTCTTCTGAGCCGAAGTCAGACGCCTTATCCATTAGGCCACGTGGTCTCAGTAACTACAAGAATACAGTTAAAATTCCCCATTCTGTGAGTGCTGGGCAGACTCACTGATAGTCGACACTGCTACAGAACCTGGAACAGATATCTTTATCTGTAGGGAGAATATTCAGTGTAAGCCACTATTTCAGAGATAGATGGAAAGAAGCTGCAGATTTGCTTGTGTGGCTGGCAGAAGGTAACAACAACAAGGTCCTCAAAATTCACCAAAGTAGGAACAGGTGCTTGATAGAGGGAATGTGGAATGCATGTGGAGAGCACGCTAAGGTAAGCACAACTTGGTTGTATTGAGCAAAGTTGAGCGTTGTTTGGCATTGTGTGGTAATTGTCGATGTGGCAGACTGGGGGGATGGTGTGGGCTGGATGCAGGATAGAGTTGAGCTGGCGGGCTGACTCTTCCTGTGTCCAGCGCTGGCTGCGGCCAATTAAGGCCGATTGCAGCCAGGCAATCCTTGCGTGAGTGAGTGAGCATGGGTTTGACAGGTGAGAACGTGCGTTGAGCTATGGAGAGTCGACTGTGAACTTTATGGAGCAGAGAGTGGGTGAGACAGACAGCAGCAGCCAACCTGTTTCCAGAGGATGCAGCCAGAGGCAGACTTGGTAGAGTTGGGCAGTCAGGTTTGGAGCAGAAAAAGACTGGCAGAGAAGACTGGCAGCTTTAGTGCTCCGTGGCTGACCTGCCAGGACGGAGGTGCACTGGCCGAGAGAGATGACTCTGAAAAACGGCCGTCAAGACTGGGTTGCTTTATGCGGTTGTTTGCAAAAAAAGTGGCCTGTTGGCCCCTGAACTGTCCTCTCTTGGCTTTGTCTCTGTCGGTCACAGCCCCCGGTTGTAGTGAGCTTGCTACAGTCGACCAGCATTAGTAGTTGTACTTGAGGGGGGTTTGTACTGCTAGCTAGGTAAGTGCCCGTTAGTCAAGAATAGGCACACACACACACACAAAATTGTCAAATAATTTAAAAAATTTAATTAAAAATTAAAATTATTTACTTTTTAATTTAATCTAATAAAATGTAATTAAAATTTTAATTAAAAATGTTGCCATTGTATCGCCTGAGAAATACAAAGAAATTATACTCAAAACAGGAGCTGCTGGCCTTTGCCATGCAGTGTGCAGATACAATATAAAATGACCCCCACCTGTTGTTTGATGTTGACGACTTCAAAGAAAAGGAGAAACGTCTCCCAATAACAAAGAAAAAAATAGGCAAAGTTACAGGCTAAATTACAGTTTGTTGGTTGCACTATGTTCAGGTAGGTAGGGATTGTGGAAAACACTAATCTGGTTAATATGTCCACTTCTGTGTTCTCACTGTGCAGTTAGTGTTAAAATTATCAGTTGATACAGAGTACCGAGCTATCTATTTCTTTCACTGAACAGTACAGAAAATTAGTTTGGGGTCACTGGACAAAAAATGAGATCGAACCATTTTTTTGTGTCAAAAGTACATACAATCAAGTTGCTTTACTTTTCTGACATGTTGCATATGGCTATTGGTATCAGATTTTACTATTGGGGAAATTCTCCCCATACCAAAGTCAAGTGGCAAACAATTTGTGGACACATTTATAGCTCACTCATAATGGATTGGAAATACTTAAAGGGGAATTTTTAAACCTGGGCTCTATTTGTCATTTATACCGCAAAATAGGTACAAAAAGTTTTGGAATTGCTCCGGTAGAATGCCTCAGTCGGCAGTCGCGAAACGGGCTGCTATGGCTGCAACATAATCTGCAGGGGCAAGTGCGCCGATCAAAGTACGTCCACTAAAAGTGCTTGTTTTTGCTTTTGTTTTCAAAAACAAGCACTTTTAGTGGACGTACTTTGATCCATTTGATGCCATAGCAGCCCGTTTCGCGACTGCCGACTGAGGCGTTCTACCGGAGCAATTCCAAAACTTTTTGTACCTATTTTGCGGTATAAATGACAAATAGAGCCCAGGTTTAAAAATACCGAAATTCCCCTTTAAGTAAAGTAAAAGCTTACAAGTAGCTTAAAATACTCATCCATATTTGTACATGAACAGTTAAAACAATTTTTAACAAATGTGAATCCTTAATGAATCCTTTATAATACATGAGTAAAGCAAAAAGGTAACATTCATAAAGAATTTCTGAAACTAATAATAATAATAATACTAATAATCAACAAATAATTTACATATCATTAGTGAAATTATAACTTTGTGTTCCTAAAGAAGCATACACAGGTCTAACTTTACATTGTTGTACAAGTGATGTACTTGTACAACAGTGGTAAGAATGATTAGACACAAAGTTTTGGTTTAAGAAAGAAACCCTTGCAAGGTTAAACCACACTTGATATTTAATGTAGCACCCATTTCTAACTGTCTCACGGTCATTTATGTTCAATATGTGGGAATATTCCTTTAATTGTGAATTGTTCCTTTAAGAAGCCACTTCCCCTTTAAGGGTGGAGGGCAAAGTTGTGAATTGTTTGTTGTGTATGCTGAGGTGTTTGAAGAGAGAACAATGCCTAATGCAGCATATATAGTGTGTGTATATATATATATATCAAACTCTTTTGAATAAAGGTGCCCCTAGACAGAAGAATGCCGTTTTGACAACATAGCATATCACATGGACAAAATAAAAACCAAAAAACCCAATGTGAAACCAATTTTTTATTTATTTATTATAAAGACAAAAAAACAACCTATGCTCCGATTTAAACCGTAAAACACTTTGCATGGGGTAAAAATTAAATTACTAAAACATGATATAGTTTAACTCATGGGATACAGCCTCAGCCAGTTTTGTTTTGACCCAGAGATTTAATCATTTAATTTGCGTGATAAAGATGCTATTATAAATTAACCCTTAAGCCCTGGACATCTTTGAAGAAGAACAACACAAAACGACAAAGTATTGACCTCCTGTTTGATTTTCTGCATTTTTCCACATTAAATGTAGTCAGATCCTTTTGTGGGTTGTAGTGGTATGTACAGGGACTACAATGACACCAAATAAAAACAATTGAAATTAAAAGCATATTCTCCACTTTAAAGATTAAATTTGTAAACCTATATTTAGCATCCCTTTACTTTTTAATTAATCTAAACAATATGACCTAATCAGTAATCAAGAGATGCGTTGCTTTAAAAAAGTCCCTCCACCAATTAAATCACTGCATAGCATTTCTATTTCTATTTCTATAAACTAGTGGAAATCAGAAGAGCCGTAGAAAGGCACAAACATGGATTCTTAAAGATTGGTGCTCCTCTCATTTGTTTGTTGTGCAAGGTAATCAAACATGCACTCTTCAGATAATCCCCCATATTTAACACAACCCTATTTACCCTAATTACCCCATATAAAGGGTAATTAGGCTAGTTGAAGACTTTGGTTAACAATCAGGCCTGATTGGTGGCAGCGCTGCCCAGTATAAATCTATTTGACCCACCAGGGTCAACTTGTCACAGGCTGTACAGGGATATCATGCCACAATCAAAATAAATTCCTGAAAACCTCTGGGGAAAAGTTGTTAATGCCTATCAGTCTGGAAAAGGTTTCCATTTCTAAGGCTCCACCAAACCACAGCCATAGACATGTTGCGTTAATGGAGAAAGTTTGTGACAGTGTTGAACCATCAATCATGCCAAAATCTCTCCAAGAGCAAGGTGGAAAATTATCCAAGAAATCACAAAGAACACGAGAACAATATTTAAAGATGTACAGCCTCTCTTTCCTAAGCTGCGGTCACCAAAAAGACAATGGGGTTCATGGCAGAGTGGCATGGTAGAAACCACTGATCACTAAGGAAAACCTGAATGCTCATTGCAAGCTGCCTAAAAACGCCTGGATGATTCTCAGGAGTTCTAGAGCTATGAATCGATAAGTCAAAACTAGAACTTTGTTACATCTGCTAAAGATGGTGTAACCTACCTACCTGCCTGCCTGTCTACCATGTGGATAAACACTCAACTAGATGAATAAAAACATGTTTGTTCAATTAGGGTCCTACGTATCTAATAATAGGTTTTGGTTACAGATCTGACAACATTCAATGTCAACAGTATGCAAGAAAATGCAGAAAATTAGACAAGGGTGAATACCTTTTCACAGCACTGTATATATATGTGTGTGTATACACACAGACACACAAAAACATACAAACACACTTATATACACATATGTATAAACACGTTTATACATATGTGTATATAAGTGTACAAACACATATAGCCACATAAATACATACACACACATACATATATACATATAAAGGAACAGAAACAGAGTGTGAGAGAGAACTTTGGTAGAAGAGACTATAAGACACCTGAGGTAGTAGAGACTGGAATAAAACAGCTAGATGTTCTTTACAAATTAAAAAAGTACCACCAAGTTACAGGAGAAACAGCATACAATTTCATACATCAGTCCAGCTTCAATCCAAAAAATGGAAAAATAAAATACATCACATCAGCATAAAATAAGAAAAGAAAATACATAAACCAGCAATTGTCTGAGACAAAGGTGAAAAACACGATTTGGAACCCACTGAGCTTTCTAAGAATTGTAGATATTTCGAGTAATTATAGATGAAATTAAGTAATACTGATTAGCTTTTATGATTTGACAGATTTCTTCCAGAAAAACAAGAGTGCATAACTTTAAAGCTTTTTAAAAAGGCACCAAGAGGAAAGATAAGAAAATAACTCAATAGGAACAAAATAAAAACAATGGAAAAAAAGTTTAGTATAAAAATACAGTGAAGTACAATAAATTTAGCTACCAAACTTCACATTTATTTACATTTGACTCTTCGAGCTTGAGCAGCTTGTAATCCACATTAAGAGATAGGATTTTGTTAAATAAACAATTTCCTGCTTTCAAAAGGTCAATCTGAAAATGTGTAAACCCTTGCAAATGATTTGTCTTAAGGGGTTCCAAATACAAATTGAAATTAAAAGCATATTCTCCACATTAAAGATTAAATTTTTAAACCTATATTTAGCAGTTAATCTAAACAATATGACCTAATCAGTAATCAAGAGATGAGTTGCTTTAAAAAAAGTCCCTCCACCAATTAAAACACTGCATAGCATTTATATTTGTCTTACAGAAATATATCCAGTGGAAATCAGAACAGCCATAGAAAGGCATAAACATGGATTCTTAAATAAAATAAAAAAATAGTTCATAGATCACAAGCTCTGTTGGAGCATGACATTTTATAAGAAAACCGCACCAAAAGAACAGTAGATCAATGATGAACACAAAAGTTTTTGACTATACCAGCACAGCTTCATTTTGGGTGCTCGAGTGATTCGAAATATGTGTACACACGCGCACACACGCACACTCTATGTATATGTGCAATGCACATGGCTTAAACCTGACAGTTAAAGAGGCCTACAGGTTGCTTGTATGGTGTGGCCTGACATTTGTTTCCATGATCAAATGCCTCAATCAACAAGAATCGCTTTGATACACGGTAATCCGAAAAAGGAAAGAAATGCATTCATATAGAACCACAACTTCATACTTGGATTTTCACTTTTGCACAAAATTAAAAAAAAAATACCAGCATCATGAGCATTCACATTCAGTGTTATTGCTAGCAAAACTAGCAAATATTCTGTTAGATATATCACAGTTCCCTGAAACATTTAACTGATCTTAATGATTAATCAAATATGCTTTATGGCCCCACAGTAAAATGCACATTGTGAAGGTATCTTTGTATGAATTATGCACGGAAATTAATTGCGTGCAAAAAATAAAGTCAATCAATATGCAAGAAAGACAGTTTCATTACTCCTCTCTGCACAAAAACAAACAAACCAGATACAACAGTTACGAAACCAATTTTTAGTCATCACCTTCTATCTGTGAATGTAAGGACCTTTTTTTTTTAATTTACTAATGGGTTGAAATGTGTACAAACCTTTTAAAATATTTATGGCAATGCAAAATGGCTACAAAAGTGCTAAAAAAAAAATTCTAACCATAACAAAGCAATGACAAACTACAGGATACAAATATGGCACTCCTAAGAGAAAGCACATATTTTATAGAAGGACTTTTGAGATGCAGTTAACACTTCAGTACAGTAGTTTGAGTCCATAGTAAAGGGAGGTTCCCAGGTTTACCACTGTGACTGGGTGGCAGGACGCTGGTTAGTAGTGGCAGGAGGGCAGGCTGGCTGGGCTCTCAGTAGTATTTTTATTTGTGTTTGGGTGACCAAGGGCTACCAGTTCAGCCGAAAGACAGGATGTTTGAGCAATTCCCTGGAGGCTGGTCGGTCAGCCGGCTGCAACTCCAGACAGCGCAGGGTGACGTCTCTCAAACCTGGAGATAGCTGAGGAGGGATGGAAGGGGCTGTGGTGGCACTCGCAATCTGGGCAACAGAGAAAGTAAATGAACAGGGTTTTTAAAATTTGTTCCAGTGACAAGTTGCTAGGAGGACCGTTTCAGTTACCTTTGTAAAGTGTAGTTACTTCAGCCGGGTGCACACAACGTGACTGTCAAAAACCTAATATCTCTTTCGCACTCACATTAAACAACCTCGTTTCCTGTAGTTTCTTGTCTGGCCGATGTAGTGGTGGCACACTACATCAGCCACAACGATGTGGCTCAGATGGGGTCACACATTAAAAGATTCTTCACTTGGATTTGGTTGTGAGGGATCACAAAGCGACTTTGTTTTTCACCTGTGCCAAAATGGAGCTTGAGAAGGAAGAATGGTTGGGGAGATGCAGGAAGCATATGTCCTTTTCCGACTGCAGGAACTATCCAGGAAGTTAGTACTATTGGTACTTCGGAAAAGGTTGCTCTTGGATAGTTCCTGGACACAAAATGTTCCTGCTAGCGAGGTAGTAATTTTTGGGGGACCTGGAACCATTGGAGCGGAGTTGCAGTACTCAACAACGCTAATTGGTCAATACAAGCTACGCAAAAATCATCCACCAACCACCATTTTAAATGCCGGCTTGTTCAATCTCTATCTAATATCATGTTCATACCAAAGCAGTGAACAATGGGAGGCTATGTCGGATTGAGTGCAGTGCTACTGGTCTATTGGTTTGTCTCATTCAAGGGGATGTGCCTGCAGTGTGTTTACAAGCACGCTGAACGCTGGCGAGATTAGTCTCTGGCGCGACAGAGAACTCATTTTGTAGTGGATCAACACCATAGTTGCTTGAACTTCGTCCATGTATGCCATGTTGAAATTGGAGCTCTTGTTGTGGGGGTCGTCGTGTACCTAAATGACGTATGAAACCTAAGTAAACTTATTTGCATAATCTCCCCGGTACTTTGGTGTGGTCAGAAAGCAACCTCAAACTCTTTTGGGGAACTGCTGAGAAGGTTCCTGCTCAAAAAAGTACCCAAAAGGTTCTAGTTCCTGTGGTCGGAAAATGCCTATAGGTTTCTGTTCTGCAGAGAGAGCTGGAGGGAAATCATAATAATGGGAAATCAAATAATGTTGTTGTGGCAAGTTGCCACTGTACCGGGGTACGTGACAGACAGAGACACGTAGGCATGAGGAGAGTCAAGTGGCCAGCAGGGCCGTTTTATTTACACCAATAACAAACCCGGCCCCGGTGTTGACGGCAGTTGGTAGCGCCGTCTCCGTCCGCCGACGCACCTCAGTCCTCCCCGGCGGGTCAGCCGCGGAACCCCAAAGCCGGGCCAGCCTGCCAGGCTTCCAGGGGCATCCCGCCCCAACCCCGACTGTCACCAGCTCTTCCAGGCGGCTCCCGACTGCACCCCCGGGGACCTCCGTCGGTTGTCGCCGCGGAGGGAGACACGCGCTCTCCCACTCCGCCCTCGCCTCCATCCCGGCACTCCAGCCGCGGACCTCGCTCAGACGCGGCTGCTGCTGGCTCGCTGTCCGCTCCTCCAGTCCACCGGCCCTCGATCCTCCCGATCGCTGCCGGCTCCTGCATCCATGCGCGCCAGCCTCTCACACTGGCGCGTCCCTCTCGCTCACACATCCACACGTTAAAAAGACCCGGCTGCACTCAGCCTTAATTGGCCGCAGCCGCTGAGTCCAGCCTAAGTCTACCCCCCTCCCTCCCCCCAGTCCGCCACAGTTGTGTTTTGTAGTTTCTGCCTCTTCTGCCTGCTTTCCTCATAAGCTCTCAATGGCTGTTGCTGTTAGGCTCTGTGAGAGGTGAGACCAGGCCCAGTGCTGGATTTATGGGAACATAAGCAGAAAGTGAATGAACTCTCCCCTCCCTCAACAAGTACTGCTAAGGTGTCCTACAGCAAGGCACTGAACCCCCAACTGCTCCAGTGGAGCTGCTTAGTGGCCACCAGTACAAGACTGTGGTTGTACTGGGCAGCTCCCAGTGTGAATGCGTGTAACTGTATGAATGTAAGGAAGGGCTTTCCCTGGAAAAATAAGCGTTAAAATAAAAAATGTTCATAATCAGAAAGTACAGACGGGCGACAAATTCATGGAAAAACCTGAATAAATGACATACAGGTGTACTGCATGATGCAATTAAGCAATTAACATCATATCATGCTCTGTGGCATGTATAAAAATGCTGAGAAGGCGCAGTTGAGTTCAGTGATGCAAAAACCATAGACACTGGTCTACAGAGATGTGGAAAAAAGTGATGTGGTCAGATGAGTCATCCTTCACCATATTCTCAACAAGTGGGCGAGTGCATGTGTGGCGTACACCAAGAGAATGGTACACGCTTGACCCCTACGGTGAGGGGGTCCGGTGGCTCTGTTATGCTGTGGGAGGCATTTGGTCCACTTGTCCCCTTAGAGGGAAGGCTCACTGCAAATCAATACAAAGTCATTCTGAGTGATCACCTCTTCCACCTCTTGTGTGGATTGAGGCAATGTCCCCATCCACAGGGCACGAGGAGTCACTGAATGTTTTGATGAGTGATGACGTGAATCATATGCTTTGGCCTTCGCAGTCACCAGATATCAACCCAATTGAACACCTATGGAGATCTTGGACCGACGTGTTAGACAGCACTCTCCACCACCATCATCAAAAACACCAAATAAGGGACAATCTTTTGGAAGAATGGTGTTCCATCCCTCCAGTCGAGTTCCAGAGACTTGTAGAATCTATGCCAAGGTGCATTGAAGCTGTGCTGGTGGCTTGTGGTAGCCCAACACCTTACTAAGGCACTTTATGTTGATTTTTCCTTCAATTTGTCACCCATTTGTATGTTATGGAAGGTTAAAATCAGCAAAAAAACTTCTAATCACCATTTTCCCCTTAACATATAATAGCATGCAGTATCCAACAGTAATGTTATATGCTTCTGATTTATTCTTCCAATCTGCAGGCTACTTGAGGAAGCCTATATGCCCATGTGGCCTGCCTGACCTCTGACACTCTTTATATTTATGAACAGCTTTCCTCCTCACCTTGAATATGAGTGCGAGGTGGTTGGAGTGTTTCTCAGCATTCCAGGGTGGTTTGGCACAGGACATTTCAATGATGGCACAACCAATGCTCCATACATCACAGCTTCGACCATACTGCTGCCCTCGCAGCACCTACAAAACACCAGCATTCACACCTTTCAGTACATTGGGAATGAACACTAACATAACATCACAATTGTATTTTTCTCCAATTACTGATATGCTAACAGAACGCATATTTAGAGTACGCTAATGCAGCTTTTTCTTGTATTACAGTTGGAGAAAGCAAGCACTTCAAATCACTTGCAATCCTGATTTATGTTGACTGAAGTGGCAGCAGTAGGCTACCAGCCCCTCTGAAGGCTGCATTCATCTGATAATGAACACTGTGGGAGGCTGCACTCCCTCCCAATTAAACAAGGTTGGCCACCACAATAATGACAAGGCTTTAAGGGCCACCTTTGTGGGGTCTCTCAAAACAGATTACAATTTTCTTTCATTTGGAGAGGTACTGAAAAATCTAAATCCACTTGATCTAGTTCCCAACGTGGACACGTGACTCTCAATGGACCACATAATGGCAGTTAGAATTCACCACCAAGTTTCTTTGTTGGAGACCACTGACATTTAAATGGATTTCTCAGTGTTAAGAAAAAGTAAGATCTTGCCTCCGAGTGAACTTGGGCCAGTCATGTGAGGAGGGAGACTGAAAGCAAACCTAACAAAACAATGTGAACTTCTGTACTACATGTGAGCAGAATAACAGCCTTTCTATTTAACATACTGAGTTCAAGCCACAACAAAAATAGCTGGTTGTATGTATGCTCCACTTACAATAGCCTCCAGTCATCACATCTGAAATGATTGCTTAGGTTTTGGTGATTTCAGAGGGTCTCTGCCCATGGTGAAGCATGGTAAAACGACTTAATCTTCTTGTGTTTTACAGCTGTACCTCTGGAGCCATGAAGGCGATGGTTCCCAGTAGTTGGCCTTGAAACTCCCCTGCACCGGTCCCCTTAGACGCCAGTCTGGCTGCTGCCCCAAAGTCAGCGATCCGCAGCCTCTGCCCTGTGCTGTCAATCAGCAGGTTGGCACCTAAAGGCGAAAACACACCCAACATGAGGAGATGATTGTCACAGTGTGACTCAGTGCCTAGGCTACCTACCCCCATCATATGTAATTTGAAGGGGGTTTAAAGGTGCAACCTCCTGAGGCTAGCATTTCTCAGGCTAAGTCCCTTTGATGTGTGTGTGTGTGTGTGTGTGTGTGTGTGTGTGTGTTCCTTATTCTTGTGGGAATCAGTTTCAGGTTTTAGACTTAGTTCAGGGTTAGGACTTGGATTTAGCATTAAGATTAGAATTAGGATTAGGATAAAGGTTTAGGGAATTCATGTAGTCAATTGAAGGTCTTCAAAAGGACAGAAGTACAAGGACGTGTGGTGTGTGTATGTGTGTGCTCTCTTGCCTTTGATGTCTCGGTGGATGATCTGGTTTTCATGGAGGTAGGCCAGGCCTCTCAGCAGCTGCTCTGTGTAGTTGATGATCACAGCCTCCTTAAAGGCTCCATACTTGTTCAGCAGGTGAGACACACTTCCACCTGCACACAAGTGTACAACATTCAATGTTGTTCTCCCTGCAGTGTTTTTTGTAAATTCCATCCAGATTATACATTTCCATATTTAATATTCACATTAGCTAAACAAAATAGTTCATCGGCAACCAAAGAATTGCAACAGCACTGGCAGGTCTCTGGCAGAGTTTATAGTGTCCTGTAGTGGACATAAATAATGAAGTCACATTTTCACAATAGAGAGGGGTAAACTAATCATCAACTAATCAAGCTAATTAGCACAGAAATCCAACAGAACAGGTCATGGCAGGGGTGTGGGGTGGCTGGGGTTTTCTCCATTAGAGTAGTAGTACGGGCCGGGTAGTACGGGCCAGGTATGGTTTTTGAAAGACAGAAAGCTCAGCACCTGGCCAAGAATTTGTTGATGGGTAGTTGTGACAGGAGACGTGGATTTCGACTACACACGGAAGCAGTTTAGTCTGGTCTGAATGTGAGAGAATTAATGAAGACTGTGTGAGCCCACAAGCCGTCTCAAGAATCCGTCCATCTGCACTTGTACAATCCCAAACCTGTT
Organism: Hoplostethus atlanticus; assembly: GCA_034670405.1. Taxonomy (NCBI): domain Eukaryota; kingdom Metazoa; phylum Chordata; class Actinopteri; order Trachichthyiformes; family Trachichthyidae; genus Hoplostethus; species Hoplostethus atlanticus. The sequence goes on from JAXDDX010000202.1 coordinate 563,113, forward strand.
ACACTAGTATTGCTGATGGCTAGTCAATTTTTGTGTTACAGTCCATATCGAAGCTATGCTGGTCATCCCCAACCTACCAGCCATCCACTCCACGAAGAGGTTGTAGTTGTTCTTCTCACAGGTAGCGCCCAGCATTCGAATGATGTTTGGGTGGTTGAGGTGGCCCATCATCCTGATCTCCTCCCTCAGGGCCTCCACCACCTCCTCCTGTTCAGATGATGTGTTACGCACATAAGTTACCTAAAAGGGAACAAGAAACATGTATCATTCTTTTAAACCAGGCATAATTGTACAGGGTACCCCCAGGATTCTCCAAGTAAAATTTAAGACTTTTTTAATACCACTTAGAATGAAATTTAATGCCAACTTCACGGCCATACGGGCAAAAGTATGAAGGATATATATATATAGTATGAATATAAAATAATTATTTACCAAGTATTGAATTTAATAAAACACATGATCAGCGACAAAAACGCTTGGCGCTGGCATTGATTTCCTATTTGGCAAGCGGCGTTCTGCGCCCTGGGCACAGACACTAGGAGAACCCCCCAAAGTTCAACTATATTCAACTTTGATCTTCGCGACACGCAACCAATCACTGGAATCTAATAGCTCTTAGTTTGCTATTCATTAGTGATCGGGTTAGAGATAGAGAGCAGTGGGAAAGAGAGGCGTTTGATATCATAGCCGCAAAATAAAAATAAAAATTATAGAAGAGAAATTTGTTTTATGTGTGTCGGAGCATCCCGAATTACATTACATTACATTACATTACAGTCATTTAGCAGACGCTTTTATCCAAAGCGACTTACAATAAGTGCATTCAACATAGGTAGGCAAGAAAACTACTAGTCACCAGAAATCGTAAGTGCATTTCCTTCCTAAACAAGCAACTAAGAGCATAACTAGTGTTAAGGTAACAGTGCAATAAGTTAGCAACCTACTTTATCTTAAACAAATGAGACAAATAAGAGAATCAAATAAACAAGAGCTAAGACAAATAAGTGAACCAAATAAGCAAGAGCTAAGACAAATAAGTGTATCAAATGAACAAGAGCCAATAAACAAGAGCTCAGACACATAAATTGACGACAAATAGGCATGGCTAAGGGGAAGGGTCAGGGTAGTGTTTCCTGAAGAGGTGGGTTTTCAGCCTGCGGCGAAAGATGGGCAGCGACTCTGCTGTCCTGACATCAGTGGGGAGTTCATTCCACCACTGCGGGGCCAGGACAGAGAAGAGCCGTGACCGTGTAGATCGGCCGCAGGGACCTCTGAGCGACGGGGCAACCAGTCGCCTCGAGGCAGCAGAGCGAAGTGGTCGGGCGGGGGTGTAAGGCTTGACCATAGCCTGGAGGTAAGAAGGAGCTGTTCCTTTCACTGCCCTATAGGCTAGCACCAGGGTCTTGAACTGGATCCGAGCTGCTACAGGGAGCCAGTGTAGAGAACGGAGAAGGGTAGTTGTATGGGAGAACTTGGGGCGGTTGAACACCAGACGAGCTGCAGCTTTCTGAACAAGCTCCAGAGGTCTGATGGCAGACGCCGGGGCACCAGCAAGGAGGGAGTTGCAGTAGTCCAGGCGGGAGATGACAAGAGCCTGGATGAGCACCTGCGCTGCCTTGTCAGTGAGGAAGGGGCGAATCCTCCTGATGTTGTAGAGGAGGAATCTGCAGGAGCGTGTCACTGATGCGATGTTTGCCGAGAACGACAATTGGTCGTCCAGGGTCACACCCAGATTCCTCGCAGTCAGAGTTGACATCACCACAGCATTATCAATGGTGATGGCCAGGTCTCAGGTGCGGACAGCCCTTCCCCGGGAGGAACACCAGCTCAGTCTTGTCCAGGTTGAGCTTCAGGTGGTGCATCGACATCCACTCGGAGATGTCTGCCAGACATGCAGCAATGCGTGCCTCCACTTGTGTGTCAGAGGGGGGAAATGACAGGATCAGCTGGGTGTCATCTGCATAGCAGTGGTAGGAAAAGTCGTGTGAATGGATAACAGAACCAAGAGATGTTGTGTAGAGGGAAAAGAGGAGAGGACCAAGAACCGAGCCTTGCGGAACCCCAGTAGTGAGCCTGCGTGGTTCTGACACAGACCCTCTCAGCGTCACCTGGTAGGAGCGATCCGTTAGGTAGGATGCAAACATGGAGAGTGCAGAGCCTGAGACACCCATCCCCTCAAGGGTGGAGAGGAGGATCTGGTGGTTCACCGTGTCAAACGCTGCAGACAGGTCCAGGAGTATCAGGACAGAGGAGAGAGAGTTCGCTCTAGCGGCATGGAGCGACTCCGTCACTGCCAGGAGGGCAGTCTCGGTCGAGTGACCCACTTTGAACCCAGACTGGTGGGGATCCAAGAGGTTGTTCTGGTGGAGGTACAAGGACAGTTGATTGAAGACAGCACGTTCAAGAGTCTTTGATAGGAAGGGTAGAAGGGAAACCGGTCTGTAGTTCTTGACCTCAGAGGGGTCAAGTGTTGGTTTCTTCAGAAGGGGGGTGACTCTGGCAGTCTTGAAAGCAGAGGGAAAGCATCCAGACACCAGAGACGTGTTGACGTGTTGATGAATTATACAACATGACGCTTAAATCAAACCATGATCTGACTAAAAAGTCTGTATCATGGAATGATGTCGGTTTACAGACGGGACTACCAGGTTGGTTGACAGCTTAGTACAGGACGTATATGCAGCCAGTCTATATTCACTTCTATGGCTGTGCTAGTATGATCATTGGCGATGTGGTTAGCTACGGTCACCGGCTGATGCGGGTGACGCTGATCATGTGAAGGAGTCTCGCCCAACCTGACGTTGATGCCGACGCTTTGCACGGATCATGTGAAAGCCCCTTAAAATGACACTTGCCCATTCTGAGACGACGAGCTAGCTTGTTAGCAGCACACTCCACGGTCAAGAGCATCAATACACTGACATTACCTGTACTGTCGTAATGTCCAAGACACACCAAACAGAGTAAATTGTAACGTTACACACAAAACATTTTATACATTTGACAGTTATTTATGATGTTACGGTATTTATTTGATCCTACGAAAGGACAAGAAAAAAATGTAAGACCTTTGTAAACGAAATTCAATACTTTGTAAACGAAATTCAATTTTAAGGACTTATTTTGAGAATATTAAATTCAATGCTTTTTTAATAGTTTTAAGACCCCGCGGGTACCCTGATTGTATAACAATACAGCCAAAACCTCAGCCTCATCAGTCTCTTTAAGTACATGTTAGCATTAGAAAGTTAACAATTCTTTCAAAACATCATAGCCAACAAAAATACAATATTGATTTGGTTCACAGACAATCTAAAAATACGTAGTTTGGATGGCTATCTATGAGAAGGGCAGCGGTGGAAAGAATACCAATACCAAAAATGACTTAAGTAAAAAGTAGTAGTTAATTAAACAAAAAAAAAAGACACATTTGATTATTTCCATGCAATGTAAAAAGAATGGGAAGGGAGAACAATTTATAATAATACTGTAACTGGATGGATATTAACCACTGTCATGGATAAATCTGAGCATTTAATGTTATAGTAGCTAACATTTCTTCCACATATGCTTGTTCTTGTTCTTGCCAATCTTAATTGGATCTACATTAGATTTGATGTAGATACAATTTAAGTTTGGCCAGTTCTGATGCTTATGGAGAGCCTACAAAAGTGTACTCTGTAATGGGTGCAATTTAAAAAGTAGTGAAGTACAATACTTCAGTCAGAACAGAGAAGGAGATGAGTGGGTATCCAGTAGAGTGTTTTTACTGTGCTTATCAATGGCTGACATAGGTTCCTAAGAAGTGGCACACTATAAAAGCCTCAACCCCCCCAAAGATTTGAGTTATTCCTCACCTGTTTAACAGCCATGAGGGTACCAGTGCCTACATCCTGGGCTTGGTAGCAGGAGGAAAATGCCCCCAGACCGATCTGTTGGCCCTTCAGCCATTCAGCTCCCTCCCTGTAGGGCTGCTTTGCTTTGGTATGTCCAGGCAGAGTCTCTGGGGTCTGGGGGTAACACAACATACAATTATGTATTATTATTTTACCATATGAACATGTTGGAGCCTGGCATTATGAGGCATAACTAGTCACAAGCATGGTGCGATTAAAAAAACTAAAAAAACAGAGAGGGGATTATTATTAGTATAATTTTCTTTACGTCATGTACAGTTACAAGAAAAATGTTGTGAACCCTTTTGAATTACCTGCAGTCCTGTATAAATGGCTCCTAAGTTATGGTCTGACCTAAGTCATAAAAATGGACAACACATTGTGATTTAACAAATAACACACAAAAATGTGTTTTTTAATTTATTGAACATATCGTTCAATGACCATATTCTTCAAGAAAGAATTGGAAAAAGCATGTTAACCATGAGGTTTAGAATTTGGTGGAACCGCCTTTAGCAGCAATAACCGCAACCAAACATTGTAGTTTCTGATCAGACCCGCACAACAGATAGGAGGTATTTTGGACCATTTCTCCTTACATAACTGTTTCAGTTCATTGATATTTTTGGGATGACTTGCATGAACGGCTTGCTTCAGGTCATACCATAACATTTAAATAGGGTTAAGATCAGGACTCTGACTTGGCCAATCCAAAATGCAGATTTTCCTCTGTTTAAGGCATTCTGTTGTAGATTTGTTTTTGTGTTTGAGGTCATTCTCATGCTGCACAATCTTCATATCACGGACCATTACCCTAAAATATTAGTAAATAGTATTATTTCCTGATACAATTTGAAATTCATTGTTCCCTCAATGATTGCAAGCCATCCAGGCCCTGAGGCAGCAAAGCAGCCCCAAACCATGATGCTCCCTCCACCATGCTTCACAGTTGGGATGAGGTTTTGGTAGGCAGTGTTTTTTCTCCTCCAAACATAGCGTTGTGCCATTTTGCCAATTTTAGTCTCATCTGTCCACAGAACATTGTTCAAGTAGGTTTGTGGAACATCCAGGCAGGGGCAGACTTAGGGAGCCCTATGCAAAGGTAGGCATGGGGCCTTCAACCTTCGACCATGTGAGGTGGATCTCACATGTGAGGTGGATCTCACATGGTCCACACACACTGACACTCTGGTGAGAAAGGCGAGGCAGCGCCTTTACCACCTCAGGCAACTGAGGAAATTTAAAGTCTCCCGGAGGATCCTTCAGTCCTTCTACTCTGGAGCTGTGGAGAGCATCCTGACAGGAAGCATCACTGCCTGGTTTGGCAGCAGCTCCGCTCAGGACAGGAAGGCTCTGCAGAGAATAGTGCGTTCGGCTGAGCGCACTATTGGAACTACACTCCCCACCCTGCAGGACTTGTACACCAGGAGGTGCAGAACCAGAGCCTGCAGGATCATGAAGGATCCTCACCACCCCAACAACGGACTGTTTCAGCTGCTGCGGTCAGGCAAGCGCCTCCGTAGTCATGCTGCCAAAACAGAGAGACTGAGACGGAGTTTCTTTCCTCAGGCCATCAGGACTGTGAACTCTGACCTCACCAGGGCCCCCACCAAGACACACACACTGCCCCTCTTATGCACACACACACACTTAGGTAAAGACTACACATAATTTATAATTTATATTATATTATACATACAATTTTCCCTTTTTTTACTATATTTTTTTATAAAGTGCTCTTATTGTAAATATTGTGTTGTTTTTTATATAGAGCTCTTAAAAACTGTGACATTGTAAATATTGTGTTGGTTATTGTAAATAGTGTGAACCTGTTATTTTGCACATTTCCGCTAAGCATTGCCACTTTGCATTTCACTACACACCTCGTGTGTGTATGTGACAATTAAACTTCTTGAATCTTGAATCTTGAATCTTGAAACTATACATGTAAAGGCTAGAGCTCACTACAGCTTGTTGAGCTTAGAGGCAGTGGTAATATTGCTAGGAACAGACACTAGCAGCAGTTGATTCTTTGATGAAAAAAAGTTATCAACAATCATTATCTTCCTATTTTTTTGTTTGTCTGCATCACTTGGGTAGCTTTGCGTCACGTTTTTACTGCTCTCACAGCAACTGACTGAGTAGGGGGATGGCAATGACTCTAGATTGAATTTCTCCTTTTGTTGTAACAAGAGGAGGTGTTTTTCAATAAGTATATTTCTTTTAAACTGATGAAAAATAAGAGTATAGTAGTGGATACTCAACACCTCTAACTCCCATCTGAATGTAATTTTATTGATTGGATCACCTGACGTCAATTACCCCCTTTCATAGAAGTCATTACCCTAGAGCCGAGTTCCTCAAATCCGGGCCTCGGGGTCCAGAGTGCTGCTGGTTTTCTCTCCTACCAAGAAGTTAACTGCATTCACCTGGCACCCCAGGTCTTAATCAATCCCTGATTAGACAGCTAGAATGGAAACTACCTGGCAGAATAGAAAACCAGCAGTACTCTGGACCCCGAGGCCCGGATTTGAGGACCACTGCCCTAGAGGTTCACATACTTTTTTGATTATCCATATACATCTATGACAGCTCTGAGCTTTTTATGGTGGAATGATTCAATGACGAAATATGACAAGCTGCTGCTCTGTTGCACCCTTATTATTTAAGATATATTATGTGTAGTTCACTTAAACAATACTATTGTATTGTACAGCCCGGACAGCTCAGTTGGTAGAGCATGAGACTCTCAGGGTCGTGGGTTCAATCCCCACAGTGTCAACTATCACCTTTGTAAGTCACTTTGGATAAATGCGTCTTCTAAATGAATGTAATGTATTTGAAAGATGTGTTGGGTGGTACTCTCTGGTAGCCTTCATAAAGCATAATACTGGAATGGTCTCATCTCCAAAGGGAGAAAAACATCAATTTGTTTTTTGAAAATCCTACACCATCCAATGTTAAACTTGAACATTTTGGTGTTTAATGTAATACCATGGCAGAATGAAAAAGAGAACCCCCCCCCTACACTGCACCCCAACTTTAAACATAGTTTTGGTACCTCAAAATTCTGGACTATTTAGAACTGAAATAACATATAGCCTTGAAGTCATGTGTGCAAATGTTTAGGTGATCCCTTAAGAATGTCTTCACTCACATCCACCTGGATGATGATGACGTCCTCATCCTTGTTCACCTGCAGCTGGGGAATGATGGGCATGGCATCCTGTGACTCTGACAAGGCCATTACCACTGCCAGGGCCTCCTCCTCCTCTGCCTCCATCTTCTCCTTACACTTCTTATTCTGCGACACGTCCTCACTGTATGTGCCCTCTCCTAGCCTGTCCATCTGCTCCGGAGACAAGATTGCCACCTCCGACTGGAAGGTGACAGTGGTATCTCCAGCTGCTGGCATAGCTCCTTCCAGGAGGTCCTCCATGGAGGAGTTCAGCTCTGCAGAGGCATCCAGAGTGGAGGGCTTCTCCTCCACTGGGGTGAAGCAGGTGTCTTCGCTGGGAATGAAGGTGGTGATACCGCCCATGCCTAAGAGACCTTCTACAGGGGTGGTGGAGGGGTGGTCTGCGCCATGCAGGTCCAGCTTCAAGGCCCCTCTTGATGAGGTGGAGGGCAGGGCGTAGAGGCTCTGTTGCACCATAGAGGCTGGGCTGGGGCGGGAAGGCTTTGGTCTATGGATCTGGCTGGAAGGGAGAGGCCAAGCCTGAGAGAAGACTGGGGAGGGAAGCTCTTTGTCAGAGTCCTTGCTCTGCGGTTGGGAAATGATGCACTGGGAGCCAGGAGAGGAGGGGTAGGAGGGGGTGGTGGAGGAGGCTAACTTGCCAGAACTGAAGCTCTGGGGTTGGGCCTTGGGGTTGCCCTCAGGGCCTGGGAAAGATAGGGTATGAGTTTGACTATTCAGACATTGACTGAGGGGCCTGTTGCGAGCATGAACAGGGGGCTTTGGGTTCTCTGCTTGAAAGCCACCACTAGTGGCAGTGGGGGCCATATTATGAAGTCCAGAAACAGATATAGCAGCTAGTCGCTGTGTTATGTCCTCAGGACTCGCTCCCATCTTCCTGACAAAAGCATGGGTGGTTCCTACAGTCAGCTGAACTGTATGGGTGGGGGTGTTAGTCTTTGTTACATTGGGTGAGTTCTGTGGTGCAGAAGGCTCTAGACAGGCAATAAAGTCCCGGTCCTTGCACGTGTTCTCCATGCTCTCCAGACCCAAGTTGATGGCATCCAAGATGTCCATCTCCTCAGCTATGGCTAGCAGGCGGCGGCGCATACGGGCATAATGAGTGGAGCTGGTGACACTCAACATGTCAAGGAGCTTCACAAAAACATGTGGCACCCGGGCCACCATGCGGGCAGCACTGAGGAAGACCCGGCGGGACAACTTGCCCACCATAGCATGTGAATTGTCTATGGATTTGAGGGCAAAGCTAAGCAGGGGCAGCAGCTTCTGGTACCTAGACAGGAGTGGAGAGAATGCATGATTGAGAAATGGCCTGGTGGACTTCCATTATTTAACACTCCTTATAACCACCCTTTATTCATGTGTTCAAGAACTTAAACTTAACTTTGTGATTAAACATGGAAGTGAAGTAAAAATACTGTTAAAAGACAATAACACAGAAAGAAGATAGCATATTTGATGAGATGAAAAACACAAGGGTTTTATGGTAATTTCTCACCTTAACAACAACAAGGTAAAGCTTAAACTGCCAACAAATCCCACTTAAAAGATGTCATCTTAATAGACTGACTTTCCTAGAACAGCGATGTCTTCTGTATTACAGAGTGATAGTTTCAACAAATGTTTGATGTAGTCCCTTGAGTTTTTTACCTCTCCACAGGGGATGGGGTCTGGTGGCCTTCGGCGGCACTCCGTGAGATGATATGGGGATAAAACTCAGCCGGAAACTCCAGCAGCAGCCTATCAATCAGACAAAGACGCCCCAGCAGAGCCTGCCAGTTATTGGCTTCTGTCTGAGGGCCCAAGATGCAGCTCAACACATAGTCTACCCCGCCTATACCAGTGGAACCTGCAAGCATAATTGGAGATTTTCAGTGAATCATTCAGTGATTTCACTGACAAGCTGCAAAGTTAAAACAAACAAAAAAAAAAATCACCTTATCAAAAGATCGAGGGACATTTCTTGGTGTTTCTACTTAAAGCTGCAGTAGGCAATTTCAAATGTTTGAAACTGCCAAATTGGAAGTAACGGTTTGAATTTTGAAGACTGGAAAATTTTATTCCAAAATTTAATTTGAATTGCATCATTTTCATTTGTATGACACAATTTGAAATTGAATGGTTTGAAATTGAATTTGATCCTAATTGCTTTCAACTGTCAACTTTTATTTCAGTCAAGTTTAGAGTAAAAATCCAACAATATGTTGTCAAATTCAGTTCTTACAATTCAAATTCAGTTCTCTGTGACACACATCCGGGGACTGGGGGAAAGTAAACGAGCACAGATTCAATTGATATCTCTGCTCACAGTGCAAAGCTTCTAACAAACACACCAGCTTTTGCTGTTAGCTAACATGTGCGTTAGCGCTAATAATAATTACAAAACATTAGAGCTACAGCGTCTCAACTAGGTGGGATGGGACACTCACTCTCTGTTGCAGCCCCAATTTGTGATTTAGGCTGATGAGACAGTTGGATTTTAACATACTTTTGCCTTGTGCAGCTTTAACTTTGAAGCTTAAGATCAGGGGTAGTAGGTCTGTGTAATTCACCATGTTTTGCAAACTGGTGGCATCAGAGTGAAATTTACTTCTCACATTGTGATGAGAGACGCTTCTACAGAGAGGTAGTTTTTACCTGCTTTGAGGATCTCTCTGCCCACAGCCAGCTCTCCAACCTGGCCTTTACAAAGCTCCAGTAGGGTGGATACTGATAGCTGGCTGGTACGACTGAAAACACAGACAGAGGGGAGTTTAACTTACCTCATTTCCTTCATAAAAGTATTAATGATTTGAGACACAACCCTATACTGCACAACTCATGGACATTGTCCATTTCAATCACGCATAATCATAGAGGAAAGTAGAGCTCTGCATAATTATGGGACACATCTTACTGATTCAAATAACCTACAAATTCTAGCAACTTCTTTTTTTTTTAATAGCTGCAAGGAAGTACAGGTAGTCTTGTCAGCATGCTGAGGGAATAAGAAAAGAATTACATGTGATTTATATACTACTGTTTGATCTGTTGTTCTTGTCCCTAAAATGCTCACTAGTAAATCAGTATATTTCTCTACATGATGCATCCAGGCATATGCATGCTTCTTGAAAACAATACTTTGTGAAAATAAATGATACCAAGTCAAACTGTAAATAGAATTTTAATGGGATGTAGGCTTCCAGGAGGGCTTGGGACAAGGTCTCCTGGTAGCAGCTGACGAAGACGAATAGAGGATGAATAAATCAGGCCTGCTCAGATCACTAATAGAACGTTTACTGAAGCTAAACCTCACAAAACTACAGCATTAGGTTAAAAATAAAGTACAATTAAATATTGTAGAGTTTTGAGAAATGTTATGAAGGCATGAGCCGTCAATGTGCAGGTTAATGTGTATTATATTATATTACATATATTACATTATACACACATACAGTTGCGAGAAAAGGTTGCCTACATTCCTGCCTAAATGGCTCCTAAAATATGGTCTGATATTAATCTAAATCATAACAATAGATAAACACAATGTGATTTTAAAAATAAGACACAAAAAAATGTACTTTCACATGTTGTATTGTATTGTTGTATTGTATTGTAACGTATGTATTGAACAGCTGGAAATTACTTCTATGAAAGGGTATAATTGAAGGTCAGGTGATCCAATCAATGAGATGACATTCAGGTGTGGGTTAGAGGTGTCCTGTTGGAAAGGTGGCATCGTATGACGGTGCCACATTGAAAGTCACTGAGTTCTTCAGTACGGCCCATTCTACTGCCAATGTTTGTCTATGGAGATTGCGTGGCTGTGTGCTTGATTTTATACACCTGTCAGCAATGGGTGTGGCTGAAATAGCTGAATCCACTAATTAGAAGGGGTGTCCGCATACTTTTGGCTACATAGTGTAATTCAAAAGGGTTCACAAACTTTTTCTCGCAACTGTATAAGCATATTTCAAAAAATCAGTTACAGATACTGCTGTGTGCTATATCAGCACCTCTCCATCAGAGGGCAACAGCTACCAAGCAGTTTTGCAGAACAAACCAGTCTAAACCATGATTACAGCAGCTTACCTGTTGGCATCAGCACATTTAACCAGGATAGTTTCCACTACAGGCCGGAGCAGCTGCTGCAGCTTTGAACACTCTAACAAAGAATGGCATGGTGTGTACACTAGCATGGCCCGCAAGGTTTTCTATTGAAAAAGGCACATAGGAGAATGGAGTTCATTTTTATTAAGCCACACTTTGAAGATTGTATTTGCAGTCCTGTGAATAAAAATAAATATTAGTAAAGTATAGTATCCTTGATACTTGGAATTATGTTTCTTAAGTTTACTCCTGTTAACTGACAAATATAACCTGAATATAACTTAGAAAGACATACATAGAAAACATGCTGAGACCGCAAGTTGTGCAAATCCTTGGCTGCTCTAGGAGGCATTACTGGAAAGCACTGTCAAGAAACTGAATTCAGCGCAATGAATGAGCAACACAAAACTCCTTCAATGTCTCAAATGTAGTGCTGTTGGGTCAGCATGGGGGAGGAGATGCAGTCTTGATTATTTCTAAGTTATGAACTGCTTATTCTAGTGAAATATGGCTTCTTTGCCATGCTGACCACTGGGCTAGGAGAGGGTTTGCTGTGGGCATGGATATGCTTGGGTTACATTTGGTTTACAGTTCACGCTGACCTTTACTTCACTGAGAGAGGAGGGAAAGAGGGAAGTGGAACAGGAAGGGAGGGTGACTGACAGAGCATTGCACCAGAACAATGCCCAGTACAACAGACTCTACCATACACTCTATTGACTTGGCTCCACCCATTACTGTCTCAGACAACGCAGAGCCTACAACTGAACAAGACATTCTGTAACATGAACAGGGAAGGCTAAGGTAAAATACTGTCTTTTTCAAGTGATAATATCCTAGGTAGCTCATACTAGCTAATAAACCCTGAGATTCAAGAGATCTGAACTGAACCCTCCACCATTAATTTGTCTTTGTCTTGATAAAAGAATACGGCAACACTGAAGTGTAAATATCCTAGAAAACCAGGATAGTTCCAGGAAAGTTCTGAGTCAAGTAAAGTGCCATGGGTAAATGTCAAAATCCATTTACGTTTAATGGATTTTTTTTGCAGTGAGAAACCAAGAAGGTCTACAAGAAGTAAAAAAAATACCTGTTTTTCGCTCATTCTGTTGGTGATGACTCAGCTGCCCATCATACTTCCTGGTCTTATACTACGAATGGACTTAAAGACTAGATAGCAAACAAGACTTTCAAGTCATTCTGAACTTCAGCCCTCTTTAGAGATATCTATATCAATGTAACAGTGATGTTTGGCATGTTTACACTATGGCCCCTCAGAAAGGACATCACAAATACTGTGTTCCAGGTCTGCTTTCAGATAGTGCTACAGTATCTAGGTAGGTACTTTACCTAATTAATCACCGAGGGGAAATTTCTTAGTTACAGCAGCCGAGTAACAAAGAACAACAACATGGACACAACTAAAGATAAGTAGGAATAATAAAACTTAAAGAATAAAAAATATATAAGCTATGCTCTACAAAAACATACAAATGCTCAGTGCAAAAGAAAATAATATTGTAATGTGCAAATAGTCCAGGGTGCAAAAAGTGAAATGTGCAGCAGTCTGCATCTACTGTCCATTGTTTCACAGAGAATGTATGCAAATTTCAAGCAAAGGAAGACACATAGCTGTTGTTGACACCTTGAGACACTGCAAGCAGTCTTAATTGTCAACCTTTAAAAGCTTTTTCACACCAATAATGATTTAGCTCATCAATATCATTGGATTGAAGTGTGGGGCGGGAACTTGACCAACTAAGGGGGAGAAGGGTGGGACTAACAATACACTTCCTGTCTCAAGGAGAAAATATTGTAACTTTAATGGGCATCTTTGAGTATCTTTTTCATTCTTGCATTCTATCATTCATTTTAGCACTGCATACTGGCATTGAAAAGAGGGATAATTTGATTGTCCAGTCACAAGTTAATTTCAATAGATGTCTTTCACCGTCATTTTTGGATCACTTAAAGAGGTGTGAAAGTTAGGCTAACAATGTAAAGGTAAATCTCAGTGAATGGAAGTCTCACCAATGCAGCCACATAGACTTTGTAGACAGGGTCGGCACAGACCATGGAGAGGACGCTACAGCATGACTCGACCACCACATCCCCCGTCACATCACTGCAACTTGGGCCACCTCTGGCCGCTGCTGCCCCCAGTCCTGCCCCAGGACACGACCGCTCACCATTAGCCAGCAGCAGCGCCCCACTGACGTCATGGGAGAGTCGGCGCAAAGACATCTCCCTGATGTTCCAGTTCCTGGAGAACAGGCAACCCACCAGCTCCATGCCAAATACCTGCGGGGGGGACAGACATTAACATTTCTCAAAACAGAACAGAGATTTTCCAGTTGTGTCACATATCGCCTAGCAACTACATCTGGCGCATCATGAAGGTCCACTTGAGAATTGGCTCTGTTCAAAAACATAAACAGACTAGAAAAAGAGATATCTTAAAAAGGCTGTTGTGGTGTGGTTAATTCAGTAACATTAAAAGTGAATAATCAGAATCCGATAAGGTAGATTTGTTTCCAATTTAGGTTACAGTGACACAGTAAACTGTCTTGGCTTCAGCTTTTGTATTTGTTAGCTAGGCAACTAGCCAGCAGACTAATTTAGCAAAGCAACCAATGTTAATGTTAACGTGTTTATTTTATATGACTACCAGCCACTACAAACTCTAGCTTCTACTAGATATGTTAGCTAGTGTGCAGATCAGATGTGTTAACAACAAGAGAGTGATGGTTAGCTGACCATTTATAGGCTACTACCATTGTAGCAGCCATTGGTTAATTACTATAGTAGCTAGCCAACAAGCTGACATTATCTAAACACAAAATTGATCAGATGTATCAGTGATGAAAAGATCAGTTCCCAGACAAAAACAGCACAGAATTATCCATATCTATTCAATTCTGTTGAGATGGCTAAGTCTTACATTTAGAAATGCAATTGGCTGTTGACAGCCACTATTGCCCAAGAGCTGAGGACCTCCAAAGGGTGCGTTATATCACCTGAAAGCACCCTATACAGACATACAGCTAAGGATAAATGAAACTTTCCATTAACTATACATGCATTTACATCTATTATTAATGCATCTTGGATTGCATGTGACAATGGGATAATGGGATAAATGGGTTTCTTCTGCCCCACTATGTTAACTGTTGATGTGCTGGGATACCTCACTCTGCTCACCTTAATCCAGGGCTCAGCCAGGTCTTTGTACGTCTGAGGAATCTGTTGGACACTGTAATGGGGAAGGGTTAAATCTCCGTCTTGAGAAGAAGCCCTGGAGGTGTCGCTGTGGGACATGGATGAGGAGGCCTGGAAATGACCTGATGATGCCTCATTAGACACAGAGGACTCGTGGCTGCAGATGCAACATCAAATGTCAGTCAGTGGACAGTCTCCAGTCTACAGACAGTCTACATTGTGGTTATAAAAGTGAATACAGATAGCCAACAGGGCTACAGTATTTCAAAAACTGCAGCAGATTTTCTTTGGTGGTACAGCTTTTACCCAGGATAGTGAATGTTGTTCATTGAACAAAAAACAAGACACATTTCTGTTTGTCCAACTAATAGTATCAGGCCTAAAATTGGCAGGGCCTTAGGGCTGTGCAATAAACCGAAAATGTATCGAAACCAACTTAATCTTGCTCATGTCGGTTAATTCGGTTAATACTTTCCCCAAAGCGTGCGTTCATGGACAGTCCCCTTAAAAAAATACTACGTCATGTTCAGTCACTTGCCTCCACCCCGTCCAACTAACGTTAGTGCGCGTTCACTCATGAGCAAACACTGAGCCAATTTGTTTAATCACTTTTTCACAAGACGTTTTCATTTCAAGCGATGTGTGCTTTGATTTCAACTCTTCAAAATATTCAATAAATAGCCATAAATAGTTCATCTGTGTGTGTTTTCTTTAATTATTTTAAAATCACAAAGATGCACTCCTTCATTAGAAAAAATATCCCAGCTTTAATAGTTCAGCATATTTACAGTACAGACCTTGTCAGAGAACTATGAGGGCAGTGTAAAAAAAAAAAAAAAAAAGCGTGAAAAAAATTAATAATCGTTCATTAATCATAATCAAGGTAAAAGTTTGAAATAATCGTGATATTGATTTGAAGTCATATCGCCCAACCCTACAGGGCCTGGAAATAATATCCTTGTAAAATCAGTCTTTCCTGTGAGTCTGGCATTAGGGTCATCTGACAACATAGGCCATTATCATAACTACAACTTGGAATCTTTCCAGTGAAAAACTACTGGATACAGTTTCAGTAGTGGTGGAGAGAGAGCGGAGGGGTGGTGTTAATCTTTCTACCTGTGTTTGTGTCTTCTAGGGGGGAAAATCCAACGTAAATACCTGCTGTCATTTCAGTCTGGGGCAAACACACCACACAAGGCCTGGTGCCTGGCTGTCTAACTTACCTAACCACCATGTGGAGGAAACTCAGCTTGTGCTCACACTGTGCACTTGTTATGTTCTGTTACAACATTGTTTTCGCCTACTTCAAAAGGTTCATTGAGTCTACCTTGCTTAACATATGCATGTACTCACAAGGAGAGAGGGATTTGCCAGTGGAAGGTAACATTTAGATAGACTAAACTTTCACTTTTACATTTTAGTGGGAAAATATAAAGCAAGATATGACTTAAAACTGTGTCCTGTAGGCCAGTGGTTCTCAATTCTGGTCTTCTGTCCAGGTAGTTAAGTGCATTCACCTGGCGTCCCAGGTCTAAACCAATCCCTATTAGACAGCTAGAATGAAAATCAGCAGTATTCTGGGACAGGGAACCACTGCTGTAGACCACAAATTACACCTGATCTACTGATCACAATTTGGAGCCCTTGATATCATCAGCAATCATCATAATTTAAGTGATTAGTTGGTTCTTTAATAGCTGCAGCCTATTTGAACTCATCTATTTTATCAGCAATACAGGTGATAGAGTCATCAATCATGTTAAACAACCATCATGTAACAGTGCGTCAAAATTGTTACATTTTCCTTGGTGCAATAATGACTTCACTTATGCTTTATAACAAGTGGCTGCTCAGCCAAGGGTGGTGGTGTGGAAGGATTAGACCAGAAAACTCTCTTAATACATAACGATCTTGAGTCTACCTTGTTCAGAGGGTGGGACATATTACTCTTGATTAGGGAATGGCCTAGACACACTGTTGTAATGAAGTGGGTCTGCAGCTCAACAGCATTGCAGTCACTGGTAATAGTCCATGACGATAGCTCTCTCTACTGAGGTACAGTGTGTGCATGATGTGTTAAAAACACTCAGTGGGGCTGAGCATGTGGATTTGAAGAGCATTTGAGGTTTACTCAGCTCAATACTCAATAAATGACTGAATATACCTAACAAAACACTGCAAATGTATTGTCCGGTACATATCACGATATTTAAAGATTTTTTTGCGATAACAATGTTTACGACGATATAGAAAAACTTTGGATCAGCATGTTGTCAAAAAAACACCATTTGCGCGAAAAAACACCCAAAAGGCAGAACTAATGTTAATACTGCAGCACAGATTCTGAGCTGTCCAATGTTTCTGTTCTCAGAAAGGGTTAAACTTAATACAATAGTCATAGTGTCATTACCTGTAGAAATCATGGGACTTCCACTTAGCTCTACACAGAGGGCAGATCAGAGTCTCATGGTTCCTCCGGCATTCCTCCGCCCCTTGGCAATGAGACAGGATTAGTTAGTTGAATCAATGCATTGGGGGTCAGTAAATGCTAAATGCTTGTGTATGCGAACATAGGCGAAACATGGCTCCATGTAGTTCTGAACAGACCCCTTTTCCTCCACTGACTTCTTATGTGATTGAGCCAGATTGAACAGTGATGTGCTTGTAAAAAATTTTTTGTAAAACTGAAAGTAACAACGGGAGGTATTGCTGACATTTATACAAGATATTGAGTTGAGATAATTTAGTTTTGGTTGCTTCTTGATAGGTAATAAAGGCTTTACTCTGCCAAACATTTAATTCAGCAAGAGTGCACTGCTGGCTTTAATTACATTAAGATGTGCACTATGCAGCGTTGACTGTTGATTATATATTGCCTCTGCAATACTAGGTTATCAGCAGATTTCAGAAAGCCAAATTGAAGACTCTTAATGCTGATTGAACATTGCTAATGTAAGTTCTAAAACTATAAATAGGCAATATAAGAAAAAGGACATCAGGAAATTAAAGTGAGGACATGCATGTTTTGCCTTACTTTGTTTGCCTTACTTTCCAACTCTGTCTTGACTAAATACCCCCGAGGTACATGACATTACAGTCATTTAGCAGACACTTTTATCCAAAGTGGCTTACATACATGACATAGTGGTATTGACACCACTATCTATGATGTTTAAGGACCTGCAGATACTGTGGATAGATCAACTTACAGATGGACATGCAATGGTGGTGCAGCTTGTTCCTGCAACCCTCCTCACAAACCGTCAGGCTCTCCTCATCCAGCATGTCCAAGAGGCAGATTGGACACATCTGCTCCTCCTCATCCTTCAGACTGCAAGGAAAAGGTAGAAGGACAGAGAAGAAGATGTTTTCTAAGAAGTATGGTAGCTGCATTTCATCTTTAATACTAAATTTGATATTTGTATTTATTGTTCATTGGCAATTGTCACAAAGCCTTACTGTTTGTTCACACTGAGCAACTTGGTCACTCTATTCTGACCTATTGTGGGTGGTACGAGAGGCTCCAATTACATCTATGTAGTGGTCTGCAGCTAGAAAGTTTTGACCAAGAAAAATAACCTTGTTGACCGTCCACACATTGGCTGAGGAAATGAATGGACTTCTGTTGTAACGGCACCGTAAGAGTACAGTACTGTATGAATCCACTATATAACTTTGTATACCAGGGATGCCTTGCATTATGCTTTAAGCAAAATGTGTACGCATGTGCTTGTTCATATATTTGAGCGAGTTCTGATGGCATGTAAACATGTTGCTGTGTGTGTGTTTCTATGTGTATATGCATACCTGCTCTCAGTGGTGGGGATGGCAGCGCTGGATGTACACGTGTTGTGGGAGTTGGACATACGGGATACAAACTTTTGGATAGTGGTGCGGGAAGGTGCTTTGATCCGAGAGCTACGCCGGTTGTGGTATTTCTGAAACAAGCTCTCCACCTGTGCAATGTAGAGTGAAACCATCAATCTTGTCGGACAGTGAAAGCATAACAACATCTGCAATGTCACCATCCTACACATACATAAAAATGTGCTACCGTTTGTACTGTTGTTCTTACATAGGACAATGATTAAGGGTGAAGTATGGTGAGGTAGACACAAGACATGTATGGGACTTGACAAATGTTTGCTCATCATATGTAGAAACATTGCTTTTAGAATAAGCTTTGAGCAAATAAGCAAAATAACTCACTGGTGACCATCAGAGCAGCCAATTTTGCTGACTGGAAATACATTATACGTTTGCCCAAAGTTACGTGTACTATAAAAATGAAAATGTTGCTTTAAGGTCATTGGATGACGATTGTGAGGAGGTTACCTCAAAGTTTTTGAGTGTTTTTCTCCAGAGCAGAGCGTCTGAGGGCTCCAGCTGGAAAACCCTGAGCATGACGAAGAGGACGTGGATACAGAAAGCCCCTCGGCCACAGCTACAAGTCTAGAGACACACCAGATACAGAGCAGTACATGAATGAAGAAAAACATGCAAACACACTAACCGACTACTATGCACAAATCTAATGAAGCCAATGAAGCCTGGCTATTGCAGCTTAATAGCAATAGCCAGGGTCAACAAAATGATGCAGTAAATGTACTAGTAAAGCATTCCAAGGTTCCTATAGTGGCTTACTGTAAATGCAATTTGGTAGGAGCAGGAGTTGTTGCAGGCAAGTAATGGCTCCATTTTGCCTGCCAGATTAAATAATCTAAACTTGAATAAACAGAATAACATGTCCCTTAAATCTGATTATGCCTAATTCAACAATGATTTAGAAAACTAAATTAATGGATAAATCAAGCGTCACCCTTGCCCCTTACATTGGCAAATACAAAATACGGTCATGCTGTAAAGTTTGTGTGCATTTTTTTTTATTTACCATGCAATCCTTATTCAATAGAAAATAGCCTTTTCTGAAGTAAAGCATCTATTAAAACACCAGCCCTTTAAAATAGCTTAAATTTGCCAGAGACCATCTGGATAAACCTGTTCTGTTCTCTGGACAAATGAGTCCAAATCCACAGTTTAGTGCTTTGGATTGGCAAAGTCAAAGTGACCTAAATTAATTTGAGATCCTGTGGCAGGAGGAGGAGTGGGTGAAAGGGGAGGATGATGGATGATGCCAGAGACTAATCAGTGGATATAAGAGACGTTTACTCATTACTCTTATTTACTCTTATTGACTGAAAAAGTTCACATAGTTTTGCACACAGGGATATCTGAGTTTTTGTTAAATAAAACAGTTTTGTTACATAATACAAATCTGTCATATTTATTTGTGCATGTTTGGGATATTTGCATTAAGATTTTAGGTTTAGATCAGGATTTTATAAGGTTATTCCTCTATGAAACCCCTGTAGAGTTGACAAACGTTGTGAACTGTGTTTCTGAGTGTTGGCCGGCCTTCCCTACCTGTGGGCCAATGAAGACGCGGTACTTGTTGTCAGGACTGTCTCCACCAATGAGGAAGGAGTTTGGTCCTATCTGCTGCAGCAGGTAGAGGCGGGCCCTCATCACCTTGTTGACTCTCCGACCAGTCTCCTCGGGGCTGTATGGTGAGAAGCCGTCTGGGGAGGGCGCCCTCCGGGGCGGGGTGATGCGGCCACTTTGAAACTAGACAACAACAAATAATATCAAATAGACATCAGGGGCCTGTCTCACGAAGCAAGTTCAACATAGTCAGGGTATCTTGACGATAGCTGGCTAACATTTGTTTTTCTCTCAACAAGAACATACTAATTATAATGAATAAATATGAGCAATACAAATATAACAAAAAGTAACAGTTGCTGCTGCTTAGGCTAGAGCGGATTGCTGGAGGGAAATTTAAGATAGTGTAAATGTTTACCACTGCCCGTTACTAAGGCACAGTGGGTATACTTCTCATTGATGCAGTACAATCTATTGAAGTTATCACTCTTGGGAATCCTAATAAATTTCAGCGCACTTCTTTGCAACAGTAAAACTCATTCATTATTGATAACTATAGCCAACTATTGTAAGCTACCCGCTATTTTGATAGAAGCCCTCTTTTATAGTCAGAGTGGGCAAATCGCCTGGAAACGCTACAAACAATCTCTAATATAATAAATCCTTATGGAAAGCAAAGGGGTTCTGCCAGTCTCTAAACACCATTGCCCTGCGAAGATCCCATCTTACTTATTATTCCTGTGTCCTGTCCTTTTTTCATTTGATTACAATGTTTTTGTTCATATTAGGGATGTGCATGACTGACCAAAATCATTTTCGAATAGTCTACTGTTCTTAAGACCGAATTTCGAATATTCGACACCCCCCCCCCCAAAAAAAAAACGAAATTCAGTTATTCTTTTCAATAGAATGGATCATTAAAATCAAAGGGTATTGCACATAATTAGGCACTTCAAGCGATCGTTTCGGCGTCTGGTCTAATTTTTCTCGATTTGTGAGTGATCGTGCCAAGCTGGGCAGGAAGTCAGACACAGGAACGGCATAGAGCATCCGATCAATTTTCAAAATATAACAAATTTCAAAATAAAACACCGTGATTGATGATGGCGTTGGATATCCAGTCAATATATATACATATTTCTCAGTTGTGTCTAAACTTTTACCGTCTATGTGTCTAAACAGAGAGCGAGAGAGACACAGAGAGATTGTATGTACATTTTTTGTTTTTATTTCACACTTGCTTTGGCAATATAAACGTATGTTTCCCATGCCCCTTTGAATTGAGAGAGAGAGAGAGAGAGAGAGAGAGAGAGAGAGAGAGAGAGAGAGAGAGAGAGAGAGAGAGAGACGAGCAGGCACACACACACAATCAGACAGAGAGAGATGGAGGGAGAGAGAGACAGAGAGAAACACCAAACCCCTACATTGAGAAAACCAGCGCAGATCGGCGCCGAACGGCGCGTGTGAACAACCAAACTCCTGCTCGCTTGATCGGCGCTGATCGCGGCGCTTCCTTTTCCTTCCGCGTCCAGTGTGACCCGGGCGTAAGGATAAGTCCTGCCGCCGAAGTAGTATTAGTACAGTAGTATTAGCCTATATTTAGGTTGTAACTAAACCATTCATTAAAAATAAATAAATAATACTAATAAAAAAAAAGAATTCGACTCTGACATGAAAATCGAATGTGGAGACTGGCACGACTATTCGAAAATTCGAACTCATCCCTAGTTCATATGCAGTTTTCTTAATTGATTGGTTGATTGGTGAGGAGGCGGGCTTTTCATACTTTTGATCCGAAAATGGAAAAGGATTGACTATATCTTGATGTTTTAAATTTGAATCTGTAAAGATAAAATGAATAGTAGGCAATGGGATGTCAATCAGTCATCCATATTGACGATTACTAATCATGAGCAAAATGTAAAAGATGTTTCATGGCATATATTTTAAGTCATTTCGATAATTATCTAATTAATAATGATCTTGTAATCTTGCTTCCTGGAATACCCCGATGATGGTGTCACACCTGGGTACAGGATTTTACGTAGCAAAAAGGTTGCTGTTCTTCTGTGGGATATGAAGTTGATTGCAATGTTAATAAACAGGTAACTCACTGGTATTGGGGATGCCCTCTTCCTGCGGACCCCAGGGGACTCCGGCTTCCCGGCAGCCCTGCCAGAGGAGGAAGAGGAGGAAGAGGAGGGAACCGGCGAAGGGCTACGACGGCTGCGACTCTGAGAGGAAGAGCTTGACGGAGTGTCAGATCCAGCCCCAGCAAGCCGGCTCCCTTCACCACCAACCATCCGCAAGGGGATGGGCTTTACCACCTGGTGGAAAAATCAGACAGCATGCAGTCCATGTTAGAGTGGATGGACAACGGACCACTGTATCCTCTGTTATGTGTGTATGTGTTGTCATGTCGAGATATTTCCAGCGCAGCTACAATTTAGTTTGGAAGCAGAAAAATGTTGAGCTGCCTTAAACATCAACGGTCAGGTTTTGGTGTCAGCCCCTCAGAAAGAGCAAAGGCTTCTTTCAAGAAATACTATCCTACCCTTCCTCTTAGCACTTGCTTATTTGCTTTTCACTTATTTGTCTCATTTGTTTAAATAAAAAGTAGGTAGAAAACGTATTGCACTTTTACCTTAAGTACTGGTTATGCTCTTAGATGCTTAGTTTAGGAAGGAAATGCACTTACGATTTCTAGTGACTAGTAGTTCTTGTGCCTACCTACGTTGAATGCACTTATTGTAAGTCTGCTAAATGACTGTAATGTAATGTTTCAAGATCCACCACTTTGCACTGACGTTCAACTATCATATAGGGAGAAATTCATCATAGAAGAGGCAGATGCCAATTTCTCCACTGACAGTATCCTCAATAGACTAGAATGCAATGCAGCCACAAGACAAGTGCATTTTAAGCAAGGGATGTGGCCGCAATGTTTACTAGTTGGCTAGCTAGCTATATTTATATGTCAATACGCTTCAGTTATTATTACGTAGGAAATAATAACTGAAGTAGAAGCAGACAAGGCATGGTGAGGGAAAGTGGGTACAGCAAAAAGTACCAAACCCAAATAACCCCTGGAATGCATTGAACATCACAAACTGATAATATCTAACAATGTAAGAGGATCTGAGCGGTATTTTTCCTTTAACAAGCCTAAACATGATTATAAATGACTTATCACTGCAAACATGCATTGGTGTGTTTATCTGTATGTGTTGCTAGGTCTTCCTCACCACAGGGCCTCTCCGGTTGCGTCTCTCTAACCATTCATGTTTCCAGGTTGGCATGCATGTGGCCTTCAGCTTCTCCCGGATCATACGCTCCTCTGGTCGGTCCTCCATCTTCTGCAACCCCCGCAGAGTGTCTTTACTCTCCATATCACGGCTGGAGGAGGACAGGAAAACATTGATTCAAAGAAGGGAACACATTGTAAGCTTTTTATTGAATCACTACAATATCCAATGTTCTCAAGATGGAGCAGCATAGACACTGGGGAAAAAAAGATTTTCTCGAAACATAGAATCTCGTCTACTGTATATAAGTGGATTACTCTTTGTAGGTCTCATAGTGACAAATCTTTGAGCTTGTCTAAGTAAAGTATGCATCCATCACAGTGGATCACTGTCGAGAGATGTTTGCTAATGCAAACAATGACTCCCGGATATCCGAATAGACTGTGAGCCATAAGTAAACCAAATAACTCTGCTTCATGGTCTCCAAGACCACTACAGAACACGTTAAAGCACATTATTAAGATTTACTCCACCTCTCACAAGAGAAGTGTTACACTAATCAGAAGAACAGGGACCCTCTATATGGTGTGTCTGCCATGTGTTTATATAGACCTCCTGTACACAACTCTAAATGAAACAAAGGATGTCATTAACTAAAGAAATAGTAAGTTGCCTAATTGTAAAATGATTTTTATTGATTTTACTGAACAGTTCATCACATCAGAAAATCTGCAAAATTGTTTATTTTTTATGTGTATCAAAGAAGATGAACATCATTTATAGGAAATACATTATACAACACGCCTAAAAATGTCTCTTAAACTATCTTGATTGACTAAATTCTAAAAACCAAATACTCAAAATCAATAACTAAGAGGGGTCTGCTGATCTGTCACTCTGGTGCCAGGACAACAGCCTCCTCCTGAATGTCACCAAAACTAAGGAGCTGATTGTGGACTTTAGGAGGACACAACAACAGAGGACGTACTCACCACTGGGGATTAATGGGAATACTGTGGAGAGGGTGAGCAGGTATAAATACCTGGGAGTCAACATCACCGAAGATCTGACATGGTCCACACACACTGACACTCTGGTGAGAAAGGCGAGGCAGCGCCTTTACCACCTCAGGCAGCTGAGGAAATTCAAAGTCTCCCGGAGGATCCTTCAGTCCTTCTACTCTGGAGCTGTAGAGAGCATCCTGACAGGAAGCATCACTGCCTGGTTTGGCAGCAGCTCCGCTCAGGACAGGAAGGCTCTGCAGAGAGTAGTGCGTTCGGCCGAGCGCACTATTGGAACTACACTCCCCACCCTGCAGGACTTGTACACCAGGAGGTGCAGAACCAGAGCCTGCAGGATCATGAAGGATCCTCACCACCCCAACAACGGACTGTTTCAGCTGCTGCGGTCAGGCAAGCGCCTCCGTAGTCACGCTGCCAAAACAGAGAGACTGAGACGGAGTTTCTTTCCTCAGGCCATCAGGACTGTGAACTCTGACCTCACCAGGGCCCCCACCAAGACCCACACACTGCCCCTCTTATGCACACACACACACTTAGGTAAAGACTACACATAATTTATAGTATATTACATTCATACAATTTCCCTTACTACTATATTTTTCATTTCCAAAGTGCTCTTACTGTATATATTGTGTTGTTTTTTTTAATATAAGAGCTCTTACTGTAATTACTGTAATACTGTAAATATTGTGTTGTTTTTTTTATTGTAAATACTGTGTACTGTTGCCTTTTGCACATTCCCGTTGAGCATTGCCACTTTTCATTTCACTACACACCCCGTGTGTGTATGTGACAAATAAAGTTCTTGAAATCTTTAGAAGAGCTTTAAGGCTTTTTGGAGTTCAGTACAAATATAATGCCTCACACCAGAGGATGTCATGAGACACAGCAGTCTGAGCCTGTTAGATTTATAGTACCTCACACAAATGGACCTGACAGCACTGTTTACCACACTTCACACATGGCTTTGTGAATGAGTTCCCCCTTTGAGGAGGACCAGACACTTGGGCCACTCACTCCCTTTCTTTTACTTTTAAGAAAGGGGGGAAAGATGGCTGTCACAAAGACAACTCATCAAGTCTTTTGGACAGAATCGTGACTGCACCAACATTGTTGGACCTCTAACATGGTTACATGGCGAGTATGTATGTTTCCAATTTATACTCAAGACGAACAGAAGTTTTGTGGACATGATCTTCACCAAATGTCAACTGCAGGACTTGCCATTGAGGCATATGTCATAAACCTTGGGAGCATTTCATCAAAAGGGTGCAACATCAACGTAGCCATCCACAACTGGATAAAATGGACATTAAGGCTTTATCCTCCTTCAGGTAAATGAGAAATTGAGTCCTCAACAACAGTAGCATCCCACCTCAAAGTTTGAATTCTTTCATATAACACTCCTCCAACCTATTCCTGAAAGTCACGGTGATAGTGAAGTACCAACGACAGAAGCATTGCAGCTAAAATTACAGTACTAGTACATAACCCACTCAGGTGGAATTCAGGATCAGGATCCCACAAAACTTTGTTCTCCAAAACACGTTTTACAAGGATGGGTCACTGTTCTGCTTGTGGACAGAAGATTTCACCTCAGATATACGGGATGAATCCTACCTCCGTTGAGACTGTTCCACCACAGAGTCTCTGCAGTACTCAGTACTCACTGTTCAGTAAACCATGAAGTTTTGATTTGTCTAGACATAAGGATTGAAATAACTCTAGCCTAATGGCTTCCAGGCCACTTAATTGGTTGCTTTACAGCTATACTACAGGTTAAAATCTAGCCATAATTTATAATATAAATTTATAATATGCTACGTAAGGGATAATGTACAGCAAGCCATCATTATCGCAAAAAAAAACCTCAACAGCGTGAATCAAAAGGTATTGCCAGTTAAGTTGATTAGCTTTTAAAAAAAAAAAAAAGAATCGACCAGACTTGATTAGATGTGGAACAGACAGACCTCTCAGAAATAACATTTAGAAATAACAGACCTCCAAATGCCTTTATTGGCCAATCAGAATTGAGTATTAAACAAAGCTGTGTAATAATACAACTTAAGAATTTACAGAAAAACACAGTAAGGTACCTCTCCTTGTGTAAGTTGACTCACCCACTCAGCCCAGTATCCCTTCATGTCCAGGAGGAGGGCCCATTATAGCCTACAGCATCCTTTCCTTTAACTGAACCTTTAATCAGTGGCTATCAACTTTGGACTTTTCTTTTAGTCAACAGAAAGGTGGAGGGGCTCTACAAATATTGTTCAGACAAACTAGCACTAGTTGTGGCTGTGGGGCAGGAAGGAGGAGACTTCCTGTTTTGAGTGGAGCCATTTGATGCAGATTTAAACAGTAAGGAAGTGGACTAGCTTAAAGTGGAGGGTGAGCTGTTGATGTGGAGCTATGAAATTCTACATAGTTGTGTCACTGAGCCTATGTGGTTGTGCAAACTGCTGCAAATAATGTGGGATTGATATTGATGGGCTAAGAATGGCACTAATTCTTTAACAGGTCTCTCAAAAGAAGCCTAGGCTTGTTGAAGTAATTTTGGGTTACACAACCTACTCATGATTAGTCACTTGAGCTATTGACAAAGAGGTTTTCAACAACATATAGGCCTATATGTCTACTACATATGTAACATATTGTGAGTTTCCTCATATTGGGGTTTTGCAAATGTAGCAATATTAGACAAGATTTGATAGACCATTTTCTGTGAGTTCTGTCAATAAAGTGAATTCATCAAAGCCAAACTTTCTCTTAAGAATTTATGATTTTTTTTTTTTTAAATGGTGAAAATGTATTTTTAGTGTAGCATTATAACTGCATACTGGAAAAAGTGGCTCTCTAATCAGCCCCAGTGTAGTGTGGACCAGACCTCTTATGAGTAGGGGTGGGGGTGGGGTCAATGAAATAAGATAGGAGAAGTTTAGCATCTTTACTCTGAATAAAGAGGTGGTGGTGTAGCCACCCCCGCACCTCTCAAATAACAGGTATCCCACAGAGCCATGAGCCAGGAACAAAGAGGTATTGTAAAGCTGTGCAGGTGGGACATGAAGGGCCGGCAGTCGGGGAGTCCATTTCAAACCTCCACTTAAGCCAAGAGTGCGTCACACAGTCAGAGTGGCTGGATACACACCCTTTCTCATGGGTAATGGAGATACCAAAACTCTGGTTACTGTTTCACACAATCCCTGCCTCTGCTGGAGGGGACACACAGAATATAAAGGAAGATAGAGGCTGATGATTTCTTTGCAAAAACACAGCTCAGAGAGAAACAACAGACAAGCCATAAGCACTACCAGACAAAACAGAAAAATATCAGAAATACATGTGGGCTAACAAGGTGCCTTAACCTGAGCAAAGAAAAAAACAATACAAAATGAAACATTGCGAGCACAAATTTATCTACTCTGCAAAATGATAAACAAGTGAATGCTAGCAGAGTGTTAGTTAAAAGCTTGCCACGTGGGGGAGTATGGGTGAATAGTGCAATATTGTTTTTCCATTAGTTTTGTTTGATGTTACATATACTAGTTTTTAAAATCAGGGTGTCTTCAAGTTTCAGAAAGACAAATAAATTCAAGACTTTTTAAGACCATATCAATGCTTCCCGTAATTGATTTTAAGATCATTTTAAAAGGCAAAAGCAAAGATGGGAAACTATATCTGATTGAGCAAATGAAAAGTCTGAAACTATAAATGGGCAGTATAAGAAAAAGGACAACAGGAAATTAATTGGTAAAGGACATGAAGTCCAAATGTGTTTAGTAAAGCAGATATGATACATATTAACCCTGTTCTGTATTAATCTAAGAGTAGACATACAGTGCAAAGTCATTATATCGTGATTTATGGAAATGTTCAAAGACTTGGTTTTGACACTCAATTTTCAAGCAATTTTCATGATTAATTAAAAATAAAAAAGGATGGTGCATGTTGGTTCACAATATTCTCAGAAGGGCCAGTAGGCAGGGAGAAACATAGCTTTTACAGACAGAGTGAAAAATGTAAATAAAGACTGCTACAACAGACATCTGCCACAGAGAATGCTGACTGTGGTTGAACATAAATCACTGTCATTTGGGTCTATGTAAAACTGTTTTTGACCTCTAAAGGCATGCAGCTGGACTCTTACCAAATAGATCAATCTGTCATACAGCTACAGAAATAGGACATGTAATATGAATATAGACGCTTACTTTTTAGTACAATTATTTTCTGAATTTGCTGCCAGTAAAGGCTATATGCACTGTGCACCAGTTCTACCCACCTAAATTCTTTTCTATCAAAAAGTTGTTAATGGCACTTGAACATTTGAAGTGGAAAATGGGTATTTCCACGTACATGCATGTGTAACTGTGTGTGTTATGTTTCTTGTTCAGCTCAGTGCCCACTGGTTGGCTGTGGAATGCAGCTGAAATGCTGAGAAATTCCTCCCACCCAGAGCTAGTTAGAACAATAGGCCCCCACTGGTAGTCACAACCCCACCATCTCCCCACCTTCCTCCTTGTAGTAAAGGGAGCCCCACTAACCTAGAGAGCAAGCTAGAGAGAGAGAGAGAAAGTGAGCGAGAGAGGTCTACGGTCTTTAAATGACGTTTTACGATATTGACATTATTTTATTAGTTTATTTTGTAATGTGTAGGTATGTCGATCTTTTAAAAGACATGTTGAGTAGTCATGTCTCTCGTTGTATTGGTTTGCCCTCTTATGGACATAATGCGCAAAAATAGATATTCGAATGGTTCGAACCGATGTGTTGTTTTTTTTAAAGGAATAATCGAACGTAATTTTGGCAGCCCTGCCGCTTACACGGAGGACGTCAGTTGAGTAGGCGGTCCTTCAATGTGACCCAGAACGCATTCGCGTACACACTGCTAAAAAAATGTGGTCATATCCGTTCCAGACCACCTCCGAATGTGATTTGAGCGATGCGATCTCACTGCGCCCTCAATGCAATTTGGGTGCGTTTACACTTGTACTTAGAGGTGTTAACTTGAGATTGGATCGCCCAAATCGGATGTTAATGCCAGGTCTAAACAGGGCCTCATTCTCACATTTCCTCACCAGCCTGACACATTTATGAAAACAGCATCCAAACATTAAAGGGCCCTAAAAAAAACTAAATTCTTAATGTACAGTAAATTCTTAATGTAAAGACCACATCTGTGTCTGGCCTGAATGGTTAAGGTGTATATACCCTAGTGGGGCATATGTGTGCATGAACCCCCCCCAAAACGTTTTTGTTTTGGGGGGGTATGTATTGTATTGCCAGATGAGCAGACACTTCATTAATGGTCTACTAGCCATTGGGCTGGAAGTGGAACATGGATTCCAGGAAGGAGGGAGAAGGGGAGGGTGGATAAAAGCGGGTGGTGGGTGAAGGGTATTATCTTCCTCTCTTTAATCCAGGCTTAAATTCCAAAACATGTCAAAGGCAGGTAAAGGATTATGGAGCTTCTACTGTGGCAACCTTATTATTATAGACTAGCTCAGTAGCTAACTATTGTTGATTATTTAATTAGGTACATTAATAAAAGTGATTAAATTCACACTTAAGTTACGCAATTAATAAAACTGGTAATAAAACAATTATTAGTTAGTTATTCCATTCCAAAATGTATTCCATTTACTCATGTGTTTTCCTATTCATTTTCCATCTCACAATTCACTTGTCTACTGCTTAACTATTCACACTTTCGACCTGGGTCACACTTCATTATTAGACCACTCTTTTTAAATTTAAAAGCATGCAGCCACTGCACCAAGCTAAAAATAATACAAAGTCCAGCCACATAGACTGTAAAATGAATGGACCAGTAAACCGTTGCTTGTGATGTCTGCCCATAGCACTGTTGACTGCAAGCAGCTGTAACTATGGTAAGACCAGTGTGGAAAAGTTAAACTTTAATTTAAAAAAATAAATAATTAAACTCCAATTCACCAGACTGAATAAACTCACCTTTGGTGTCTTTTTGTTGCTATAAAACACAGCAATTAAATAATAAATTATAGCTGGACATTTGCTTTGGCACCCTTGTGTGGTAATAATGTTCAACAACAGCACAAATGCAAATCTTTTTCCATTTGCGAGATAGCGGATATTGTTAAATAGGGGTCGAGCGATTATCGCCCTGGCCGATTATCGGGTTCAATATTCAGCATTTTTACAATTATCGGTATCGTTTTGTTTTTTTATCTGATTGCCGATAAAATAAATTAATTTAAAAATGCGCTACTTTGGCTCTGATGCAGCCGCCTCTCTGTCTGTAGTCACCACTCTGTGGTCTCAAGCAATGTCCTGCCCACAGCACTATCTGATTGGTTACACGTCACGAGTAATAGCCTATCAA
Organism: Hoplostethus atlanticus; assembly: GCA_034670405.1. Taxonomy (NCBI): domain Eukaryota; kingdom Metazoa; phylum Chordata; class Actinopteri; order Trachichthyiformes; family Trachichthyidae; genus Hoplostethus; species Hoplostethus atlanticus. The sequence continues at coordinate 593,586 of JAXDDX010000202.1, forward strand.
CACTGAAGGCTACTGTGCCACAGACGGGCATAGAGCAGAGGAACGCATTTGCAGAGCGGAGCAGCTCCAGTGAGCGAGTGGAGCTGAGCTTCGAAGGTAAGGCAGCAGATATTGCCGAAGTTGCAATAAACATCTCAATCCTCTACGCTGAAGTTGCAAAAACACCATAATCTTATGATCTATTTCTATGATGACAAGCATGCCCAGTTTCCCAGTTACACCACTGAAAATGCCCGAATAATCCACTTTGTTGCAGTGATATACAGTTAACTATAACAAGATAATAGAGTTTATTTATGTAGCGATAGCTATATCTTTGAGTAACGTTGGTGCCAGTGCAACTGGAACTTATTTTAGCTACCATATTGCGAACGTAACATTACTTGCCCGTATGAGTTGGTGTTTTTACATGTTATAGGTAGCCGGTGGTCGTAAGCTAATGTTGAGTCTCGTAGAGCTAACTTGAATGCGATAGCGAACGTCAACAAGTTCATTTGTTGATCCATAATTTAGCTGACTAGCAAAAAAAAAAGATAGGCTAGAACGTTATTTCTTGCACGTCACTTACCGTTACCAGGGCCGGTCATACTCTCACAGTCTAAACCCACGACTACTAGTAACGTTACTGAAGTGTGTCCTGAAGCTGTCTCTCTGTTTCTTGTAGAGAGGTGCAGGATATTGTTGTTAGAGACTTTATGGAACTGCATCTATGGCCTGTGTTAATCCATACATGGACTACATAGATGGTGTACAGTTGTCAGAGTTGAATAGTCACTTCTATTGCTATTGTACATATTCAGCTACAGTAATCATTAGTAATGAAGTAGCCTAGTTATGAATGACAGGTTCCCTGCTATTACATGTTGTTAATATATAACATTTAAATAATTGAAACCAACTAAAGGCTTTCCAAAGCTATTTTGCTGTACTATAAAACTTTGGGGGGGCCATTTTGTTTACTTATTTATTTATTAAAATTTTCAGTTAACTTTATAAGAAATGCTGCTGGGACCTCCCTGCACGTTTTGTTTTAAGATAATGTTGAAAAGTTCTATTTTAATTAAAGGTATTTCAACAAAGTTTTGTGTTGGGGTTTGTGTTATTCTAAATTTTGACACCAAGATTTTCATTTTTACTGCAAATGTATATCGGTTCCAAATATTTGGTAAATGGCCCTGAAAGAACCATATCGGTCGACCCCTATTGTTAAATAAGATTGGAGATTATTATTTTATATTATTATTTAATTATTGGAGATCATTAAATAAGATTATTGGTCCTTTTGCATTTTATGCAGATAATGTACAATACCTTATGAAATAATTTGAAGTTGAAACAATGTCATTTCAGGGTAAACAATGCAAAGTTTTGGGATGGGACCAACTATTGGTCAACTTGACCAACTAAGGGGCGAGACTAACAAGTTAAATATTGTAACTTTAATAGCACAAGCAATTATCACATTGGAATCTGTGTATTGATAAATCGTGTTAATGTCATGGATATAACTGTTGCTGTGAAATCGCGAGACACAAGAGTGCACCTGGATGCCGGTGTAATCTGAGCATAGCGTGGGACTAAAATTATATAAATATACACAAATTTGCCTCCAACATTTTAGATGAGCTCACAAGAGGGACACTAAGGTGATGTTTGGTATGGCTACACATCAGGATCCTGGCGAGTCATACAAGCTGACAAGGAGTAAAAAAATAAAAAAGACTTTAAGGGGGACAAGCATGGTCTGAAAAGCAATCCCTCCCCTTTAAAAATTGAATGTTAAAACGCAAAAATGACCCAGGATCCATGAAGCCCTGAAGCCCATGAAGTGGCTGAGTGGAACGTTGCCTAACCCATAACTCCTAATCATTCTTACTTTCTCACTCAACTATCCACATTGAGCAAAGCCAACAGCAGCAGCACATTACAGAGGGCTTCAGTGGGCTGCCCACATCACATGTCAGAGCTACTATTCAATTCATGGGAGAAACTGGGCCATATCTGCCCGGAGAATTACATGCATGGTCTCTCTGTGAGCACCACTACAAGCAGGGGAGAGAGAGAAAAAGAATGTGATCAATAGGCCGAGTTGGCACTGTAATACAACCGCCAACTCCTATCCACATTCCTGTTAGATTGTGGATTAGATAGTGTTAGATTGTGCATTAGAAAGTAGACAAGGCTATTCTTGCCTTGAATAGTTTCATGGACTGCATTTAGCAGACACTTATTATATATGGCGCAAGTTTAGTGTTTTGTTGGGTGATCACATGACCCCTGGGCTTATTAAGAGCACTTACAAAATATCAGATGAACATGGCTGGCAGTGTCAGCATTTCAGCAAATACAAAGTCCCGCAGGAGGTCTGTTTTGGCAAGCAGGAGTCTTTATTCAGAGCAAGTCAGGATCAAAACTGAGGAAATCACATTGTTTTAAATAGAAGCAAAGAGAGCTTGTATTTGACTACTCGTGTAACAACCCTGGAGGAAAGAGGCAAGCTTCTCTCTCTCACTGACAAAGCTCCCAACAGTATGTAATCACTCTCAGGCTCATTCAAACCACTCTAATAGTTGAACACAAGTGTTGCCCTTGTTGCCATTATAGGCAAGATACTGGAGGAGGGGGGAGAAAAAAAAGGCTGCATTCAGCCTCTCACAAGCAACGTTTTGAGTGAGTTTCTCGACGAAACATGGCTTAAAACAAAAAACCTGACCTCAAAAGCACAAAGCAAGACAGTGACCCTGGGGGAGTGTGCAAGGCCAAGCAGGCAGCCCGGATGGAGGCACTGTGGGAGGAAGGCGTGGTTAAGTGAACAGTCCTTTCCAAAAACACCCTGGACTGCAGCGAACAGTGGGGTCTGGCACAGCTATCAGGCCATCATATGAGGTCTTGGCTTCCCCGGAAGGCCACACAGTCAAGGGATCCTCCTTGTTACAATAATATTTGTACTGCATTTTTCTTAACAAAGCAACAAAGGGTTGTAAAATAAAACAGGAACAAAACCAGCCCATCAACAAACAGATTTAATCAAAGGAAGATTTGTGCCGCTGACTATAAATGTCCACAGCTAAGGCTGGCTCAGGAACATTCAGAAACAATAAAGGAGTCCCTACAAACCAATTAACAACACTGCTTTTTGTGCTCTCATCTTACTGGAGAAGTGTGAATCAACATATTTATAAGATGGGTTTTCAGTTGTGTCTTAAAAGAAGATATAGTTTTCCTTAGGCCGGTTTGTCCAAATAACGGGGTCAAATACTTTATTACCATTTGTCTTAAACGTAGACTTAACAGCAGACAATACAGCTTTATCAGTAGATCAAAGACTGTGCTTCTATACATGAGGAATTAAAAATGTTGTAATATAAGCTGCCACCAATTTATTTTTTTATTTATTTTTTTAAAAGGAGAGTGGGTACTAGTCCAGTCACCTATAGTATTTTGATTCTTTGTTTAAACAGTGGGCAGAGTGGACGCAGGAGAGAAAACTGGTGGGATTTAATCCAGAGAGGAACTGCACCACATTACATTATCTCTAGGCACACAAAGCCATTTGTTGTTTTAAAATTGAATTTAATCAATAAAATCTCAAAAATGTCAATGTAGCTATAAATTAGATTATATCCTCTTTGTACTAATTAAAAACCTTGCTGCTGCCTTCTGAGCTAGTTGCAAATGAGACATAGCTTTCCAAAATCCAGTCAAGAATACCACTTCCAATTAGGTTAACAGAGTCAAGACAGACAGGAGATAACGCAAAAGTTGGATTTTCCCAACATATCTGTCACTTCTCTGCCAATGGAACTGTTGTCCATAAGGTGTGTTGCATTGTCACTCCTTCAAAATTGTCTCCCATGGGACTGAATGGATTTCCGGCGTACCATAACATAACGAAGAGTCAACTGTGAACAAGGCACAGAGAACACATTGCTGACGGCAGCAAGATTTTCTGAGTCATAACTATCATTTAAATAAACAGAGCCTGAAACTGTCACCATTCTGCTCCATTGTGCCCATAGTGTCAGTCAGATGTTTAGATAATGCTTTGATTGGAGCTTGGGAAAAAAAATACCCTCCATTTCTGGGAGCCGCCATTATGTAAAATATTTTCCTATCATTCATTGTTATATTTGTTAACATGACTGAAAGTGGATTTGAAATGTGCCCAAATTACTGAGTGCTGAGAATGACAATCACTGTGCCAAAGGCTATAAACAGGCTACAACCAGGACCATCATGCAGTGGCTAGAAGCTCTTGCAAATAAAATTCTAGCACAAAAATAATTAGGACAAAACTGTTTAGGCAATGAGCCACTGTTAACTTTTGTCTTTGTTTTCTGCTGGCGTTACAATGAAGCTGTTACTAAAGCCAAGACACTCTAATTGAACACTGTGAAACCATTACTTCTATTTGGGCTAAATCTATCAGCACTCCCCCCCCCCCCCAACACATAAAAAGCATTCGTGCACTTGCTATTTAAAATTCAGCTAATATTTACCTGCACGAAAGGTAAAACAATAATAAAACAAAATAAACAAATACAGCTGTGTATCATCAGCATATCACTGAAAATAAATAGGTCAACCAATTCCATGACCAAGTGAGAGCCTACAGATAGAAAACATATAGTTATATTACAATATTGGAGGTTTGAAGTCAAAGCAAGGAGCGCTGATCAGGAGAGAGGAGCCACAATGTGAACTTTTGTCCTGTGTGGATCTACTGGCTAAACCCACATGGACATGCATGTAGCATGGGATTCCAAGAGGAAACCCGCAGGCAAACATGAGACAAAAAACATATGTTTATCTCTCTTGCATACTGATTTTTCAGTTTTGGCCTACTCTAGAACTATGATTTGCAATAATGCAAGACAATGAGTTATTTTCATCTGTTTGGTTTTAATGCACCGATAGGAGCTGCATATTCTAATGTATTTTCTCATGTAGATTAGGACTGCTGGTATTCACCTTCTTGTCTTATACACTAGATGATGTATGTAAATTAGAATTCCCCATGAATTAACATAAAACGCCAATGGTGACTGTATTTCCAGCCCAGTCTGATACAAACTTAGCCTCCAACCACAGTCCTGATGTTGGCCCATCACATCAGACAACTTCCATTAAAGGCACGCGTCACCATCATTTTTGTGGATGCTAGGTCAATGTAGTAAGCTACATTGTATAGAAACATTAAAATACACCCAATACAGGCCTAAGAAACACAGTTTTCCTCCTTACAGCTTCTCCAACAGGCGTGTCTACGTAGGTTCGTGTTATATTCAAATTTGGAGAGAAATGTATCATCATGGTGTGCAGGGGGGGGAGTTCTAAAACAGAGGGACAGGCTGGACAGAGTTTTCATAATTTTTCAATTAAAGATGCTCTACATTGTAATGAAGTTATAAAGTGGGGTCCAAAAGTCTGAGTTTACTAGCAAGAACTGTTTGTTTTTTATCATTTATCAAAAACTTTGGTCTTGTAACAACTAACACCAGATATTGACTAAATATGGCCCTCTATGCATTACTGTGGCTACTGTTAGTGCTTTAAAAAAAAAAGCACTAGCAGCACTTTGTATCATTTGACTCACTAAAAATGTCTATTAATTTTTAATAAATGATGAAACAAGAGTTCTTGGTAGTGTATCTTTTTAAAAGTCTTAGGCCTATTGTTAGGCCTTTGTCTTTTGGTACAGTGAAGGGCTTTTACATTTGTCTAGCCAGAGGTAAATGATGATTCAACTTCATTCTGACTGCTTTTTATGCACCTGTGAACTATTATTATTATTTTCATACTTCTATACAAAACCCACAAACCAAAAGATGCAACTTTTGCTGACTCGGGCAGATGCTTTATGACCGTTTTGTGTTTGACTCAGCAGAAACTCTAACATGTAATTATTATGTCCACAAAATTCCATAATCATGCCCCACACAAGTAAAATATGTAACTACACAATTATAATGGATGTTAAAATATTATCAAATGGTAATTTGGAGGAAATAGTGTGGGGCTGATAGACACATGGCAGCGTTTCCCACTCACTTACCTTTTCACACTTCTGTCATTTTACCTTTATCTTGGTCCATAAATAACAGAAATACGTTTACAATCTGTGTAAACCACTGCCATATTGGAGTGATGTACAAAGCTTTCATTGACAAGCTTCATTCAATCACTCTAGAAGGAATTTGCTGTTGAAATAATAACATGGCCCCATCCAAATTCTCTGGCAGCCATCTTAGGTGTACCACCTACAGTATTAGTAGTATTTGAGCCTTTAATATGGTTGTCAGATGACTGAGAGAATATCAGCCGTATAACTAAATGGTACCTCAAAGATGACCTTTGATAACCTTATATGCTTCACTTATTTGTCTTAGCTCTTGTTTATTTGCTTCACTTATTTGTTGAAATAAAAATGATGATGTATATAATAAAAGCTGAAGCTATTCGCTCACTATTAAAAATATTTTTAGAAGATGTTAGAATGACAAGAAAAAACAAATCTATGTTTTTGTATTTGACAAAATCTACATTTGCCCAAAGTACGTCATTCATGTGACTGCATAGCCAGCAATCAACAACTTGAATTCTGATTTTTATTGAAAATGTACATGCTACATACAAGACACTTTTTATTGCACATGAGATGGCCCAGCTTTGTCATGTTCAGTTAAATGACATAAGGTCAACTGGTCAGTTTGGGGATAGATGACCATGGTGGACAATTCATGCAAAGTTCATCCATGGTATGATTTTCCCTATCACACATGCTAGCAGGATGAGGCGGTTTCCTTTAGCAAGTCTCTTCCTTTTAGTATCCATTCTAGGAAAAAACAGTAGGGAGCCAGGATGAGATCCACTTTGCCTGAATAGGTACAGGTTAAGTACAATAGGGAACATCAGAATAAGGGGATGTCATATATAGGAGTGGGAGTAGTGGGCCAATGAGGGAGTAGTGGGCCAATGAGGGGCAGGATGAGGGAGGGGCCAGGATATCCAACACAAGGGAGATGGGCTTATACGAGAAAGAATAGGGGGAAACGGAATAATGAGACTTTCCTCAGGATTAGGAACGAACCCTATAGCATTAGAGGTCCACTCTTTAGAGGGGATAGACCATCAGGCTATGGAAAGAGAATAAACCCAGATGTGTCAAGGCCCAGACCAATGCCAGTGGAAAAACATGACCTTTGACATAAACTGTCAGTTACAGTAGAAAATGGTGACCTTAGAAATAAACTGTCACAGAAGACAGAACAGGAAAGTAAGAAAAAGGGAAGTAGCGAGGCCAAAGGGGGGGGGTTCAGAGAATGACCCGAGAGATCACCCAGTGACAGAAGATAGAAGGAGAAGAAGAAGAAGAAGATTACTTTATTTGCAATTCGGGGTGCTCACATGCACCAACACACACAACACATGCAAGGGGGGAAGTGGCCGCCGAACACAACACACACACACACATGCAGGGTAGGGTGTCCGAATTGAATGAGGTCTCTGTATTTCCCCAACCCCGCCGACCTTCCTCCGGGGACAGCCAGGGAGCAGTGGGCAGCCTCCAATACCAGCGCCCGGGGACCAATTCCAGGTGTACGTCCTCATCTTGGTCAGGGACAGGACAGGATGTTGCATGTTTTTAGATGGGGTTCTTTTTACAGGAGGAGACCCATGTGAGCACGGGGAGAACATGCAAACTCCACACAGAAAGGCACCGGGAGATAACCCACCTGGGCACCCCAGAGTCAACAGCGTCCCAGGCGGGAATCGAACCCAGGACCTTCTTGCTGTGAGGCAGCAGTGCAAGCACTGCGCCACCGTGACAAGCACTGCGCCACCGTGAAATAGGGGAAGATGATTTAGTGATAGATGGAGGAATGTATGATGAGTGATTAAAGTCTTTACTTTGAAAGTATAAAATGCATCAAGCACATTGGTGTTGCATTAGGCACAAGTGCCTAATGCAACACCAATGATGAACATGATGAATCACACCAATGGATGGTTTATTATTGAATGTATTTGATTATAACATATGTTAAAAGAAATATGTATTAATTGTTGGTTTGATTTATATGTAATAATTTACTGTTGTGTGATGATAAGTTGTATGATAATTTAACTTGAATGCTTAAATGCAGTGAGTCTAACTATGTACTGAACTATTTGTGGCTCTGGCCATGTTGCACAGTAAGCAAATTTAATTTCCCTTTTTAAAGCAAGCACTTCTGGTAAGGCTGTTAAGGGGAATGCATTGGGGTTAGCTGGGGACTTGTCAGACAGTAACATGCAAATTATAACACGCTTCGTATGTTAATTTTGAGTTAATAATGACAGAGTGAGGTTTTATAAAGGATAAAAAGGACATTTGGCACAAGGCCACAAGTTAGCCAGACATCAATACATAGCTAGTATATTCTAGAGTTATCGCAATTGCTAATCCTGCTTTGTCATATGTCCCCCTGGACAGTATCACAATAAAAAAAATGTTGCCAAAGGACATGGAAAGCGCCCACTTCGGTTGTAAGGCTAAAGATTGATACATTTCACCCCACTTTTAATGCCTTCTCATAAAAAACTCAGTTATGTTAGCCAGCTAGATGGAATCATAAGCTAATGACCATAACATTGCAATTAGTCATTGTTTTGTAAAACTATGGGGACTGGAGGGCGAATAAAGGTTACCATAAACAAGTTCATATAAAGCTTAAGATTTGGGATAACTTTTATATCAACTATGGTCAACTTGCTATGTAACTAGCTGCACGATTAGCTACATTTAGCCTTCAATGTCTAAGACGACATTACTTGATGTTAGCTATGTGGTAAAAATATGTACTTACTCTACGGTCATCTGCTTAGGTTGCCTTTTCCATGTAACCTTGGGAATCCTGAAAAATGTCTCCAAAAACCCTCTTCCCAAATGCAGCTGTTAGCATACAAACACTGATATTCAAATTCCTTCCTACTTGAGAGCACAATCTGTAGTGTCTGATTGTCATTGGTTGGGTGCATGGTTTCTTAAATGTGTGTGTCGTGTGTATGTGAGCTATTTATTGAATGCATCTGCTGAGGTCCTGCAGGAGACCTGTTTTTTTAACTGGTGATTTGGCCCTGATTAGCCAGTGACCCATGTGTTTACTTTTCACATGTAATCTCCAGTTTGCTTCGTCCTGCTGCTAACCAAACAGTATCAGGGAGGGGGGACCCCTAGTTCTGCCGACACGCCTAAAAGGGATGGAAATATCCAGGCCTTTTGTTGCCAGACTGAACTCTGAGCGTTGAGCTAACCCCAGGCTTTAAACAGCCTGGTTCTGGTGACCGTGGGGAGGCCCAGGCAGACTGGCTAGACAAAATAGTCCGATTCTACCTCCACCCCTCAGCAACCCACTATTCCCACAAAAATAGACCCAGCATAACCAAGGCCTTGGCACTGTAGCCCAAGCATGACCAGTTTAAGCTCCAAGGCTATCAGAAATCCTTTTCACACATAAAATATGCCACGAAAGGGTAAAGGGTCAAACTTGTTCAAACAGTAATTTCCATTTTATTCTCTTTCACCAGGTATTGGACAAATTCTCCTGCCCAGCAGCCAGTCCAATTTCACATTTTGCCACCTAATACAGCATGTTAAATACTTCACTAAGTTTATACAAACTAGTTGAAATCATAATATACCACATAAAATGCAATGTGATGTGCCGTATGGCTCACTGTAGTGAAATAGTCTTTTCTCTTGCCCCACCAGTCCACGGGGAGGTCAGAGGTCAGGGTCAGCTACAGGACAGCACTGCCTGGATAATTGTTTTGATGGAATTTCTTAAGTGCCAGCCAATAAATGCAGGGCTCTACGCTAACTTTTTTCCCAAGGAGTACATGTGCTCCTAAATGAAAAAATCTAGGAGCACACAAAGAAATTTAGGAGCACAGTGAAAAATGTTCAAGTAACACAGAGTTTATTAACAAACAATTTATTACATACATATTTGAATATGAATATATGTATGAATATGTATGAATATGTTTGAATATTTCAATATGTATGAACATGACGTTGTTTTCGAACTCTAGCCATGGGAACATTTTGAGCCAATTCGCATTAAATCTATAGAAAAGTTTTTTCGACCACGCCCCCATTTTCGGTTCATTTCCGGTAGTGGGTAAACAACTTCCGGGCCAATATAGCTTAACGTGTAAGTGCCAAAGTTAAATGCCAAAGCAAATGCAGTGGGAACATTCATCAACTTTCCTGATAAGGGAAGGTGCTGTGTCTATCCCACACCCAGACACAGTACACACCTGGGAGGATAATATGACGAAATGGCCAAATATAACATATGGCAAAATATGTTCGAACTTCGTGGAATCGATGGCGGTAACATTAGATGGTAACGCGATGGAAAATCTGAAAAGCTCAGAGGCATATCAGTATCTCCACAGCAACAAAGTTGGTAGTGTACTAACCTACAAACATGACAGATTTGTCTATTTGAAATCTATTGTTGAACCAAGCCAGTGTCTTAAAAACAGCTGGCATAATGCGTGGGTTGTGGTAACGGAGGAAGGAGAGGTGGAGACCGCGGGATACAGTTGTGTAGCAGGACCAGGGCGATCGTGCAGCCACGCAGCAGCGATCCCTTGGAAGCTGTGTAACGTTAACATCCGCGATTACAAATCTGTCATTGTTTTTTTTGTGAAACGAAAACAGTGGAGTGCAGGGACATTGCCGTTTTGTGGCGGGCCGATGCTCAAAACACTCTTTCCAACAACCATTCAAGCATTTCCGTGTATTAGGACAGCCACGCACCGCACAATGTGTCCCCGAACCATTTTAGATACAAGGTTAATTTAATATATATATATATATATATAGCTAGGTAGCGTGAAGATAGCTCGGCGATGTTAGCAGCGTTTTGTGTAGATGTCTCTGCCGTCCTTGTAGTTTATAAATCGGAAGTTCTGTACCCACCGAACACAAAAAACGCAACAATGGCGGCGCCCTAGGTCAGAGCTGAAAAACTTGTCTATACTCCCTCTGCCGGCTCCAGTGGACGTTGAAGTGACAGCGGGGGTCACGGTAGCTTTGCTAACGTTGTTCTCAGCTGCCCTGTCGTTACTAGCTGCCATGTTAACGTTAGCCGCCTCAGTTAAACCTTGCGAATCCCCCTCGCCGGATTCCTCTTTCTCCTCGTCTCTTTTTCGCTCAAAATAAAAATAAATGGGCTTCATTTTTAGCGATGTCTGCACGTATTAACGTTAACTTATAGCCTAATGTACCGATACTTTTTTCAGTGTTGTTTACCTTTCTCTCACTTGACACCGGCTGCGTCATCAAAGAAAACTCTACTGTGATTGGCGCATTGCTGCTTGTGGAATGTGGGACTTAGTTTTTGAGCTATTAGCAGCGGGGTTCACACGTATCTCTTTTTAGGGGCAAATGTGAGTGAAATACTCGCACTGTAGAGCCCTGAAATGTCATGTTTTCTATATTCACCTCTGGCTATTAAAGCATCACCATTACTGCATTAGCCAACTGTCTATTTTTTTACTGTTTGGATTCAGAAACTCTAAGCTCTCTAAACTCTAACTCTATTGCTGCTTTAATGTCAAAATTAATCCACATTTCATCACAAAATTAATCAAAATGATTGGTTTTCATTATACTAGACTATATACTATATTAGACTGTCTAAAGGTCAAGTTGATTTATAGTTGTTCTATCATGCCTTATGTCATTATGCATTATCTTTCAGCCATTCGGATACAGGTGCATACCGATTTGATACCAACAGCAATCCACAGCCTGACCTCACCAAGCAAGACATAAGCAGCTCGATGGTGAAGCAACCAAGAAGATTTTGGTCAGAGACGATTGGTGGGAGATGAGAGTTTTGCTTTAATGTAGGTGATGTCATGTATTCCGTCTCTTGTCCAATCATGTCTGTAATTTGTAACATTTTATCTGGAACTTTACATTGGTGTTTGATCTTGGCTGGGGTTTAGTGGTTCTACAAGTTCTACTTTCTGAAAAAAAGATCAAAGTAAACTGTGCATTCACTCCTTCAATGAGGTTTTAATTGAATTATCTGGATTCCTCCTATATGTTGCTAACTTTTAGCTTATTTGCTCTATCAGCTATTACTTGCGAGTATTATGAAGAGGCAAGTTTTCTAAGCCACAACTATCATTAATTAAATACCGAAGTCTACATAATTATACTCTCATCTTCAGCTTTCAGATTATTTCAGAAAGATAACACATCTTCATAAATATCATCATCCATTCAAAAATCATACATTTACACATGATATGATTTTTGGAGCCATAATACTATGAGTTCAACTTCATACTCCAATTACCAGAAATACCATTAGTCTTTTTTGGGGCCAAGGTGAAGAGGGGTGACGGACAAAAGGTGGCTTCTGACCCGCATGTGAAGAATTCAGAGAGCATTCCAGGCCTGGTCTGCCTAGCAACTATACATGTTGGAGACCTCAGACTCAATCCAACACACAGCAACTGCTGGTTGTAATCATTGTCATATTACCGTGCGAAAATCTTTATGCTTACGCTAGGTCTGAGACTCAATAATTAAACATAAAACTGCACCTAAAAAACAATGAATGGGTGAATATTGTGACTTGAGCCTAACCTTTATCAAATAAATACTAGAAAAAGCTGCATGATAGACATAAAAGGGTGGATTCTGAGGAGACTACTTAAAGGCCTGGAGTCCGCAAGCAAAATTTTGTGTGATCTAAATATAGATTTGTGTCAATCCAGCCACAGAAGTTAAAGATTTGTCTTTTTAAACATTAACTTGGTGGTTGAGCAGTTGTTTAACCAGACCCTGCTGGATGATCAAAGCCCATTAGACTCAAATGATTAAGTTTGTGGAATCACCTCGACTCCCTCAAACCCTACCCGTCCTGAAAGCCAACGTGTCGCATTTCACATTCAAACAACACACTGGCCAATGACCACACTCACATGAGTTAACACAAGGCCCTCCCTACCGACTGGTAGCTACAGCAGCAGGTCATACTTTCAACACAATGATCTACAAGGTCTGTCTCTTGGAGTATAGTTGGCAGTGGCAGGCTATAATATAAAATGACAGATAGTCAATAACAGATCACTACTGTCTGCATTAGTTAAGATCGCTAATCCACAAACTTCTTGCTACTGTGACACTGTATTTGAGCCGCCGTGACTTCCTACACCAAAATGAGTGCATAATGTAAAACATACATGAAACAATGCCCATCAGCAGAAAACCAAAAGAAATCCAATGATATAAGACCATATTTGGTCCATGTCTGGCCCACAGGCCCAACCCATGGAGTTGGTCTCATGTGTTTTTGAAACTCTACCCTCAGGTAACAGTATAGAAGTGAAATGAGAGATGAAATTACCTTCCAAGTACTGAAGCCCTTATGGATTATAAAAGTTGTGCACGAAGAGGGTTTTTTTGAACCAGGAAAGGTCTGATACTGTGATTACTGGGAGGGGTGCTATCCAAACAAAATGTGCACAAACTGCCAATGATATGATGCATCTGATCTGATGCATCAGGTTTACAAAAAGGTACAAGAGTTTTGAGAGCAAGGTGAAATTATACCATTATACTACGCTATCAAAATTTATTTAAGAATGATATATTGAGGTAAATATTCTACACATAGCAGCCTTCAAAAAGTGTAAGTACAACAATCACCTTTCAACTGCCAAGTGGTCCATGAATATCCCTGGTGAGTGGTGTCCATTGTAAATAAAAGACCAGTGTAACGCTCAGTAACTTTAAATGACTGTCATGAAAACAAGAAAAAAAAAAAGTGTGTTGGTGAGGGAGTGCTATCTGGTTTGTGTGATGTATTATGAAGGATGTGAAGGTCTGGACCTAGGCAGTGCAAGTGATACATCATCCTCAATTCTCCATTAGACATCAACCTAACAATAACAGTAAGACATTGGATAAATAACGGCCTCAGTGGAGTTATGGAACTCATTCATATTACGATGAATGAACATGAACATGAATGAACATCAGAGAATGCACACATATGTGTGCATTCTCTGATGTTCATTTATTCAGGATATTTTCATTTATTTCAGGATATATTTTGAGCTCGACGTGATCTTTTTAATAGAGGAAATGGGTGACTTTAACATTTAACTCTCCCAGACGGCCATTCAATTCCAGTCAAGTGAGTCCAAGCGTACAAACTTGAGTTTAAAGAAACCCCTGTTCATTATGGACTGGTTTCCTGGGCATTGATTAAGCATAGTTCTATAGTAAAAATGGCCCTTCATTAGACTACCCTGGATTATATTAACTGGACAGCATAAAAGAAGGCTAACGCCCCGAACCCACCAGACGCACAAGGGCACAGCCCTTGTTGCTTTTTCGGAGCGCATTATAAAAACAGAAGTAAGCATAGTCTTAATTAATTGAATATATATATATATATTGTATACTATAAAGAAAAAGCATTAAAAATAATTGGTTATATTCAAAATGTATGACATGATTTAACAATGGTCCCACAATGGTGATTGTCTCTGTTCCCTTTTTCATTAGGGCCTAATATGTATTAAAATAATTAATAACAATAGTAAAACTATTAGTAGGTTGAAAAACATTAATATGTCGTGATATGATGCAGATATTGTGCATATACAATGTATTTCTATGAGATTGCGCATGCGGACGCCCAGAAAATTCCAGCGCTCCACGTTCCAGCGCTCCACGTTCCAATTAATTTGACACAAAAAAAGAAAAGAAATTCAAATTGAAATCTAGTTTCAGTACAATTTGGGTATTTTTAATGTCTTTCATATCATTTATATATGGTATCTAACATTTTCAATGATGGTTTCAATGGTTGCTTTTATTTCACTCCACTTCCAGTGAAACAACACAAAATGCATGCAGACAGTCTTTGTCGTGCACTCCAAATTTAAGTTTGGAGTTTAAGTGTTTCAGATAGCCATTTTAGCCCCGATTAAGTAGATTAATGGGTGTCTAAATTTATTCTTTGTCTCGAAATACGAGCCAACATGTAACTGTCAATCTGCACATCAAAGGGAAGCCTTCTGAAGTGAAGAGAAAAATCGAGGCCTTTGAATTGTTTAGCTGGTTAGGAACCATGTCATCTAACCCACAGCCAGAGGAGACATATGACCAAGAGGTCTCCTTAAATGTCTAATGAGTGAGTCGACTGTAGTTTTAACAGACAACAAATTTCATTCTGATGAAAGTTAAACTACGGAACAGCTGCTTTTTGAAATATCTTCAAAACCTGGGCGATGGTATACAGACGTGAAGGCTGTTTAGGGGAAAGGACTAAATCACTGACTATGAATGCAAAAAAAAGGGAGTGACATTCTTATTTTCTTTCCTGGGGGCCGTATCCGTAAGTGATTCAGTTTGCTGACGCAAATAGGTATGCTTTGTCTAAGTCAAGACCCCCATGTCGCTTCATAAATATATAGTTTCAGAGGGGAAAAACAACACCAGTCTTCCTTCAAACCACACTTCTATTGTTACAAGTCAACAGGTCAACTTTTAAAATGCATTTGCACCCTCCACAATGTATTTTGGAGGAGGAACATAGAAGTAACAGGTGAACCCTTTATACAAAGGGGTCATAAGTCACATTCTAAGATATATATTTGCCAATAAGCAATGCAACATTAAGCTGATAGATTTCAGCGTGGATTGACATGACATTGACATCCACTTTTATGTGGAGGATTGGCCCTATTTGGCTCTTGCATTGCCACGTTGCCTTTTTGAATACAGATAACAAGAAATACAGAAAGGCTACCCTGATTGTAGAGAAGAAGAAAAAGGCTAATAACTGCATGACCTTGAACACCATATCAGTACTTACTAGACAGAGCCAAGAAATGAGAGCATCCATGGCAGCAACACTTCTTAGGTGACTAATCACATATGTTCAACATTGCATCACTGGCCTACACCTCAAACTTAAAATCAGAACTGCTAAGCAAACTGCCCCAGCATGAGACAAAGACCTTACGAACAGGATGAGTTCAAGAAGATTTTCAAGAAGAATTTTCTGTAGGAATTATTTCATGGTGGTGGCCCAAAGAATCAGGGGAGAGGACTTAAGATCAACTGGGGACTGTTGTGTGCAGGGAAATGACCTGAGAGGTCCAATAGTAGGTCTTCACTGAATAGGCTTTAGTTGTTTGTTGGAATTCTACCTTTGTGCAGTGAGGGGATCCTGATGGTTTGCCTTACCCCATTATCCACAACAAGAAACACTACAATGGAATCCAGTTCTCTTTTCCATCCATTCCTTTAGTTTTCAACATCCTATTCATCTTTCATTATCTGTACAGTTCCAAAAGCAAACGGCTCATGTTTCAACAAATTCTAGGCTCACAATCTTTCTTCACTAAAAAGTTGTTCATCCAGACAGTCATCCAGTCTGACTCCAGACTTTCTCATGTGATTATGTTAACTCATCTCTGCACCCTATCACTCATTAACTCAGTCTTTACACACTAAAAAGTACATAGAATATCTTCCAAGATTCATACCAAACCAGAACAAATACAATTATTATTTCAAAACACAAGTGTTTGCATAGCACAGATTTAGATAGAAAAAAATGAACACCAACATCTTGTTAGAGTAGACGATTAGACCATTTGGAAGAGTTGTAAACTCTTTGCTTCAAGCAAACAATCAGGTCCCAGAAAGTTATTTGGCTTGCAAATTCCACACATCCTTCATTTAAACCATAAGAGAATATGTAGAATTTTTGAGATGCAAAATTGTAAATCCATAATTTCTTCAAAGACAATTCAGAAGCATTTAAATGACTAGATTCAAGTTATTGTGCACAACTGGAATGCATACTATATCCCCTAATCATACAAATGGTATTAGTTTATTCAAAATAGAATGACTACCAGACCTCAGACCTACCAGAAGTGGGGGTAAAAGGTTTAACTTGATCCATGTAAATGTATGTATGGATAAAAGAAAACAATTATAGTTTGGTCAATAAAACTTTAAAGTTGGCAAACATTTATATTTAATATGACCAAATGACGGAAAGATATAGGCTGCAGTTATCACTAACAGTCTATTTACCCACTAAATTAAACCGAACTCTTGTAGCCGATTTGACTTAGTAGTTGGTGTTAAAGAGCCATTTTACTCTAGGACCCTTCCCTCCAGGAAACCAGTTCTCAATAACAGAAATAGCGAGCAGAAAGAAAGTGACTTCCTGCAATACAGACGTTTACGGCGAGTTACTGTGCTCTAATGTTATACATATTGGAATCCCGTTATAATCCCAGTCCATCATCAGATTTATCTCATTGACACCAGTTGGATGATCGTTATCAATGCAGGTTTCAAACTGTTTAGAAAGTGCACTCGACTAAGAAATGTCTAAGATTATGAAAGGCTTTCTGACTAAAATCGTTAAAAACAGATAGGAAGTCTCACCGACCACTTGGCTGGTTGTTGCAAAAACTTACCTATTTTGTGTAGCGTTCACTTCCACCGAGGTCCCCGGAGCAGCATTACTATGGTCAGGACTGAGATGGTCGCTGCTCTGCTTTAAACAACTTTTGAACAATTCCTGAGCGGCTGTTAGACTGGTACTGGGCTCGTGTGACAGTGAGAGGTTAGGATTGGGGCTCTGAAACAGACTGGCCTGTACTGCTCCAGGTGAGGAGTTTGATAAAAAGTGAAGTTGCGATATGGCAGCTGTCCCACTCTCCGCTTTATCCAGATCCACACTCCGGACCTTCCGCAGGTCTTTACGGCTCCATATTTCCGCCTTATCCGGGGTGCTTGGAAGACCAGAGTTACTACTGTTTTCCTGAGAACCACTCGCACCGTTTATGTCGCTATTTGTGTCAAATATCACCGACGACGAGGTCCGGCTCCCCGTCGTCGCCATTTTCTGTGCTGGTGTCTGTCTGCGTGTGGGTTATTCCTCTGGAGGGTGGAGGGGCTGGGAGGAGCCACGGCAGGATGTTTACATATGAACAAGCAAATTTTCACTATATTCCAGTTTACTGATTTACTGGCAACAAAACTACTTTTCTTGAAACTTTGCCATTAAGAGCATATAGTTGTCTTTCTAGATTCCTGTGGGGAAATTGGTAGATGGAGCAGCAAGAAGCAAAAGGATTCAGCAGGGAAAAAATAAAATAGAATATAAGAAGACAGCTAAAATGTAAAACAGGCAATAAAGGTTACATTTTCTGAAGAAATTGTGTGTGCATGCTTCAGCTTGAAAATGTGAAAAAGTTGAATTCATTAGAAAGATAATGTAAAAGTAGTTTTAATTGTTTTTCAGTTTGAAGTGACATCAACCTGATGGAAAATGGTTTAAAACAATTCTGATGTCTCTAGTAGTAGTGGCTGACAGTTGATCCTGAGTAGAATGTTCAGAATTCTGTTATCAAAATTATCAAAACTACAAAATGTTTTAAAATGAAATTTAGAAGATTATGAAACAGTATTGATGTCTCTAGGTTGAAACGTTAATTTGGATAGAATGTTGAGAACTGTCTGTAAATGCCAGCAACATGATGTTTGGTTATTGGTGTATTTTTTTCCCTTTATTTGGACAGTTAACAGTGGCGAAAGACAGGAAAGATGTGAAAGAGGAGGGATGACATGTTATAAGGCGATTGCTAGGATGTCCTAGGTGGTCGCTAGGATGTTACTAGGTGGTTGCTAAGGTGTTATTAGGTGCTTACTAGTGGTTACCAGCATGTCACAATGTGGTTGTTAGGTAATTACTGATGTCTGCTAGGGTGTTATTCGATTGTTCCTGGGTGCTTACAGGTGGATGCTCATGAGTTGCTAGGTTGTTTATAGGTGATTAACAGTGGTTGTTAAAGTGTGCCAAGGTGGTTACTAGTGTTTTAGTAGGGGTTTCAAATGTGTTATTAGTAGATGGTAGGGTGTTACTAGTGGTTAGTAGGATGTTACTAGGTGGGTAATAGGGGGACACGATTGGTTGCTAGGCTGTTAATAGGTGATTGCCAGGTAATTAAGAGTAGTTGCTAGGGTATTACCAGGTGGTTGCTAGATGCTTACTAATGGTTGCTAGGGTGTTACCAGGCAGTTTCCAGGTTGTTACCAGTCGTTGCTAAGGTGTACCTGGTGGTTGCTAGAGTGTTGGTTGGTTGCTAGGGTGTTTCTTTGTGGTTCATAGGGTGTACTAGGTACTTGCTAGGGTGCACTAGGTGCTTGTTAGGGTGCTTCAGTATGGCTGCTAGGGTCTAAGTGGTTCCTAGGGTATACTATATGGTTGGGTGTATTAGGTGGTTGCTAAGGTATACTAGGTGGTCACTAGGGTGACAATTTGGTTGCTAGGGTTTACCAGGGGGCTGTTAGGGTGTTTTAGTGTGATTGTTAGGGTGTACTACGTGGTTGCTAAGGTGTTACTGTCTGGTTGCTAGGGTGTACTAGTTGGCTGCTAGTGTGTTCCTAGGTGTTTGCTAGGATGTTTCTAGGTGGTTGCTACGATTATTCTAAGTGGTTGCTAGGGTGTAGTAGGTGGTTGCTAGGGTTTTCCCTAAAAGTTAAATTGGTTTTGTTTTTTTAATTTGAAAGATAGTGTTTTAAAAATATTTTACATAGTTTTTCAGTTTGAAATCCACATAATGGAAAATGGTGTAAAACAATTCTGATGTCTCTAGAAGTAATTGGTTAAATATTGAAAGGGGTCCTACTAATTGCTGCAAACTACCCAAAACTACCCCAAAGTACCACAATTTACCTAAGAGTGTACCACAAAGCACCACAAACTACCCCAAACAACCAAAAACAACCACAAACTTCCACAGAAAACACAAAGTACCCCAAACTACAGCAACATTTACCCCAAATTACCACAAGCTACCCCAAACTACAACATAGTACCCCAATTGAAACAAAGTGCACCACACAGTACCACAATTTACCCCAAAGCGTAAAGTATATCAAACAACCACAAAGTACCCCAAACTACAGCAACATTTACCCCAAACAACCACAAAGTACCCCAAACTACCACAATTTACCCCAAAGCACCAGGAACTACCCCAAACAACTACATTATGGACTTTACAGTCATTTAGCAGACGCTTTCATCCAAAGCGACTTACAAAGGTACTTGACACTATGTGGGGATTGAACCCATGACTGAGAGTCTCTCTGACTGAGCTGTCCGGGACCCACCACAAAGTATCCCAAAGTACCACAAACCTTAGCCCAGGCTACCACAAACTACCCCAAAGTGCACAACAAAGTATCCCAAACAACCACAAACTACCCCGAACAACCACAGTGTGCAACCAAAAAGTACCCCAAAAACCACAAAGTATCCTAAACTAACACAAAATGTACCACCAAGTACCTGAACAACCACAAAGTATCCCAAACTACAACAAAGTACACCAAACTGTCACAGCTGGGCCAGCTTTCTCCTCTTCTGCCTCTACTCTATAGTCTCTGTGTGTCTCTCTCTCTGTCTCTCGCAGGTTTGTAGGTGTGCCTCTGAGGGTTCACCATCTTGCTGGTGCTTCACAGCTGGGTTTCATCAGCATCAGTCTATTCATAGTAGTCTAGTCCAGTTAGTAAGTTTCCTGATTGTTTTGTACCTGCCTGATCTAAACTCCAGTAAATATAATTACTCCCGCCTTTTGTCTGCATCTGGGTCTCCCTAAGTTCAGGCCTTACACCAAACTACCACAAACTACCCCAAATTACCACAAAGTACCCCAGACTACCTCAAAGCACCCCGCACTACCACAAAGTACCCCAAACAACCACAAAGAAACCCAAACTACCTCAAAGAAACCCAAACTACCACAAACTATCCCAAAGCGCACAAAAAGTATCCCAAACTACCACTAAACACACCAAACTACCACAAGATGGACTACAAAGTACTACAAAAAAAACACAAACTACCACAAAATACCTCAAAAAACCACAAACTACCACCGACTTTAGTACAGACTAACCCAAACTACCCCAAACAATCAAAGTATCCTAAGGTACCACATAATACCCCAAACGGGGCTTCCTGGTGGCTCAGTGATCTAACGCGCATGGGTTCGAATTCGGCCCGGGACCTTTGTCGCATGTCATCACTCCTCTCTTACCTCCATCCTGTCTCTTTCTACAGCTAGCTATCGAATAATCTTTAAAAAAGAACTACACCAAACTACGACTGAGCATCACAAACTATCTAAAAGTACCCCAAAACAACCAAAGAATGTAGCCCAGACTACCACAAACTACCCCAAAGCACACAACAAAGGACCCAAAACTACCACAAAGTATGCCAAAATAACAAAAAGCACAACACAAACTACCACAAACAACCACAAACTACCACAATGTACGCCACACAAATTATCACAAATTACCCCATATTACCACAAAGTACCACAAAGTACCACAATTTACCCCAAAATGTACCATAATGTACCCTAAGCAACCACAAAGTACCTGAGACTACCTCAAAGCACCCCAAACTACCCCAGAGTACCACAAACTTTAGCCCAAACTACCACAAAATGCACCACAAAGTACCCCAAAAACCCACAACCTATTCCAAACTACCAGAAAATGTACCACAAACTACCACAAAGTAGGGGTGGACAATAAAATACTGTCAATTATTTGATTATTCTGTCTGTGCCAAGCAAACAATCATTAATCATCAATAATCATTCATCACAACATCGCCAGTAAAGGCTAACGTATCCATTGGTTCTATGCAGTTAGCGCATTAACATCACGCTCACCTGAAATCACTTTAGAATTGTATTATTTTCACGCACATCATTGTAAACATTGTTTGTTAGAATGGGTGCCTAATGTTGTTAATCCAACTACAATTAGCTGCCCAAATTAGCTCCACTGGGTCAAAACAAACTGTCAGTGTTAGCCACTAACTGTGCTGCATTTACAGCAACATTAGTTCCACCTCACGCAAATGTGGTGGGCTGTTACTATGTGGTTGCTAGGGTGTACTATGTGGTTGCTAGCACGTTTCTAGGTGGTTACTAGGGTGTACTAGTCTGATTACAATCTGTTTAGGCTGGAAAGGTCATCTAGGGGAGGGGGGTTGGCTATCTTCACCAAAGAACACCTGCAGTGCTCTATAGCCTTAGCCAAATCCATCCCTAAACAGTTTGACTTTCTGGTTCTTAGCATCAAACTATCCAATATTTTTTCTTTATCAGTAGCTGGCTGTTACACTCTGTTTTGCAATGACCTTAGCAACCAGTTTCATTGCTGTTTTGATGATGGTAACCCGAACATTCTGTATATGCCCATTAGTTGCACAAACCGACCCAACCCGTTCACACAAGATCCGCAACGCGACCCGAAACCACATATGTGTAATAATAACTATGTGATAAATTAGGCACTAAACCTAGATTGATTTAACAATATGGTGTGTTTTTAATAATGTGGACAATTCGTCTATTCTGGTGTTTGTATCAAGCACATATCACATCTGAAATCAATGCTAAAATGCTGGAGGAGAGATGTGGGAGCTGTGTCATCTCTTCCTTTGCTGTAAGCACGAATCAGGACGCATTTGTGTAGAGCTTGTGCAGACGCCCCCCAGACATTTAGCCCTTGAAGAAGAGTTGTCAGCAATGCAATATTCTCCACTAGCCATTTTCGCCTTCACCTCATCAGCCATTTTGATTTTGCCGCATATCATACGTGTGTCACGGCTGCTCAGCCTTTACCCTCACTTTGCCCTGAATTCTAGTCTTGTCTGTTACTGTCTCCATGTTGTCGTGGGTGTCTGTCTCTCTCTCCCTCTCTCCCTCTCTCCCTGCAGGTTGGTGGGCATGTCCCTGAGGGCTCCTGTCTGCACAGCTCATTCCAATCCCACATCTTCCCCTATGTATATTAGCTCTGCCCTCATACATGCTCACTGCTTGCTTGTCTAGTATGTCTACCCTAGTGTGGCTATTTGCCATTCTAGCTTTTCCCCAGTCTAGTAAGTTCCTTGTCTGTATTGATCTGTATCTGTATCGCATCTCCTTACAATCTTCTCCTCTACGAGGTAATGGAGAGCATACATGGACTTTTGGCCCACGTTGCCAACCTCGCTACCCAGGTCCAGCCACCTTCCAGCCCACCACCGACCGTGCCTCCTACTCCTACACCCCGAGCGATACCACAGAGATTCCGAGACCTGCCAGTCTTTCCTGACTCAGTGCTTTCCTTCGGACCGTTCATCAACCGTTCATCAACCTCTTGTCGGGTAAGGCCCTTGCCTGGGCAACACCTCTGTGGGAGCAACAACATATTGCCTGTTCCTCTTATCCCTAGTTTGTCCAGGAGCTGAAGAAGGTTTTCGATGAGCCCACTCAGGGCCGGGAAGCGGCAGGCAGGCTCTTCACCATATGCCAGGAGTTTCGCAGTGTTGCTGACTATGCCGTCGAGTTCCGGAGCCTGGCGTTGGATTGTAGTTGGAACAAGTACGCACTCTGAGGGGTGTTCCAGCATGGCCTCGGGGAAGCCGCAAGCTGCCCGGAGAGAGGAGCGTCGTAGGGAGAGGGCCGCCTCGTCTGCTGGCTGCAGCAGTGCTACAGCCCCAGTCTCCACTACCAGTAGTGGAGAGAATACTGGTAGGTCCTACTTCGTCCCTCCACTCCAGCCGTTCCCGCACCCAGCTCCACACCACTCTGCACTGGGGAGGTCAGTCCTTGCCGGGTGCTGTGCTGGTCGACTCCGGGGCTGACTCGGATTTTATAGACTCTTCCCTGGCTCGCCAGTTGGGCATTACCACCGTCCCATTGGATACCCCGTTGGAGGCCAGTGCTCTCAACAGCCGCCTGATCGACAAGATCACACTCACCACCGTTCCCGCTCACCTGCTCATCTCTGGCAACCATCACGAGGAGATACAACTGCACTTAATTGACTCTCCCCACATACCCGTCGTCCTGGGTCATCCCTGGCTTGAGAGACATAACCCACACATAGACTGGTCTACAGGTTCTGTCACCGGTTGGAGCACACTCCACCTGCCTCAAGTCTTCCCCTAACACACATGTTCTCTCTCTTCCAGATGAATACCCAGACCTGTCTAAAGTGCCACCAGCTTACCTGAACTTGAGGGAGGTTTTCAACAAGCGGCAAGCTACCTCTCTTCCTCCCCACCGACCTTACGACTGTGCCATCGGGGCGCCTCTACTCCCTCTCTGGTCCAGGCGATGGAAAGGTATGTGCGGGAGTCGCTTGTTGCTAGTCTATCCGGCCCTCGTCTTCTCCAGTAGGGCCTGGTTTCTTTTTTGTGGGGAAGAGAGACAAGTCTCTCCGGCCATGTATTGACTTCCGGGGGTTAAATGACATTTCGGGAAAGAACCGCTACGCACTTCCGCTCATCTCTTCTGCTTTTGAGCTTCTCAAGGGAGCTTCCATCTTCTCCAAGCTAGATCTGAGGAACGCCTACCACCTTGTTCGTATACGAGAGGGAGATGAGTGGAAGACGGTGTTCAATACCTCCATCGGTCACTTCGAATACCTGGTCATGCCGTTTGGACTCACCAACGTCCCAGCCGCGTTCCAGGCTCTGGTGAACAATATGCTCCGTGACATGATAAACAGGTTCGTGTTTGTTTACCTGGACGACATCCTCATCTTCTCTCCCTCTCCCCAGGAACATGTGAGACACGTCCGCCTAGTCCTCCAGCACCTACTGGAGAACCGGCTGAGAAGTGTGAGTTCCACATCCCTACTGTCTCCTTCTTCGGCTACATCATCTCGGATAAGGAGTTGCAGCATTTCCTGGGCATCGCAAATTTCTACCGCCACTTCACCAGGAACTACGACACTTGGGCGGCACCCCTCACCACCCCCACCTCCCGGGCCTCCCTGTTTTTCTGGACACCTGGCACAGACAAAGCCTTCGAGGAACTCAAGCACCGCTTCACCTTGGCACCCATCCTGAACCATCCCGACCCTGCCCTCCAGTTTGTTGTGGAGGTGGATGCCTCTAATATGGGAGTGGGAGCCGTCCTTTCCCACTCACCCACAGACCAGAAGCTCCACCCCAGTGCGTTCTTCTCTTGCTGGCTGACCCCCACAGAACAGAACTACGACATCGGCAATCACGACGAACCGGAGCCCATCCTACCTGCTTCCTGCCTCATAGCTGCAGTCACCTGGAGGATGCAGTCTCTGGTTAAGGGGGCCCAACGTCTCCATCCTGGCAACTGCCCCATCAACCGGCTGAAGCTCCAGCTCCAAAATGACCTGCCATCCCGGCATCAGCCACATCTTAGCCTTCCTCCGCCAACACTTACATTACATTACATTACAGTTATTTAGCAGACGCTTTTATCCAAAGCGACTTACAATAAGTGCATTCAACATAGGTAGGCAAGAAAACTACTAGTCACCAGAAATCGTAAGTGCATTTCCTTCCTAAACAAGCAACTAAGAGCATAACTAGTGTTAAGGTAAGAGTGCAATAAGTTAGCTAACACTGGGGAGGGACACACACTCCTTCGCGTCTGCCTGTGCCACATGCGCGCAGAATAAGTCAGCCAACCAGGCTCCCTCTGGTCATCGCACTCTCCCCATTCCACATCGTCTTTGGTCCCACATCGCCCTGGACTTCGTCACGGGCCTGCCCCCCTCTGATGGCAACACCACCATCCTCACGGTTGAGGATCCTCAATTTGTCGGCTCACGGCCCCCAGTTCATCTCCCAGTTCTGGAGGTCCTTCTGCACTCTCCTGGGTGCAACGGTCAGTCTCTCGTCTGGTTACCATCCCCAGACCAATGGCCAATCCGAACGTGCCAACCAGGACATGGAGACTGCCTTGCGCTGCCTGACATCCACCAACCCTACCACCTGCCGCCTTCCCTGGGTCGAGTACGCCCACAACTCAATCCCCTCCTCAGCTACGGGCTTCTCCCCGTTTCAGTGCTCCCTGGGCTACCAACCCCGCTGTTCCCCGCCCAAGAGGAGGAGGTCGCCGTGCCTTCTGCCCGGAGTGTTGCCGGACCTGGAGCAGTGCACTGCTTCGCACCACCCGCAAGTACCAACACCAGGCGGATCGGCGCCAGACACCTGCCCCCCACTACCAACTGGGTCAAAGGGTTTAGCTGTCCACCAAGGACCTTCCCCTCCGCACTGAGTCCCGCAAACTCTCCCCCCGGTTTATTGGCCCCTTCCCCATCTACAAAGTAATCAACCCCATTGTGGTCTGCCTCCAGCTGCCCCGCACGCTGCGGATCCACCCATCCTTCCCTGTCTCCTGCATCAAGCCTGTCACCACCAGCCCTTTGGCCCCACCCCTTGAGTAAAGGGGAACCTCTGCCTCCAGCCTGTGTCTGCTTCTGGGTCCACCTGTACTTGATCACTATAACGTGCGATGCAGCAACTTCAGCGCTTCCTAGCTAACAACCGCTGCAACCAGATATGATTGATGCGATGCAGAGGATTAAAAAAGAACAATAGTTACTCATACATTTAAATTGTATTTATTTATTATCCAACACCCGTGACCCGACCCATATATTCTTTGTTTTACCCACGACCGAACCCAGAAATAAAAAAAAGACAAAATATTCCCCACTAACCACATTTTTGTGGGTCACCCGATGCAGGACTCTGCTGTGGCACCCAGCAGGGACCTGCAAAATGGATCCGCTCAAGTGTTCTTTTGCACAACATTCCAATAACAGCATGGATCTGAATTACGTATCCGGAGTGGTTTTGGACCATGACTGGCCAAACTCACTTATAAATGATTTATTATCTTTTATTAACATTTTTCCATATTGTTTCTCTATACTTTTGTCTTAATCTTTATCAAATCAGAACAAGAAACAATTTATGAGACACTGGATTTGTAATGTCTGTACATACGTTTGAAAACAAATACATTTATAGTTCATGGAATGCACATACAGTCATACATAAGAACTATCTCAACAACATAACACAATCTGGATTATTTAGATTTTTAGATTAGATTTTGTTTATTTACTTTCCTTACAAAATATTGCATACAGTGCACTAATAAACAGTTAATTATAATTAATATAAAATAATCGTATGTTATAGTTGTAAAATAATGCAAAACTTGGACAAGGACAATTGCTCTGGTTCCCTTCATCCGTAACAATGGGAAACAGCACTACAACTGCAATATCTTAAAAAGTATAGAGTATGTCTTAGACCTGACATACTCCCTGCGGCCATCTCCACGGTTAGATGCCAGGTTGAACCATCTGGTAAGAGTATTTATTAGTTTCTGTCTCAGTGGTTTTGGTTGTCACATGATTCTTGCGTAGAGGACCTACACACAAAAACATATACACAGTAAGTTAATACAGAGATCGACATTACCATTAGCTTGCTGGCCCGATAGTACATGTCCATAATTCCAGGTCAGTAGATTAAGCTATGGCCTGGTCAGTAGATTTCAAAGGTGGAGGGTACTTAAATGTATACTCAATACATTTCGTACAAGACCATGTGATGCCAAGAGCAGGCCCCAAGCACCTCCCTGCTCTATACTATCATAGCAATACACCTGCAAGGTCCTGTCATCATTTTAAATCATTACTGGTCTATAACATGATCCCAATGCAAGATTATTGTGGCAAACCCAATACAGCTGAATGACGTTTTAACAGGCATACAACACCTTTATGCACCTTCATAATTACAACCTTGTGTGTGAAAAAGGTGACAACTAGATCAAGGACACATTCTATTCTATTTTTGCATTCAGTTTGCATTCCTGACCTTCATTGGACAGATACTTATGCACAAGTAGGGTCTTGGGTGCCATCTGGCTAAACACCCTCTTCCTGTTCACCCCCTTCCGATTAAACATGTGCAAAAGGATGTTCCAGGTTACTCACTTGGTGTCCTGTCTGCACTATATGCACATATACATACATGATGCGTTCATTTTTGTACAGAGTTAATTCACTACTGTAGTGAGTTGTGTCAGCTGATACTTCATATTATCTAGCAGAGTGGGATGTAAAGGTCTGTGGCTGCAAAAAAGGACCATAACATGTTATGGAAAGTAAATTATTCAGTGGAGATACACATTGTCCTGTGGGCCAAGCTCAAAATCATGGGCTAAAGAGAAACAAAAATAACAGGTTGATAATATGAACTAGGAGTGCAACAGTACAGTTGTATTGCCAAAGTCGGTGAAAGAACCTGAGATCAATATCACTCACCCCAAATTTTCTGTTTTATTCGCATAGTTTTATAGTACCTACCTCTATCTACTTGAAAAGTAAAAATGCTAAAATTGGATTATTATGTTCGTTTTCCACTAAAAAGATAATTTAGATCTGGCAATAGGATTTGTTGCACCAAACTGTGACCCCAAAACTGATGTACCAAACCTTGACTTGACACCCCTACAAATCCAAACAAAAAAACAAACAATATTCAAGGTATATCTGTGGATGACAGAATGCAACAGCCAGTATGTACGGTGGCCCTGAGAGCTCAACGCGCTGCAACTTAAGAAAACACATGCAAGTAGACAAAACACAAGCAAATTAAGAAAACATCTTCATCAATTTGACAACACACACAACAAATTAAGAAAACATCTTCATCAATTTGACAACACACGCAACAAATTACAGACAACACAACACATTACAGAAACGCGCTGCAATTACGCCAAACAACGGAAGTGTTTCCAGAGGACACTTAAAAGTGAACACGTCTGGACAGTCAGTGGAGTTGGAAAATTAGCTAAAATGTAAGTGTTTTTGGTTTATTTTAACATTGTGATCGTATGATTCAGATATTATTGCAGATATCTGCTAGTGATGTTACGCTTGATACCGTAATTCAAAACTCCATTCCATTCCTGAAGCACTCCGTGGATGAGGCTTCAAACGTCATTGATGACGTAATGATGTTAAAACGATACAAGCCTCGATACGTTCTCGACACGCGCTTCGAGGCTTCGGTATCAAGCGTAACATCACTATCAGATGTCTGCAATAATATCTGAATCATGCGATCACAATGTTAAAATAAACCAAAAAACACTTACATTTTAGCTCATTTTCCAACTCCACTGTCCAGACGTGTTCATCACTTTTAAGTGTCCTCTGGAAACACTTCCGTTGTCGTTTGGCGTAATTGCAGCACGTTTCTGTAATGTGTTGTGTTTTGTTACATGTGTTGTCAAATTGATGAAGATGTTTTCTTAATTTGTTGCGTGTGTTGTCAAATTGATGAAGATGTATTCTTAATTTGCTTGTGTTTTGTCTACTTGCATGTGTTTTTTTAAGTTGCAGTGCGTTGAGCTCTCAGGGCCACCATAAGTATGGCCTCAATGTACAAATGAAAGTAATGAGTACAGTCAAAAGAACTTACAAGTGCATGGTATTGGCTCCATCCCACATCACCCCACTCAAAAGGATGGCCTGAAGTGTTCAGGACTGTCTCCTGAATCTGGTGATAGCTGGGGAAGGGGTGACAGAACAATCTCGACTGATGGTGGGGTGGTACTGGCGGTTGACAGAACAATTTAATCTGATGATGGGGTTGTACCGGAGGAAAATGTTGACCGATGAATGGGTGGGACTGGATGTGATGATGGCCAGTGAGGGGGTGGCACTGGAGGTGCAGAGCATGGTGATGATTGATGACTTTCAGTGAACTGTGGGGAATTTGAAGGCTGTGCTGGCTGGTCCTTGTTTGGAATGTCTTGACTGTCATGGTCAAATCAAATCAAATCACATTTATTTGTATAGCCCTTAATCACCGTTACAGTCTCTAAGGGCTTCACAGTGCCCAACATGTGAAAATAATAAATGGTTAGTACACGACATCCCCCAGCCTTAGACCCTCACAGAGGACAAGGAAAAACTCCCACAAACCCTCACTGGGAAAATTGGGAGAAACCTTGGGAGGGGCTACTCAGAGAGGGATCCCCCTACCAGGACGGTTGGGCGTGCAATAGATGCCGAGTTTGGGCAAGCAGCGTATACACAATATATGAAAGTTTATTTTGGTGGGACATCCAGATCTGATGGGGCGGCATCACAGCAACGGCAACTCAGTCAGCGTCATCATAGGACTAGGGGACCATGCAGGCGCCAACACTGCCCAGATAGGAGAACGCAACGTCCGCTCAGTCAGCATCGTCCTAGGAGGCGGGACCAACCAGACGCCAACTCTGCCGGGCTGCAGCCTGGAACAGATAGGAGACTCACCCACACACACCCATACACACACTCTCACTCACACAGACATGACCAGCGTCAGTGGACAGGAGCAGGTAGACCAGGAGAATAGGACATGTAGGCAGGATGCTAGTATCCATCGGCAGGACCCTGATCTAGGATGAGCTAACTGGTCTAGCCTTACTCTGAGAAGAGACTGAGCCACTCCCTCAAGGCTGGTCAAATGACAGAGAGAATAAATGGGTTTTTAGCCTTGACTTAAAGACTTCGATAGAGCCTGCCTCTCTGATTGAGGCAGGCAGACTGTTCCATAGATAGGGAGCCCGGTAAGAAAAGGCTCTGTTACCTGCAGTTTTCTTTTTGACTGCTGGGATAGACAGGTAGCCAGCGTCCTGAGATCTGAGGGCGCGTGGCGGTTTATAAGGTTTAATCAAATCGGATAAATAGGACGGTGCCATCCCATGTAATGATTTATATGTAAGTAAAAGCACCTTAAAGTCACACCTGGCCTGAATTGGTAGCCAGTGTAATGAGGACAGGATGGGAGTTATATGGTCGAATTTCCTAGTTTTGGTCAGGATTCTGGCAGCAGCATTCTGGACCAGTTGTAGTTTTTTAGTGCGCCCAGTAGGTAAGCCCGAGAAAAGGACATTGCAATAATCGATTCTGGATGATACAAAGGCATGTACTAAAATTTCTGCGTCTGCCTCTGTTAGCATAGGTCGAATTTTGGCAATATTGCGAAGATGATAAAACGCTGATTTAGTGATCTCCTTAATGTGCAACTCGAATGAGAGGGTAGGGTCGAATTTTACCCCAAGGTTTTTAACGTATGGGCTCTGGGAGATTACACAACTATCAAAGTTAAGAGTACTATTCTCAAATAAGTGTCTATGTCTAGCCGGTCCCACAATCAGCATCTCAGTTTTGCTGCCATTAAGAAGTAGGAAGTTTAGGGACATCCAATATTTGACCTCTGATAGGCAGGCCTCTAGTTTTTGGAATTGGGTGTCATCGGTTGGTTTGACTGGTATGTAAATTTGGGTGTCATCGGCGTAGCAATGGAAGTTAATGCCAAATTTGCGAATGATGCCACCAAGTGGTAGCATATAGATAGAGAATAGCAGTGGTCCTAGGACAGAGCCTTGTGGGACACCAAAGTCCATATTGCAACACTCTGAGGTCATGTTGTTGTAAAAGACGTGGTGTGATCTATCAAGTAGGTAAGACCTAAACCAAGAAAGGGCTGATCCCCGGATACCAATATAATGTTCAAGACGGTTCAAGAGTATCGCATGATCAATTGTGTCGAAGGCTGCACTCAGGTCAAGTAGCAATAGTGCTGAGGTTGAATTGGAGTCAATAGCTAACAAAAGATCATTTACCACTCTCGTGAGTGCAGTTTCGGTCGAGTGAAGGGATCTAAAGCCAGATTGGAAGGGATCAAGCAGGTTATTTTTTGACAAAAAATCTGTAAGTTGACTGGCTACTGTTCGTTCAAGTAATTTGGAGAGGAACGGCAGATTTGAGATTGGTCTATAGTTCTGAAGTACTTCGGGGTCAAGGTTCGGTTTTTTCAGTAGTGGCTTGATCACGGCCGTTTTAAAGGCGGAGGGCACCATGCCAGTGGAGAGCGACTGATTGATCATATAGAGAATGGAGGGTCCTAGGATAGGGAATACTTCTTTAAGCAGTTTAGCAGGTAGAGGGTCAAGCATGCAGGTCGTGGGTTTTGAAGACAGAGTTAGCTTGGTGAGAGAGTCTAAGGAAACTAAATCAAAATGTGAGAAAAGACATTCAGCCCGGGGAACACCAAGTGGACTTTTCAGGTGTGAGATGGCACCACCAGTGGAGAGTGTACTGGTGATCTCATCTCTAATCAGCGTGATTTTCTGACTAAAAAAGGACATGAAATCATTCGGAGAAAACAGAAAGCTATCAGAGGGGGAGGGATTCCGTGTTAGCTTAGCAACAGTGTCGAATAGAAACTTTGGGTTGTTTTTATTTGCACTGATTAACCTAGAGAAGTGTGCAGTTTTGGCTGACGAGAGTGCACATTTATAATTTAGCAAGCTATCATTCCAGGCAAGCCGGAAGACTTCGAGTTTGGTCAATCGCCATTTACGTTCTAGTTTTCTACAGGCTTGTTTAAGTGCACGAGTGTCGTGGGTAAACCACGGTGCAAACTTCCTAGCGTGGTGTTTTCTAGTGACTAAGAAACAGTTCACAGGTCACTTTCACAGTTACACCAAAGTAGTGGCTGTTTGTACAAGAAAACATGCACATATCATACAAAGTACATATTAGTTAAATTTTACAAACACATCTAAATGTTTGGCAACATTCTCATTCCCTTGCTCAATACAGTACAAAGTTGGGTTCTGATGTTAACATGTAGACAAGTTAAATAATTATTGTTAAATTTTCAGCTTAAAAAGTTGAAATCTTTATTAATTATCTTGTTAAAACTATTTTGTTGCAATAAATCATGTACTTTTTTGCAATAACACCTAAATAAAATAATTTTGCTGTAATAAATACAGTAATACTTAGTTGCACTACTGTTCCTCATTATACAGTATGCTAAAAACTACTGTAGTTAGTTCTACAGTAATTTTTGCCGTAGTACGAAATACATCAACTTGCTGGCTAATTGTTGCCAGTAAGTTACTGTTGTTTTGATGATAAACCTTTAACAGTGTAGGGTTCACTTTAGATTGGGACAATGTGATGTGATACATCCACTACGTGTTTTAGTTTCATTCTCATAGTGTGGAAGCTGTAGGGGTGGGCTGCTATTTTCTTTGTGGATTGTTTTCTCCTGTGTTTGGTTTAGTGAAGGAGTTAGGAGTAGCTCTCTGTATTTTAGTTGTTCCATTCTTTGTTTTCAGATAGTTTAGTTAGACAGACTTAAACTCTAGAAGCCTTGTTTGGTTTGTTATATATTATGGCCTTCACCCTGAAGCCTGTGCTTCAGAAGAAGAAGAAGAAGATTACTTTATTTGCAACTCGGGGTGCACACACGCACCAACACACACAACACATGCAAGGGGGGAAGTGGCCGCCGAACACAACACACACACACATGCAGGGTAGGGTGTCCGAGTTGAATGAGGTCTCTGCATTTCCCCATCCCCGCCGACCTTCCTCCACGGACAGCCAGGGAGCAGCGGGCAGCCGCCAACACCAGCGCCCGGGGACCAATTCCAGGTGTACGTCCTCATCTTGGTCAGGGACAGGACAGGATGTTGCATGTTTTTAGATGGGTTCTTTTTACAGGAGGAGACCCATGTGAGCACGGGGAGAACATGCAAACTCCACACAGAAAGGCCCGGGAGACAACCCACCTGGGCACCCCAGAGTCAACAGCGCCCCAGGCGGGAATCGAACCCAGGACCTTCTTGCTGTGAGGCAGCAGTGCAAGCACTGCGCCGACGTGCTTCCGTATGTTATTTTCCATTATTAAATTGCCTTTTACCATATATTTCTGTGTTTGTGAGTTTGTTTTGGGAGCTGGAAATGGAGGGTCCAACTTATTTTGACACACTCCTAGACTGGGCATAACAGATGTATAGACCAGAAGCTGGCAAGAGCAAGAAAATCCCAGAGAAGGCCTCCCTTGTGGGAAGAGAACCTGAGTGAGCTGATAAAGAATCAACTTTTATACTATGTGCAGAAGGTGAACAGTCAAATTAGGCATTTGATAGTACCAAACAGATGTCGCCACTGTGTTACACCTGGCCCATAGTCATGTCCCTGGATCCTATGTGGGGGTGGAGAAGACACGGATTGCATAATGACTAGGTTCCATTGGCTGGGAGTGGTAAGAACTGTAACTGATTATTGTTGCACATGCCCAGAGTGCCAAAAGTGTCCCAAGCCCCACTTCAAAATGTCAATAACGTTGCCAATTATTGACATTTTGATACTGTAGTGACTTTCCTACTAATAAACTAAGTCACTGAGATGCTATGCAATGCCTTACTGTTTCATTGTTCTTGTTGTCAACAAAGTAAGAAAGCACCCAATGTGCAGCTAGCCTAACCTAACCTAACCAAACTGTCTGCTTCCCCAATCAGGCAACACCTGTCTTACTTCCTAGGGACGCACATTATGTGCCATTTCAAATACATTTGCTTTGTGTTATTGCAGTGCAGAATACAGAAAGAAAAATGGTGCATTGGCTCTAACAGATAGGAAAGTGGTAGACAAAGATGGCAGAGACTGGGATCAATTGTTGCCTTACCTAATGTTATCTATCAGAGAGGTCCTACAGGCAGCCACAGTCGACATTGGTAGAGAAGCCTGGAAAGAGCAACCCAGCCCAGACCGCAGCCTGATAGAACATGTGGAGATGATGCAGAATTGCATGAGAGAGCTGTGGCCCATGGTGAGAGAACATACACTATATGGCTAAGAGTCAGTGGACACCTGACCATCACACCTATATGAGCTTGCTGGACATCCCATTCTAAAACCATGGGCATTAATATGGAGTTGGACCCCCTGTGCGGCTACAACAGCCGCCACTCTTCTGGGAAGGCTTTCCACAAGCTTTTGGAGTGTGTCTGTGTGAATTTGTGCCCATTCAGCCAAAATAGCATTTGTGAGGTCAGGCAGTGATGTTGGACGAGAAGTCCTGGTTTGCAATCGGCATTCTAATTCCTCCCAAAGGTGTTCAATGGGGTTGAGGTCAGGGCACAGGAAGCCCAAGGGCAGGTGTATAACAGGAATGCACAGCCAGATAGTTCCAGATACTAATACCCACTATTGATCACAAGTTCCTTGCCTCCTGGCAAGGTTTGGAGGAGGTAGAATACCTGGACTTCATCATTGGATGAGGGAATGTGAAACCACAGGAGTGGAAGATCCAGGCTATCCAGGAGTGGCCCCAACCTGGATCAGGTAAAAACCCTCTTGGGACTCACCTCCTGTTACTCTCAATTCATCCCTAACTACTCTGCTATAGTTGCCCCCCTCACAGACCTGACCAAAAACTCCCAGGCCCTGGGAGGTGGTGTGGACTGAGAGCAGAAAAGCCATTCTAAAGTCTCAGAGAGGCACTCTGTGCACAACCAGTCCTGGTGACCCCAGACTTCACGCGGGAGATTATCTAAACTGATGCTTCAGAGGTGGATTTAGGAGCGATACTCTCTCAAGAGAGAATGCTTGCAGAAAGAGTGGGGCCAAATCCCTTCAGCTTCCCTCTGTAGTTCAAAGCTAACTTAACTTGTCGCAGCCTCAGTGGAGCCTCGCCCATTTCCACCAGCAACACTGAGATCAGTGTGGTGTGGAAAGCCCCTAAACACAGCCTCAACCTGAACCACATCTAACTTACCTAACATTGGAGCTGCTGCTCCATGGGCCAAACAGCCATAGGCTCAATCTAAACCCGCTCTGGAATGCACTGAAATACCCTTTTCTCTCATGTACCAGTCTGTCTGTCCATCCTCTCCATTATCTTGTATAACACAGTGGTGAGAGAAATAGGTCGGTATGAGCCAGGTCTGACAGCGTCCTTTCCAGGTTTCAATATTGACACAACTATTGTATTTTTACATTCAGCAATCTCCCACACTGAATTAATGAGTGCCAACACCTCTCCATAACCTAGTCCACCCCTTCCAGGAGCTGTATTCCTCCCTGCATGAACTGCCTGAGTGAAAAAAACATTAACTCTATACTCTAAACATTCTCTATCATCTTCTTTCTTCTCTTCTGTCCTTCCTCCCCCACATTACTGCACAGTCTGGAAGGCTCTGGCACACGTCAGCCTTCTCTTGGCTGCCCACTGCTTCCCTCCACTAGTATAGGCATAGCTGACCTCCTATATACCACTGACATTCACTTAACCACACCCCAAACCTGTCTAATCAATGTTTCAGGTCCCAAAGTTCCACAATATTTGTGCCAGCTCTCTCTTTTTGTCGCATTTATAACCTTCCTAGACACTGCTCTCAGTCTCTTATATTCTACATACTAGCTTGTAGTCGAGGTTCTCCTCAACCGCCTTTAAACCTTATTATGTGCCCTCAGTGCTGCATTACAGGCCTCATTCCACCATAGCACAATTCTCTTCTTCCTTGAAGCACCTTTTTTTGACATTGCCTCCGCCCCACTTATTGCACTGTGAAGTGAACTATTACCTCCCTAACTGTTCTTCCAAATCAATTTAGGATGGGGAAATGGTCACTACCCACTGTATACCAATCAGTGATGTCCCATTCACCACATCTTGCCACTTCACTGAGGCAAAAGTCAGGTCAATAAACAACAATGTGGTTTGCCCTATCTGAAACCGTCTTGGTCTGGTAGGGTGTTACTAAGTGTTGCTAGTGTGTACTAGGTGGTTGCTAGGGTGTTACTAGTTGGTTGCTTGGGTCTACTAGGTGGTTACAAGGGTGTTTCATTGTGGTTGCTAGGGTGCACTAAGTGTTTGCTACGGTGTTACTCGGTGGTTGCTGATCTGCAGTAGGTGATTTGCTACGGTGTACTATGTGGTTGCTAGAGTGTTACCAGGTGATTTGCTACGGTGTACTATGTGGTTGCTAGGGTGTTACCAGGTGGTTGCTAAGGTGTTACTAGTAGTTACTTGTTGGTTGCTAGGGTCTACTATGTGGTTGCTAGGGTGTTCATAGTGGTTACTATGTGGTTGCTATGTAATTACTGGTGAATGTGAGGGTGTACTAGGTGGTTTCTAGGGTGTTTCAGTGTGTTTGCTAGGGTGTACTAGATGGTTGTCATTGTGTTACTAGGTGGTTGCTAAGGTGTACTATGTGGTTACTAGGGTGTTACTAAGTGGTTGCTACGGTGTACTAGGTTTTGCTACGGGATTGTCATCAGGTGAGACGCATGGCTCGTTAAAGTAGCGATCCATTTGTCTTGCTCGGTGTCCTCGGCACTGTAATCCTCCCCAAGTAGAGCACTGATTGCCGAGGTGTTTGCCCAATCAACCCCTGCCTCTTCGTCATCTTCCATGGTGTTGGCGGCAGCAGTAGCCGCTTCTCCACTGGGCGCATGCTCTAGGACAACTCCGTTGTACAACTGGTGCTGGCTGCTCCACGAAGCGCAGATGCTTGTGTCTCGGGTCTAATGCAA
Organism: Hoplostethus atlanticus; assembly: GCA_034670405.1. Taxonomy (NCBI): domain Eukaryota; kingdom Metazoa; phylum Chordata; class Actinopteri; order Trachichthyiformes; family Trachichthyidae; genus Hoplostethus; species Hoplostethus atlanticus. Next base: position 630,910 of record JAXDDX010000202.1, read on the forward strand.
AGGCAATCAGGGCCGCTTTGCCTGTTAAAACACACAAACGATTCTATTTAGGTACCTAACATTAATGTTGCATTAAAATAAAAGTATAAAGTAACATTATTAAAGTTATTTTCAGTTAATATAAAGTAGCCTAGGTTGACATTTATAAAAACACTGCCTTTTTTGCCCTCCACATACCGGGATTTGTGGTGTCCATGCGCTGGCTGAGGGAAGCTGCCACTGTCCATTTGAATTCGGCCACTCTTGGAGAATCTCCTGGCAGGACGTTTAAATGACGACTCAGAAGGCTGTTCGTCACGGGGTAGACCAAGGAAATGGAGACATGTGTCTCACTGCAGAGAGCTGTAGTGGCACACTTAAGTGAGCAAAGTACCGGTAACATGCCCTCTATTGTTTGCCAGCACTCGTCTGTCAATTCCAAGGTTCGAGCATCACTGAGTTTTGTAAGGGTTCGATCTGATAAAGTGGCTGTTATTGCCCACCTTTGTTCGTGCAAGTGATCCATCATGTAAAATACCGAGTTCCATCTAGTACGACAGCACTTTATCAGTTTATGCAGAGGTATACTCTGTTGCTCTTGTTTTTTCTTCAACGCAGCTGTGGCCACTGTGCTGTGATGGAAATGGTAAACCATTCGACTGCATACAGCCACTGCATGAGTCATGTTTGGAATCTTCAAGCCGTTGTTAATTGCAAGCTGAAGTGTGTGTGCGAAACAACACACAGACTCCCATTCATCCACAAGCCGTTGCGAGAGTTATGTTCTTTGCATTGTCGTGAACGCAAGCACTTTCCCCCCCAACCCCCACTCGCCAACGACGTCTCTGAGGCTAGCGTGTGCCGTGTGCCGCTCATCTGTGCTTCGAGTCTGGAGTACAGCAATCCTCATCTCCCACTGATTCAGGTAATGACATGTAACAGTCACATAAGATTCCACCGTGAGAGCAGTCCATGCATCTGTCGTGATGGCTACACTCTTGGCAGCATTCAGATTAGTCTTTAGCAACGTAGCTGCTTCCTCGTACTGTTTTTCAATTCGGCTGGTAATCGTCTTTCGTGATGGCACAGAGTATTCCGGTTCAACAAATTCCATTAACCTAATCTAATAACGCTACACTTCGCTCCGTCTCGCCGCCATCATTCTCTTATTTACAAGCAAGTACTTCCTTCTACCTTACAGGTAGTTCCTGTCTCTCTGCTCCACCCACCTAGCTGTCCACTGCCATTATAACATGATGCGTGTGCTACACTTATTACAGTCCGGGCAGAAACAAAATCATGAATAGTTTCTCAGTCGTGTAAAAAAAACAACCAAAAAACAATAATTATTGATATCAGCTAGTCGACGTCACTGCCCGAGTTGACTAATCAATTTGTCGACTAATCATGCCCATTAGGTGGTTGCTAGGGTCTTACCGTGTGGTTGGTATGTGAATACTAGTGGTTGCTAAGGTGTTACTAGGGCATTGCTAGGTGATCAGTAGTAGTAGCAGTAGTAGCAAAAGAAGTAGCAGTAGTTACAGTAGAGTAGCAGTAGTAGCAAAAGAAGTAGCAGTAGTTACAGTAGAGTAGCAGTAGTAGTAATGGTTGCAGTAGTAGTATTAGTAGCAATAGTAATCACCTAGCAACCACCTAGTAATCAACTAGCAACCAGCTTGTGCCACACTAATAAGCACTGGAAATCACCTAGTAACATCATAGGTACCACTAGTAAACACACAGCAACCACCTAGTAACAGGAGTAATCACATAGCAAATACCTAGTAACGCCCGAGCAATCACCAGTAATCAGGAACAAGGTGCTTTCCCCTTAAGGCTTGTACAGTGGTATTTTCTGCTGGGTCCATGGCCTAATGTAGATGCACCCATTCCCAGAAATGTCACTTTGTCCCTGAACAGTTCACACTTTTTGAAGTTAGTTTGATCACATGTTGCTGGGATCACCCCAGAAACTAAATTGTCATTAAGATATGGCTGGCAAATCTCATCATGCAGGCCCCACAGATAGTGATGGCTAGACGAGGCTTTCTGAAGCTTTGAGGCTTTTCAGCCAATTGTATTGAAAATGGGTTCACTACTTGAAGCTTCATTTTACACAGTGCACGCCAGTGACATCTGCTGGTCACACGTCAGTGACATCTGCTGGTCACATGCCAGTGACATCTGCTGGTCACATGCATGTAATGCAGTCAAATGAGGCAGACGCGTTACTGGATTTGGGATTATTTTGGATGTGACACCCATGCACATTTATGAGTTTGAATTTCTGTGTTTGAGTGAACTTATTTTGTCTGTAATGTTGAAGATGCTGTATGTTAGTGTGCAGGTGTGATTATAGGCTATGTTTCTATTTTTTTAATGAAATGTGCTCTACAAATAAAGAGTGACTGACTGATTAGTTGATTCATTGATGTGGTTTAACATGGGTCTGTTACAAACTCTTGAAAATACGCACCATGATTAACTTCACGACGACAACAATCCAAGACACCTACTACTACAACCCACGAGTAAGGCATCGTTTCAGGTCTTTAAATAGTGAATCCTGCCAAGTGTTCAAAGCTGTCAAACCAAACCAAACCAGTCACTGACTGACCGAAGCAGCCTCAGAGTTTCGGTGTCAGACCCAACATCACAGACACTCCTGCATAGGTAGAGCTCAGGCCTAATGGGATGCAAATCCACTATTATAAGCCCCATGGAGTTATAAAGGTTGTGAGAGGCTGGCTCTCCTCATCAAGGAAGCCTTGGTGACATACCATGTCCTGATCTAACAAAGAGCTTCTGCTGAGGCTGTCTAACATAGACCTATGTGTATGTCTAACACATACTTTGACCTTTTTTATGTGGGCTAAACGAATGCTAATGTTTTTTAAACATGTATTTTTACATTTAAACGTTTTATTTACTTTAGTTTCACTTTATATATACACAGAATGCAATCTCTGGCTGGGCCCCTAAATCCATAATGACAAATCATGAAGTATATTATCAGTTGACAGTACATTTAGCAATACATTTCCGTGACTCTTGTCCTAAAACATTGCACAGATTTTCCATAAATGTTAAATGGGTTATTTATTTTATGTGCATACAATATTTACACATATTCCATAGACCTGGAGTGCCCAAAAAATTGGCAGAGGCGCCTCCACGTTATGTGTTCGCGTTTCTAAGGCGTGAATTTTGTACCCGCCCAGTTGCTGTAGATCACACGCTGCTCCCCGGAAGCTGAGTCAAGCTGCCACAATAATACCGGAAGTTAGGCGATTTTGCCTTCAAAATCGAGTTTACCAAGACAAGCTATGCAGCATAATGCAATATTTTCTTTTTAGTATCTATTTTACAGCTATATATTAAATAAATATATAATCGAATTATTCAAGTGGATATGCTGATACATTTTTTTCTGTCGTGTACACCCCAACCGTATCACTTCTGTTTTGAAGTGACAAATTGTAGGTTTTTATTTTGAAGGCAACATGCGTTCCGGTGTGATTGTATTGTTACCTTGACGCAGGTTCTGTCCTGTCCTAATAAACTCCTTGAGATATTACCAACGTGTTTTACTAACTACTGGGAAACGTGTGTGTAGAGGTGAAGGTGAGTTGGACGACTGGTTATCGGGGCACACATATAACATGCAAAGTTTAATATGGGCTGTGTTTTATTTTAGTAAACTACGCTTTATTTTGCCCCAATATATGCCGTCTGACGTCAAACCCCATTCTAAATTGTGGTAGTGGAACGCTGCCTCGCTTATCGGCAAATGTACATTCCTCTTAGAATACGTTACCAATATTCCATATAGGAATATTAGCACTATAAGACATGTAGGCATACTCACCACAACACTTTATTCCATGAACTCCAGTCCATATATTTCAGCAGTCACAGCAGGACTCATGATAAGACTATGGTATTGTATGTGGTCCAAACTAAACAACATGGTTGTACGTTGTATCAAGTTTATGCCAGCTATGCCTATATGCAGTGCAGCAACAGTAAAATATATACAGTCAAGGTCATGTGCTTAAAGTTGTGAGATCTTATTTGCATTGTTCAATGAGACTAAATAGACTTAACTAAGTCAAGTAATAATAATCATTATTTATATAACACTTTTCAAAACAAGGTTGCAAAGTGCTTTACAACCAAGAAAAATAAAAGTCAGGAATGACAAAGATCAATAGGATAAATAAGACAGAACAAACAGATAAAATGAAAGTAATAAATATCAGACAAGGAAATAAGGATAAAATAAGTAAAAGCCAAATATCACATATCAGAAATGCCTTACGATAAAAGTAAGTTTTAAGAAGTGATTTAAAAGATGATACTGACGCTGCCAGCCTGAGGTCCTCAGGCAAGGCGTTCTAAAGTCTAGGAGCCCTGACGGCAAAAGCCTGGTCACCTTTAACCTGGACACAGGCAGAAGGGCCCTGCCTGAGGATCTGTGGCTGAATGCAGGTATAAGGGATCAAAAGTTCATAGAGATAACTGGGGGCCAGGCCATGCAAGGCCTTAAAAACAATCAGTAAAATCAATTCTAAAACGGACAGGCAACCAGGCTCTTAGTAAGCTCTGCTCAGTATGGGCTTTGTAAAGTGGTAGTACTACAAGAAAAGGCTTAAGTTTTTATGTACATACATTTGTATCTAACAAAACGTCTTTGTAACTCAGAATTCGTTCCTCATTCTAAAGTGAGGTCTTGCTCATAGCTAATGGACACATAGTTTGACACTTATTATTTTATCTTATCCTAACTTTATTCTAAAGTTGCCCCCTTTTCACACGTAGTAAATGCATCATAGCACACAATTAATAGAATTAACAGTCCCTAGTCCAAAGTCATGTGTTGAAACAAAAAACCAGAACAGGCAAAAGGTTACTAAAGAAAAATTGAAATTTATTTCTAAGGTCCATATTTGTAAGTGTTGTATCAAGTGCTTCAAAGAGTTATAACATGACAAACATGACATAAAACCTTCACAGCCCAATATAAACACAACTGTTTTTGGTGCGAACTAAATACAGCTCTCTTTATCATTACAATATATCTTCACAAAAATGAAACTGGGACAAAGACAAAAATAGGACAAAATATAAAACCTTCACAGCCCATTATAAACTTGCTCTATAGTTTCCAGCGAACATTTTTGTGGAAATTTAACACAGCTTTCAGTATCAATACTGGAAAATCAACAAGGGAAGGAATTTGCCTCTGGACATAACTGTCTTTTTCTCAGGAGTGATATAGCTGGCACACTTCTCAGTTGCAGGATCAAACTTCAGGCTGTTGAAGGTTTGAGGGTCAACAATCTTGAGCTCGGCGATAAGAGCCATTATCTTGATGGGTTCACTCATTGTGCTAACACGACTGAAGGTCTTAGGGACTTTCTCATATTATGCAGACAACCTCAGCAGGACCTTTGACTGAAAATAAACACATACACACAACATAATTAAAGTAGGAATTTCAAACCTACAGTCAGTGGCAAAAGTGTTGGGACACTTCCCTGTAAACTCATTCATTTTGCTTAACTGATCAAAATGTGTATATGAGAGAAAAGTACACTGTCATATTTCAGAGAACTGACAGTAGTTGTGTCCACTACTCCAATTTCAAAAGTGTAAGTACTGTGACAAAATATCTTCAAGTAAATTAGTCCTTTAGTATTTGCTTATTTACCCTTTATATACACTCACTATATGAAATCTGTGGCATATCAGTACCACCAGGTACTGGTGATAACTACCAACTGAAAACCTTGGCCCTCCTACTATCATGCCTCAGGTTATGCAGGGTCACTTCAATAGTGGGGTTCCTCCTGGACAGTTTTTCTATAGAGTTTAATTGGAATACTAATTTGGATACACAACACTGATGAAGTGATCCTGTATAATCTGAGGAATGGTAGTAGGGGGGCGATGGTTTTAATAGGTGCACTAGGCAGTCCCTCCAGGATGTTGCGATCTTGTGATCGCAAGAATTAACGCAAGTTCAACTAACTGCCGCAATACTTGCAAGAGCTTGCAATTTTGCCAAAACCCCGCAATATTCCCGCATAAAACGGCCAAATTGGCACAATTCTTCCACATTAACACTCCTACATGTTCGGGAGGTTGTTTTTTTATTTAAATATGCAATTTGCACCATTTGCTTTCTTGTTATCATGAGCCTTTGATATGGTTACACACAAGGACAATGCCGGAGTGGCCAATCGGGACAACCGGGACGAATCCCGGTAGGTCTTTGGGCCGGTTGGACGGGCCGCACCGCGGTGTAGCCTAATCATTTTATAAACTGTTCAAGTTGATTTGCTGCTAACAGGCCGGTAACTAGTTAGATGTGCGTTCTCCGCTCCGGACCTCTCTCTCCTTTTCTCTGTGTCAAACTGGCACTGACAGACCTGACAGATTAGAGCGGGACGGGAACGTGACGGGTCAACTAATGATGTGATGGTGTTACACCATTTACACAGCGACTGCATTAGTGGTGTAGAACACGTTAATTTTATTACTTTGCGGCAATATTTTGTAAAGCATGCAAGTTGGCTATAAGGTAGCACTGGACACACACCATTCCCCCACTATCGGCACAGACCAACCACTCCCACTCGCCTTCTTCTATGTCTTCCAGTAAAATTAACTACAAACCGCTCACTCCGCCACCTACTGGCAGGTGCAATAAACCTGGAACTGACCAAATAACTACATGCCACAGTATATTATTAAACAAAACATTGAAGGGATTGGGCAGGTATTAAAAAAAATATCTTTTTACAAGTGCTACAATGGCAAACTGTAGATATGCTGCATTGCAGCCTAAAGGGGGGAAAAAACTAACAAAAATAATGTAAAGAAAACTAGGATTAAAAAGGAATTTTGTGCTCAATGGGGATGGGGATTTCCCAGGGCTGCTTGAACTGAATACTGAAACGTGATTGGTCAGTTCTTTCACAATATAAGGCCCACTATGATGTAAGAATAGGCCTACAGAGTTTGTCTATGATGTAACAATTGGTGCCCATTTTTTCTATGACGTGACAATCAGCACCCAGCGTTTGTCTCTGACATGACAATCACCACATTCCCATGTACAACTGTGGCAAGGTGCCACATAACCGGGGTCCTTGACAGACAGAGACATAGGCAGGGGAGAGTTAATGGGCCAGCAGGGCCGTTTTATTCACCAACACTCAATAAACCCGGCCCCGGCGTTGACGGCAGCTGATAACGCCGTCTCCCTCCGCCGACGCACCTCAGTCCTCCCCGGCGGGTCAGCCGCGGAACCCCAAAGCCGGCCAGCCTGCCAGGCTTGCAGGGGCATCCCGCCCCAACCCCGACTGTCACCAGCTCTTACAGGCGGCTCCCGACTGCACCCCCGGGGACCTCCGTCGGTCGTCGCCGCGGAGGGAGACGCCGCTCTCCCACTCCGTCCCGCAGCTCGCGCCCTCGCCTCCGTCCCGGCACTCCAGACGCGGCTGCTGCTGGCTCGCTCTCCGCTCCTCCGGTCTGCCGGCCCTCGATCCTCCCGATCGCCGCCGGCTCCCGCATACACGCCGCCAGCCTCTCACACTGGCGCGTCCCTCTCACTCACACATTCACACACACGTTAAAAAGGCCCCAGCTGCAATCAGTCCCAACTGGCTGCAGCTGGTACCGGATCCAGGAAAGAAGCAGTCCACTAACTCACCTCTCTCCTGGATCCAATTAAGCCTCCCCCACCCTCCAGTCCGCCACAACAACGTTATAAGATATGGCATCACTAGACATGCCTGTGTAGAAATATGTGATGCCATTTGGTTTCTTTTTTTTTTATTTTTTATTAATCTTTTATTTATACTGAAAGGATACAATAGGCAATATTTTACCTGTTTTCATTGTCTTTCAGTAGCTTGAAATAGTTCATATTACACTTAACATCATTAGTATGTAACAGCAAACATATGTACAATACAAATGCAAAATTAATATACAGAATATACAAAGATATATGGTTGGACTAAATTCACAATTTCCCAGATAAACTTCATATCCTTCAAGCATTCCTTGTCATGTCAGGTGGATTTTGACTCCCAAGATGGGTTTTGGTCATGAGAGGAATCTATGCATGTAGAAAATATACATTATAATGCACTTTATCAATCATCTCTGTGGGTATGCATTTTTTGAATCTGTATTGCTGCTAAACAAAAAATATTACACCTCTGAAACTTCTGTATATTTTAGTTAACATGTGGGTGATTAAATTCCAGGAAAGGTAATCTCAAGGTCACGTGATCCACAAGGTCAATTTCAAGGTCATAGCAAAAGTCAAGCGGTCAACGTACCCCAATATACTCGAATCTGAAAAATAATGATTTGAATGAAATAAAGATTTTGAATCTCTGTCAAATTCCCTTTCCAACACTACCAATTTTTTGAAGATTGGCCCAGTAGTTCCTGAGATATGAGGGTTCAAAGGTTGGCGGCTATGCCCCTTTTTGCACAAAATCTCAAACTTTGGGGGTCCGTATCTCCCAAATCACTGGTCGGATTGGCCTATCCGATCCAAATCAACAAGAATACCAAATTTCATCAAAATCTGAGGTGGTCGGGTTTAACTCTTTGGGTGATTTGACCCGGAATAACCCAAGACAAAGAAAGGCACTAGACAGAGGTCATGTGTAGTAAAACTAGTTTTCAGCCGGCGGCCCCAGGAGCTATTAATGTGTGACGATTACTCTACTACTTTAAAAAACAACTTAAAAAACAGAGTGGGCAGTTTACAATGTTTTGGGGAGGATGGGGGGCTCGAAATTTTCATCAATTCCTGCTGTTTTACCACAAGATAACACGAAAAATATCGCAAATTGCATCGCATTTTTTGATAAAAGACGCTGCAAATTCAATCATTTTGGGCCGCAATAATGAGAAAAAAACTGATTTAAAAAAACGCGAAATCCTGGTGGGACTGACTAGGTCAGGACACAGAGTCATTCAGAGTCATACATGTATTCCACAAAAAATAACTAAATACTGTGACCATCCTGCGACTGAAATCTCACTGAGATACAGTGAGATGCAAGAGACTCTTCAGACTTGTAGATCAAGATAAGTTATCAGGAATCTTGTGATGTTAAAGGATCACAAACCTTATACAGTTGTTGTATGCAAATGGTATGACGAAATATGGAGCTTATATTATTTATTTTACTTGAAATTAATTTGTTACTGAAATTTGTTTTGCAGGAATAAACAGGTCGCCTCATTTACCTCACTGCGAAAATGTGGCTCTAAAGCTTAGGTCGGACTACAAGACTTCAAATCTTGCCCGACGAGGGCAGTTTAGACTAAATGACTGGTCTGCTTGCCGTCCCATTGGGAAGCTGTTCACACTATGCAATGGGACAAAGATATTTACGCACACAAGAGATAAACTAAATACTAAGACTTGATGGTTTTTATGTCATTTTTGCAAGGGAAATAATTCAGCTTACTATTGGCTACCAGGAAGTAGTTTGCAATGACTGAAATATTATTTGACGTATACCAATGTTTTAGATGATATGTTGCTTTGTTGTTGCTTTACCCACCACAACCTGTTGTCTGAATGGCCTCAAGATGTTGCTGTCATTCATTTGTATTTACCTGTATCTTGAGTCACAATTCAACCCTTTCATGGTCCACATATCACTTTTATATTGACTTTATTTTGTGTGTGCTACATGAATGACATTTTATACTATGCAGTGTCTCCAAGCATGTACAAATGACAATGTTGGATTTGACTGTCTTTTAAAACCATGCCATTTGCCTTTCAGTCAAGCAAGTGGATGGCTGCCTGTGTGTTCTGTCGACGGGTGGCCAGGGTATGCTACCTCCCAGGCTTGAGAAAGGATTTTGCCCAGGTCCAACACCTGCATGAGGCTCATGGCAACGCAGAGGCTGAGGCCGATGAGCAGGAGTGTAAGGGAGTAGTGCGGCAACACCAGGAAGCAGCTCACCAAGGAGACTACATGCTCAACTACAACCCTCCCTCATATCATTGCCCTACTTTGGACTCTGGAGCCTCCCGGAGCCAATCGCATGATGACGAGGATGAGCAGTGTCTCTCTACTCTCGCACCTTCCTTCAGGCAACAAAGCAATCGCTACAGCGTGAGTTGCTCACGGCGCCTTTCCAGCTCCAAAAACACGCTACTTGACCTAGCTTTCGACAAAGTCTCTGAGCCTGAGACATCATCAGTATCACCATACTGCAGAGAACCCATAGCGGAAGATGTTAAAGTCAATACACGTGCCTTCCAAAAATGCCGGCCAGAATATGCTTCTGTGACCCTTGACCTCACACAGCGGCCTCTCCCGATCCAATGGGAACAGGCCTTGCTGCTGCTCCACAAAGTGACCATTCTGAAGGGCAACATGGAACCATCTGATGTGACTCAGTTTCTCATGGAGCTTGGCCGCCTGCACCCAGACAAGATGTCATCAGTGAAGAGTGACTCACGCTTTGTCATGCTTCTCCGATACTCTGTGGAAAAGCTGCCCCATTTTACCCAGCTTCAGCTGCTGGAGGTGCTGCGGTCATTTGTGTGGCTGGGCCTGCCTTCCACCCACAGCATACTCGGGCTGTATGAGGCCGAGCTGTGCCACAGGGCCAACCAGATGAGTTTCCACCAGCTGCTGTTAGCTGCTGACTTGTGGCGCTGCCTTGGGAGGCAGGTCCCCCAGTTCTTACAACACCTCTATGACTCTGTCAATTTGCATCTAGGACAGATAGGTGTCCCTGAGCTAGTCCACCTGTTGTATGTCATAGGGGGAGGGTAGACGGTGCCCAGCAGACTTGGTCCGGCCTGTAGAGCAGCTATTGATGCGTCACTTGCACAAACTAGAGCCTGAGGAGATTGGCACTTTGTGCTTGGCGCTCTTTAAATCTCAGACGTCACTTTCTGAGGGTACAGTGACCTGTATCGTGGACAGAGCACACTCTGTGGTGGAGGAGATGAGTGACTTTGCCATGGTCAACGTGCTGAAACTGCTGCGTTTCAGTTTTCTTGATCACAGGGCATGGCTGGAGTCCATGGCACAGGAAGTGCCTCTACGGGCCCCAAAAATGGGCATCCAGGGGCTGATGCATGTTGCCCTGGCCTGCTCAGCACTGCATTATCGCAATGACTGCATCCTTATGTCCGTGGCTGAGAGATTGCCCTCACTAGCGCCATATTGCAGGAGTAAAGACTCAAGCAAACTGCTGTGGGCCTTTGGCACATTAGGTGTCCTCCCCAGTCAGAGCCCACTCTTCTATCCCAGCCTTACAGAGGCCCTGAGACAGAGGAAAGCCGAGTTCCAGCGATACCCACAGCATCTTCTTACTGGCCTTCTAGGCCTTGCCTTTGTTTCCCAACTTCCTGAGGACCTAATCACATTAGCCTTGAGCCCTGAATTTGTCAGCCTAGCACTAAAATCCACACAGCTGGAGCTAAAGAAAGACTTGTTCACTTTAGATGGGACTGTGGCTCTGGAGCTGCCTCATTGGACTGGCCCGCGGCTGGTTTGCGAACTGAGAGAAGAGGTGGCAGAGATGCTGTGGAAATATGCCCAATCAGATGTGTGCCAGAAACTGGAGTTTCGAGAGGCAGAATGTGCACTGATAGATCTGCTTGGGGGAGAAGAGTTTGTATCGAAGCGGATGATTCTCCCTCACACTCGTTCCATTGACCTGGAAGTTCATCTTGACTCCACTGGACAGCCCATACCTGTGAACTCAGCATCCCACAAAGCCAGATCCTCTCCAGAGAAGAACTTTTCCACAGGTCCTTCTCATCAGGGCTGGGAGAGAGTAAACATTGGGGTAACTCTCACTGAGGAGCTCCTAGTACAGCTAATAAATACCAAAAACACCACAGACCCTTTAATCCCATCTCCTGCTTTACAGCCGCTGCCTCTGCACGAAATAGAGCCCGACGAAAGAGGGAGGCAGTTCGGTGTAGCGATGGATTTGATCAATGGCATTCCAGGAGCTGTCACCAAGCCCGGCAGCCTAAGCTGTTCCCCTCAGGACTTGTGCAAAGGCACGGTCAAGCTAGCTATCCAGGTGTCCAACAGAAACCACTACTGCTACCACTCACAGCAGTTACTGGGCCTTCATGCTATGAAGAGGAGGCAGCTAAGGTTTGCAGGCTACAGGGTATTGGAGCTCAGCCACTGGGAGTGGTTTCCCTTATTAAGAAAAAGCCGTGCTGAGAAGCTAGCATACTTGCACTGCAAGGTCTATAGCAGTCTGGAGTGACCTCTAACCCTGAAACCCCAAAAGAGATCAGAGTATTTTTTCCCAGTACATTGCATTTTTGGAGTATTTTTGGTCTAAAATCTATACAAAGTACTATTTTCTATCAAAGTTGAGTGAATGTTTTATGAAAGACATTTTTGTTAAAGTAGAAAATGCTAATAAAATAAAAAGTATTCACCGGCTTTACTCACTATACTGTTGTGCTATACTCACTGGCAAAAAACATTTCATAACATATTATTTATTCTTCATATTTAGGTAGCAGTAAGACATTTGGAATATATCTTTTCTGAATTGATCTAATTTTAGATTTTTTTGACAGGAATTGTCTTACCAGGTCCTTTCAAAATCAGATTTAGTAAGTAAGTTTGCACATACAAGAAATTCGACTTAGTGGTTTGCTCCCATAGGTCACATTTAACATAAAAACACTGTATAAAATTATAAAAATAGTAATTAGGGAATGTCTATTTTGAAGTAATAACTGACTGGTTGCACCATGGCAATCAGTAATAGAAAAAAAAAATGTTTTGCCTATAGCTGCAAGCAGCCATTACCAGGGTCCAAGAGATATCACAATTTGCAAAATGGACAATTTGTCCTCATTTGTCCCAACATTATAGAGAACAACCAAAAGTATGATTTCTCTAGCATTGGATGTTTAGGTTTGCATGTTTGCTGTCAAAATTTAGCAGTTTCAGTCAGCTTTGTAAGAGAAATAGCAAAAAATAGGTTTTGCATGAAGTTCAAAATGGTGGATAAACTATGCTGAAATGAAAGCCAGAACATGCACTGGATTTGTCATGCGCCAAGGAAACCGAGGAAAGAAAAATGTAGTGAGTTATTGTAATGAGTTATTGGCTAAAACATAAAGCTACTTTTTATTATTGTGCCACCATCTGGCTAATCTGTGTAAATTGTTTGCCTGAGTAGTGGGGGAGAATTGAGAACCACCAAATTTGGTGACTTATGGTCTCTGAGGTCCAGATCGTTTTAAGGCAGAAAAAGAAGAAGCTGAAGAAAAATCTGAACAAAAATAATAGGGTTCCCAAACATCCCAGCACTTACTGTGCTTCCTAACAAGGAGCACTCACTCAAGAGTCCACAATATTGGTTCATCTTCAGGAGCTATATGATGTAGTGATTTTTGCAGACAGTTTCTGAGGTGTAGAAAGGTGTATTTCTGAATAAATGAGAAGCCTAAGGGATGGTACAGAATTCCTGGAAAATTAGGTGTATTGCAACCAACCCCTATTGGTTTTCAGAGGGATTAACTGCGCTATTATATTTACTATCATAAGTCTATTTCATTGCAAATGGATAGCATTTAGAAGAATAATTGATTCCAATCAGTCTAAAAACCCTTGTAAATGCTTTGCTTTTTGATCTGAAAGGATGAGAAGATGATCTGTGACTGTGTGGCTGTGATTGGTTATTTCCTGTCCCATGACAATTTGTGAGCTTTCCAGCATTCCAAGTAGTGAGTAGAGTTACATTTTTGTGAAAGACATGAAAGTATAAAATGCTAATAAAAGAAAAGGGTATTCACCACATTTACTCACTATACTGTTATGCTATACTCAATCGCAAAAAGTGATTCCTTGCCAGGAATTGTTATACTAGATCCACTCAAAATCTGATTTATTGATTGAAGTAAGTTTGTACATAACATAAAAACAACACAAAATTATAAAGTACTGTATAACATTGTAAAAACAGAATTTCGGGAATATGTCTTTTTTGAGGTAATATAAAAGTTGTATTTAAAAATTTGAATTTAATTGAAATTTAAGAAATAGGTTTCTTATTTATGAATAGAAGAAAAAATAAATATATATATATATATATATATATATATATTTGCAAGCAGCCATTAGAGGGGTCCAAGCCCTGAGATGTCACAATTGGCAAAATTGAGTTTAAAGTTGCACATTATAGTGCCACCATCTGGCTGATCACGTTGATATTTTACCTGAGTAGTGAGGGTTATTTGAAACCTATTTACCAAATTTGATTGCTCTAACATGAAGCATTTAGGAATTATACCCTCCTTCTTGTTTGTGCATCTTCAACATCATTATTCATACGCAAGGCCAAACTGTGAGTATCAAGAATTTGTGAAAGATTCATGATGTAGACAGTTAAATCATGCTGTGTGTAAAATGTAGTGAAGATTGAGTCTTCACTCAATTCACTTTGTACGAGAAATTAAAAAAATTGTTCCTATTGCAAGGTTGGCCTAATGATGGCTCTATGGAGTGTGACCAATTGTAGTTTGTCAATGGTTCATCCCAAATGTGCATCTGAAGTTTGGTTGCTCTAGCATGAAGTGTTTAGGAATCATGCCCTTGCAGTGAAGCTGCTTTTACCACCTATGGACCAAAGATAACAGTTAAACAATCCAAGTGCATGTAACGTTAACACGAATGGACGGATCATTAGGTTAATGTTAGCTGGACAACAGGTGGGTTTGTGTAATAAGTTGGTATTTTTATTCATTGAATATGTCACGAGCCATGCACAACCCCAAATGATCTCACACCCTCAATGAGTTCGGTTGTAACTTAGCCTATATAAAGTATAGTGGCCTATTTATGTTCTAAAGACAGACTGCTGTCTGTAATGATGTTTTGTTTTAATTTTAGATGCATCCAACAATAACAGATGCCTCATCAAATCCGCAGAACCACCTCCTTCACCACCTCCATCACCAATCCCTGGACTCCCAGCCCCACTGTAAATTTGTAATTTATTAGGTGCAATAAATTCTTTGACAGACTCTCTATTTAAGTTCTGTTACATTTCTTCTACTTTTATTCCTCCAAGGAGTGGAGGAGGGCAGAAGAGGGGTAGCTGTTATAAAAACATACATATTCATTATTCAGATGAACCAGTTAGCTCCAATTGTGTGATGCTATGAATATATTTTTATTATTCAGCTCTACATTTCTCTGAAAAGTGATGAATAAATATGATCATTCTATAAATTGATGCAAGTCAATTCACCAGTTACCAGGCCGTGGATGAGCCAGGAATAGTAGCAGTCAACACAACATGGTATTAATCGCATCAGTATATGATTTATAGTATATATTTGTGGTATCTAGAGTCACATGTCAAGTCAGCTGTTACGACAAAAATTAGTTTGAGCTCTAGTCAAAGGATCCAAGTATCAACAGACAGCAACGTTTTTAATCAACATTTTGAACAGGCACACCAATGGCGAACCCAAGGCTAACGTTATTTTACAATAACGATCTTACGGATATTTATTATCAGCCTGCTGTATCATCACAACCTCTTCGGTTGAATCTAATGAAGCAATAATGTCTGCAAAGCAAAGGAAATCCCTGTAGTATAGGCCTAAACCGTACAAAACTAACGGATGGAGCATGAGTTGTTTGTGTACCTGCCCCCTTATAATACTGTGAAGTGATTTGCTGAATTAAAAACTCATTGACAACTGGTTCAGGCGGTGTATTGGCGAAATTAGTTTTTGATTGACAGAGGATTGTACGCCTCTGATTGGCCAAATTAAAAAATGATTGACAGTTGCCACGCCCATTCCCCGCCATTCTCAAGTCTCCGGTCTGCAGAGATACATACTTGGAGTCTGGCGGGCTTGACACTGGTAAGGTTAGCTAGGAGGCTTGGCATTTTAGCAAGCACTGCAGGAGCTCCCTGATCTTTCAGGTATAGTGACTGTATTACTCTGCGGCAAGATTGGATGAGACACAATTTTATTATTTATATGTGTTTCTAACTTACTCTTTGAGCTAATTTACTGTTACGATACACAACCCAATTGTTGTCGAGAGGCTTCTTGACAAACCAAAACTAAGCTAACGTCAGTCAGCTAATTTACACGAATGAATTTCAGCAGTTGGATGAAATGAATGTAACTCTCTTTACAGCTATTTTAGCTAACGTTAGCAACTTAGTTGTCTCAGGGGGTTGCCTGCGGTTAACTGACTTTGTGTCAAAACCATGTGTCTGCCAGCCGCTCTTTATATTTTATAAAAATCGTTACCTACGCAGCGTTGGATCAAAGACGGTGGAGCTACACAGTCTCAATCAGAAACTAGACACAAGCTCAAACTGTTTACGGCTGTACCGCATATGATAAGAACTGCAAAAATTAGTGAGAATGAAAAGTTGTTGAAAGAGGTTGTTAAAAAATCCATGTGAGCCATGTTGACATGCCTGAATCTGTAGCCATTTAACATGAAAACCCTAAAGGACCCCTTTTCACCAAGTCTCAAACTATATGCCTATACTATATTAAACCTTTAGTGATTGCACTGCAGCACTTTGGAGATAAAGTCCCTGCATGGCTTTTGACCTTTTTAATAACTTATTTTCAGTAGTTAGCTGACAAACCAATGGATTCCTCTTCTATAATTATATACCCACGTGACGTAGACATTTTACTGTGCCATTTATAACATAATTTATAACATTTACCAATAAATTACCTGCTTGGCTCTTAGAAATTCTTCTTTTTTTATCTTAGTTGACAAATCCAGTGGATTCCTTTTCTCTACATTCAGAATAATTTCTATACCAACAGTTAAAGTCTATGTGAATTGAAAAATCACATACAAAAATGATTTGTTATTTATCACGGCAACAAAAAAAATGCCATTCATTGTTTCAGGTGAGCCCTAGAAGGGTGAAAGTAACAAACTTTATTAACTAATAAATTGAGATTATGAAAGAATATGAATTGAAGAACAGTCTGATGAACTTGCATGACTAAATATTGATCAATTGTCTTGATAAAGTGACTTTATAAATTAAAAGGCAGTTTATTAAATCATTCTATCTAACTTCTCTACCTTCATTATTCACCATTACCATTATTCATGAGTGCCATATCAGCTGGGGCATCAGCCTAAACTGTAGACATCATAGTCTGAGTCCTGGTAACATTGACTTCTCTATGCACTCTAAACCTTTTATCACATCCTGCCTTAAACCCTGAATCTGCTTTTTGTCTGCAATACAATGCAAACCATTGTATTGCATTGCATCTTGCAAAGTGCATTAGCGATCAGCCTTAAAAAGTCCAGAATCTGTTTTTATTAGTGTTGCCACTGCTCTCCAATTGGCTGCTCATGTTGAGGGTGCATTCAGGAGACCGGGCATAACACCAGGCTTACAGCAATTCATCCGACTTTGAAATTTAAACAGTTTCCTAAAGGTAATTTTTGGAAAAGCAAACCACTATGGCTTTTTAGCCAGCACTGGGTGAACACAAGGACTCATGCTGTCACCGTGGTAATTTAAACCATTCTTGTCTTGCAGTGCATCATGTCACGTCTCAGTGCAGCCTCGCCTAAACCAGCTAAAAGCCATAACATTGTTTCCATTTCAAAGGCTCAAAAATCTTCTAATTTATAGGTGCATTAATTTTTTAAACAAAATTCTTTGACAGACTCTCTATTTAAGTTCTGTTACATTTCTTCTACTTTTATTCCTCCAAGGAGTGGAGGAGGGCAGAAGAGGGGTAGCTGTTATAAAAACATACATATTCATTATTCAGATGAACCAGTTAGCTCCAATTGTGTGATGCTATGAATATATTTTTATTATTCAGCTCTACATTTCTCTGAAAAGTGATGAATAAATATGATCATTCTATAAATTGATGCAAGTCAATTCACCAGTTACCAGGCCGTGGATGAGCCAGGAATAGTAGCAGTCAACACAACATGGTATTAATCGCATCAGTATATGATTTATAGTATATATTTGTGGTATCTAGAGTCACATGTCAAGTCAGCTGTTACGACAAAAATTAGTTTGAGCTCTAGTCAAAGGATCCAAGTATCAACAGACAGCAACGTTTTTAATCAACATTTTGAACAGGCACACCAATGGCGAACCCAAGGCTAACGTTATTTTACAATAACGATCTTACGGATATTTATTATCAGCCTGCTGTATCATCACAACCTCTTCGGTTGAATCTAATGAAGCAATAATGTCTGCAAAGCAAAGGAAATCCCTGTAGTATAGGCCTAAACCGTACAAAACTAACGGATGGAGCATGAGTTGTTTGTGTACCTGCCCCCTTATAATACTGTGAAGTGATTTGCTGAATTAAAAACTCATTGACAACTGGTTCAGGCGGTGTATTGGCGAAATTAGTTTTTGATTGACAGAGGATTGTACGCCTCTGATTGGCCAAATTAAAAAATGATTGACAGTTGCCACGCCCATTCCCCGCCATTCTCAAGTCTCCGGTCTGCAGAGATACATACTTGGAGTCTGGCGGGCTTGACACTGGTAAGGTTAGCTAGGAGGCTTGGCATTTTAGCAAGCACTGCAGGAGCTCCCTGATCTTTCAGGTATAGTGACTGTATTACTCTGCGGCAAGATTGGATGAGACACAATTTTATTATTTATATGTGTTTCTAACTTACTCTTTGAGCTAATTTACTGTTACGATACACAACCCAATTGTTGTCGAGAGGCTTCTTGACAAACCAAAACTAAGCTAACGTCAGTCAGCTAATTTACACGAATGAATTTCAGCAGTTGGATGAAATGAATGTAACTCTCTTTACAGCTATTTTAGCTAACGTTAGCAACTTAGTTGTCTCAGGGGGTTGCCTGCGGTTAACTGACTTTGTGTCAAAACCATGTGTCTGCCAGCCGCTCTTTATATTTTATAAAAATCGTTACCTACGCAGCGTTGGATCAAAGACGGTGGAGCTACACAGTCTCAATCAGAAACTAGACACAAGCTCAAACTGTTTACGGCTGTACCGCATATGATAAGAACTGCAAAAATTAGTGAGAATGAAAAGTTGTTGAAAGAGGTTGTTAAAAAATCCATGTGAGCCATGTTGACATGCCTGAATCTGTAGCCATTTAACATGAAAACCCTAAAGGACCCCTTTTCACCAAGTCTCAAACTATATGCCTATACTATATTAAACCTTTAGTGATTGCACTGCAGCACTTTGGAGATAAAGTCCCTGCATGGCTTTTGACCTTTTTAATAACTTATTTTCAGTAGTTAGCTGACAAACCAATGGATTCCTCTTCTATAATTATATACCCACGTGACGTAGACATTTTACTGTGCCATTTATAACATAATTTATAACATTTACCAATAAATTACCTGCTTGGCTCTTAGAAATTCTTCTTTTTTTATCTTAGTTGACAAATCCAGTGGATTCCTTTTCTCTACATTCAGAATAATTTCTATACCAACAGTTAAAGTCTATGTGAATTGAAAAATCACATACAAAAATGATTTGTTATTTATCACGGCAACAAAAAAAATGCCATTCATTGTTTCAGGTGAGCCCTAGAAGGGTGAAAGTAACAAACTTTATTAACTAATAAATTGAGATTATGAAAGAATATGAATTGAAGAACAGTCTGATGAACTTGCATGACTAAATATTGATCAATTGTCTTGATAAAGTGACTTTATAAATTAAAAGGCAGTTTATTAAATCATTCTATCTAACTTCTCTACCTTCATTATTCACCATTACCATTATTCATGAGTGCCATATCAGCTGGGGCATCAGCCTAAACTGTAGACATCATAGTCTGAGTCCTGGTAACATTGACTTCTCTATGCACTCTAAACCTTTTATCACATCCTGCCTTAAACCCTGAATCTGCTTTTTGTCTGCAATACAATGCAAACCATTGTATTGCATTGCATCTTGCAAAGTGCATTAGCGATCAGCCTTAAAAAGTCCAGAATCTGTTTTTATTAGTGTTGCCACTGCTCTCCAATTGGCTGCTCATGTTGAGGGTGCATTCAGGAGACCGGGCATAACACCAGGCTTACAGCAATTCATCCGACTTTGAAATTTAAACAGTTTCCTAAAGGTAATTTTTGGAAAAGCAAACCACTATGGCTTTTTAGCCAGCACTGGGTGAACACAAGGACTCATGCTGTCACCGTGGTAATTTAAACCATTCTTGTCTTGCAGTGCATCATGTCACGTCTCAGTGCAGCCTCGCCTAAACCAGCTAAAAGCCATAACAGACCATCTGGGGTTTCCATTTCCAAAGGGCTCAAAGACATCCGTATCGATGAAGAAGTCAAGATAGCTGTGAACCTCTCAATGGAGAGGTTTCAATACAGTGATCAGAAAGGTACTTGAGAGTGAACAACAATTTTATGATGCCCTAAATTGCCCTAAATTGTCTTAATATTTAACCTTTCCTCCCCCTGATGGAACAGAAATGGAGTTTCCCTCCTCCTTGTCCAGCACTGAGAGGGCCTTCATTCATCGCATGGCACAGTCTTTGGGTTACATCTCTAAAAGCAGAGGGTAAGTTCTTCTATCAGATCAAGTTTAGCTAGTGTTGTTGAAGTGGACAAACATTTCACTGGTTACGATTTGGTCAGAACTATTCAGGTCTTTAGTCATCTAAATTTAGTTTCTTTGGATCGGTTAGGTGCTCTGAATTGATCTGCAATTGTCACATTGTTTAATACTCAACAAACACTAATTTCCATTTGTTTCAGGAAAGGATCAAGCCGATTCCTTACCATCAGGAAGAAGGACGGTTTGGACAAATCCAAACCCGCCATGCCGCTCACACTCTCCCACAATTCAATGTATGTCATGCACAGCCTGCTTCAGAAGTTTCCCATCACCAATAAGGAACGTGCAGACCTGCAGCCTTACACTGAGAGTGGCATGTCGGTGACCAGGTCGGCTGGTAAGGGGGTGTGTGTGTGTGCGTGCGTGTGTGTGCGCGCGCGCCAACGAAAAACCAATAACCCTTGAAAAAGAGTATGGCCTAACACAAAATTGGCCATAACTTGGCCATGATCGTTAGTACCATCAACACCAAACTTTGCTATACAGCATTAGGGGACCTACTTGATGAATATGGTCTTGAAGCAGTGAATTTTTTTCTTAATCAAAAGAAAACCTGTACTCCACCCACAGATTTCCTAGTTCAGGGTTTCTCAAAGTCCGGACCAAGGTCCTGATTCAGGCCAAACTGAAAATCAGACTGGACCCTGCATCACATCAGACATAAGCCCCTTTCACACATGCAGTGCAACCCTGAACTTATCTAGACATTACTTGGAGGGGTTGTATGTGTGAACGCAAATGTCCGAATCCGTTGGTCTGGAAGTCAAACGGACTTTACCCACCCAGCACCATTTGAAACAGTCAGTCAGGGACGTGCAAATGTTATTGCTAATGCTAACTAACAGCATGTTGTTCTCAAAGTTTGCAAAGAAAAGGAAAGTTGATCAAGACAACAGATAATTCAAAGAGGAATGGACAGAGAAATATGAATTAATTCTGCCACAGTCCAGCACCAAACCAATGTGCTTGATTTACGCAGAAACCATGGCCATCATAAAGAATGGCAATGTGAAATGCCAACACAGTCATTTTGAACAGTAGTATCTCCAGAACACAGAGGTGAGGACAGCAGAACCTGTTCAGTTGAAATCTTCATATCAAGCCACAAACAGAATGTTTGTCTATGACACAGATCTATGAGAGCAACCGAAGCCTCACTTTTGGGCAAGCACAAAAAGCCCTTTTCTGATGCAGAAGTAGTAGTTAAGTTTTGGTTAAGTTGTTATGGACAAGTTATGGACTTTGATTTATGTCAGAGCGTTTTGCTGGCATTGTTCCAGACATTTTGTGCCCAGGTTCAAGGCATTGGTTGTAGGCAAACAGTGCCATTTCTCCCACTGATTAAAGCCACCGTACTGTACTATTGAATGTGTGTACTTTTAGTTATGTTATGGACAAGTTATGGACGTTGATTTATGTCAGTGCATTTTGCCGGCATTGTTCCGGATCCCTGACCTTGTGTAAAGTTTGTAAGTGGACCTTAAATAAGAAAGTTTGAGTACCCCTGTCCTATTTTATACATTGTCTGTTATCCTTCATAAGAATTATTTCTTTTTTCAAGATCAACTGCAGAAACAGGGTGCACCGATGGGGTCTGCCCTTAGTCGTGATTACGCAGGTGTCTCCATGGGTTATTTGGAATACAACTCCATATACCAGAATAATCTATTCTTTAAGTGAGTTAAGAGTGTTTTGGTGTACTAATGGTATGTGGATGACAATTATATTATCTGGAAAGGGTCAGAGGAATTACTACATGATTATTTTGCTTACTGAACAATCTAATTCCCACAATTAAATTCAAATTGGAAACTCCTTTTTAGATACTAGTCGGTTTTGACTCTGGTAGACTTACAACTATCATGTACAAGAAACCTATGGATAAGAATAGCCTTCTACATTGTTCCAGTGCACACACTGCTGCTCTTATAAAAAGCTTGCCATTCTCTCAGTTCCGAGTGAAGCGCATTTGCACAAATTATGTTGATTTTGAGAAAGAAGTTATGACTATGTACCAACAGTTTGCTGACAAGGGATATCCCAAGAGCTGGTTAGCCTATATGCAACACTTAAAAATGATTGTGACCTGTCCATTGCAAAAATTCTCATGCGTTTGTGCCACTACAATCACTCCCCATTCGAGAAAGAAACAGATTTTTAAGAGTAAAGTTACAGAGAAAGAGTACACAATAAGAGGAGATGGTCACTTGTAATTCAACTCACTTACTTACTTATTGTAATGCACTTGTGGCCTACAGTATGTTGGGAAAACAGTAAGGCCAGTAAGAACGCGCATCATTGAGCACCAGCGCGCTATTAGATAAAAGATAAGAGGTCATCGATTGCAAGGCATTTTACTGAAGTAGGGTACACCATTTCGGACCTGTCGTTTTCTCCGGGGCAGGCTTTAGTAAGCGGAAATGGCTGAGAGTGGAGAAGACGACTCATTTAGTAGAGTTAATTTAGTTTGTCATATCATCTCCGCTATTTGGAAATACTTCAGATTTAAGCGGTCAGAGATGTTATTTTGCACATTTTTAAAGATTGTGCCTTTTTATTTTTTCTTTGTACTTGAAAAGCTTTTTATGTTGTTATTATTTATTTGTGCTACTACCGGGGCAGCGACAGACAGACTAAGGCAGGAGCTGAGAGTTAACGGGCCAACAGGCCGCTTTATTTGCACCAGCAACTTAAAGGACCCGGTCTTGACGGACGCTTTTCAGCTCCGACTCGCCCAGCCGGCGCCCCTCCCCTCTGTCAGCCGCGCAGCAACAAAGCTGCCAGTCCGGCAGGCTTCCATGACGCTTTTCAGCTCCAACCCTGACTGGGCAGCTCTTGCAGGTTTGCCCCTGGCTGCATCCCCCGGGGACATGGTCGGTCGGCGCTGCTGGTCTCGCTCTCTCACATCTCACATCCACATCGCTCAAGCACTCAGTCAGGCTCTCACTCTGACTCAGACGCACTCCCGTTCACACATGCACACACAGATTAAAAGGGCCCGGCTGCAATCGGCCTTAATTGGCCGCAGCCGGCGCTGGATCCAGGGAGAGTCAGTCCACTGACTCAACTCTCTCCTGGATCCATCCTACGCCTCACCCAGCTCTAATTGCAATGTATATTGGTGATTATTTATCTATATTATTTAGGTAAATTATTCATTAATGGCTTTTTTAAGAGAGGGCCAGCCCACATGATTTACTAATTATCAGTTGTGTTAATGCATGTCCTATATAAATGTGACATAATCGCTGTATACCTTTATGACACTGAAGATGATGTCATTAAGTGCATGGTGTCCAGTCGTTTCAGGTCTGCTCAGTCTTGTAGTGTTTCCTCAACTTTACACCACCACCCTTTTCGTCTTTCCTCAGACAACAGCCGTGACAAGAATAGGGCAAGTGCGCGCCTGAACAATGGCATTCCCCAGGTGCCCCAGAGGAGTAGTTTGTCAGAGCTGGACGCCTTCCGTCGCTCCTTGCCTGTGAATGAATCCCAGGAGGAGATCGTCCAGCTCATCAGGGACAACACGGTGGTGCTAGTGGTGGGAGAGACTGGCTCTGGGAAAACCACCCAGGTAGGAAATTGGGGGGACTTCACAACACTAACAAGGTGTTGTGTATTAAAAGGGTTATTAATATAATGTATGTCTGGTGCCATTTCAATCACTAGGTTTAGAGATAATGTTGTGCTTTGACGCATTGCCGATGATGTGGTGAGGTAGGCCAGGCTGCAGATGACATGGTTGGATGCTGTGTTAAATATTGCTTATGGAATTTGTTTTATTTTTTTAGGATTTTCTAGTCAAGGTGGTCTAGTCAAGGTCCGAAACCAAGCACAAGGCAAGTTAGTTTTGGTAGACGTTTTGGGCGCAGAGCACAAGCAATAGCAAGTGCTGCTGGTAACCCAATCATGACTCTAATGAAGTGTTATGAATGTAGTCTGTGTGGGCTGCCTTGGTTTTTCTGGATCTTTGAGCACTAGAGGGACTAGAGGACATGGTGACTACACCTTCCTCTACCGCGCCATAAGAGGTAGTAGTAATCATACACTGATTGAGACATGAACTTGATACATGAGGCTTGGTCTGCCAGAGATCGTCCCGAGCTTACTGGATATGGGGATGCGTTATAGAGTGAACCAGTAATGGTTGTCTGTGGTTAGGGCCTATTCAATGGATGCAGTAATCGCGACTTTTCACGATGACGGGAGAAAAAACCTTTGTTTAACCTCTTCCTGCAACAACTCACCTCATCTTTCAGATTTCAGAGCGAGACTTCTCCTTGAGCGAGACTTCTGTTTCTGGTTAAAAAAAGGTCTATCTCTGTAGGGATCTGTGGCAAGTTGCCACCATACCGGGGTTCGTGACAGGCAGAGACATAGGCAGGAGGAGAGTCAAGTGGCCAGCAGGGCCGTTTTATTTGCACACAAACCCGGCCCGCTGTTGATGGTCGTGGGTAGAGCCGTCTCCCTCGGCGCGCACACCAACCTCCCTCCCGGCTGGCCAGCCGCAGAGCACCAAGGCTGCCCCAGTCTGCCGGGCTTCCAGGGGCGTCCCACCCCAACCCCAACCCGACTGGACAGCCCTTACAGGTTGCGCCCGGCTGCATCCTCCGGAGCTCGATTGGTCGCCGCCCTGGTGACACCGCTTCCCCACTCCATCTTTACGCTTGCGCCCTCGCCTCGTCCCGGCACCCCAGCCGCGGACCCTGCTCGGACGCTGTTGCTGGCTCGTTCCCTCTCCAGTCTGCCGACCTTCGATCCTCCTGATCACTGCCGGCTCCTGCATTCACTCCGCCAGCCTCTCACACTGGCGCACTCCCGCTCACACATCCACACACAGGTTAAAAAGGCCCTGGCTGCAATCAGCCTTAATCAGCCGCCCCAATCCGCCACAGGATCCTTTCTGTAATGTTGACAGACACTTCGAATAATAATCTGAGCCTGTCAGTGGCAAAAACAGTAGTTATGTACTATAACTCTAGTTCTATGATCGTAGGCAAAGCCGTTTGGGCTATGCTTGTGCGCGTCCGCTCAGTGCGTCCGGATCGGGATCTCCGCTGCTCGCCCTGCCGTCATCTACCTCCATATCAGGAGGGCCGACAGCATCAAAAATGGCGAGTGCCTCGGGGTACTGGGAGTGGCGATCTCCGTGCCGAGGCAGCGGAAGCATGAAAAGTGGCCGTCCTCCGGCAGAAGATCCGCCGGGCAGGAATTACAGCTCTTGGCCCTGAAAAGGGCTGATCAAGGAATTCATACTTCATACAATTTAGCTTAGGTGTTCACTGACAGAAAAAGGAGGACGAATGCCGGCAGACACGTAATTATATATAGGTGCTTGGGGGCGGAGCCCCAGCTGATAGGTACATCGTTGAATTTTCAGTGCTCGCGCTTACGCGCATGAGCATAGCCCATAAGGTGAAGCCTAAACGGCAAAGCCTACGAGAAATAGAACAAGCACTTTTAGTGGACGTACTTTGACCGCGTGCACTTGCCCCTGCGGATTGCGTTGGAGCCATTGCAGCCCGTTTCGCGACTGCCGGCTGAAGCAATCTACTGGAGCAATTCCAAAACTTTTTGTACCTATTTTCATTCAAGATTCATTCAAGAACTTTATTTGTCACACACACAGGGTGTGCAGTGAAATGAAAAAAGGGAATGCTCAGCAGGAATGTGCAAAGGGCAACAACAGTACACAGTATTTACAATAAAAAACCAACACAATATTTACAGTATTACAGTAAGAGCACTAAAAAAACCAACACAATATTTACAGTAAGAGCACTATAAAAATCTAGTAAAGTATGAGAAATTTGTATATATGTAATATAAATTATGTCTAGTCGCTACCTAAGTGTGTGTGTGTGTGCATAAGAGGGGCAATTGTGTGGGTCTTGGTGGGGGCACTGGTGAGGTCAGAGTTCACAGTCCTGATGGCCTGAGGAAAGAAACTCCGTGTCAGTCTCTCTGTTTTTGCAGCGTGACTGCGGAGGCGCTTGCCTGACCGCAGCAGCTGAAACAGTCCGTTGTTGGGGTAGTGAGGATCCTTCATGATCCTACAGGCTCTGGTTCTGCACCTCCAAGTCCTGCAGGGTGGGGAGTGTAGTTCCAATAGTGCGTTCAGGTGAACGCACTTCTCTCTGCGGAGCCTTCCTGTCCTGAGCGGAGCTGTTGCCAAACCAGGCAGTGATGCTTCCTGTCAGGATGCTCTCTACAGCTCCAGAGTAGAAGGACTGAAGGATCCTCCGAGAGACTCTGAATTTCCTCAGCTGCCTGAGGTGGTAAAGGCGCTGCCTTGCCTTTCTCACCAGAGTGTCTGTGTGTCTGAACCATGTCAGATCTTCGGTGATGTGGACTCCCTGGTAAGTACGTCCTCTGTTGTTGTGCCCTCCTAAAGTCCACAATCAGCTCGTTAGTTTTGGTGACATTCAAGAGGAGGCCGTTGTCCTGGCACCAGAGTGACAGGTCAGCGACTTCCTCCAGGTAGGCCTTCTCGTCGTTGTCAGAGATCAGACCCACCACCACTGTGTCATCCGCAAACTTAATGATGGAGTTGGAGCTGAACCTGGCCACACAGTCATGTGTGTACAGGGAGTACAGTAGGGGGCTGAGGACGCAACCCTGGGGAGATCCTGTGTTCAGGGTGAGGGGGTTGGAGGTGTGTCTGCCCACCCTGACCACCTGGGGCCTGGCGGTCAGGAAGTCCAGGATCCAGGCACACAGGGGGGTGTTCAGTCCCAGCTCAATCAACTTGCCGGCCAGTCTGGTGGGGACTATGGTGTTGAAAGCTGAACAGCAGTCTCACATAGCTCCCCTTCCGACTGTCAAGATGAGAGAGTGTGGTGTGCAGTACCTGGGAGACAGCATCATCCGTGGATCTGTTTCGACGATAAGCAAACTGCAGCGGGTCCATGGAGCAAGGGAGGAAGGCGCAGATGTAGTCCTTTATCAGCCTCTCGAAGCATTTCATGACCACCGAGGTGAGGGCCACCGGTCGGTAGTCATTCAAGCATGCTGGAGAAGCATTCTTATGCACAGGGACAATAGTGGATCTCTTGAAGCAGGTGGGGACCACAGACTCAGCAAGGGAGAGGTTGAATATTTTGGTGAAGACTGGAGCTAGCTGATTAGCACAGGTCTTCAGTACTCGCCCAGATATGCCATCTGGACCTGCAGCTTTCCTGGTGTTCACCCTCGTCAGAGCCCTCCTCACACTGTGCTCATTCACGGAGAGTGTGTGTTCATCCCTAACGGTAGAACTCACTTCGGCTACGCTAATAGAGTTGTTGTTAGCCGACAAGCTAGCGCTGTTGTTGCTAGCCTCAAACCGTGCATAAAATGAGTTCAGGTCATCCTCTAGGGATGCGTCGGCACTCACAATTGCGGGGGGTCTGCCCTGGTAGTCAGTTATAGTCCGTAGCCCCTGCCATAGGCGTCTGGTGTCGCGCTGCTCCATCTGCGACTCCACTCTGTCTCTGTACCTCCTCTTGGCTTCCTTCACCACCCTTCTCAGTGCGTAGGATGCTGCCTTGTGCTTGTCCATGTTGCCAGAAACAAGACCGGAGTTGTAGGCAGCAGTATGGGCGTTCAAAGCGTTGTGGATGAATCTATCAACCCACGGTTTTTGGTTAGGAAAGGACTTAACTTTTACCGTGGGGACGATGGTGTCGGCTAGCGTTGCTATGAAGCTCGTAGCTACATCCGTAAACTCGCTGACATCCCTGGAACTGGATTGGAACATGTCCCAGTCGACGTCACACAGACCGTCCTGTAGCTCGGCCTCTGATTGGTCAGACCACCGATTTACGTCCCTTGTCACTACCGCTTCCCGTGCTATCCTTTGTTTTTACTCCGGTAGCAGGAAAATGACGGCATGGTCTGATTTGCCGAACAGAGGGAGAGAGACAGCCTTGTAGCCTCTCTTGAATGGTGTATAGCAGTGGTCCAACCTTCTTTCCCCTCTGGTAGCACATGTAATGTGCTGATGGAAATTCGGCATGACTTTTTTAAGGTTCGCCCTTTTAAAGTCCCCAGGGGTATGAATGATTAATATGTATATGACTAATATGTACAAATAGAGCCCATGTTTAAAAATACCCGAATTCCCTTTTAAATTAAATCTTAGTCTTAAAGTTTAAAGTTTGGTGCAAAAGAATTTATTGATATAATCCAGTTAAAAAGGTAATAATAGCATACAGCAAATTAAAATCAGAGATAAATGAGACTAAGAAGAGAGCAAATTGGGGGGGGTATTAGAGTATATATGATGCAACCAACAATATCAGCACTACAACATATTAAGCAAAAATATTAGGGCTGCCCCCTGAAAGTCGACGAGTCGAATCATCTGTCGGAGACCCGTCAGTTGACTGAGATTCTTCAAGTCGAGCAGTCGTTTTTTGTTTTTTTTGTCAGTCAGTGTGCATTAAAATAACAGGATAAAACAGATAGAAGCTTACAAAAATTCACGGGGATAACATTTCAATGAGGAATTATAAATAAGGGGAATCTATATTTTTATATTCTATTTAAAAAAAAAAAAAAAATCCATGTGACAAACATGCGTTGGTATATGAAACGGTGGCAGATCTGGCCGAGAGTCTGTATCAAAACATTGCGCAGGGCCCAGCGCAAATGGAACGCGAGGATAGCAGCACGGAAACTGAGCCTCCTCAAAAAAAAAATGACAAGGAGAAGGAGATAGCAATGCTGCTGATGATGTCGACTGGTCAAGAAGAAGAGGGACTGTCACTGATTAAGGACGAAATGAAGACATACTTGCAGGATCAAACAAAAGATGATGCGGGGCCACTAAACTGGTGGAGAAGAAACGACGACCGCTATCCAAAGCTGTCCACCGCAGCCAAACGTGTACTCTGCATCCCCTCCACGTCTACACCATCGGAGCAAATATTCTCAAATATATTCATCGTTAACAAGACCCGAAGTTCACTGCTCCAAAGTAATGTGGACAAACTAGTTTTCCTCTCCCACAACATGTCAAGGCTGAATAAGAACACTGCATAACATGGGAAAGTAAGACCACCTGAAGACGAGAAGTTATTATTTCAAAGCGCCGAGAATGCCGTGAATTTATTTAAAACGGTTTCGGTTTCATTTGTTTATTCATTTACACGTTGTTTTTCATGTTTAAACTAAAGTGAAATAAAAAAAATAGGCTATAAGAGCTTGATTTAAACAATAATACATGTGTGCTGTCTGTCTCATTATTCCGACAAATCCATATGGTAGCCCGACATTACGCCTATATGTCGGCAATTGAAATAGGCCGCAATTCAAATCTTGCATCATATGCAGCTGTCTTTTATTGATTTTTAAATGCTCAAAAATATGTTAATGTGGTTGAAATCATCACTGAAACTCATGCCAATGGATTTTCTGATTGCCATATTATTATATATTAAATATTATCTATATGTAAAAAAAGGAGAGAATACTCGAATGGTCGTATTGAACGTCCGAATCCGATTCGACTGACGAAATTCTGAGTCGGGTACAGCCCTAAAAAATATATGTATGAAAATATAAAAATTTCAGCATGTCTGCAGGGTGTGTATATATGTAAATATGTTATAGCATAACATACTGTGAACACAAACCATGAATAGAAATTATCTATGAAAAGAAAATACATGAAAAATATGATAATATACAGTAGACAAAATAAATTAAAATATAGACCTATGGAATGCATGACAAATGCGAAAATATGACAAGTGTGAAAAAAGTGAATTTATAGCATAAATACAAGATGTACAAAATGTGTCTTTACTTAGCTAATGTGACGATTTATTTTTCATGTTTTTACACAATTAAATTAAGCAACTTCATAGGCTGTCCCAATTCTTTTGCCACAAACTGTAGTTTATATATTTATTTTTTTATTGCTGAACTTATACTTTACTGATGTGATAGCTGATAAGAAATGATCTGTTTGAATTGAATCAAATGCCCCTGTGTTTCTCAGATCCCACAATTTTTACTGGATGACTGCAGCAGGAATGGGACACCTTGCAGGATCTTCTGCACTCAGCCCAGGCGCCTGGCCGCCATCGCCATAGCTGAGAGGGTGGCAGCTGAGCGAGGCGAGAGTGTTGGCCAGACCGTTGGCTATCAGATCAGACTAGAGAGCAGGTAAATCAGACCAAAGAGATCTTTTTTTAATAGAAAAAAAGACATTCACATTTTATGCTGATAAGGTAGGAACTGAGTACACACACATTGCAGAACAAGGACAATGTATCTGAACATTGACGTAATTGGACTGAGACACAGATATTTTCTTACTTTTGTGATTAATTCTTTTATACTCTGAAATTGTGTTTTCTTTTATGATGTATGTGTGTTTTTGGAATTTACACATGTGACGCAACATACATTTCAGTGTGAATGGACAATAAAGTATTATCTTATAATAAAAAGGTTACACAAAGTGCACTTTGTTTCCATAAAGACTTGCAGTAGCTGCCACAGTCAGCAAACTGTCCTTATGCCCAACTCTCAAACACTTACCAGAAACTCCTTAAAAGACAACCAGTGTACTCCATATTCATACTCATACTCACACTACAACAACTACTACCTATGTTACTAACTCTACCATGTCCATTTTCAACACAGAATAACAACTACTACCAACTTTACTACTCCAACTTTCTGCATTTTTATTCTGGCGGTTATCGTAAACTGTCAGCTGCCTACTACGTCACTCTTCCTTGTGATTGGCTGGCTCACAAAAACATGTAGTCCACATCATGTGGTCCAGGCTGAAACTGAACCCTTTTTCCATCCACCTTGCAGTGACTCCCCATTGTCTTTAATGTAAAGAAAGGTGCTTGCCCTTTGTGGAATAGTGTGAACACAGCCTAATGGATCTACCTTTTCACATTGTGATAGTGCTCAGGGTTGCTACGGTCATGGAAAACCTGCAAAAAAAAGACAGAAAATTGAGAATTGTACTTTCCAAATTGAAAAAGTTATGAGAAATGGCGGCCATTTTTTTTAAATTTAAAAAAAATAAAATAATAATAACTACCATTCACTAATTTCCTGACACAAGTACTGAGTTTTAGTGGCTAATAGCTGCTAACATTAAAATCTTCTATTTTGCACTGCTATTTGTTGCTACATGTCTCTGCTAAACAAACTTCCTAACTTTTCCATGTCTATTCTCTGACATGCTGCAAAACTTCCATTTGCAGCTACATTTTAAAGGCAACATTTGCAAGCCTGGAAAGTACAACTCTCGAATTACCTGATATGGAAATTGTTGTGCTAACTGTTCACTTTGACACACACAGGGTCTCTCCTAAGACACTGCTGACCTTCTGCACTAGTGGAGTGTTCCTCAGAACCCTGATGGCTGGAGATGCCAGCCTGTCAACCGTCACACATGTCATTGTGGTGAGCACCATGACTGCTAGCATATGTAAAGGAAATGCAATCTCAAATACCTGGATTGGTTTGGTCCTGAGACTGGGATTACACTTATTACGTTATGGATTTTACCGTCCCATGTAAGTCCGTTAGTTTTAAATGAGAGAATTCTGTTGCAATGAAGGTATCACATGCCCTGGATTTATTTCTATTTATGCATCAGTAATTCATGCATGAACTAATGTTCTGTTCCATTGTTTGCCCGAGTCCAAACCTAGGTCTTTGTCTGTGTTCTGAGAAACAGTTTTTGTGATTCAGGTTTGAACTCAGTGAAAAGAGGGCAAATGCATCATGTTCAAGTCACTTGTTGGGTGTTTAACCAGGACGAGGTTCACGAGCGTGATGGTCTCACTGACTTCCTGCTGACCAAGATGAGGGATGTGTTGAAGAAGATGCCCACACTGAAGCTCATCCTCTCCAGCGCCGCACTGGATGTAGAACTCTTTCTCCGCTACTTTGGTTCCTGCCCAGTTATCCACAGTAAGTCCCAAGTAACCCTGAGTTGTGTTAAATTTATTGCCGTACCAACTGATATGTTTTAGAAATTTGTGATTGCTAGATTAGTGCTAATTGCACACTTGTCAGCTGTGAGTACGGCCGCTGCAATAATTGCATCATGGAGTCATCGGGACTAATTCATTTGTATGACCGCGATCAGTTATGTTTTACCTTAAGGATTTTCCCTCCCCGTGTTAACATTCAAATAGAAGCAAATATGTTTGCAAAATGTTTTAGCACTAGAAAAGTGATGGGCTGACATAACTGGACATGGAGGTATGGAGGTAAACTCCATAAGATATCACACAGATGATTACTTACATATTTTTAGGACTACAGTTGCAAGAATAAAGATAACCACATTGTGATTTAACAAATAACACACAGAAAATGAACTTTTTTTTATTGAACATATTGTTCAAACATTAACAGCCTAAGCTGGAAAAAAGTAAGTGAATCTTTACGATAATGACTTCTATGAAAGGGAGTAATTGAAGTCAGGTGATCCAATCAGTGAGATGACATTCAAGTGTGGGTTTGAGATGTCCTGTCACATAATGTTTGGTTACCAAAAGAGGCTCTCCAAAAAAGACATCTGTTAAAGTGGAATATGCCCTGGTCAAAATAAATTTTGAGGACCTCTGGAGAAGAATTGTTGAGGCTCATAGCCTATGCCTCGGTTGGTCACAGATGCCCCCAAAACAAAAGGTGGGGTTCATGGAACAAAAATTACCGTCAGTATCTGGTGTGACCACTAGTAGTCAAAATTTCATGGTCAACCTTTTCCAGATTCTGTTGGCCCTGTTGGTTTATATTAGAGAGCAGTGCTCTCTGCAAACTGAGGGGTCTGTAGAGCTCTACTGACGTTATTTGTTGTAATTTTGAGATTTTTCAGAATCAATCAGCATGGTTTCAAAGACTAAGAAACTAAGGCCCACATTGAAAATAATTGGAATCGTTCTTTTTAAGAGTTAGTTTTTTCCCATTGTTTGATTTAGTCAAAGGAAGACCGTTTGAGGTGAAGCAACTCTTTCTAGAGGACATACTGAGGCTGACAGGCTGTATCAATAAGGACATGATGAAATACAAGGAGGAGATGCAGAGAAGTATTCAGCCTTTATCCATCAATCTTGTATTTGTTTCCATGGAAATACACAATAATAATAATAACTTTCATTAAAGAGCGCCTTTCATGGTACCCAACTTTTCATGTTGCCAATGCAGTGTAATAAAAAATATTACTCATCATAACAGGAATCAAAATTACCTATTGTCTAAATAATTTCTTGTGTGTGACTGCATCACATGTGCTCTGGTGCTCAGAGGAAAAGAAGCAGAAATCTTTGACTGAGTGGTGTAAGGCTGTGGAGGACGGTTCTCCTCAGGAACCGCAGACGAGCAAGCAATCCACCGTTGGCTTCATCCAAGACGTCAACCTCCTGCAAGAGGGAGGGGATGGCATCTTCAGTGAGCCGGTAAACTAACACGACTCCCTATGATGCACAGTTCAAGTGGGTTTGTGAAATTCCAACATCATTTTGGCATTATCTAGGTATAGAGAGAGCTTTCAGGTATTTTGCGTGCTCTGGCGGCCATGTTGGAGGTCCACAGCTCAGAGGCAACAGTGGCTGAGAATAGTTGAGTACATTTCTGAATTTACCATTTGGCCATCTAGTGTGGAATAGACATGGTTAAATTCTGTACTGTTTTTGGCTTTTTTGAGAACTGATCATTTCTTCACGGATAGATAATGGTTAGATAATGGCAGCTTGTAAGTTAGCTAGCTAACCAATGTTGTCTTGTTGTTTGATTAGCACCATACCTAACCTAACATAGCATTACAAGTGGCTAGTAGTTGCATATTAACATTAAAACTACACTGTTTTTTGCCTCCAATTCCCCTGAATCCCCATCGCTTTACAGTGACTTCACCAATCTATACTCAGAGAAATGTCTTCAAGCCAGAAAACTTCATGCCATTTTTCTGTTTGCTGTCACACAATCATTGTCATATAATATATATAATGGCCAGTTGGACCACCAAAATGGTTACAGCCGCAGTTGCTAGGAGATTTCAGATGCAACCGCAAAGTCTCTTTTAATATAAATATTTCATCCAGACACATTACGTTGTAGTGGAAACATGCGTGTATGCCATGAACCTTGATTGTTTTGTATTTTCAGTCTGTTTGAGTCGGTGTGTTGTTTTCTGGTCATAGAACGAGAACAACGGTGCATACTTTGATCCATGGTTACTGAAGGGGATGGACACCTGCATCTCCAGCATTTTCCTCAACCAAGACGCTGACGCCTTCATTCAGCTTTTCAACCTCATTCTCAAAGAAAACATTAGTGGTATGTCTTCCATCGGAGATCTGCTAATAGTCAGTTTCCTTGAATCAACCATTATTTTCTTGGGAGACTATAAACAAACCAAATTTAAATATTTAAAACAATGTCTCTTAAGCCCTATTGAAATGTAATTATTTTTTACTTGGGGAGGTCCTGGAATGTAATTTTTACACGTTACGTATGTAATTCCAGAGAACCATTTACACAGGGTAAACATTACAAACATTGTAATTTTTACTGGATTAAAATTACAAATGCCATTTGTGATAATTACAATCCCATTAATTCTAATCCAGTTTTAATACAAGTACTAATTAAAGTGCTGTTCAAAGTTATTAAGGGTTAAGGTTGTACTGAGTTGTATTCATATGCTTTTACTCAGTGGACTACATGCACAGTGAGACAAGCGCCACGCCTCTGATGGTGGCAGCAGGTCGAGGCTTCCTCAGCCAGATGGACCAGTTGCTCAAAATGGGGGCCAGCATCAACATCAAGGCATCAAATGGCTGGTAGGGCATCCATTATATTCTAGTACCATGGGCAGATAATAGGCCACTGTTCAATAAAGTAACATCACAGTGGCTAAATTTGGACACCGTGTACCGTTTTCTTTTTTCAAGTTTGAATATCATTTTTTACCTTAGCAAGGCTAAGTAATAAGTTATTTTTGTTCCAGCCTCTACAAATGGATGACACATGCATTTGTTTTTTTGCATTTTGAAACCTTCTGGGTGCCTTCACAATGTGACAAATAGCTGTATGACTTGCAGGCAGTGCACTTTTCTATTTAAAAGCCAATATCACCACCAACTAGATTGTATTGTTTTGAAATGCTTTTCTCAGATATAGAACAAGAAGTGCAACCCCTTCAGTGGCATTGGGCCAATTTAGATCAGTCTTACAGTCTTAACTAGCCAATGAAAGAGGCAGAGGAATATGATCTCAGAAGAAGTGTTCCTCTACATGAAGACTCTAATGAATATGTTTATGAAACTTGTTATTTAGCTTCTTAAATATGTATGATTTCACTTTACTTGAGTTCCAGTGGGGAGTCTTTTGAAGAAATGTGCGCTAAAAGCCTGGAAACTGCATCCTAGTGTGTGTCCGAGTTTGACCAAGGTAGTCCGAATTTGGCCACAAGTAGGCCATCTTAGAGAAGAAAACATGATTATAATGTTTTTGTTTCAGGACTGCTTTAGATTGGGCCAAGCACTTCCAGCAGGCGGAAGCTGTGGATCTTCTTGAATCCTGCACGTAAGAGTGCTATTTTATTTTTCAAATTAATTGTTGAATGAGTGTAATGGTTGTGACAAGAACCAAAAATGGATTATATTATCCCTAAATAAACCCTTCATCTTAACCTGCAGCCCCAGCAAACTGGACAAGTCAGCACTGGTGCAGCCTGGGACTGCAGAGATGAGCACCAATGACCAGGAGCTGCTGAAGTTCTACCACCACAGTTTTGATGACGAGCAGGTGGACCTAGACCTCATCATGCATCTGCTGCACAACATTTGTTCAACCTCCAATGATGGTAAGGGTTGGGAATCATCTGTAGATTCACAATGCATCCTCATTTATTGAGGAATTTACTGTAGGGCTACAACAAAATATTATTTTGATAATCAATTAATCTGGCAGTTACTATAGCAAGCTCCATGGTACATGAGAGCAAAATATAAAAATCCTAAGACAATTTGAAATTGGAGGGCCCAAACAGAGAACAGTCTGGGTTTGGTTCTATAAGGTTGTATCTGACTGTTTACAATAAGGAAACCTCAGTTTCAATGTTCACATGAAGACTATATTGCATCCAATTAAATGTTTTTTTTTTAGTATTTCATTTTTGAATGAGCCTAGAAAGACACTATTATGTAAAATTGCATTTGCTCTATTAGTATGCATTTACATCTAAGTTCTAAGTTACATCATCAATCTCTTATATTGTGGTGATGCACCTGACTTCCTTTTTGTACCAAAGCCTCTTCTGTCTTGCTGAAAGTCAGTACTGGCCCAGGTGAAACTGGCCTTTATCCAAGAAATAGCCTGTTTCATTTGATTTTATCATTTAATTTGATAGTTGATTTTATTTTAGAAACTGAATTCTGTTAATATTTACATCAACATTAAATTATCATTGTAGATCTATACAACCCAAAGCCACTTTTTTCTTTTTTTAAAGACCAAGTGATTATTAAAGATTCAGGAGCAAAAGTTCTGTGGTGGCCCCTTGAGAAACAAGGAAGTCATTAAAGAGTAAAGATTGAGCATGGCATATAACCACAGCCAGAGTTCTCAGAATATAAAAATATTTCTTAATGATCAGTATGTGATTTCTTTTTTCTCCTGGCCTTAAGGTGCTGTTCTAATTTTCCTCCCTGGATACGATGAGATTGTGTCACTCAGGGACCACATCCTCCATGATGATAAGAGATTCGCCAACCACTCTGAAAAGTAAATGTAAAGAAGAGATTAAGATGTCATTAATGTTACATTAACCTCTCATACGACCATCTCCTCACATAAGCTCCTCATCTCCTCACATCCGATTGCAGCCGTCAAATTTAGATTTTCTGTAAACAAGTCTTCAACAGTGAAAGTTTGGTATTATTTGGGCCATGCTAAACATTTAGACTTGTTTTGTCGTCGAAGAAGTGGTTTGGAAACTGCTACTCTGCCATTAAGGCCGCAGTTTGCCAATCGTCTATCATGCAGAGATGACCATATTAATGTAGTCAATATCTGGTATTGGTTGTTAAAAGACCAAAACAATTCACCCTGTGTATTAGGAGCATACATGTGTTAATATATGGTGTGACAACAATTTGAGAAAACCTTACCAAATGGTGCGCAAACAAGATATTCAGGTATATTTCAGTTTCATTCGAGCATTTCTCAAAGATGCAAAATTGTGATTTGTATCAGTTCTAAATAATGTTTTCTTTAATTAATGCATTGTATTAGTTTTTGATCAATGATGAAAACGTTATTGATTTTTGCTAGTCTTCAACAGTGAAAGTTTATCTTGTTATTTTGTTATCTTGAGTTTATTGTTTCTTTGTTTTTTGATTGATTTGATTTTTTTTTATCTCACCTGCACAAATTAGTAATTGCATCTCTTCTTCCTGTGCTTTTATCATACCTACCATTGTGAGTTTTTTATCACTTAGCCTTCTTTGATGTATTACAGTGCACATATGCTAAACTAAACCACATTATGTAAGCAATATAAAATGTATAATTGGGTATCTCAAACATGTATCTTGACCTTCAGGTATCAGGTGTTCACTCTGCACTCCAACATGCAGACACGGGACCAGAAGAAAGTGATGAAAAACACTCCGCCCGGTGTCAGGAAAATAGTGAGTCTTCTTGCATAACTAAAGCTTCATTATACCCTTCCAAAGTGTATTCTCAGTACCAAACTACTATCCGAATGTTCATTTTAAGCATGTCACTAACATTAATAGACAACCGGAGTTGATTTTGTGTGGAGGGTTGGGAATGTAGACCCAACCCTCCACACAATGTGTGGCTGTTTGTAGCCAGATCAGATTCTATAGGTCTGGAAAAACAGTACTTGTTTGAAAGAGTGAATATCATACCCCTTTCACACCAGAGCAACGACCCGGGTTATTCCCGGGTCAGGTGTTGGTGTGAATGGGTCAACCC
Organism: Hoplostethus atlanticus; assembly: GCA_034670405.1. Taxonomy (NCBI): domain Eukaryota; kingdom Metazoa; phylum Chordata; class Actinopteri; order Trachichthyiformes; family Trachichthyidae; genus Hoplostethus; species Hoplostethus atlanticus. Next base: position 669,531 of record JAXDDX010000202.1, read on the forward strand.
GGGTTATTAGACCTGGGTCCGCGACCCTGCATCCAACCCTGGAATAACCTGGGCTGCTCGGCTGCAGTGTGAATGGGGTGACCCAAGTTACGCAACGGGAACCTCATTGGTAAGATAAGAAGTGCATTAGTGTGCAAGAGAGTTCACAACAAGGACTGTTTCAACAATGAACCAATAGAACGAATAAGAACAGAGAATTGGAAAGACTCCGAAATCAGAGACCTTCTGTCCATTCGTGGGGAAGAAAAGCGACAGATTACCGGGACAGTAAAAAATGTAATTATCTACAGTGTAGATAATATAATACGGCGATATCACACAGGCAATATGGCATAATCACAGTTACTTGTTCGGCCCTGTGTGGCAGTGACGTATACAGATGTAAATATGGTGACTAGGGTCTTGTGCGGTCTGGTCTATTGAATATGCACAATATATATGCATTCTAAACCTCATTATATTTTGGCATACACTAAAGCTATCAATATATAATCAATATTTAATAAACTGATTAGTATCCAATGGTCAATTATATAGGCGTGCATGCCAGGTATAGGTATAAGTGTGATAAGGCCCTGTTTCAGTCATCTCACCCTGTTCTATACAGTTCTATGCAACTTTTTAAATTGTATTTTCTCTAAAATGTGCCCAAACTATGGATCATTTTCCTTTCCTCATGGAGTAAAGAGCATGTTTAAACTCATTAGTAGAGAGAGTGGAGTCACAAAGCCTTGAACTCAGTGGCAGGTACATATGGGCCAATATGATTTATAAATAAATCGCAATGTTCCTCTCGAAACTGAACAATAAAGCTTTTCATGAAATGCAGATGGGAGCGAGAGAGAAAGTCGGCAACCACCATCTGCGCCCCCGGCCTATGGATCACCTTGAACTTAAATGGCTGGAGGGCCAGGTACCAACCGGGTGATCCGCGCGTTGGTATCCTTCATGCGGTGGAGCCACTGCAGCGGGGCATGGTCCGACCAGAGGGTGAAAGAGCGTCCCAGGAGGTAGTACCGGAGGGTGCTGACCGCCCACTTGATGGCCAGACACTCCTTCTCCACGGTGCTGTACCTAGTCTCGCGGTCTGCGAGTTTTCGGCTAATGTACAGCACCGGGCGGTCAACCCCCTCCACCTGCTGGGACAAAACGGCTCCCAGCCCTCTGCCCGATGCGTCAGTCTGGAGACAGAAAGGGAGAGAGAAGTCAGGCATATGCAAAACAGATTCCCCACAGAGGGCCAATTTTACTCCATCAAACGCCTGTTGGCACCGCACCGCCCACTGGACCGGATCTGACGCACCTTTTCGGGTTAGGTCGGTCAGGGGGCTGGTCAATTCCGAGAAGTCCGGGACGAACCTCCGGTAATAGCCCGCCAGCCCCAAGAACCGCTTCACCTCTTTTTCGTCTTGGGTCTCGGGCAGGTCGCAAGCGCTGCGGTTTTATCTATCTGGGGCCGCACCTGCCCTCCTCCCAAGTGGTACCCCAGATACCGTACCTCCCTCCGTCCAACCGCGCACTTCTTCGGGTTGGCCGTGAGCCCCGCCTGCCTCAGGGACTCGAGCACCGCTTCCACCTGCTGCATGTGCCGCTCCCAGTTGTAGGCAGCGGCGTATGCAGCGTGCGGGCGCAGCACCCAGTCCATGAGGCGCTGGAACGTGGCTGGGGCGCCGAACAAGCCGAACGGAAGTGTCACAAACTGGTACAAACCGTACGGAGTAGAGAAAGCCGTTTTCTCCCTGGACTCTGGCGACAAGGGAATCTGCCAGTAGCCCTTGGTTAGATCCAGCGTCGTAAAAAAGCGAGCGTTGCCTAACCGATCTAGTAGCTCGTCGACCCGGGGCATTGGGTAGGCGTCGAATTTTGAAACATTGTTCACCCTGCGGTAGTCCACACAGAACCGGATGGACCCATCGGACTTGAGGACAAGCACGATGGGGCTGCACCAGTCGCTGTGGGACTCTTCTATTACCCCCATCTCCAGCATGGCCTTCAATTCCGCCTGCACGATTTTACGCTTATGCTCGGGCAGCCGATACGGCCGGGTACGTGTTTTTACTCCGGGGGTGGTGTCTATGTGGTGGTGTATAAGCGTCGTACGTCCCGGCAGGGGAGAAAACACGTCAGCAAAACGCTGCTGTAAGGCGGCCACGTCCGCGCCCTGGCTCGGTGAGAGATGGTTATTACAAAGGGTCGGGGCTGGATTGGCCGATTTTGGAACCTCCGGACCCAACTCATCTCTCTCAATCACCGAGGTGGCCAGTGAGGCGGACTCCGCCCCCCTCCACGCTTTTAGGAGGTTGACGTGATAAATTTGTGTCGCTCCGCCCCTGTCGGTACACTCAACCTCATAATCGACATCACCCACCCGCCGTGTGACCACAAAGGGCCCTTGCCACCTGGCGAGCAATTTGGAGCTGGATGAAGGGAGCAATAAAAGCACTTTATCTCCCGGTGCGAATTGTCTGTCATACAGCCGACGTACCATCAAACTAGTCGTTCCTACCTTTTCACACTCAAGGGTACTTACTTTTAATAACTTTGTGCTCCAGTCAGAGTGCCACTCACAGGCTCCACTGCTGACCTGGTCTTTACTGACTGCTTTAAGCTCCAGCTGTGCTGCCAACTCAGCATACCTAAGCATTTTCCTTTCCTTATCTACCGCATCCTCCCATGGCACTTTAAGTTTGGTGTACTCAGTGTGGTACAATGTGGTGAGGACTTAATTTGTGTCCCATTAATTTAATTTAGACCGTTGATAGTCCTAAAATGGTGTATTTCCTTCCCTTGTCAGATCCTTTCCACTAATATTGCTGAGACGAGCATCACCATCAATGATGTGGTCTTTGTCATCGACTCAGGGAAAGTCAAAGAGGTATGATCACTTTTTAGTGGATTTGGATATATAAAAACAATACCATGTGACAGATATTAATAAAAAAAAAGAATAGCATGTCACAAATAACGTGGTGAACTAATTTGATTTCCCTGTTATAGAAATCCTTTGATACCCTCAATCATGTATCCATGCTTAAAATGGTTTGGATCTCGAAAGCCAGCGCTCTGCAGAGGAAGGGAAGGTGATGTCTCCAATTTCCATATTCTTGATCTTCCATCTCTCTTTTTCATAGTTGTTGTGAATGTGAGGCTTTCTGATTGAAAGGGATCTGAATATTATCTTGTTATTCTCTACATGAGAACAGTTTTCTGTTTTCACACTTTTTCCTGTACATATGGTACCTCTATCTGAGTTTGTTAAAGTGAACAGTTAGTAATGCATGTTCTGTGCATATTCTATGAATTGAATGTTGTTGTTTTTTTATATAATGCAGGTCTGCATGCTAAGACACATTCTATACATATGTATTGGCATTCTGCAGACCTGTTAATGTGACAATATTTAACACAACACATATTTTGTATATCCTGTGTGACCCAATTTCCCCATTGGAATCATTGACGTTTCATCTAATCTAAATCATCTAATAAGTGCATGTATCCACAGAGCTGGGAGATGCAGGCCAGGGATCTGCTTCCACATCTTCAGTCGCCTCAGGTTCCACAACATGCTGGAATTCCAGGTCCCACAACTGCTGCGGATGCCATTGCAGGTACACAACATATACACACACTTATGTTTGGCGGTGTGTGAGATGAGAGCCTGTTGAGGTAAGGGTCCAAGTAGTAATTAAAGTCTCCTCCTATTATTAAGTTTAAAGTGTTGACAGCTGGGAGTAGATCTAGTTTTTAACAAAAACGTGTGTGTCGTTTATATTGGGGTGTATACATTCAAGAACGTTACAGGACATTTCGAGACGAACTCTGAGTTTACCTCCCCCTTCTCCCTCTGGAATCCCTATGATCTTAAAAGGACATTCCACCATTTTTCAACCTTATCTCCATTAATCAGTCCTCACTAGTAAATGCTATTAGATGGTACTGTTTTTGTCTACTCGTTCTGTGTCTCGGAGAAAAGCTGTTTCAAACGCCAAAAATCAAACTCTATTTCGAACTCATGAAAACTACTATTATTAGACAATTCTGTTTAATATGGCCATTTCTAAGCCTTTTTGCAAACTATGTGAAGGCACAAATAAGGACCACACCCACCAAGTTTATGTCATTCCAACTTCATTCCAAGTTCATGAAACATTTTTTTTTAAATGAAATGGAACTGTGATGGTGGAAAAATTTATTATTGGGAAATTTGCATGAGGAGATGCATGTATGTTGAGGTGAAATGTGGTAGGAATAGCAAAGGTGTAAGTATAACACTATGAAACTGATACATAACACTTAAATAAATAGCCTGTGCTTAGGCCTCTACGTGTAATTGGCCTAGACACTCAGTAGACCACAGGTGCAGAAAACAAATAATCCACTGTCCTCCAGGTATTAGGTACTCTTATTTCACATAAATGTCAGAAAGCCTCCTCAACATTTGCCAAAAAGAAATGGCTTCATTCTGAGATTAAACATTATCTTTTCTGAAAAAAGCCAGATAATATAACCAGACGTCAGATATGTTCACACCTCCTGTGAACCACACAGGGTCTTAACTCCAAGAGCTTTGCAATTCCACAGGGATCTTGATATTATCTTATCTAGCTTTTTGAAGAAGGTCTTTGGTACAGGTATTGGAAGTGACTGAAATATGGGAATTTTGCTAGGACATGAAAATGTCCTAGCAAAATTCCAAGCAAGTATAGGTAGGAACTTCCACCTCAAGTGTATTTCCACCTTTTTAAACAAGGGGTCATAATTAAGGGTAAAACTCTAACTGGTTTGGATCCAAGGCAGCAAATAATAAGGGTTCAAAGAGGGTTTAGCTGAAAGGTAAATATATCCCCTTGGTATGTCCTGCACAGCTGAGTTGAGTGGTATTATCACACATTTGTGCATATTTATCCGGATATGTAACTATAATAATAATCTGTCGAAAAAAGGTTCTTAACCACTCATGCATCACTATGTAATCATAGTGAACGTTTTTTAAACTATAGATTACATCCTAACTCAATGTAGTGAAAGAAAAAAGCTCTAAATAAAATATCACCCAAATTAACACTTTGACATTATCCTTTTTTTGCCAACTCAATAATAATTGCACTAATCGGACTCAAAAGACTACATAGGCTACGCATGATGTGAAATATGTGTACCGGTAAGCACACTCTCACCACTCGTTGATTTTTATAAATTCTGCATACGCGCATGCACACTTTTTACGCATGGTTTATACATCAAATCAAATCAAATCACATTTATTTGTATAGCCCTTAATCACTGTTACAGTCTCTAAGGGCTTCACAGTGCCCAACATGTGAAAATATTAAATGATTAGTACACGACATCCCCCAGCCTTAGACCCTCTCAGAGGACAAGGAAAAACTCCCACAAAACCTTATAGGGAAAAATGGGAGAAACCTTGGGAGGGGCTACTCAGAGAGGGATCCCCCTACCAGGACGGTTGGGCGTGCAATAGATGCCGAGTTTAGGCAAGCAGCGTATACACAATATATAAAAGTTTATTATGGTGGGACATCCAGATCTGATGGGGCGGCATCACAGCAACGGCAACTCAGTCAGCGTCATCATAGGACGAGGGGACCATGCAGGCGCCAACACTGCCCAGATAGGAGAACGCAACGCCCGCTCAGTCAGCATCGTCCTAGGAGGGGGGACCAACCAACTCTGCCGGGCTGCAGCCTGGAACAGATAGGAGACACACCCACACACACCCATACACACACTCTCACTCACACAGACAAACATGACCAGCGTCAGTGGACAGGAGCAGGTAGACCAGGAGAACAGGGCATGTAGGCAGGATGCTACATGCAGGATAACTACATTTGGCCCAATGCCTCCTGACAAATGGAGACAAAGACTAAAGGGCCATGATGTGGAGCTGTGATCATGCTACCTCAACAAACATTAATGATGTATTTCACCGTAAAGGATGGAAACCCAAGGAGTTATTTTAGCCCACCATATGAATGTAGAATGTGTGCAATTAAGATGTCATTAATATCCCTGTAGTTGTGTGAAATAGTGTAAAGTAGTAAGAATTGTCATTCAGAATGTGATGCATCATTCATGCAACTCACAACTATACTGAAATTTGTATGTGATGTGTCATGTGATATATGTGATATCCTTCAAATTTTCCTATAGAGTAAATGATTACAATAAAATGAACTTGTATTGAACTGAAGTGACAAATTAATTATAGTAATATTTGTTTTAAAGTAGTAAAATTCTAATCAAACAATGAAGTCCTGAGGTTTTGGTGCGCTGCTAATAGTGATTTAAGGATTTAGGTCACTCAGCAGGCCAACAGATAAAAACTGCCTTTTTGCCTTTTTAGGCCACCGTAAGCTTTCTTCAACCTGGGCAAGGGGAGGCCGAGGGGTGTGTTCAAAGCCTCAAATTTGTTTTGATTCTGCTAGCTCACAGTGCTCTCTAGTGGCAAGAAAAATTGCTTATTGCACCTTTAAAGTATGCCTTCAAGGATTCCCAAATAATCTTATTTTTATTTCATTCCATTGTTGTTGTTGTTTTATTTCACCTGCACAGTTTGTGCATCTTGCTATTGCTATATGAAACTAAACATACATGCATACACACTCAAAATATCAAAGTGTACAGTTAATATAGAGTTAATGTGACAGGTCATGTTTTCTGTGTCAGGAACTATGTCTCCACACCAAACTTCTGGCTCCCATCAACTGCCCCATCGCTGAATTCCTGTCCAAAGCTCCAGAACCACCTCCCATCCATGTAGTCAAGAATGCTGTGCAGATGCTCAAGGTAAGAATGTCACTCTTGCTTTCATACCTTAATGTTGTGCCAGAGTTTCGAATTTGAGACCTATTGTCTGGGGAAAATTCACCATGGCTGCACTTAAGCAGAGGCAAGGGAGAAACACTGACTAAGATATTGATCTCTGTTGAGATATAGGGCACAGTGCATGGTAACAGGGGGCGCTAATGTGACACCTAGCCAGGTGGAAAAATGGCAAACCCCGTAGACTGGGCAAAGTGGCCAACACTGGCTGAGTGCCGAGTACTGCACCCATGCCCAGTTTGACAAATCGTATTAGTATTGTGGATGAAAGTAATTTGAGCCAAGTCCATTAAATGAGGATGCAAAGATGGCCATTCGGAGCCAAATCCCATTTCTGAGAACAATGGATTTGAAAGGCAAAGGTTTAAACAGAATGAGAGCGCAGTGGGGGAAAACTGACATCAAGAAAGAAACAGCCGCTATGTTGCTTAGGGTTATAGGCAGGCAATGTCTAATTGTTGAGATTAGTGGCAAGGTTGGAAATTCTAGGCTGAGGTGTTGTGGGTTAGCTGTAAGTATAACTGTAGCTGCCCTTAGTAGTAGTGCCCTTTCAGGGCAGCTGTGAAAGACATTAAACTGTGAAACCACAGCCATGGGAAAAGTAATTTGCCTCAGCGGCTCTATGCTTTTAGTTTAGTCGGAAAAGAAAACATTATTAGCCCTGAGAAAAATAAGAATAGACTGTGAATTAAAGTATACTGAGCTTCGAGACACAATTTCAGTTAAAACATAAAATAATACAATTTTCTAAAGTGGGGGGAAAAAAATCCCCAAAAGTCAGTCACAGTCAAGTGAAGAGGCAGGGTTTCATGGTACATTAGCCGGTGACAGTTTACCACAACAACCACAATAAAAATGGAGAAAGTATCAAAAATTGGTAGCAGGTGTTACCCTGTGTTGTGATAGTTTCTATGTGTTGGACATCAGGACTGTAGTAGTAGAATCTAGTACTGTTTGCTGATCGTAGAAGCAACTGCAGCTGGGTGCTATGAAAACAAACCCACTTTGCATTATTAGCACAAAATGAGGTTTAGGCGCTAATGTAACAAAAAAAAAACTAGCATAGGTTTTGGCATCTTCAACTGAATCCTCCCCAGCACCAAGCACACCGGCACAAGCCACACGAGTACCCCAGACTTCAAACTTTCTTTCTTTGTGTTTGTATTGGCCTCACCAAAACCCTCCTCCACTCCCTCCAGACAATAGATGCCATGGACCCATTTGAAGACCTGACTGATCTGGGGTACCACCTGGCTGACTTGCCTGTTGAGCCCCACCTGGGTAAGATGGTGCTGTGCGCTGTGGTGCTCAAGTGCCTGGACCCCATCCTAACCATTGCCTGTACGCTGGCCTACCGTGACCCCTTCGTTCTTCCCACCCAAGCCGCTCAGAAGAGGGAAGCTTTACTCTGTCGCAAGCGTTTCACTGCCAACACTTTCAGTGACCACATGGCCTTACTGCGAGCCTTCCAGGTAGGTGGGGGGGTTTTGATGTTCAGTTCGGATGTACATATGGGCCTTGATTTTACATATGTGGCTGATTTTGAGTTAGGTCTTCTGACCACCACACCTAAGTCTCTAGAGGTGGAATGGGGGAAAAGGAGATTTGGCAATTTAAGAAGGGGCCAACCCATTTAGTGCATTTCAGTCAATTCAGTTACAGACTTATATACAGACGTATTTTTGGACTTTTATAAAGTTATATAGTAGAAAGGAACCAATAAGGGAATCGTCAAGGAATCAGATTAAGAAGGAATTGTTAAGGAATTGACATTGATAAAATCATATTACGTCCCAAACCTACATACAACAATGAGAGAGATTTCTACATGTTACATACAACACCGATGACATTCTAATGCATCTAAGAGCCGTACAACTAGGGGTGGGCGATATGACTTCAAATCAATATCACGATTATTTCAAACTTTTACCTCGATTACGATTAATGAACGATTATTTTATTTGTTTTATTTTATTTTGAAATTTGCTCTATGCCGTTCCTGTGTCTGACTTCCTGCCCGGCTTGACACATTCGCTCGCGGCTCGCAAAAAACGAATGGTCAAAACCTGTCTGAACAGGCGTTAGTTGGACGGGGCGGAGGGACGTGACTGAATAGAGCTCAACAGTGAGATTCCAGAAGTGAAAATCCCATTCATATTCTGAATAGGGATTTTGATTATTAGCCATGATGTCGTAACCATCCAATGTAGACTCACCACAAGCTAGTAGATTGTGAAACGATAGTGTATGCTCCTGTAGAAGCCACAAGTCCGTATGATATCAACCTTGTTTTGAGAAAAACATGTTTTATTCGCGATGTCATGGAGAAGTACTACACTCATAGACATATATACATAGATGCCGCATTGGCCTGTGGATCGTACGTAAACGTCGCCGCATATTGGTCCGGACAAGACTGGCCTGTAAACAAATACAAGTAAACGGGGAGCTGCGGTTTTTCTGGATGAAAAGCACTATAACGTTTACATTTCTCAACCGATTTCAGTGAGTCGTTTTATATTCATTTCTACGTGGAGTAGAAAAAAAAGTTTTGTTTCCAGTTACGTAGAATCTCGATAGTTAGGCTGTAATCGCTGTGTATCAACTCTTTCTCTTTGGGAAACCTTCAAAATGTGAGAAAGGTTAGCTAGCCAGCTAACTACAGTCAGATTCATAATATGTCAGTCGCTTAGCCGAAACGAGTAGCTTGTCATAAAAATCGGTTTGGAGAAATATAGATATATAGATGAAAATCTCGATAGGCCATTTGAATTTTCCCTCTTTATTTGCCCTCTGGGGATCAATAAAGGCGTATCTTATCTTATAATAGTCTTTGTCTGTAATTGTCTGTCTTGGAGTATATCTGTATCCTTTCACTGCTATAAAAAATATAGAAAGAAGACTGACTGCCAGTGTCTCACTATTGTAATTTGTATTTGCTGATTTTGTTCCATTTTTCTCAATGATGGTCAATTATTAGTACTTAAAAATGCGCTATTTAGATTTTTTCCCCCCAGTATTTTAAAGTGAATGAGCAGTATTCTGACCTGGAGCACAAGAAAAGCTAAAATGATGGGGACATGGACAGAAAAAGAACTTTCTGCACATTTCATGTACATTAAATTATATTATATATGGACGTCTCCACAAGTATAAACCAAGGAAAATAAGCCAAATCCATGCTTGACAAACCTGAGTTTTTACAATGCCTTATGACAATGAATTATTTTCCACCACCTAAGTAATTCAGTTCATGTGAGCCTAACGTTGACATGCTCTCTTGAGCATCTAGCAGCGATTATAGCCTAACTAAGTAACTGGATACAAAACTTTTTTTTCTACTCCACGTAGATCATAAACCCTTGAATATAAAAAAGGACTCATTGAAATCGGTTGAGAAATGTAAACGTTATAGTGCTTTTCATCCAGAAAAACTGCAGCTCCCCGTTTACTTGTATTTGTTTACAGGCCACTCTTGGCCGGACCAATATGGCGGCGACGTTTACGTATCGTAGCAATGGGCAGAAGCAGTCAATGCGGCGTCTATGTATATATGTCTATGACTACACTACCCACAACCCTAAAGTGTAACAGCGACGTCTCTGATTGGTGGAGCTCGCTGTTACCATGGAAATGTTTACCGCACCCGCGAACGTCTTGTCATCTAACGTTAACGTTAGCTACTAACGTAACCTAGCTAGCTGCTTATCCTATGCAGCTGTGACTAACTTGCGTAGTGTTAGCATAACGTTAGCTACGTGAATGTAACTAGATCAAATTCACATTTATTAAAAATGAGTAACGTTAATAACTTTTATATATCTGATCCACCGGTTCTTCACCAACACACTGGTGGGGCATTGATGGACGCACGAGCGGTGATTGTAGTCAGGAACGAATCACTGTACCATGTCGATGACAACACTTTACACTATACTATATGAAACACTATATATACACACACACAACAACAACAATATAAACACTATACTATTGACAAATGTTAAATTCAAGAAGAAGCGCGCTAAACTATCGTTAGTTTGGAAGTTGTTGGAAAAGTATAATTCGCAATGGTTTATGGGATGAGTAGTTCCTTCACTTCATAAAATAATTATGTACACAGTCTTGTACCTTTGCCTTTTCTTCCGTTTTCCGATCTTTTTTTTTGCTCAGAATCAAATGTTTTGTGGTCACGATTCATCTCCTAGTTGGTTGACCTGGTTCCAGCCTTAAAACTCTTTATATAAGGATTTTCTGAAATGTCAATGTAGTAAATTAATGGGAAATTTACTTCCGGAACCAGAGCCGTTCAAAAAGTGGGCGGTCACTGTTGCGCTCTATACGACGTAGTATTTTTTTTAAGGGGACAGTTCATGAACGCACGCATTGGGGAAAGTATTTGGCCCATTCATTCGCGGGAAAGTGATGTTACGTCTGATGTGCGCACACACCACACACACACAGACACTCACACTGTGCGTTGCTTTGCTAACTGGCGCTTCTAGACGTTCCTCGTTCTTGTAGCCTAAATAACAATCAAAATCAATGATTTTTGAAAATTTGCCACGAATACATAATTAAAATGACTATTACGATTATAAACACAATTATCGCCCACCCCTACGTACAACCACCCCAGTGCCTTATACAGCGAGTGGACAAAACATTGTGTCGACCTGCTCTGTCCATGAAATAGGCTGACGAGGTGGAAGCTGTGATTCCTTATTGATTTCACAAATCCATTTCCGTAATGAAGGGGAGTCGGATTTGAAGGTAAGGAGATGTGAAAGAGGGTTTTTAGTGCTCTTCACAATTATGGACTGTGCAGAATGGGGTGCAACTCAACAGTAGGAAGTTGGCAGGAAGAGTGTTCAACGCTGCTTTTCAATTCAGTCCAATTCAAGTTTATGGTCATTATACTATGCCGGAGCACATGTAAAACCAAAAGCTTTCGAACTGTTGTACAGTGAAATTTAATCAAGCATACAACATTATTTGTTCAACAAATCTGTTCCCTTGCTATTAATTGCCTAATTTCTTTATCATAAAAGCTGTTTTGTGATATTATGACATCTTATCAAAATTTGCCATTTCTGGTCAGCTTTTCTAATTCATTACATCATAATTTGCATAAAAACATTTGAAGAGAAGCCCAGCTAATGTAATTTTTCCTCTTAAACTTTATTTCCACTGTCTGGTGGTAGGCATGGCAGAAGGCCCGTAGTGATGGCTTGGAGAGATCCTTCTGTGAGAAGAACTTCCTGTCCCAGGCAACCATGGACATGATCATTGGCATGAGGACGCAGCTACTGGGACAACTCCGCGCCATTGGTCAGTTAAAGTTAACCCCTATAGTCCTCTCAAGTGTTGTCATTTCAAGGCATTCAGGTTTCTTTCCTAAATTAATTATTAAATAATACCGTATATAAAGTGCTTCACTGCAAATATTTGAATTGCCAAGTACTTTGTGACAAATAACTGAACAATATATACAGCTCCATTGCTTCACGTTGTGTCAAAAAATATATATATATATATATACAGGCACAGAAGAATAGAAATGAGGCTCCTTTTCCTGAGAAATCTGCTTTTCTGACCTGCCCTGCTTATACATCTCTCTGTGTTTGCTGTCAATCTCACCTGTTGCTTCTGCCCTAGCTGGCTCTCCCACAGCAGCCAACATGCTGCTGTTTGCTTCCTGATTGGGTCTTATCAGTCAGACGTATCCTTCCCTGGCGATGGATAGTGCTGCTGGTACCATTGTAATATGTCACCGTATTTGCTTTGTGACGGCTCCAAATCTGTATTCTCCGCCACGTTTACCGCCATATACTCGTTTGTTACTTTCAGTAACAGCTCCACCTCGTCGTCCATCCAAAAAAGACATCTCTGCTCTTACTTTTTGCCATTGCTGCTCTTCGTATTTTCTGCAAATAAGCAACAGCAGGAGCAGACAATCTGCTTCCTGTTTACACCGGCACGCGCATGCCCAGTGTAGGTGAATGGTCACGTGATATGAGTTTTCAGGCGTGTTAATATTGACGGATATAATTTCTGAAACGGTGCTAAAACAATTGTGTGCACGGAGATCGTTTTAGTTTCAAAACTCTGTTTTAAAATGAAAACGTATTAGTGTGGATGTAGCCTGAGAGTGTGCACGGAGAGGAGTGGCTATTCACAGTCGGGTCCGTCAATATGTTTGTGAGAGAGAGCGAGAGCGGGGCAAGGAGGGGATGAGCAAATCAGTGCTCTACAATGAAATAAGATTTTATCCATTTTAAATAGTAAAAAAATAGAAAATCAATATGTGGCGGTCAATGTTGATATTGTGGCGGGCCGCCACAAATAAATCAATGTATGGGAAACACAGAGGAATCCTTGAATGCAAAAATTGTCAATATTATTTCTTTTTTTTTTATGATCAGATGTTTTTTATTTTCTCAAAGGAGAGCAAGAGAATTTACATCCAGTACAACGTTTTTGGTGGTGGTGTTGCCTAATGGTGGATAGACATCAATCCCTAAGTACTTAAAGTTTTTCACAATGGGTATATGAGAAGGCAGCGCTGCCGGATCTAGTGTTGAGTTTAAAGGCAATAGTGATTTCATCCAATTGACCAGACATAGTACTAAATTCTCTGAAGGTCTCTAAAATGTGTGGGATAGAAGAGGCTGCCTTATCCATAAACAACAATATATCGTCCGCGTACAATGCAATATGGTGCTTAGTATCGTTGAATGTGATAGGAGAGATGAGAGTGTGCTGTCTAATCCTCTGAGCTAGGGGCTCTAGCGAGAGGGCAAATAACAATGGTGAGAAAGGGCAACCTTGACGACAGGAACGGGAAATTGAGTGGAGGTGTTATTCCCTGTAACAATCACAGCAGAAGGGTTACAGTGAAGCATTTGTGTCAATTTGATAAATTCAGAGGCAAAGCCAAACCGCTCAAGAACCATCCACAAGTAGTCCCACTCTAGCCAATCGAATGCTTTCTCGCCATCTAGAGATAAGACAGGACGCCCATGGCAGTAGTTTCAACTTTTGTAATTCGAGTATGGAGTTTGGAGCATTGCTTGTTTAATTTATTGATGTCTGCTGTGCAGACTGAAAGGTCTGACTGAATCTGGTCCCATCTTCCCACGAAAGTTGTAAACTGTGATTCGATATATGACCGTTGCTCCTTCAGGGCTAATTCAATGATGGAAGATAGCTTGCTATCTACAGCTAGCTTGTCTGCGCCCACGTCGGGTTCTTTTGCCATTTCTTGTTTTTTGCTTCTCAATCCTTCAGCCATTGTTCACTAATGTGCTCGGTGAACAAAATAAACTTATTTTAGTTTGAAAACAATATCAGTCTTTAGGATAGTTTTTGTGAAAAGGGGAGAGTAGAGCAGTAGCGAAAGCTACACAGCCATCTTGCGTGCAGGTCACCGCAGAAAAAAACGTCAAAATTAGTTCTGTAGTTACAGGCAATTATTTTACACCCCTATACATTTTTACATTAGACTGAATTATGTCACGCTCAAGAGGACAAGGG